>MU968450.1:22487055-23687055 GCA_034641835.2 Pinus albicaulis
ATCAGTGCTTAAGACATTATCTGATTATGTCACAAATGAATATATATCTGTCTCTGTCTTATAAACCCTTAAACATTGATTATGTAACCTTTAACTATCAAATCCATGCATGTTCTGCAATGCTATATTTCACTTATGCTGAATTGAATGAACGGAAGAAAAAGAGAAGAGGATTTCAATCTGATATGCTGTTTCAAACAGAATCTATCATTTTAAAACCCTGAAGAATTAAGTAAAGATAAAGTTAAAACAGAGGAGCGCACATTAAGGTTTGTTTAACTCTTAAATACATATGTATAAAGAGACCTGCTGCTCATTACTCTATTTTATTCACAGATAAGAAAACATTGTGTAAACTGGATAAATTTTCAGCATAAACAGAATGATAGAAACTTGCATACTCATTCATTAATTTTCCATTATTGAGTACAAAAATTTGGCTTCAAGGTTCAAAACTTGGAACCTTTTCCTTTCTTGGAATCTTCTTTAAATACAAAATAACAAAACAGTTTCCAGTGATAAAACTAATTCTAACTGCTTTAACTACTTATAGCTACGGAGGTACATGCCTCAAAAAGGTCCTATTACAATTTACATGATTTTGAGAAAATAACATAACGTGAAATTGAAAATTCCTAATCTATAATAACAGCCGCTTCTGATACGGTTGCTGAGTCAACGACTACTTTTTGTTGAGATGCTGGGATTCCTTTTGCTGAGTCCATTGAGAATGTTTTGCACTTTTTCCATATCTCACTTTGGGTTGTTGATGAATTCTTGAAACTATGATATTCCAACCTGAATGCAACAATCTGACTGTGTGTAGGTATTTCTGTGAAGAGATTCTTCACCATCCATAACAAATTGAAATGCCTTTGCAAGAAATTAAACATTGTTTCTCCTTTTAAAATCTGCGTCTTTTCATGCCTATTATCCATCTTGATTTTTGCCAATATTAATGAATCTTCATAAAATTTCCATGACAGAATGTTTCCTTTCTCTGTCCAACATGAAGGTAAACCTATTCTTGTCAATTTATCAAATGATATATCAAACTTGTTCACTGTCTCTTTGATTCCCAGTAGTCTCTTTTCTGTAACTTTCCAGAGATCATTCCTAATTATCATCTTATTAACCTCCACAGCATAAAAATATCTATCCTTTATTCCAATGTCTTCTAATTCCTCATCTGACTTGGAATTAATAAATTTTATGAACTTCCTAGCCCAATTGGCTCTCTTAATTGTTGTTTGCTTATCATATAGGATCTCTTCTTCATATTCTGAGATAAGGCTTTTCTCCTTTGCAACTATATTCAAGAAGTTCCAATTGGACTTCATTTCTGAGATAATTTCACCCCAAATGATATCTTTAGCCTTTATAAGTGAGATATTTCCTTTTAATTTCTCTTTTAGATCTTTAATCTCAGCTTCAGCCTTTTGTAAATTCAGTTTATTTTGATCAGCTTCATTTTCTAGTGACCGTATGATCTTTGTGGCCGTTTCTAATTCTTCTTGAGCTTGCTTGTGATCTCTTTCTGCCATCTTCATTTTTGTGTTGAGTTGAGAAATTTGTGCTTGGGGATCTGTATCACCTGTAGGAAAAAAAAAAGGTACAAGTATGACTTTCAATGTGATTTTGTAAAGAGATGGCAGTCTGCTTTATTTTAGACAATTCTTCATCTTTATGCAACAATTGCTGACGGAGTTCCTCTTTCTCTTTCTTCACCTCTGCCACTTCTGCAACCATTGAATGCTCTGCAGTAGGTAACTTTAGCTTTTTCCTCAGGGTGGATATCTCTATTTCATCATTCTCCATGAAGTTCTGTACTGCAGCTTTGTCACTAGGATGTACACCAACCTTTATGATAATATTTTTCAACTCCTCATTTTGAACTGATAAGGCCCTTGAATTGGCCTTCTCTAACTTGAATTGCTTGATAACTTTTGCTAGCATATTTTCAGCTTTAACAGTTGTGGCATTAGTCTTAGTTAGATCATTGACAATTAATTGTCCAGTCTGCATATGTATATTCATCTTATCCAACAGTGGGATCTTCTTAACATCCATATTTATATCTACAACAGTGAAACCACTTGAGGATCCAAGAGACATCCCTGTTGGATGTGTTAAAGCCATTCTGAATTGATCCTTCTCGAGATCCATCACAGTTAGCAACCTAGTCTGATTAGTAGCTATGTGATGCTCTGCCTGAGCCTCCACATTAGCTTTTATTCTTTGATTCTTCTCTTCAATATGTGTAAACACCTGTTTGACTGAGGGCACCTTTTCTTGGTAAAGCTCATGACCTCCAGGAGAAGAGGGAGCATTTTTCTCTTCATTTAAATGGAAGGTAAAACCTGGTGAATTTGAAGAATTATCTTCAGCCAACTTAGTTCTTTTCTCCTCTCTTGGCTCTTCATCATCTAACTCAACAACATAATCCTTACTTATTTTATTTATCTTTTCAGTTATAATAGGTGTCTGAATGCTTGTTTTTGCTGAATTTACTCCTCCTGGGTTTGCCAACTTTTCCTGCTCAGGTCTGCTTTCGTGAGTAAAAGAAGAATATCCATTTTCAGCTCTCCTTTGGGAAATCACTCCATGAGGATCATATGACCATTTTTCACCCAGTAATAGATGTGTCTCTTCCAACAACTTAGACACTTCACCAAATGCTTGTCTCTTATTTACCACAAAGGGTCCCACACTCATGGGCAAATTATACATGCGACCTTTCTTCATGGGAGCAAAATGCACCTGATCTACGTTGAGACTCTGTCTGATGAATTCAAGGGCAAAAAGCCTCATAGGCACAAAAGTTGGGAGCCTGTAAGGCTCAATATTAGTTCCATACAATCTTATCTCAGAATATTCCTCAAACACAAACCAATCCCCAAACCTGCAACTAGGTCCCAACTGTAAAAACTCTCTGGCTTTTGGTAGAAAACAAGGGGGAGAAAACCCATTCAATATTATATAAGCAATTGACATATACTGACTGGAAAACTCAAACAACCCTGCTTCATTTCCCTCTCTTCTAATTATGTCAGTCCAAAATATAACTGACTGCTTCTGTTTGTTGACATCCATTATATTTAACCCCAAACTCATAAATTCCTCAAAATTTTGATATAAGAATAAATAAACAATCAATAAGGGGAATTTAAAGGAACCTGTGAGAGAAAAGCTCATCAACTGAGAGTTGACAATCTCTTGCCAGAAAGATGGAATATCCAGAACTGTCCCTGGTTTCATCATCATTGCGTACATTCCTAATACTGATTTGTCAACTGTAAGGTCATTATCTTTGCCAAGAATTTCTGCAATACAACTCAGAACTGGTCTATTCTCAGCATCAAAAATCTCCAAATTGAATTCTTCACCTTCTAGTTGAAATTATTTTGAATTTGGTCTCAAATGAAACATACACTGATTAAATTCTTCTCTTGAAAGGTTTTCAAAATAACTTGCCAATGAGTCTTCTGAGAATTGAAGTGATGACTCGTCTTTGGAGAAACAAAACGCTTGGCGAATCAACTGTGTCGACACCTGTAGAACATTCTCCCCTTGCGAATTCATTATAAAGCACTTACCGGGATAGATTGAAGAAACCAGCCAACAGATAAATTCGGGAAAGAAATGAGCTTTTGGGATACATGCAGATAGGACACCGGATTTCTTCATGGCAGAAAAAACTGGGGAATTCTCGGCATTTAGGGTTACTTGATGATAAAAGAGGGGATGATTTATGGAAGACACGGTATCTTGGATGTCTCTCTCATTGTCCATGAGGGAAATGTGGCTAGTCGAACCAGGTAGTGAAAATCGCTTGGCCATGGTTGTACAGACAACAGAAGCAATTCGTAAAGTAGTGGAGAATGAAAATGTGGCGACGACACGGCTCAAAGGGGAAAACAATTACAAATGATTTGAAAATGTGATAAAGATCAATTTAAAAGCTGCGCAAACCCGTAATAAATGCCTGAAATGACGTGTAAAAAGCTGTTGACAAGGTTTATCATGGATTATAGCTGTCTTCCACTTTGCCTCATGACGTCATTGCGGAGGCTCCTGGAGATCAAACTTTGGCTAGTCCCCTCGCAATGAATCTACACCGTTGATCGTTGTTTACCCCGCGGTCAAACAGGTCAACTGCGGGGGCGCTTGATTCAATAACTCACGAGCTCTTTGCGCCTCTGCACTTTATCATTCGATTATAATCTTCAATACTTGCTACTTCCGCTCGAAGACTTGCTCGATGTTTAAACATGAAACTATAATATACATCCAAATAAAGTTTAACAATAAACTTAATTTGCATCGAGCTTTTAGAAACATTTCTTTTTTATGTTACAGTATAAAAAACATTATACTATAGCATATACTTTTTCTGAATTTCAGATTTTTTTTTTTTTTTTTTTCAAAATAAAATAGAAAAGGATATGCAGATGATCCACAACATCTGGCTCCACCTGGGGATAGTGTTTTTGCCACGAAACACTAAGAACCTGCAGATCAGTGCCTTCACTTCGGGCATGGAGTCAAAAATTGCTAAATGAAAAATGTACAATGATAAAACTGGGTATATACAATGATGGTCAAACAACTCTTAGTGTTGGAAATAATGTTTTAGATATTGCCCATTCACAGGCATATCTATTACTTCTCCTTCAAGACTTTCCAGCATGAAGGTATTATTCATCCTGGCCTCACTAATTTTGAACGGACCGTACCACAAAGGATCAAATTTTCCATGTTTCCCTTTGTCTTCCCTCTAGGTATCCCATATTAATACCATATCTCCATTCTGAAACATGATTTCTTTTGCTTTCCTGTCAAATATTGTCTTCATTTTTTTTCTGATAAGTAAGAAAATTCTCTCGAACTTTATTTCTGCTTTCACTTAACTCCATTACATTATTCATTCTTCTAATCATGGCATTAGGTTCTTCTTGAGCATCTTGAAGGAAAGAAATCACAGGTTTCACCAACTGGGTGGGAAACAATGCCTGAGTACCATATACTAGTTCATAAGGTGACTTACCAGTGGATCTCCTAGTGGTCATCCTTGTTGCCCATAGAGCAAAAACTAGCTTTGAATCCCAATTCTTCTGGTTTTCATTTATTGTCTTCTTCAAAAATTTTACTAATGTTTTGTTAGAAGATTCTGCCAATCTATTTCCTTGTGAATGATAAGCTGCAGAATGAGACAATATCACACTATAAGTCTGACAGAAATTAATAAACCTGATTGAGTTGAAAACTTGGGCATTATCTGTCACAATCTTTACTGGACATCCAAATCTGCTAAAGATATTTTCTTCTAAAAACTTCATAACAACCAAATCATTTTCCTTCCTGGTAGGGATTGCCTCTACCCATTTTGTAAAATAATCTGTAGCAGTAAGGATCCACTTAAATTGCCCACTAGATGGTGGATTGATTTCTCCAATGAAATCCAATCCCCATTGTCTGAAAGGTTCTTCAACAAAAACAGGGAGAAGAGGTAAAGGGGCTAACCTTTTCTTTTCTGCGAACATCTGGCATTTTTGACAACTTCTGACTGTTTTATATACATCAGCAAATACATAGGGCCAATAAAAACCTTATTTGAGAACTTTATGAGCAGTTACCTTCCAAACATAGTGACCCCCGCACAAACATTCATGATATTCTTTAATTACTTCTGAAACTTCATCCTCTGTCAAACATAACAATAACACACCAGCAGGATCTTTCCAATATAGCTTTACTTCAATTATGACATAAGGTTGAGCCTTGAGTTTTAAAGCTCTGTATTTAGCTCTATTTATTGAAGGAGGACAAGAAAGAAAGCATAAATAGTGAATAATATCCTTGTACCAATCTGAGCAGAGGAATTTATATTTAATTGCTAACTTTGACTGAATATTACCTTTTTCTCCATTGACTTCCTCTACAGGTGCCAATAAATTAATTCCCAGTGCTTGGAAATTTGACTCTGTTAATAATTTGGCCAGTCCCAATCCTTTGATCAATTTTGTTGGTTTAACATCCAGGTCGTATTCTTGGATTTTAGCAATCCATTTGCCTCTTTTCACCTCTACATCGCTCTATACTAAAACATCCTTTACAGCAGAATTAGGAACATATGCTAAAATTTGGGAATGAAGAATATAGGTTTTGAATGCTTTCAATGCTTTCACCAGAGCATATACTTGTTTCTCCAATATATTATATTTTAATTCTGCATCTCGGAGCACCTTACTGAAATATGCTACAGGTTGTTCACACCTTTCTTCATTCCTCTGTAATAACACAGCAACAATTGTTGAGGAAGACGCGAATGAGAAAATTTGAAATGGCTTCAAATAATCTGGACTAATTAGAACAGGTGCTTCTTGTAGAGCTTCTTTAATCCTTTGAAAATATTCCCTTGCTTCTTTGTCCCACTTCACCTCAGCATCCTTTTTCAACATGTCTGTTATTTTCTTGGCAATCTCTGCGTAATTAGGAACAAATCTTCTTAGAAAATTAATTTTTCCAAGAAATCTCTGAATATCTTTCTTACTTCGGGGCAGTGGAATTAACTGTATTGCTTCGACCCTTGCTGGATCAATCTTCACTCCTTGTTTGGAAACAATATGGCCCATCAATTTACCCTCCTCCAGAGCAAACAAAGATTTTTTAGGATTCAGCGATAATCCATATTTCCTACACTTCAAGAAGGCTTTTTGCAAATGCTGTAGATGTCCCTCATCAAAGTTTGAAAAAATTGTGACATCATCCAGATAAATAACCACAAACTTATCTCCTACAAATGCAATATCCATTGCTCTTTGGAATGTGGCCCCTGCATTCATTAGGCCAAACGACATTATGGCATACATCAATGTTCCCCAAGGTGTAGTGAAAGCAGTTTTCTTTTGATCTTCCTTCTCCACAGCAACCTGGTTATACCCTAAAAAACCGTCTACCATAGATAGTCTGTAAGCTCCAGTCACTTTCTGCAAGACAAAATCCATTTTTGGCAAAGGATAATTATCTTTCAATGAAGCCCTATTCAAGTTCCTGAAATCTACACACAGCCTTATCTCTCCATTTTTCTTTCTGACTGGTACAAGATTGGAAACCCAATCTGAATATCTGAGAGGAACAATTATTTTAGCTTGCAGTAATTTCTTTACCTCCTTTTCAATCGGGGCCAACAACAATGGATTGATTTGTTTGAGTTTCTGTCTATGTGGTTTGACTCCATCTTTCAATGGGATTTTATGCTGAATAATATTCTTATCATAAGTCTTCAAATCATCATATGACCAAGCAAATACATCCTCAAATTGTTTGAACAGATCTATGTACCTTTGTTTATAGTCCTTCGGAACACCTTTGAACAATTTGACCATTTTAGGCTCATATTGAGTTCCTAAATTACAATCTTCCACATTCTCATCTTGATGTGCTTTCTTCTGATTCACTGCCACATCATTAGCATCAAACAATCTTTCGAGAGGTACCAAACCTCTTGGTAAAATATTGTCTTTCAACTGAATAATCTGATGATCACCAATCTTGTTTTTCAGAATATTAGACATATCAGCCAAGTCATTTTCATCAGTTTCCAAATCAATCTGATGATCTTCAAAATATTCAATCATCAACAAAAATTGCTTAATCTGTTCATCATCCTAAAAAACTTTCCAATGTTTGATATTGTCAGGGATCAAAGGTCTGTGTCTCATCTCAATTTCATATCTTAGTCTTGGATCGAAGGTTTGAATGTGCGGGTGCAAGTTTATGTAATTCCTATATTAATAGTGTAGTCCCTTATCATGTTAGTGTAGCCCCCCTTATTGTTATTTTTGTACCCCTGTAACCCCCATATTGTTATTATTGTGCCCTTACATTATTTTTGTTAGGTCGGCTAGGATTACATTGTGGCCCCACTAGGATTACATTGTGGCCCATGGACTCCTATATATAGAAAGGAGGTTTTGTAATTTGTATCATCCAAAAAATTTTCATTCATGTAATGTATTGGAGGTTTCCCCCTCGAAGTGGCTTATTTCTAAGGCGTTGATATCTCTTTCCTTCTATTTCTGGAGCTGGTCTCACAACATTTGGTATCAAAGCTTTGGGTTCTAGGGTTTCGCTGCTCCAAATAGGTCATCGTGGCATTTTCGCTAACAACGTTTTCTCTGAAGTTTAATTTGAAATGTTTGGGGTGCGAAGCCGAAATCCACGAGAAGATTGTCTAAATTTTTCGGAAAGCAGTTGTAACATTTCGGAGATATGATCTGTGGAGAGTTGCGTCTTTGTTCGGGCTCTAAACAGGTCGTGGGTGGAATTTTATTATAACGTTTTCTACGAAGTTCAGTGAAATTTTAGGGTGCGAAGCCAAAATCCGGAGGAAGATTGTCTAAAAATTTCGAGCTTTTTGCCTGCAAATTTTAGGAATATGATCCTATGGAAGTTAGGTATTTTTTCGGTCAACTAAACGAGGTCATCGTGGCATTTTGCTATAACTTTTTTCTACAAAGGTTCGGAATGCGAAATTCGTATGGTGCGAAGCTGAAATCCTGAGGAAATTCCTCAAAACATTTCAGAGCTTCGTTCGCAATATTTTTGGAGATATGATCTGTGGAAGGTAGTGCTTTTTCAAGCTCCTGAATTTCATCTCAAAGAGGTGATCGTGGGAAAAGTTCAATAACTCTCTCTCTGGGCATCGGATTGGAGTGACGTAAAAATTAGTCACAATGACACAGACTGTAGTTTCTTGGCTATCAATTTCAGAGATGAAGGATGAAACGGTGACACGTGGCAAGTCGTACAAGTTCGCTCTACTGAACCAGTCTATAATTAGGTCATTGTGGGAGATTGGACACAACTTTGTTTTGGAGAATCCAAATCAGGTCAGACCTATGGCATTCGATAGATAATTTAGAGGGCTACGTTGGTACCGAAATTAAAATATTGAAGTGCTACAATCGCAGAGATAATCCAATTTCAATATCGAGCTCCTCAAAAGCAAGAAAAAGCTATACTATGACGCATGAAGAGGAAGAGTTGCAGTATGAGATATCAAAATTACGGTACCAAGTGCAACAAGTTTCAATCTTACGAAGAGAAATTGAAGATGAAATATATGGTTTAAAAGCAGAAATGGAGGCCAAGTTGGATGGTTTTAAGGATCAAATAATAGCAAATATGGATGATAAATTAGTGGAATATCACATCGAGCATCAACAACAAGTTCTCCAACTCTCAAAGGATACCCAACTTTGGTGTAGAATCTAATGAAACAATAGGAAGATAAAAATCACATCAAAAGAAGTTATGAAGTAGTCATAGAAACAAGAACTTGACAAGTACAATCAATTTCAGAGTATCTCAGCAAGTGGAAGAACTTTCCTATAAAAGATTTCACATGGGAGGATGAGAATTTTATACAGAAGCATCAAGAAATAATCAAGCGTTGAGGACAACACTTGTTTGAAGGAGAGGGGCATGTTAAGTCCCTATATTAATAGTGTAGCCCCTTATTGTGTTAGTGTAGCCCCCCTTTTTGTTATTATTGTACCCTTGTAACCCCCATATTGTTATTATTGTGCCCTTACATTATTATTGTTAGGTCAGCTAGGATTATATTGTGGCCCCACTAGGATTATATTGTGGCCCCATGGAATCCTATATATAGAAGGAGGTTTTTTCATTTGTATCATCCAGAATTTTTCATTTATGTAATGTGTCAAAGTTGCCTGCCATTTGGCTTATTTCTAAGGATACAGTCATCTCTTTTCTTCTATTTTGTAGGCCGGATTTTTGACAAAGCTTGCTTATAAATCAACATTTCTATTCTCTTCTCTTGGGATAAACTGTAGGTTGAAAGCTTCAAAGTAGTTTTCAATTAAATCCCATACCTCATTCCTATATGTTCTTAGCCTGGGATGTTTAGTTTGACACAAATTCTTAACTTGTCTTATGATTAATTCAGAATCACCAAACATGGTCATAGACTGAATTCCAATTTGCTTAGCTTTTTGTAGACTAATGATTAATGCTTCATATTTTTTGGTACTTTAATTGTTTCACAATTCAAAATAAAATGTCTTGAGGAAGTCTTTTTATTCCAA
The DNA here is from genome assembly GCA_034641835.2 of Pinus albicaulis. Classification (NCBI taxonomy): domain Eukaryota; kingdom Viridiplantae; phylum Streptophyta; class Pinopsida; order Pinales; family Pinaceae; genus Pinus; species Pinus albicaulis. The sequence continues at coordinate 22,497,171 of MU968450.1, forward strand.
AGACAATCACGCACTGGATATGCTCAATTTCAAAAGCAAAAACAATGTTGTAGTAAAAAGCCACACAATTATCAATCACACAAATCTAATTATTCACACTTTGTTTAATCAAAGCTGAAGTCAATTATGTTATAGCAGGAGTAATTCCTAGGTTGCAGTTTAGAATTCAAATAGAGGGAAATCAATCTGCAGGAAAGGAAACCAATCAACCATAACAGGAACAGGACCCTATTCCTTAATTAGGAACTTCAGCACCTGCTGCCTAACACTAATCACTCTGTAGCAAAGATAACTCAAGAGACCAAGACCCTATTCCCATGAACAGGAACCTTCAGCACTTGTCTCCTGTTTCTAATCACACTGCAGGAAAAGAAAGGCAATTACTGGGAGCAGGACCCTATTCCCTTGCACAGGAACCTTCAGCACCTGCTTCCTAGTATTATACATTCAAACATATAACAGAAATAGATTTCTCAACTTCTTAAGAATGAATGTACTGAACACATGCAGCGTTAAGGAAACAGAATATTCAATAAACTACAGAACTGTGTAACTGGTGTCTCAACAACAGAATTAAAGCAAAGTGCAAACAACATAAAGAAATTAAACAAACTACAGGGACAGAAGGGTGAATCTTGTGAGGAAGGCGAGCCCTTTCCCTCTCACAAGATTCCCCAGGGAAAGAATTAAATTGGAGCGCTCAAAAGAAGATTTTATTCATCTGTCAAAAGAAATGATACATTACAGATGGAGTCTAGCTCCAGTCTCTCAAATACAATGTTCTCCTGTAGCTTTCAAACTCGAACTCCCTTCTAATGATGATGTCTCCTATTTTTAAAGAGGAGACATCTCTTACAATTACATGAGAGAAAATCTGTGTTTATCCCAATTCTGTTCTTCTTTCTTAAAACAGGACTATTCTGTTCTTCCATAAAAATATATTGTTACAACAGATACAACAAGAATGTTATCTTCAGAATAATCCATGTAACCACGTCTTCATGTCGTTGCCATTGTTCCACAAAATACTCTTCCAGAATCGCAAATTACGAGTGACGGAATTTGCGTGCTTGCTGGCTGTTTCAGCAACGACGTTGGTTGTTTCAGCAACGAAGTTTGACTGTTTCAGCAACAGCCGATTGTTCCAGCATATCATATAACTTATCTGTGATCTTTTAGACTTATGTTAGCAACAATCCACTTCGATTAATGATAAAATGTAAGAGTATTATGGAATTATATGTAAATAGATTAAACATATAATAAAGAAGAGGATTTTATATACCTTGGGATAAAGTAAATGAAAATGATGATGGAATCCTTTTTAAACATGGTTATAAAGGTAAGGTGGTGTCAAAGTATATAGTAAAAAATGATACATAGTGGGGTCCTAACATCCCCCCCAGCTGAAAATGTTGCATGTCCTCAGGCAACTCCTAGTCTGAGTCAGAGTCTGAGTACTGACACTGTGCATGCAAGTTGCTCAAGCAGTAGCTGGAGAAGGTGGCATCTGTCGGAGCTCGGAATCCTCTATTATTCTGCAATTGCTGCCATGCTACAGCTTCATCTCTGCCAGCCAATTGATAGTGACACTGATATTTCTCTGAAGGCATCCATAGAATTGGAAAATGAAAATGGTAACCAATCCAATTTGCTCCACAATGTCGAATGCATCTGATGTAATTAGGTACCCTGGAAAGTGCAGCTTGGAGATTATCAGGGCTAAAAGGGTGATAGTCTTGTCTTTCTTTACATGACTGCTGCCAAAACATAATGTTGGCCTTCAATGCAGCAGCCTCCTTTACTCTGATTTGCTGTTGACACTTCAAAAGTGTTGAAGCCTGTAGTTGTTGCATGTACCTATGCATTCCTGGCTTTTGTAAGAATTGGTGATATTGTGCTATAAACATGGTTGGACTTAAAGGTTCCGGTCTAATCCAAAGGAGCCTATTCTCCTCATTATGACTACTTGCAATAAACGCAGTTTGCCAGGTGAGCTGATTGGCCAAAAATGAAACAAATGCCCTTATTTGTATATCACCTGCAATTGGAATGAGATTGACTCTTCTATTCTCGGGAATGGCCTCATTATGGAGGTAAGGTTTGCACAGCAAATGCTGGTCACTTTCAGGGGCCTCAGCAAAAGTCTCAACAAATTGTTCTGAAGTAAGCAATTCATGAGGTCTGCCATCCTTTATTGCCTTCAATTGAAAATAAACTAAACGTTCAGAAAGGAAGAGAGAGTAATTTACAGAGGGTTTGCGGGTAGCCATCAACTTCTGCACTAATGAAAACATCAAGGCCATCTTTTCCTTTGATTCCTTGACTTCCTTCTTGGAATCCATGAGCTGTTGCAACGTCTGTTCCCAACTATCCCAGTTGGCATACATGTGATTCTGCCATGCTAACTTATGCTGCTGTAATATTGTATCTTGTTCTTCAGCATATTGTTTCTTCCATTTTTTCAGCAGTTCTAAATGATTCCATGGCAGGGTCTGTGTCCTGGCATTAGAAGTACTGGGTTGGGACATTGTTTGAGTGGCTGCACTGACTAACTCAGGGCAAGATACCTGTGGTTGTGGTACTGTCTGAGTGGCTGAGCTGACCAGCATAGGATGAGATATCTTTGGTTTAGTTTCTTTTTCTACATTTATTAAGAGCCCTACTGGTTCTTGTGGAGCAGTAGGGCATTCTTCTTTAATTGCAACTGATGTAGATGCCTCAGATACCTGAATTTTGATTACTTTGTAGCCTGCCTGCTGGTAAATATTACCACACTCATGGCACATGTATTCCTTGCATGGCTCCCTATTTTGTGATGATGTTGTGTGTGCTAGCATATAGAGATTCAATTCTCTATCAAAGGCTTCTCGTGTCACGATTAATTCATTCTTATAGGCTTCTAGCTCAGACTTCAAAAACTCATTTTCTTCCAATAAATATGCGAGAGTATGTGAACCCTGTGTGCTGGTTGATTCTGCTGGGGTTGCCTACTGATCCACAGCTGTAGTTGGCTCTTGTGGAGCAGCTACAGCTGGTTTCCCTGTATCATCATGCTTGGTGTATGATTTTTGTACCACAGTGGCTGGTTCTTGTGTTTCATCCTCTGGGTAAGTGACTGGTTCTTGTGTGACAGTCACTGTTTGAGCCATAAACGATGTCGTATTATCCCGGGGCACTGGTTCTTGTGTGGCAGTGCCACTGGACGGGACGGGTTGGGGGATTTGAAATGGGGGTGAAGATTGAAGTGTCAACAGAATAGTGGCGGGGTCGGGGGAAATGGGAATAACTCTTGTTTCAACAGTCATCTTCATTTTCCTTTTTGGTAGGAAAGTAGAGAAGTCACTATCTTTCCTTTTCTGTGTAGGGGAAGGTTTTTTTCTAGGGGAAGGGCTTTCGGAAGAAGTGTAAATTTGGAATTTGGCCCTTGTTCGTCGTTTTGAGACAGAGACTGTTGGGGTTCTTTTCTTCCTTTTATGAGTAGGCGGGGATGGGGGTGTTAGAGAGTCATCGCTAGGGATAGAAATAGTGGGAATGGTTGACTCTACTAAGTGGGATGAACTTGGGGTTGGGTCAACTGGCTCTGAGGATGGAATTACTGGGGAGTCTAGGATATCGTCCAGTTGCCCTTCGTAAGGAATCTTAGGAGTTTCTTGGGAACTTTCGGTTTGTTGGGGGATTTGGGCCTGCTGAGGAATAAGGAGTGGATTATTCAGAGGGAGGTTTTGCTGAGCAAAACCCCTCTGAATTAACAATTGGCATAAACGATGATGGGTGAGGGATAACAATGGGAATTTAGCCCGTCTGCAATAATAGGACATGTTTTTGATACAACCAAGCAGATAATAGGGAATATTAACTAATCGACCATTCCTTAAATGATTCATCAAAACGAAGTCGTGTTAGTAGACTACCTGGTAACGCCCTTCACATGTCAAGTAGTGCTTGATGAATTTTGCTACTGTTGGCCATGGTCGAGGAAGTGAATGCAGACTTACACCGCAGCCTTTAAGTTCAACTGGTTCATCTGGATGAAGAAAATATTGTTGTGCATTTAAAATTACTTGCTTCCTACTGAACCAGCGAGTCCCAATAGCCGGCAAACCTAAAACTTGAACTATGTCCTCATCTGTAATTGAAATGCGGACCCCTTGAACTACTGAATAGTTCCCCTGAATATTTTGGGCAAACTCTAAAACTTGTTCCTGATCAAATTCTCCCAACCTTTCAAAATATGTTGTCCATCCTACTTGTTGGAAAATTTGATAGGCTTCCGGGAACATTTGAAGAAGATTTATCGAACCAGGCTTGTGTCTGATAGCCGACCCTCCCATGGCTACTAGCTTGAGTTACATGTAGAGGAACAGAACACAGAGACACAGGCTTTGGTCAAGCTAATTGTTGCAACAGAGGATGCGGAGTCTCAATGACGGCGGAGATGGAATGAAGAATGACGGAGGATTGGTTAATGTGAAATGATTATTCAGTTTTCGAAATTCCCCCCCCCTACGTATGGTGCAATGATGATTGGGCATGTGGAGATTGCAACCATTATGAGCGAGATCCGCTCTTTAATATAATTTAACTGCATTACATTAAAACCACATACCTTACATTTTTACCTTTGGTTTAATAATTCAAAGTGTAGAGTGCTTCAGAATGGCTTAATATATATGGAAGAATCTGTAAATTTATTTGAAATTTAGAACAGGAGTGTAACAAGATCTGCTCAGTACTGAATAATTTTCACCCAAAGGATCTGAAGCGTAAAAGTGGAGAAAAAAAGCTTGTATAGCAGCGGAAAGAAATGATGTTTTAATAATGACAGGTTGCTGAAACTGGTGTTTCAGCAACGGAAAAATGAACGACATGTTGCTGAAATTGGAGTTTCAGCAACGGGAAAAATCAGGAAAATGGGATAATTGACTTGGGTTTGAAACAAGTGGGGGAAGTGTTCGATAAGGGATAACTTCAGCAGTAAGGGATAGGAAATACTAGCTGAAGGATGATATTTCAGGAATGGTAGAAGTGGGAAAAATGGAAAAAGTGAAATAATGTAGAAATGGGGATGAAGGGATATTGCTAGGAAATGGGGTAAAATGAAGGGAACAATCTTCTGTGATTGAAGCTTCAGATATTATTATGATGAATCTGTCCTCCTTAATGAGATTTTCTAGGATCTGCAAAATTCAATTGTAATATGCCAACCCTTGACAGGGATTATTAGTAATAAATCTAATCTAAAAAATACAGTGCAGAAAATTAAATGCTGTGAGGAGCAGAAGACTCCCCTAGAAAAAGATAATGAATATCAGTCATGCAAGCAGTCTTGAAATCCTCTTTAGAAACAGGGCACTGGTATAGACGGAGCCTATGACCATTGACTAGTAGACGTGTTTTAGAATCATCAATCGTTAGAAGTCTTACCGTTCCATTAGGAAAAACAACATCTACCTCATATGGTCCAAGCCAGCGTGTACGTAGCTTACCCTGAAAATTTTCAAACCGAGAGTCATACAACAAGGCCCAATCACCTTTTTGGAACTGCTTGTGTTTAATAATTTTGTCATGCCACTTCATTCTCTGTTGTTGAATCATGGTTGTTTGGTGAATGGCATCTAATCTCTTTTCATCCAACTCAAGAAGCTGCTGCAACCTAGCTGTCTGCACATCAGTCAAATCAAGATTAACAGCTAAAGTAGTTCTTAGAGTTTTGATTTCAAATTCCACAGGAAAAACAACATTTTTACCATAAACCAATTCATAGGGAGAAAAACATGTAGTGTTTCTCCAAGTAGTTCTGTAAGCCCATAATGCTTCAGGGAGCCTTTGAGACCAATCCTTCTGGTTGTCCTTCACTGTTTTAGTTAGAATGGCTTCTAATACTTTATTTGTGCTTTCCACCTGCCCATTGGCTTGGGGGTGGTATGGTGTAGTCATTCTATGGTGAATATGATATTTCTGAAGGGTAGACTTAAAACCATGAGAATTGAATGGAGGTCCTCCATCTGTAACTAGCTCTCTAGGAATTCCAAATCTAGTGAAGATTTCTTCAAATAAGAAATCTAGGACAACCTCTTCATTGGCTCTAATAAGTGCTTTGGCCTCCACCCATTTAGTCATATAGTCTGTAGAGACTAATATATAAGTTCTTTGATTGGATGGAGGATTAATGGGTCCTATGAAATCCAAGGCCCATCTTTCAAATGGTTCAGAAACTATCTGGGGGTTTAATGGCATTTGATCTCTATGATTGGGTTGACCCATTCTCTGGCAGCTGTCACAAGCCCTCACATATTTCTTTGCATCCTTAAATAATGAGGGCCAATAGTAACCCATTCTCAAAATTTTGTGTGTTGTTCTCTTATCAGCAAAATGCCCTCCACAAGGGCCATCATGGCAAGCCTTCAGTATGTCATACACTTCATCTTCCCTAATGCATCTTCAGATTTCTTGATCAAGCCCTGTGTAGAAAAGACACCCACTTATCCAGCTATACCTAGCACTTTGCTGAACAATTCTTCTCTTTTCTCTGTATGACAGGTGTTATGGTAATTTTCCTGCAACCAAATAATTAGCAATATCTGCATACCATGGAGAGTGAGTAGAAACTGCAAACAAATACTCATCAGGAAAAGAATCATCTACTGGAATATCATTGTCAGTTTTTAACCGTGAAAGGAAATCAGCCACCACATTTTCTTTACCAAGCCGATCTACAATTGTGATATCAAATTCCTGCAGTAATAATAGTCATCTGGTAACTCTAGCATTTGTGACAGATTTGTTCATTAAATACTTAATATCTGAGTGATCAGTGTGGACAAAAGTAGGATAACCAGTGATATAATGTTGAAATTTATTAATAACATAAATTACTGCAAGAAACGCCTTTTCGGTAACTGTATAATTAAGCTCAGCAGGGGTCATATTCTTACTGATAAAGTAGATAGCATACGGAAGATGATTCACCTCTTGTCCAAAGACAACTCCAATTGCAGTGTCTGAAGCATCAGAAGATATATGAAAAGGGAGGGCCCAATCAGCCCCCCTCAAAATAGGACTAGTAGACAACTGATGCTTGAGTTCTTCAAAAGCTTTCTAACAAGAATTAGTCCACTTAAATTCAGCATTTTTCATAAGCAACACAAATAATGGAGAAGCTATCTTAGAAAAATATTTAGTAAATCTTCTGTAGTATCCAGCATGTCCTAGAAAACTTCTCACATCAGTTTGTGTTTTAGGAATAGAAAGATTCTGAATGACCAATATTTTAGATGGATCTACTTTAATACCTTGAGATGAAATAAAATGTCCAAGCACCACTCCTTCACTCATCATCATATGACATTTTTCAGTACTTAGGAAGAGGTTAGCTTGTATACATCGTTTAAGTACCTTCTCAAGATTTTGCAATGCATTTTCAAAAGACACACCATAAGGAGTAAAATCATCCATAAATATTTCCATAGAGTCATTCAGCATATCAGAAAAAATTCCTATAACAGCCCTCTGAAAAGTTGTTGGCGCATTACATAGACCAAATGGAAGAACTTTATAAGCAAAAATTCCCCAAGCGCTAGTGAAAGTGGTCTTGTCTACGTCTTGGGGTGCAATTCTAATCTAATTATACCCACTGAATCCATCTAGAAAAGAAAATAATTTCTTCCCTGCCAGACTATCCAACACCTGATCAATGAAGGGTAAAGGAAAGTGATCCTTTTGAGTAGCTTTGTTCAAGGCTCTGTAGTCAACACATACTCTCCATTTCCCGTTTTTCTTAGGGACAATTACCAATGGGGAAACCCATTCACTATCAGATATAGGGTATATAAATCCTGCATTAAGCAATTTCTGAAGTTCTTCTTTAACAATTTCTCGTAAATTAGGGTTCATTCGTCTTTGGGGTTGACAAACAGGCCGACATCCCTCTTTAATGTAAATTCGATGAGTACATAATTCAGAAGAAATACCTTTCATATCCGTGTAATCCCATGCAAATGCTTCCTTATATTCATGCAATAACTTCATTAATTGCTGTGTTTCATCATCTGTTAGATCAGGATTTATGTTTAATGTCTTGCCGGGTTCAATTTCAACTGTTATGCTTTTAGATGTGGTGGTGGTTAATGTTTGAGATGAGTCTTCAGATTCAATCCTTTCTTGTGTATCAGTTTCAAAAATTGCAGTTAATTGATTGTGTGTTTCAGCAATTACAGAAGAAGGTTCACAAATAAAATTATTAATTATCTCATCCTCTGTATTGTCTTTAAGAGTTAAAGCTTGTCCAATAGTTAGAATAGGCTGAACAGTATTATCATCATAATCCATCCACATAGAATATTCATTATTAATTATTGGTGTAGCATGAGGATAAAGAGTAAGCTATTTTGTTTCATAACCATTAGAAATTGTCATTGAACCAGATCTGCAACTGATAAAAGCATCAGTTGTGGCTAGCCATGGCCTTCCTATAATTAAGGGATGTCCCCCCAGCTTTGTTTTAGTCTGCAATACAACAAAATCAGCTGGGTATTTCCAGGATTCAACTGAGATAAGTAGATCCTCAACAATTCCTTCAGGTTTAATTGTAGAACGATCAGCCAACTCTAGAATGGTGGGTGTATCTCTGATTGTGTTATTCAGCTGTAACAATTGTGAAGTTTCAAGAGTCATTATGTTTATTGCAGCACCTAAATCTACCAGAACTTGAGGAATCATTGTTTTACTAATCTGAACTGTTACGGTAGGATGGCCGAGATCACCATATTTCACAGGAGGGGTTTTTCTGGACATTAATGTAGATAATTCACCCATCACATGTACTGTAAGGGGATCTTTAGTTTTCCTACTAGGTTTCTTAACAAAAATATCCCTTATTGTTCTGGCATAAATTGGTACATCTCTTAATGCTTGTAAAAGTGGAATTTTAACATACAAATTTTGCAATTCCACTAAAAGATTAAAAGCAAGTGTTTCAGGAGTTCTAGTTAAAACCAAACGCTCGGGGAATGGTGGTTCTGTTATTTCAACACTCTTGTTAGAAGGTGTTTGTGCTTTCTTATGTTTCTTAGTTTCATCTTTATCAGAATCAGAAGAAGTTATGTCATCAAAAATAGGCTCTACTATTTTCCCCGATCTTAAATGAATATCATTACATTGCATAGTAGGAAATATAGACTGATTTTGAATATCAATGACTTGCACAACTTTATTATTGGGGTTAGGATTTGGTTGCATAGGTAGCTGGGGTCTCATTTGGTTATTTGGCGGAGCATTCGATGGCAGAGGAAGTGGTTGTTGGAATTGAGGCAATTGATTTGTATACGGGAGTTGTTGGCTTCTCCAATTTGAACTCCAAGGGTTAAAAGAAGATGGCTGCTGTGGGGGCCAGGGAGTCCACATTGAAGGATCAACAAAGGGAGGGTTTGATTGCTGCATGGGTGGGAAATTCATTTGATTGAAGGGTGGGTATTGCATTTGATTAAACGGGGGGTAATTTGTTTGACCGAAAGCAGAATAATTGTTCCAACGATTAAATGGCATACTAGAATTCATACCTTGTCCTTTTGGTTGCCATTGTCTTCTTTGAGTTAGCAGGTAAACTGCTTCAGCTTCTTCTTCCGTTGGTTGTAATGCTGCCTTTATTCCTGGTAGAGATGGACATTGTTTTGTTTCATGATCTTTCACACAAAGGGTACAGATTGGTATTTTGTCCATTGGGAATTCCCTTAGTGGATGTTTGTCTCTGCACTTCGGGCAAAAGACAGCCAGAGTTGCTTCTACTTCAGCCTACTTCTTCTTAACCTGCAAAGTGTCAATTTGTGAAGCAAAAGAGCTTAACATCTCAGTTTTAAATTCTTCAAGTAAATTACCTATTTCAGCTCTTGTTGCTCCTCCACTGGCTGATTTATGCACTCTTGAATAGGTGGGATCTCTATTACTTACTCTGTTCCTTGCAGCTCCCCTTGCACACCTCTTAGAAAGTTCAACAATCTCATCATATGATTCTTTAGATATATCTCCCTTGCTAAGCATGTTTAACATATCTAAACAATCATCCCTTAAGCCTCTAAGTAATATTGTTTTGCGAATTTCCTTACTTATATTCGGATGATCAGATCTCTGTATATTGTGCTGCAGCCTTTCTACATAGTCCTCCAGATTCTCTTCCGGATTTTGTGCCATATTGAATAGTTCATCCTTCTTTTCTCTCGTCCGGTAGTAGTCTTGATATTTAAGCAGAAATTTCTGTTTCATCTGCTCCCAAGTTGTGATTACCTGACTCCCAAGGCTCATGAACCATCTTAAAGCATTTCCTTTTAAGGTTTCTAGAAATAATTTCAACTTTTGAGCATTAGTAACATAATCATAACTTCTGCATAATATATCAAATTCAAAAAGAAATTCATCCGGATCTTCAGAGGATAAACCATGAAAGTTAGGTAAAGCAGACAATGGAATGTTTTTCATAGGAGTTGTTCCTGCAGGGAGATCACTGATAGGAAATCCCAATGTAGAGAGAGAATTTTCATCCTTTCCTTCTCCTTCAGGATCTACACGTCCTCCACTAAAGAAATCTTCATCGTTTCCTTCCATTGTCTGTTCTCCTACTGCACTTTCTCGATCGTCAAGATCTTCTACTGGCTCTTCAATGTTCTCTACTGGTCGTCCAACACTTTCTATTATTTCCTCAATGTACTCTGCTGATTTACTAATACTTCCTCCTGATTCTCCAGCACTGACTGCTGGTTCTTTAATCACTGGCTCCTCTATATTTTCAGGACCCACAACTTCCTCTGTTTTGTAATCTGATTGAGGGGAGTGCTGAAATTTTGGTCTTCGAGAACTTAATCTCTATGATGATTCAGCCTTTGACACAATCTCATCAATAAAAGTCTTTCTTCCTCCCCTTCCTTTGCCTTTGCCACCTGTGGGGTTATTTTTCTTCTAGTTTCCGCATCCTCTCATATAATCTGCACATTTGAAAAAAAGAAAAGATTAATGCTTTTGAAATCTATAATTGCCTTCCCCGGCAACGGCACCAAAATGTTGGCTGCTTTAATTTTTTTCACAATTCAAGCTCCACATAAATTGTCAACCCGAGGAAGTCTTTTTATTCCAAACACAATCACGCACTGGATATGCTCAATTTCAAAAGAAAAAACAATGTTGTAGCAAAAAGCCACATAATTATCAATCACACAAATATAATTATTCACACTCTGTTTAATCAAACCTGAAGTCAATTATGTTATAGCAGAAGTAATTCCTAGGTTGCAAGTTAGAATCCAAATAAAGGGAAATCAATCTGCAGGAAAGGAAACCAATCAACCATAACAGGAACAGGACCCTATTCCTTTAAATAGGAACTTCAACACCTGCTGCCTGACACTAATCACTCTGTAGAAAAGATAACTCAAGAGACCAAGACCCTATTCCCATGAACAGGAACCTTCAACACTTGTCTCCTATTTCTAATCACACTGCAGGAAAAGAAAGGCAATTAGTGGGAGCAGGACCCTATTCCTTTGTACAGGAACCTTCAGCACCTGCTTCCCAGCATCATACATTCAAACATATAATAGAAATAGATTTCTCAACTTCTTAAGAATGAATGTTCTGAACACATGCAACGTTAAGGAAACAGAATACTCAATAAACTACAGAACTGCGTAACGGGTGTCTCAACAACAGAATTAAAGTAAAGTGCAAACAACATAAATAAGTTAAACAAACTACAGGGACAAAAGGGTGAATCTTGTGAGGAAGGCGGGCCCTTTCCCTCTCACAAGATTCCCCAGAGAAAGAATTAAATTGGAGCGCTCAAAAGAAGATTTTATTCAGCTGTCAAAAGAAATGATACATTACAGATGGAGTCTAGCTCCAGTCTCTCAAGTACAGTGTTCTTCTGTAGCTTTCAAACTCCAACCTCCCCTCCTAATGATGATGTCTCCTCTTTCTAAAGAGGAGACATCTCTTACAATTACGTGAGAGAAAATCTGTGTTTATCCCAATTCTGTTCTTCTTTCTTAAAATAGGACTATTCTGTTCTTCCATAAAAAGATATTGTTACAACATATACAACAAGAATGCTATCTCCAGAATAATCCGTGTAACCACGTCTTCATCCTTTTTCCATTGTTCCACAAAATACTCTTCCAGAATCACAAATTACGAGTGACAGAATTTGCGTGCTTGCTGGTTGTTTCAGCAACGAAGTCAATTGTTTCAGCAATGGCGTCGGCTTTTTCAGCAACGAAGTTTGACTGTTTCAGCAACGGCTGATTGTTCCAGCACAACATATAACTTATCTGCGATCTTTTAGACTTATGTTAGCAACAATCCACTTTGATTAATGATAAAATGTAAGAGTATTATGGAATTATATGTAAACATATTAAACATATAATAAAGAAGAGGATTTTATATACCTTGGGATAAAGTAAATGAAAATGATGATGGAATCCTTTTTAAACATGGTTATAAAGGTAAGGTGGTGTCAAAGTATATAGTAAAAATGATACATAGTGGAGTCCTAACAGTTTTCAACCTTATATCTCCTCTGTAGAGACAGTGTATGAAGATATTAAAGCCATATTAAAGCATGGTTTTCAACCTTATATCTCCTCCTCCTCATAGTCTATAATTACTATCATAATAGATCCTCAACCAAAAGATGTGAAGGACATTATAAATTATGCATAAAGTGATCAATAAATTGATTTTGAACCATAAATTTGCTACTCCCCACAATCTTGAAGGGAATCATTGTGTGCTCATAATCATCAAACTTTAGCCTATTCAAGGTAGCAAATGCTCTTCAAGTTGGAGGGCATTAAACTAATACGTTTCCTAGCATTCCACAAATTAAACTTTTTTGAATTTGATATTTGGATCACTAAACTTCAAATTGCAACTTCGCTCATGGCTAAATGTAGCCATTGACTTTCTCATCAATGGAAATTATATTATGAGACAATACTCGCCATATTTCCTTCAAAATATTGCTAATATGGTTTTCATAGTTTGTGATTGATTGTCAAGCAACTTTGACAACTAATTTCCTTAGGCCAACCACCATTTTTCAATTCTAATCTTAAACTAAAGATCAACGGTACAATTTGTAGGAGATTAATATTAAAATTACTAGAACAAATTCTATTATTTGTCACATCAAACAAATTAATAAGACGAATAAAAAGTTGATTATAATTTTGTCTTATTATAAGTTGTAAGTTGTTGGATAATAATAAAAAAAAAAATTATAAGTTTGTGCCATGCAATTTATGACAAGTATATGTTGTTGGATAAAAAAAATTAATTATAAGTTTGTGCCATACAATTTATGACAAGTAAATTATTTAGTGTGTGGGGTTTAGATTTATTAAATAGTTTATTCAAATTTTATTGGAAAATTGTTTTAAATATAATTACTCAAATTTAGATTTTTTATAAATTAATTAAATTAATTTAAATATATTATATTTATAAACTAATTATATTAATTTTAATATATTATTCATTAATTTTTTTCTTGTAAAAAATATTTTTATTATTATGATATATTATTATTTTCAAGAAAATAGATAATTAAAAAATGAAATTGACGCTATCAAGATTATAAACTTTTATTGTTAAGACAAATCTCTTGAAAATGTATTTAATAAGATTAATTAGAATTCAAACAGAGATATCGCCTTAATTTTGAACAAAAATAATCCATATAAACCCATATTTTATTTAAAAAAAACAAATTTTGTTATTATTTGACAAAATATAAAATATTGATAATAAAATGTTGATTCGTTGGATTTTGAATCGGGCGATTTGAACGCTTCCTGTGCAGCAGCAGCTCTAATCACTAACGAAGTGATAAAGGATAATTTAATGGACATACTAGTCTTATGATCGTTCTTTTAACCCTAATTTAACTCCGTGTAACACTTAACATAACATAAGCTTACCATAGCAAAAAAAAAAAAAAAAATTACCATTACGAATTTTCAATCAACATTAAATAGGAATAACATCTGACATGGTCCTACATGAATTACACTGCTGGCATAGTTCTGGAGATATCGTGTCATCAGTACTACATCATAAAATTTGTTGTACTATGGATTTACAGATTAGATTATTCGTGGATCACATTTAACATAATGGCTCGAATAATTAACAAAATCTCAGAACTTGTATGGTCGGTAATTATGCTAACCATTACACATTTAAATGTCATTTATTAACTTTGGAAATTGGATTTGATTATTAAATGGTCTGACAGGCCTATCGGCCCGACACTTGGCATGCCTCTCTCCGTCGATTTCATACGATCTACGGTTCTGGTGCCTAGGGTTCGCAATGACCCTCGGCGCTCTAACCGCTTCGGTCTCATTGTCACTTCTCGCGCTGAGAGTTCTGGAGACAGCGCAGCTCTGCCAGGGTTTGCTTCACTGGATTTTCAATGGCCTCCGTGAAAATGGCGGTGGTGCTGCGACCACAGAGCTAGCCACTCAACACAGGTAACATCTTCCAACTTTTTCATAAGAATTCTCTGCAGTTTTTTTCGTGAAACAGGGTTGAGTTTTGGTGAGAAACTATCAGAGGAGTCTGGTGTTTGTTTAAACCCTAAGGGTTACGTCTCTTTTCTGGTTTCTATGCTGTCCACATGCTAACTTCGTTTCTTTTTTGAATTGGGTTTTTGTAACAGTAGTGCTCCGGTGTTTGGAACGAGAACCCACAGGTTCAGAAAATAGACAGGTAATCTTCTTTTTGAGAAACAAAACAATCTTGTCCCATTACGGGGAGACCCCGCTCTTCAGCTTGTTGTTTAGTGCTTCTATTTTCCCCTGTAGAATTTTTTTCGCTTAACTGAAAGTCTCTCTCTCTATATTATGACAGGTATCTCCTTGCTTCCTGTCCAGCTCGCAGTTTCTTGTCTTTTATCTATACTTGCTCGCAGAGGAAAGGGACTAATCCCCTACATGCATCCCACAGGTACTCGCCCTCGACAGGAACTGTACCCTTGGATTTATCCTTTGGCGAAAACGTTTAATGTCTAATTCTAAGCTCAGGGTTTAGCCTGATATACTCTAGTATGCCGTGCAGGATAGACTCTAGCTCAGGTTTCCTTGATATTTTAATTGCGGCCTCAAGCCGATGGTTGTATGCTGCTAGACTACTTCTTAATGGGGTTTACATTTGAAGAAAGAAACCTGTGAATCTATGCCGGACTGCTATTTTTTGTTAACTTGAACTTCTTGCACACAATGTGTGTGGGCTTTCTCAGTTATGATTTATGCTAGTTGTAATGGCAGCGCGTTATTCTCAAATGGGCTTTGTTATGGTTTTGAGATAGACTGTGTGTATACGCCGTGAGGATATTTACTGTGTCTTTAAACTCTCATTGGTATATTGCAAAAGTTTTTGCAAAAGTTATGGGTTCTTATGTATCATGAAATAAATGGTTGTTCACTGTTCTCTGTTTCAATTCTCGATTTTACTTGTATCTGTTGATAACAGTTATTTTATCTGTTGGAGGGTTTCTATTCTATGCTACTAGTACCAAAACATTTGCATTTCCTTACTGTTTATTCTGTTTAAAAATCTTTTCTACATATCACGGGCAACCGGACCGCCATTTATGTCCGCGTTCCTTCCAAGACGGAGAACGACCAACCCTTTAGCACAGAGTTTCTGGCTCGAAGGGTTAACAGTTCTCCCATCCCACTATCTTTGTTTGCTTTTCCACCATTTGTGTTTTTTTTTCATAACTGTCTTACTAGTGAAAAAAAGGACATGGCCTATAATTTAAATTTCAGGCTCTTTTGTATATAAACTTCGTCTACAGGAATTTATTCTATGCCTGTACATGACATATTAATGTAAGAAAAGAAAGGAATACTGAATAGATCATTGTTCTTTCTGGCTACTGTACATATCTTATGTAGACTATATTTATAGTAATTAAATCATTGTTCTTTCTGTCTATTGTACATATCTTCTGTAGATGGTATTTATAGTAATTAATACTTATTTCCAACAACCCTATGATAACGATAACAGAGAAAGAAAGGAATACATGAAACATTCTTCTTGATAACAGAATTAAGTTTTCTAACCACAGTATCTTCAGGAAATTAAATTCAGAAGTATAGCAGACTAAGCATTTTACTTCTTCTGATTCTTTACTCATCTAGTTCCTGAATCAACTGATGGTAATAATGTGCCTCCCATCCATGAGCTGACGAATAGTCACGCAGCTCCCCCCGTGCATCAAGTTTGGGTCTCTGAAATTCTCAGAGCACTGGACAGAAACTTAGGACAATCCGGTCCAGTTCTTCCATTATAGGAAAAAATAGGAAGTTCTGGGGAGATCACAGGACGATCCGGTCCACAACTCCAACCCAGTGCACCCTCTATCTTGAAATACCTTTTACAGGCTAACAGAGTTTCTCTTCCTTCCTCCACAGATCCAACCCCAAACCCTCTCCTGGATTTTCCATTTATCCAGAGTTCTATGGGTAATTGTGGGAACTGTTTTTTCCAACTAACCAGATCTTGATTTACTTTTTATTTTTTTATTTTTACCATCATTGTTACTCATGAAACTAATTCACAGTAAATTTTATCAATATAAAATTTAATTTTGTTCCAATATTCTAATTGAAATAAACATCAGTCTTAATTAATTAAACCAAATAGTCTAACCATTCGTTCCACTAAACCGATGGTTACAGTTTTCCCCCTCTGGATGAGAACACCGTCCTCGGTGTTATTATTTCAGTTTAGTAAAAAGCTCAGGATAAACTTCACGAACAAAACTTTCATCTTCCCAGGTAGCTTCCTCAGGTCCAAAGTGCTTCCATTGCACTTTAACCTGGGCGATGGCTCATTTCCGGAGCATGATTTCCCTCCGATCGATTATATTGTGTGGCTCGACCAGAAACTCCCCGTCTGGTTCTACCTGCACAAAATAAACTTATGTTAATTAAATAAGTTATAATATCGCTTCATTATTTAGTGATCATACTCATCCACTACCTTTATGTTCTACCAATGAATAATATGCCTGGTATCATGGACATATCGTTTCAGTAATGATACATGAAAAACATTATGCACCCGAATATGACCCGGAAGAGCTAAACGATACGCCACCGGTCCCACTCTCTCCAGAATTTGGAAAGGGCGACAGAATCGGGGTGCTAATTTTGCACATGATGCCCATCTTAAGGTGCTTTTCTTTGGTTTAATTCTGACATAGACATGATCTCCAACTGCATATTCACGATAAGACCTTTTCTTATCCGCATACACTTTCTGCCTGTCCTGTGCTACCTTCAAGTTCTGTCGGATTTTCCTCACCTCAGCTTCCATTTCTGCTAACATGTCTGGTCCTAGCATGAGTTTATTCTCTGGGCTGCTCTAGTTGATGGGAGTCCTGCATTGCCGACCATAAAGTGCTTCGAATGGACTCATTTTTAATGATTCTTGGTAACCGTTGTTGTAGGCGAATTCTATAAAATGTAGATACTCTTCCCATTTAACTGGTTGTTGCATGACATACATTCTCAGCATGTCTTCCAGTACCTGATTCACCCGGTCTGTCTGGCCGTCCGTTTGCGGGTGGTATGCAGTACTAAAGTGTACTTGAATTCCTAGTCCTGTAAACAGTGTCTTCCAGAAGGATGATGTGAATTTTACATCCCTGTCTGAAATGACAGTCTTAGGTATGCCATGGAGTCTGAATATCTCACGCATAAATAAGTCTGCTATTTGTACTATCTTGTAGGTGGACTGAACAGGTATGAAATGTGCTGACTTACTTAGTCTATCCACAACTACCATTATGGAATCATTACCTCTCTTTGACCTTGGTAGCCTGGTGATAAAGTCCAATGAAATCACCTCCCATTTCCACTCAGGAATGGGTATAGGTTGCATTAATCCAACTGGATGTCGATTCTCCACTTTTACTTGCTGGCATTCCAAACACTTGGTTAAGTAACTTGCTATTTCCCTCCTCATGCCTGGCCAACAGTAATCCTTCCTTATGGTTGTCAGCATCTTTTGATATCCTGGATGACCAGCGTAATTTCTTCTATGATATTCATCCAGTATCAAAGTTTTTAATTCCACTCTATTCGGAATGACTATTTTCTTCTTAAAAACCAGCAACCCGTCCTAGTTGATCTCATATCCCCCTTGTCCTCCAGATTCTTAGGTTTGCTACCACAAGTATTTATACTCTGGATCCTTGTCGGCTTCTTTTTTGATTTGATCTAGAAATCTTGTTTCCACCTGGTTAACGTATAATTCATAAATTCCATGCACCTTCCTGCTCAAGGCATCTGCAACTTTATTCTCCTTTCCTTTCACGTGCTGCAGATCAATTTCAAACTCACTCAGAAAAGCATTCCACCTTGCTTGTCAGGAGTTTAAATCAGTTTGTTTAAAATAGCTGGTTAGGCTTCTATGATCTGTCTTTAATACAAATTTCTTCCCAAGTAAATAATGTCTCCACACCCGGAGTGCGTGCAAAACTGCGGTCAGCTCTAAATCATAAGCTGAATACTGTTTTTCATGATCTTTTAACTTGCGGGATTCGTACGCAACTACCTTTCCTTCTTGTGACAGAACAACCTCAACACCTTCCTTGCATGCATCTGTACAAACCTCGAATTCTTTGCTTGGATCTGCCACACTTAACACAGGTGCTGTTGTCAGCAACTGTTTCAATCTTTCAAAACTATCCTGGCACTCTTTGGTCCACTTAAAGATTTTCCCTTTCCTTTGCAAGGAGGTAATAGGAAAAGCTATCTTTGAGAATCCTTTTATAAACCGCTGGTAATAGCCAGCGAGACCCATGAAAGATCGTATATCTGCCACATTCTGTGGCACCTTCCATTCCATAATAGTCTTGATTTTCTTTGGGTCTACAGCTATGCCTTTTTCAGATATTACGTGTCCAAGATACTGTATCTTTTCTTTAAAGAAGTCACATTTGCTGAATTTTGCATACAGTTGGTGCTTCCTAAGCATTTCCAGCACCATTCGCAAGTGTGCCTTGTGTTCTTCCACATTTTTAGAATAAATCAGTATGTCATCAATGAAAATTAACACAAATTTGTCCAAATAAGGATGAAAAACACTATGCATCAGCCTGGTGCATTAGTTAACCCAAAAGGTAGTACCACGAATTCGTAGTGGCCATACCTTGTACGGAAGGCAGTTTTGTGGATATCTTCCTCTTTGATCCGGATCTGGTGATAACTGGATCGCAAATCGATCTTTGAGAACACTGTGGCCCCTCTCACCTGATCAAACAAATCATCAATACGAGGTAGAGGATACCTGTTCTTCATAGTTAGCTTATTTAACTGTCGGTAATCCATGCACATGCGCATGGTTCCGTCCTTCTTTTTAACAAACAATACGGGTGCTCCCTAGGGTGACACACTGGGTCGAATATACCAGTTATCCAGCAATTCCTGAAGCTTCATCTTAAGTTCAGTCAGTTCTGGTACACTCATACGGTAAGGAGTCCGTGAAACTGGCGAGGCTCCTGGCAGCAGTTCTATTGTAAAATCAACTTCTCTTTTTGGTGGTAGACCTGGTATTTCTTCAGGAAATATATCCTTAAATTCCTGAACTACTGGTATATTTTCTAACACAGCAGCTTTATTGTTAGACTCAGTTAATCCAACTTGTATAGCATACAGTTGGCATCCCTTCCTTATACATTTTCCCATCTGGGAAGCTGTAATTGGGCGCAGATTTACATGCTTCTTTATGCCTTGAATCTCTTGAGGAGTACCATTATGATCTCTGTAGTAAACTATCTTTTCCTTACAGTCTATAAGAGTCCAATGCTTCTCCAACCAATCCATACCCAATAAAATATCATAAGACCCCAAAGGCAGAATATTTAAATCTACTAGCAGCTGTTGTCCGCCAACTTGCAGTGCACATTCCGGTATGTTGGCACTAACCTTTCTTTTAGCTCCTGTGGCTAACTGGACCAACCAGGTTTTTTTGAACTTTTGACTTGGCAGTTTACAGACTTCCACTAGGTTAGGACTTATATAACTTAAACTTGCCCCCAGGTCTACTAAAACAGAAACAGTTTGGGATAGTAATTTACCTTCCAGCTCTATCATGGTAGGCTGAAAATCCGCTTGTCGGTCCTCCAGTGCAGCATTGATTCTGGGTATACTCCGAGCAACATCTCCCACAATAGAGGCTTCTTGCAAGCTATTTACTGCCTCAGTTTTACCACGTTGTGGGCAATCTCGATAGTAATGCGCTGCCCCGCAGCCCCAACACTGCAGAGGTGGCCTCTGATTTTGTGGCTGCTCAGGTTTACTTGAAGCTTCCACCGTTTTGTCTTCCCCAGGCCATCTAACCCGCTGGTGATTCCTACTGAATTGTTTATTGATTGAATTTCTGGCGGTATTTTGGAAATTACTGGTTTTCCCCCTCTTTGAACCAGCATTGTTTCTATTGTCCTTCCTTGTTTTCCATCCTTTTCCGGGATCTATCTTGTTTTTTGCTTGCTGATAGCACAGCCTTGCTTTCCTGATAGCATCATCCATTGTCTTGGGATTCTCAAATTCGATACGCTCCTTCATATGGACAGGTAAACTGCTCAGAAATCTTTGAACTTTGGCTTTCTCTTCTCTTAAGTACGGTACATAACGCAGTAATGCAGTAAACTTGGTGATGAACTCGTCCATGGTCAGCTGTCCCAGCCTTAAATCATGAAATTCTCGAGCTTTTTCATCATAAAAACGCTCAGTTAGGTACTTATCCTTAAAGTACTGTTGGAACTTTTCCCATGTCACATCTTGATCCTCAAATCCCCGTACATTCTTCACTTCTTCCCACCATAAGGTGGCTTTGTCTTTTAACTGATAAATGGCCAGCCGTGCTTTAAGACCACTGTCGTAGTCATACACCTAGAAATATTTGTTCATGTTAATCAGCCAGGCTTCCGCCACCTCCTCTTTCTCTCCATCGAACGTAGGTGGCTTTATCTTTCTGAATTCTCCGTGTAACTCCACCTTCTGCCTTTTACTGGCTTTCTGTTCGTTTTCATTTTCAGATTCAGCCTCGTTAAAATTTCTGTGAGGATTACTTCGCTGCGATATACTTCTTTCTCTCTGGTTCATATCTTGTTCACCTGTTTGCGGTTCGTCCCTTTCCTGGAATTCCCTGCCAGCACTGGGATTCTCATTTCTTTGATTCTGTTTGTCAGAAAGGATTTTCAAAATCCTTTCTTGCTTCTGCATCATTCTAGCATTTTCCTGCCGTACCCTTCCCATCTCTTCCTGCAACTGTTGTACTGTATGTAACAAGATGCGAGTCTGATGTTGTTGTTCTTCCATCAATCTATTAGACCTCTGATGCTGTTCTATTCCCAGCTGGACCCACATTTCGGGGTTTCCCTCTGGTGGAGGCTGCATTTCTCCGATATTTCACTGTAGCGTTTGTGATTGTGAAGGTGTCCATCTCATCTGTCCTTCCAACTAATTATGTGACTGTGCAGGAGTAACATACAATTTTTTTTTTAACGTTAGTTGGCCCAATAGGGCTCCAGATTTGTAACCAGCTCTGATACCACTTGTAACACTTAACATAACATAAGCTTACCATAGCAAAAAAAAATAAAAATTACCATTACGAATTTTCAATCAACATTAAATAGGAATAACATCTGACATGGTCCTACATGAATTACACTGCTGGCATAGTTCTGGAGATATCGTGTCATCAGTACTACATCATAAAATTTGTTGTACTATGGATTTACAGATTAGATTATTCGTGGATCACATTTAACATAATGGCTCGAATAATTAACAAAATCTCAGAAGTTGTATGGTCGGTAATTATGCTAACCATTACACATTTAAATGTCATTTATTAACTTTGGAAATTGGATTTGATTATTAAATGGTCCGACTGGCCTATCGGCCCGACACTTGGCATGTCTCTCTCCGTCGATTTCATACGATCTACGGTTCTGGTGCCTAGGGTTCGCAATGACCCTCGGTGCTCTAACCACTTTAGTCTCATTGTCACTTCTCGCGCTGAGAGTTCTGGAGACAGCACAGCTCTGCCAGGGTTTGCTTCACTGGTTTTTCAATGGCCTCCGTGACAATGGTGGTGGTACTGCGACCACAGAGCTAGGCACTCAACACAGGTAACATCTTCCAACTTTTTCATAAGAATTCTCTGCAGTTTTTTTTTCGTGAAACAGGGTTGAGTTTTGGTGAGAAACTATCAGAGGAGTCTGGTGTTTGTTTAAACCCTAAGGGTTACGTCTCTTTTCTGGTTTCTATGCTGTCCACATGCTAACTTCGTTTCTTTTTTGAATTGGGTTTTTGTAACAGTAGTGCTCCGGTGTTTGGAACGAGAACCCACAGGTTCAGAAAATCGACAGGTAATCTTATTTTTGAGAAACAAAAAAATCTTGTCCCGTTATGGGGAGACCCCACTCTTCGGCTTGTTGTTTAGTGCTTCTATTTTCCCCTGTATAATTTTTTTCGCTTAACTGAAAGTCTCTCTCTCTATATTATGACAGGTATCACCTTGCTTCCTGCCCAGCTTGCAGTTTCTTGTCTTTTATCTATACTTGCTCGCGGAGGAAAGGGACTAATCCCCTACATGCATCCCACAGGTACTCGCCCTCGACAGGAACTGTACCCTTGGATTTCTCCTTTGGCGAAAACGTTTAATGTCTAATTCTAAGCTCATGGTTTACCCTGATATACTCTAGTATGCCGTGCAGGATAGACTCTAGCTCAGGTTTCCTTGATATTTTAATTGCGGCCTCAAGCCGACGGTTGTATGCTGCTAGATTACTTCTTAATGGGGTTTACATTTGAAGAAAGAAACCTGTGAATCTATGCCGGACTGCTATTTTTTGTTAAGTTGAACTTCTTGCACACAATGTATGTGGGGTTTCTCAGTTATGATTTATGCCAGTTGTAATGGCAGCGCGTTATTCTCAAATGGGCTTTGTTATGGTTTTGAGATAGACTGTGTGTATACGCCGTGAGGCTATTTACTGTGTCTTTAAACTCTCATTGGTATATTGCAAAAGTTTTTGCAAAAGTTATGGGTTCTTATGTATCATGAAATAAATGGTTGTTCACTGTTCTCCGTTTCAATTCTCGATTTTACCTATATCTGTTGATAACAATTATTTTATCTGTTGGAGGGTTTCTATTCTATGCTACTAGTACCAAAACGTTTGCATTTCCTTACTGTTTATTCTGTTTAAAAATCTTTTCTACATATCACGGGCGACCGGACCGCCATTTATGTCCGCGTTCCTTCCAAGACGGAGAACGACCAACCCTTTAGCACAGAGTTTCTGGCTCAAAGGGTTAACAGTTCTCCCATCCCAGTATCTGTGTTTGCTTTTCCACCATTTGTGTTTTTTTTTCAGAACTGTCTTACTAGTGAAAAAAAGGACATGGCCTATAATTTAAATTTCATGCTCTTTTGTATATAAACTTCATCTACAGGAATTTATTCTACGCCTGTACATGAAATATTAATGTAAGAAAATAAAGGAATACTGAATAGATCATTGTTCTTTCTGGCTACTGTACATATCTTCTGTAGACTGTATTTATAGTAATTAAATCATTGTTCTTTCTGGCTACTGTACATATCTTCTGTAGACTGTATTTATAGTAATTAATACTTATTTCCAACAACCCTATGATAACGATAACAGAGAAAGAAAGGAATACAGGAAACATTCTTCTTGATAACAGAATTACGTTTTCTAACCACAGTATCTTCAGGAAATTAAATTCAGAAGTATAGCAGACTAAGCATTTTACTTCTTCTGATTCTTTACTCATTTGGTTCCTGAATCAACTGATGGTAATAATGTGCCTCCCGTCCATGAGATGACGAATAGTCACGCAGCTCCCCCCATGCATCAAGTCTGGGTCTCTGAAATTCTCAGAGCACTGGACAAAAACTTAGGACAATCCGGTCCAGTTCTTCCATTATAGGAAAAAACAGGAAGTTCTGGGGAGATCACAGGACGATCCAGTCCAAAACTCCAACCCAGTGGACCCTCTGTCTTGAAATACCTTTTACAGGCTAACAGAGTTTCTCTTCCTTCCTCCACAGATCCAACCCCAAACCCTCTCCTGGATTTTCCATTTATCCAGAGTTCTATGGGTAACTGTGGGAACTGTTTTTTCCAACTAACCAGATCTTGATTTACTTTTTATTTTTTTATTTTTACCATCATTGTTACTCATGAAACTAATTCACAGTAAATTTTATCAATATAAAATTTAATTTTGTTCCAATATTCTAATTGAAATAAACATCAGTCTTAATTAATTAAACCAAATAGTCTAACCATTCGTTCCACTAAACCGATGGTTACACTCCGGTTCCGTACCAGGGCTTAGGCATGTAATTATTGATGAAATATTTGATATAAATCCATATTTTACTTAAAAAATATCAAACTTTATTATTATTATTTGACGTGATATAAAATATTGATAATAAAATTGTTGATTCATTCGATTTTGAATCGAGCGATTCGAACCGCTTCCTCTGCTGCAGCGGCTCTAATCACTAACGGAGTGAAGGATAATTTAACGGCAATACTAGTTTTATGACCGTTCTTTTAACCCTAACTTAACTCTAGTTGCGTACCAGGGATTCGGGATGTAATTATCAATCAAATGAACCGTTGGAAGTTGTTGAGGCTCTCCCTTCAAAAATTTTCTTTTAATACTTAACATTTTAAGCATGATGTGGATAATTTTTCCAGTTACTCTCATATTAAACGTAAACATAGCAGTAACTAAGTACATTTTCTTTGGGATTTATTATAAATTTTTAATTTTAATTTTTTTAATTTTAAAATTTGACCCTTCCAATAATATTAAGATGTTTTGCTGAAAATAAAATATCTAACACTAGAGTTAAAGATAGTTAAGACATGTGAATGAAAAATTTAGATCAATAAATAGAAAGTCAATATTGAGAAATTTTTGTGGTTAATATTTTTATTCGGAAAATTTAAAGGTATATTTGATCATTATACATTTATATAAGCTAAATAATTATAATTTATACCAATCATATTTATTTTATTAATTAAATGTAGTTGTGCTAATTAAAAATGAAATTTGTAATCCAAAGAAGTTGAGAATTTAGAATTTCACAATGAAAATGCAAAGAAGTCAAATTGGTAATAGTTCTTTTAATGAGTGTTAATTAAATTTGTAATCAAATTAAGCTCAGCATTTCAAATTTCACAATGAAAATGCAAAGAAGTCAAACTGGGAGTCGTACCTTTATCGAGTGTTTATTTGGCATGTTGCGACGATCTATGTGTTCAGACTCGTTAATTTGACGGGACATGTACATCTTAGTAAGAAAATCCATATAATTCAAATTAAACCATTAATGCCGCATCTGAGTAAGAAAACTCGTTTGTTTCAAATTTTACCATTAGTGAGTAGATGGTTTGAGGAAGATGTAAAATTTTGCATACTTTGCATCACCCTCAATGAAACCCTAACAGATGATGGTTTGATAATCCCGTTGGAATAGATTTCCCTGGCATGGGCATTTGGCTAAACAATTGCAGACGAGGTGGCCCTGTAGTGCGCTGAAGAATTGCTGTGTGCAAATAATTGACCAAGATGTCTTCAATGACTCTCGTTGAGGAAAATTAGTGTTTCGTTGAGGGAGATTAGGGTTTCTTGGTTCAGTTTGAGGAACATTAGAGTTTGTGTTAGTTTGATTAGGGTTTCTTGGTTCAGTTTGAGGAATATTAGGGTTTGTGTTAGTTTGAGAAGTTGGATTGATGCAGTTGACATGTACCTCATGGATTTACTATTTGTTACATTAAACAAATAAATAATAAATTTTTAATTGTAAATTGGCTACATATAATTAATAAATTTCTGACATGTAAATTAGGTGTTTTATGTGGGTTTATTCAATATTACAAATTTTATGTATTCCTTTTTTATTATAAAATTATTAATAAAATTTTAGTCATAAGATTGTATCTTACTATTTATAAAATATAAATTGGTTAGTTGATATAAGGTTTAATCTTGTCAAATTATTAATTCAAAATTTATAAAATAAGGTTGATAATAATCTATAAAGATTAAAAATTATCCAAACTCAATCTAACCTAACACATTTCTAATAACCTCATCTTATATATAGATTGCACAATCTTAATAACAAAATACTCCTAAAATTTAAAAAATATATATGATAAAAATTAAATTATATGATCGTTTATAATCATTATATTGAAAATTTTGATTATGTTCACGCTAGTGGGATCCGTGTTTCAACGATAAATTCCACACATGCTTCCACACAGTTAACGGTTACTTTTCTCTATTGTTTTTAATTATTTGTCTAATTATGGACGGTAGTCTAAGTATTCCTTCCATTAAAATAAAATAATGCCTAATCTAGGGAGGTAGAAGTTGACTTGACCACAAACCTGAAATAAAATAAATGATGATGGCCTTTTACATAAGATTATTTCTAATCAAATTTATCTAAATTAATCAAATAAAATTTAAGATTATTTCTAATCAAATTTATGTAAATTAATTAAATAAAAGTTAAGATTATCTCTAATTCAAATTTATGTAAATTAATCCCGGATGTGGGCGGCCAGCATGTTTGAAAGGTGGCAAAGGCGGTGGGTTGGCGTGTGGGATACTACCATCGCCACCCTACCCTTCATCCTCGAGACCATTAATCGCATTTACACCGAGCTGCCCAAGGCATTAAAGCTACACATTTTCCCAGACTTCCACTCGCTCCATAGGGATATGGCTTCTTCTGGAAGTTACAAGCCAACATTGTTGCCTCTTCGCTCCTGCTGCTCCTCGGCAGTCTCTGATCCCAGCTCCAGAACCATTACTGGACGCAAATGCTCACTTTCTTGTTGTTTAAGCCTTTCTCTGGGTCTGCACGTCTCACAGAGCTCCCATTGTTCTCAGCGTTTCAACCTTTGCTTTGATTCTCTCCATATGGCATTCAGCTCCTCTCTACCTTTTGTCCTCAGTTGTGGTACGCCTATCTAGACCAAGCCCTCTCCTTCCTACTCTTTCAAGCTTAGCATTTCTCGCCTGAATCCCATGCCTCGTTTATGCCAAAGGATGAGGTGTAGGCATGTCTCGAGCCGTGGAGGTCCTCCCTGACACCCACCTTCCACTTCCCTGAGTTCCTCTTTGCCTCCTTCTTCCCTACGGGGTCGTTACCCTGAGACTCGTAGTGGGCGTGGCTCTCTTGCGGGGCATGGAATTCTTTAGCATGCAAGAGGTATCTCCAGTCTCCTCCCAAGTCAGCAACACCGGGCTCAGTTCCGCTTCCCCTATTTGCTTAATATGCCTACTGTTATAGCCGCCATAACTATCGATTTCAAAGAAGAGCCACCTGAATTGACTTCCGAGCTCGCAAGCTCTCATCTGGCGCAATTGACGGCTAACCAGCCTTGTTCTCCCTCGAGAGGAGGTCAGAAATGGAAAGAGGTTGAGGGTAGATCCTCGCAAGACCCCAACATTGCTTCTGCTGCGGGCGATGTCAAGCGAGGTTGTTTTACTGCTCCTGTTGACAAGGTGGGTGCGAAATATACCAATCAGGATGTTCTAGGTGATAACGTTGATTTTCAGGAAGAGGATGACCCCTATGCCTACGCCTGTCATGTGGTCGAGTCTCCTCCCTCCTTTCAAGGTAACTAATGGCCATTCATCATTAAAGCTTGTTTTTGGTTGTTCATCGAGCGAGGCTCAGCTCTGGTATTTGCACGCTGTCTAAGTTTAGTTGTCTTCACTTCTACAGCTCGTTTGATTCTATGTTTCCCCTTTGTAGGCAACAAATTTTTCTGTATAGGATCGATTATGTTTATATTTCCGGATCTAGACACTGTGGGTTGATAAGCCGTTGGAGTTTTGCAGCTGGTTTCCCCTATGAGGGTGGCATTATTTGGCTGAGATGTTTGTCTGTGCTTCATTGTTGTAACTGTATCTTGGCACTGTGGGTTGATATTTTGTCAAAGCGTCATGGATGTACTAGAATTCCCATCTCTCGAGCCAGAATTTCTGAGGCCCTGGCCTCCATGTAATGTATTTTTTGTATACTAATAGATTAAGCATATTCAGAAAAAAATAAAAATAAAAAATAAAATAAAAATAAAAATTATGTAAATTAATCAAATAAAAAAAAAATTATTTCTAATCAAATGTATTTAAAATAAAGAAATTAAAATTAAAATCATCTTGATCGAAAAAGGTTAATCTAAAAAAATAAAGATCGTGTCATCTTAGAAGCTGATATCTAATAAAATTTGATCAATTTGATTTCCAATAAAATTCAGTTTTATTTTTTTTTAATAATTAAATAAATTCAAATAAATTAATTAATTATAAAGTTTTTGTAGATTAAATATTATTTTATTATCATTTTTATTATTATAATATCTTAAAGAAAAATAATAATTAAAATATATGTTCACCACTATCAAGAGTGTGGTTTAAGAAAAAAAATTCTTAATTATATATGATAGTCTACAAATTATATTGAATAAGATTACCTCGGATTCAAACCAAGATAATTATTTAAATTTAAGAAGAAAGTGAGGTGGCATTCTAATAAATATAATAACTATAAATCCAAACTATTGTGATTATTTTTAAATTTTATTTATTTATTTATTAACGAGAATAAGTAAGGTTTTATAATTAAATCTAAGAGCGAGTACCCATGAAATTAGTTACATTTGTTTATCACATGTCTAGAGGAGTACATCTTATAATAGCATTCTAACAAGAAACAAATTTTGCAAAAATCATATATTAGTCAATGCTATTACTCTCATGCTATGGTAGCTTATTAAAGTCTGTGAGTGATCTCCCTTTTTCTTGCTAGCCACATTGTACTCCTTGAGGTTAACATCCAAAGCATTGATTTCTTCCTGCAAAGAAAAAAATCTGTGTAGGTAATGCCTCGGTTTCATCCATCTCCCTTTCTCTTGCTAGAAACATTGTACTCCTTGAGGTTGACATCTAGAGCATGGATTTCTTCCTATAAAGAAAAAAACCTGTGTAGGTAATGCCTCAGCTTCATCCATCTGCCTGCTAGCCTTGTGTTCAATTCTTGGACCTCTTCCATTAGATTAACAATGGTTGTTAGTGGATTTTGCAATTTCATATTCATTACTAACATATCAAGTTTTAATGTGTCCATTTTCTCAAGTATATGTGTGATTCTCTCCTTATCTTTACATTTGGTGCACCTTTCTCTACCACTGGCACCGAGATTACGTTCTTTTCTATACCACAGTTTTCTCCACCCAATCAAGATAAAAAAAATTGATCATCCTTTGTATCTCCAAATATCCCCTCTACTCCTTGATGTCATATTCTATTATCACAATCACATGGTTCAACACTACATAAGACCTTCACCTTCTCCACCTTCACGTTCCCCACTTGCCAATTTTTGTTCCTTGCCCACTTAATTATTTGGCCTTATCTCAATTGTCTACCAAAGATTATATTTTTATTGTCCTAGTTGTTCTCACTCTGGTTTATCCCTAGTAGAGTTTTTAAACCTGCAAGCTACCTAATTTTATAGAGAGGCATTGGGTCGAGCTGTCCATGAACCTCACTGCATTGCTTTTGATCCTAATGAGTTTTAGTTTTTTTGTAATTTTTAATGTTATATCAATATAAAAATGTTTTAGGATTTTTATGTCACATTTACTGTGTGATATGTAATAGAATAGAGAGAAAAAATAGTTGCAAAAATACTCACTTCATTTTGGAATTTTTTAATGTATTGAATATATAGTCTTTGAAAAAAATGTTTTCTTATTATCATAAAAAAAAAAATTTATATGTTTTCAATTTTATATGATGAACAATCTATTTCAAATATATGTGAAAGTTACTTCTTCAAAATTAATATAAAATTAAATACTAACTTAATAATTATGATAAATTAATATATATGAAACACATATATTTTTAAATATTTAAAACCAAAATAGTTTAAAATCAACATAATAAGAAATTAAAAAAATAAATTAAAATATGTAATAAAACTAATATGTTAAAAAAACATAATAAAAACTCAAAATATATATATATATATATAAACCAGTGATTATTTTAATAAAGGAGGAAACCAATGTGAAATTCATACTTTTATTTACTATTTTTTTTTAATTTTAAAACAATACAATATATGGATAAATGAAAATATATAAAGCTTTTCTTACTTTAAGAAAGCAGGAAACCAATGTGAAATTCATACTTTTATTTACTAATTTTTTAAATTTTAAAAGAATTCAATATATCGATATTTATGTTAATGATAAAAGTAATATATCAATAGTTATATTGATATTACAAGTATAATAACATTGTTGTTAAATATGAAAATGTTTCTTTCTAAATATACAAATGTTTAAGGGTAGTTGTGTTAATTTGAAAATTTGAAAATAACTAAATATATAAGAAATAAATATTTTTTTTTTACCAAAAATATAATCTATTAAAATAAATTACACATAAATATAACTAATATCTTTTTAGTATACTTAATTTTAATAAATAAAATATTAGTAAAAAATCCTATATATTTTAATATTTTATTTTAATAAATAACATAAACTATTGATATGTATTTTAAATCCTTATACCTTCTTGAATGTATATACATTAAAACTCTATATGTTTTAAATTGCTACCTTTTAGTCCTATATTATAGAGTAATAGAGTAGATCACCTTAGATTTACAAGAGCCCAAAAAATAAGATATGCAATTTTAGAAACTGTTATTTATTATATTTTATTTGCAAATGTTAAATTAATAAGAGGCCAAAGTACATGATATGGAAAAAAGTGCTCTGCTAAGGCTTTGTTAGCACAGTTGTAACTTTTTTACGCCATTAGTCCTCTTCCCTAAACACGTTCTGCAGGGTTCTTAACCTCACCATTTTGCAATTCTAATCTTAAACTAAAGATCAACTATACAATTTGTAGGAGATTAATATTAAAATTACTAGAGCAAATTCGATTATTTGTCACATTAAACAAATTAATAAGACCAATAAAAAGCTACTAATAATTTTGTCTTATTATAAGTTGTAAGTTGTTGGATAATAAAAAAAATTAATTATAAGTTTGTGCCATGCAATTTATGACAAGTATATGTTGTTGGATAAAAAAAATTAATTATAAGTTTGTGCCATACAATTTATGACAAGTAAATTAGTTAGTGTGTGGGGTTTAGTTTTATTAAATAGTTTATTCAAATTTTATTGGAAAATTGTTTTAAATTAATAATTATTCAAATTTAGATTTTTGATAAATTAATTAAATTAATTTAAATATATTATATTTATAAATTAATTAAATTAATTTAAATATATTATTCATTAATTTTTGTTTGGTAAAAAATATTTATATTATTATCATATATTACTATTTTAAAGAAAATGGATAATTAAAAAATGAAATTGACGCTATCAAGATTATAAATTGTTATTGTTAAGACAAATCTCTTGAAATTATATTTAATAAGATTAATTAGAATTCAAACAGAGATATCGCCTTAATTTTGAACAAAAATAATCCATACAAACCCATATTTTATTTTAAAAAAAACAAATTTTGTTATTGTTTGACCAAATATAAAATATTGATAATAAAAATGTTGATTCGTTGGATTTTGAATCGGGCGATTTGAATGCTTCCTGTGCAGCAGCGGCTCTAATCACTAACGGAGTGAGAAAGGATAATTTAACGGAGATACTAGTTTTATGACCGTTATTTTAACCCTAATTTAACTTCGGTTCCGTACCAGGGCTTAGGCATGTAATTATCAATGGAATATTTGATATAAATCCATATTTTACTTAAAAAATATCAAACTTTATTTTTATTATTTGACGTGATATAAAATATTGATAATAAAATTGTTGATTCGTTGGATTTTGAATCGGGCGATTCCAACCGGTTCCTCTGTGGCAGTGGTTCTAATCACTAACGGAGTGAAGGATAATTTAACGGCAATACTAGTTTTATGACCGTTCTTTTAACCCTAACTTAACTCTGTTTCCGGGCTTCGGGATGTAATTATCAATCAAATGAACCATTAGAAGTTGTTGAGGCTCTCCTTCAAAAATTCGATGATGATTATTTGCTGTTAATATTTACCATTTTAAGCATGATGTGGATAACTTTTCCAGTTACTCTCATATTTAACGTAAACATATTAGTACCTAAGTACATTTTGTTTGGGATTTATTATAAATTTTTAATTTTAATTTTTTTAATTTTAAAATTTGACCTTTCTATTAATATTAAGATGTTTCGCTGAAAATAAAATATCTAACACTAGAGTTAAAGATAGTTAAGACATGTAAATGAAAAATTTAGAGCAATAAATAGAAAGTCAATATTGGGAAATTTTTGTGGTTAATAATTTTATTTGGAAAATTTAAAGATATATTTCATCATTATACATTTATATAAGCTAAATACTTAGAATTTATAACAATCCTATTTATTTAATTAATTAAATGTAGTTGTGCTAATTAAAAATTAAATTTGTAATCGAAATAAGTTCATAATTTAGAATTTCACAATGAAAATGCAAAGAAGTTAAATTGGTAATCGTCCTTTTAACTAGTGTTAATTAAATTTGTAATCAAATTAAGCTCAGCATTTTGAATTTCACAATGAAAAAGCAAAGAAATCAATCCCCTTATCGAGTGTTTATTTGGCAAGTTGCGACTATCTATGTGTTCACACTAGTTAATTTGACGGGACATGTACATCTTAGTAAGAAAATCCATATATTTCAAATTTAACCATTAATGTTGCATCTGAGTAAGAAAACTCATTTATTTCAAATTTTCTCATTAGTGAGCAGATTGTTTAAAGAATCGGATGTAAAATTTCGCAGTAAGAAAACTCATTTATTTCAAATTTTCCCATTAGTGAGCAGATTGTTTAAAGAATCGGATGTAAAATTTCGCAGACTATGCGGCACCCTCAACGAAACCCTAACAAATGATGGTTTGGTAATCTCGTTGGAACAGATTGCCCTGGCATGTGCATTTGGCTGAACAATTGTAGATGAGGTGGCCCTGTGGGGCGTTGAAGAATTTTTGTGGGCAAATAATTGACCTGGATGTCTTCAATGGTTCTCGTTGAGGAAAATTAGTGTTTCGTTGAGGAAGATTAGGGTTTCTTGGTTCAGTTTAGGAAGCTATTTGTTACATTAAACAAATAAATAACAAAATTTTAATTGTAAACTCGCTACATATAATTTAGAAATTTCTGACATGTAAATTATGTGTTTTATGTGGGTTTATTCAATATTACAAATTTTATGTATTCCTTTTTTATTATAAAATTATTAATAAATTTTAGTCACAAGATTGTATCTTACTATTTATAAAATATAAATTGGTTAGTTGATATAAGGTTTAATCTTGTCAAATTATTAATTCAAAATTTATAAAATAAGATTGATAATAATCTATAAAGATTAAAAATTATCCAAACTCAATCTAACCTAACATATTTCTAATAACCTCATCTTATATATAGATTACACAATCTTAATAACAAAATACTCCTAAAATTTAAAAAATATATATAATAAAAATTAAATTATATGATCGTTTATAATCATTATATTGAAAATTTTGATTATGTGCACGTGAGTGGGATCCATGTTTCAACGATAGATTCCACACATGCTTCCGCGCAATTAACAATTATTTTTCTCTTTTGTTTTTAATTATTTGTCTAATTATGGATGGTACTCTAAATATTCCGTCCATTAAAATAAAAGCAAGTATAATCTAGGAAGGTAGAAATTGACTTGACCACAAACCTAAAATAAAATAAATAATAATGGCCTTTTACATAAGATTATTTCTAATCAAATTTATCTAAATTAATCAAATAAAATTTAAGATTATTTCTAATGAAATTTATGTAAATTAATCAAATAAAACTTAATATTATCTCTAATTCAAATTTATGTAAATTCTTCAAATAAAAATAAAATTATTTAGAGTTTATTCCTCTGATTTTAGCTAATAAAGAATGGGTCGCCAGACCAGGGGGGGTGAGCGCTAGGGTTTCTGCAATGGTGGACCAGTAACGTCTGCAGACCAGGCCTGCTTCAGGCCACGCGGGAGGCGAGATGGGACAGGGGTCCTTACCTGTCAGGCTCTCGCTTAACCTCCTGCACTTTTTTGTGTCTAGTCATTATGAGCGCTTACCGAGATTGGAAAACGAGAGGCTTCAACCATAACCTGTTCGCGGTTTACTTTTTTCCAGTTGTTTTTCATCGGATCGCTGAATTTTTTACCTCCTCACGGGTATCCAGCTCCTACGGTGTCGGGTTAGGGTTTTTTATTACTTTGCAGGGATGGGGCTCGACCGTGAACTGGTTGATTTGGAACCGGCGGCAAAGGATCTTCTCACGGTTTGGGGTCACGATGTTTCTGTTCAAAACCTGGAGCGATTTTTTCCAAAGGCACCTGTGAAGCAAGGGGGTTTTTCCAAGGAGTCTGGGGTGGTTCGTTCCCCTCACAGATCTGCTATCCCTGTTTTGGTAGAGACCAAAAAGGCTGATCGTGCCGTTTTACTATCCAAGGGCGCTGTCTCTTAGGGTGAAAGCTCCGAGAGAAACCGTCTAGTCACTTCCGGGAATCCTCCCCTTTCATCGGGGCTTGATTTTTCTGATTTCACAGGTTTTCCTCCCCTTTCTAGAGGGCTAGAGGATATGGTGGCCAGCTACAGCCTGCACGTCTCGAAAGGGCCCATAGATGTGAAGGGAAAGTCCGGGGAAAGGCTTGACCCAGGAGCAGGATTTCCATGGGCTTTTGGAAGTGATTTTAGGGCCTCTGCTCAAGGAAAAAGTTTGGATTTAAGCTCAAAAAGTGCTAACGTGCCCGCGGTGGAGGAGATCCGGGAGTTGCCTCTGAATGACAACACTGTCGGAGCTTTGGGCCATGGAGCCAGGCATGCAAATGTTCTGGGTTTGTTGGGAGCGGGTTTGAAGGAGTGCCCACAGGGTGAGATTGCATCTGGGGGCGCCAGAGTTGCAGAGAAGTCCCATCTTGAAAAGCAGTCTTCGGAGGAGAGATGGAAGATTTGTGACTCCTGTGTGAACAGGGTTTTGGAGGAAAAGCACCAGGGCCCGCCAAGGGTAGAGGTAGCTGCTGACCAGCAACATATCGAACCAGAAGAAGGCGAGGTGCAGGTCACCAAGGTGGGTGGGAAGCGAAAAAAGAAGGGTCCTATTAGAAAGAAGGAGCGCCATCCTTGCTGCACTTTAGGAGTTGATATTCGAGTTGAAGAGGCTATGGCAGCCTCTGAGACAAGGCTCGTTGGCAGAGTGCGAGGGCGAAAATTCACGGCCAATTATATTGGGGAATGGGTTCAATCGGAGTGGGAAAATGCTCCAGGAAAGCCTGTGGAGATAAAAGCTTTGGAGAGAGGTTGGTTTACCTTGCGTTTTGCTCACAAGGATCATGTAAGTTGGGTTCTTGACAGAAACTGGAGCTTTGGAAAACGACCAGTCCTTCTTCAAAGATGGACACCCTTGTTCGATGCCCAGACCGAGAAGCTGAACGAATCTCTAGTGTGGGTTAAATTACCAGGGTTACCCATTCAGTTCTGGTTTGATTCGGTTTTCATGTCCATAGGAAATACCTTGGGGAAGTTCTTGGATTTCGACAAATCTTTTGAGCATTCAGACGATCTCAGTGTGGCGCGGATCTTAGTAAGCCTTAACCCCCGAGAAGGGCTTGCTGAAGCCATGAATTTAAAGTATAGAGAGATGGAGTTTTTGCAAAAGCTGGATTATGAAAACTTGCCCTTCCAGTGCCATCGCTGCCATATCTACGGGCACTTGGCCAACGATTTCCCGCTGGGACATCGCCGTCGAAGGAACCCTCTCAAGATGCCCCGAAAGTCGGTGGTTTTTCCTGTCTCAAATTCTGGTATGGATCTCCCTCAGGAACCAATGGAGGAGGATGGGTTGGAGGTTGTGACCTCTGGTGTCCCTTTGCAGCGGGATGATACTGCCCGGTCCCAAGAGCAAGTTCCTGTGCTGTCAGCTGCCCAGGTCATTCTGACAGCTGGGATAGTGAAGGATTCTCAGGCAGGTATGCCTTTTTCTTCCCCCTCTACCTCTTGTCTTTCAATTTTTGATTCTGTCTCTGTTATTTCGATGCCTAGCTCCTCCGGGCAGCTTCAGATGGAATTTTCTTGTTTAAATCTGAATTCTCCTTTGGTTGACAGTCTAGTTGTCTCGGTACCTTTGTCCTCTGGAGACCCTCCATTACCTAAGTTTGAAACTTCTCTCCCCTGCCCTTCCCTAGACTCTGCTCCTTCCTTGATTGCTCCTCCCTATAACCTGATATCTTTGGCTATTCGTCCTGGGAAAGAGATCGTTCCTGGTGGTCTTGAGCAGGATTTAGTGCCCATCGGGCCCAGGAAAACCAGAGGTAGGAAATCCAACATGTCCAAAGCCAGGCAGAAGGCAATTATTGATATCGTTGATGGGAAACAAAAATCCTTGACTGGGGTGCTTAGAGCAGCAAAGCCACCCTCTGACTCTCTGAAATGATTTTGCTTTCTTTCAATTGTAGGGCGTTAGCTAGTCAACCCAAAAAACTAGCTTTCAGGAACCTAATCAGACAGTATAACTCGGATATTTTCATTCTTCAAGAAACCCTCGGCAAAGGGGAGGAAATTATAGCTTTTCTTTCAAAATCGATGCCAGGCTGGCTCTTTCGAGCCATTGATGCAGATGGCCACTCTGGTGGTCTGGTCATAGGCTATAGAGTTGGAAATCTAAAAGAAATTTCTTCCTGGGGGTTTGAACACACTCTGGTAGTGGAGCTATACTCTAAGGAGCTATGCTTTCCCTTACTTCTTCTAAATGTATATGGGCCCTGCCAGGAAAGGGAGATGTTCTGGTCCTCCTTCTTCGAAAAGTATTTTCCTAATCATCCAAATCTGATCATTGGAGGAGATCTAAACTTCTCTCTGGGGGTCTCTGAATCGTGGGGAGCAAATGCCAAAGCGGACCCTCTAACAGATTTTTTCCTTTCAAAGATCGCTTCTTCCCATTTGATCGATCTCTCACTTCTAAAAGCCAGGCCTACTTGGCGCAATAAAAGAGTTGGTGATGACTGGGTTGGGAAGAAACTGGATCATTGTCTTTTGGGTGAAGCTCTCTCTGAGAAATTGGCTATTTTCTGTCATTGGGTGGGTGAAGGGGGCCTATCTGATCATTTCCCGATACTGATGGAGGCAAAGGGATCTCTTAAAAAACCTGGGTCCCCGTTCAAATTCAATGCCTCTTGGCTGTCAGATGATTCTTTTGTTTCACTGGTACAATCCACCTGGAGGAGGGATGGGCTTTATGAAGAGGGGGAATTAAGTCGAAGCAAGGATTTTATGAATAACCTAAAGCTATTGAAAGCTGCAACCAAAACTTGGGCTTCTCAAAAGGCTTTACTTGAAGAGGAGGAACTAAGGGTCATAAACACTGAAATTGAGCTCTTGGAAACCCCGGATGGGAGGGGATATGCCACAGTGGAATCTCGTGACAGAATTCGGGAGTTGGAGGCAGCAAGAAGGAGGATTCTTCAAGTAAAGGAGGAAAGCTGGCGTTTAAAGAGTAGGGCTATCTCGCTTCAAGCGGGGGATGAAAACACTAAATTCTTCCAGCATTATGCTAAAGGAAGGAAAAAATTAAATACCATTTGGGAAATGCCAAAAGCAAATGGGGAAAAGGCTGAGTCCTTTGAAGAGCTAGCTTCTCTTGGGGTCGCTTTTTTCAAAGACCTCTTTAAGGCTCCGGCTGAAGCTTCAATTGCTGAAGTTATAAGAGTAGCCCAGTTTTTTCCAAGGTTCATTGAAGATGAAGGTAATGACCTCTTGATGGCATCAGTCTCCAGGGATGAAGTGGAGTCTACCCTAAAATTGATGCAAAAAGAGAAAAGTCCAGGACCAGATGGCTAGACTGTGGAATTCTTTCTCCACTTTTTTGATCTCCTAGGCGATGACTTGACAGAGGTGGTAGAAGAATAAAGGGTCTCAGGCTTGGTCTACCAGCCTCTTAATGCTACTTTTCTGACCCTCATTCCGAAGTCGGACCACCCTACCTCCTTTAATGATTTTCGCCCCATCTCACTCTGCACGTGCTTATACAAGGTGATTGTAAATATTGTTGCCTCTAGGCTGAAACCTTTCCTCTCCAAAAGCATCTCTGTGGAAGAGTTCGGTTTTTTGGATGGGAGGCAAATCCATGAGGCTGTTGGTGTTGCTCAGGAAACCCTTCACAATCTAAAAAGAAGCAGGAAAAAAGGGGCCATCATTAAAATTGATCTCTCTAAGGCCTACGACAGAATCAACTGGATGTATCTAAGGCTTCTTCTAACTCATCTGGGGTTCATGCATGACTTTGTAAGGTGGACCATGGCGTGTGTTACCTCGACTTCGATTGCAATACTAATAAACGGTGCAGCTTCGACTTTCTTTAACCCGCAAAGGGGACTTCGCCAGGGCTGCCCTCTCTCCCCCCTACTGTTCCTGCTAGCAGCCGAAGGTTTAAGTCTATTGATCAAAGCGGCGAAGAGACAGGGTGATATGAAAGGGATCGAAGTTGGGATGAATCTATGGGTGACCCATCTCCTTTTTGTTGACGATATTCTCATTTTTAGTGATGGGAGCCGGGAGGACTGCAGCTGTCTTAAAAATCTCTTAGACCTTTTCTTAAAAGCCACGGGTCTGGTTATAAATGAACAAAAATCTTCGGTCATGACAGCAGGGCTCTCCCCTCTTGAATTAAGTAGGGTAAAGGAGATTCTCATGTTTGAAGTAAAGTCCCTTCAGGATCTGTTCAAATACCTTGGCTTTAAGTTGAAACCTGACTCTTACAGGGCTCAAGACTGGAACTGGCTCCTAGCTAAAATTGAAGACAGAATGAAACATTGGAGTTTTAAATGGCTGTCAAGGGCAGGCAGGCTTGAGTTGATTAAATCTGTGGTCTTGGCAATTCCA
Source organism: Pinus albicaulis (assembly GCA_034641835.2). NCBI lineage: Eukaryota > Viridiplantae > Streptophyta > Pinopsida > Pinales > Pinaceae > Pinus > Pinus albicaulis. The sequence goes on from MU968450.1 coordinate 22,536,314, forward strand.
GTTTACTGGGCCAGTCTAACTTGGGTGCCTAAATGCATTTTGCTGAAAATAAACAAAATATGCAGCAGGTTTTTGTGGGCTGGCCAGAAGAAGGATTATGTCTCTCCCTGGGTTGCCTGGAATAAAATTGTCTGACCAAAAAAATGGCGGGGGTGGGGGATAAAGGATTTGTTCCCTTTCTCTCAGTCATTAGCTGCAAAACTAGCGTGGAGGCTGATTGTTTCAGATAACCTTTGGAAAAATGTGACTAGAAGGAAGTATATTGACCCAGCCTCACCTCTAGAATGGATAAGACAGCCTACTAAATCAACAAGAGATTCCTCTGTGGTATGGAAAGCTTTGGTGGCAGCTGTACAGGTTATTGCAAAAGGATTGGCGTGGAAAGTGGGAGACGTTAGCTCCATAAGACTAGGTAGGGACCCATGGGTGGGTTGCTCGGACTCCTTCGCACTTTCAAGAGAACTGCTCGAGCACTTAAATAGCAGAGGCCTTTTCTCTCTCAGGAAAATTGCTGATAATGCAAATTCATCAATTTGGAGGCAGGAGTGGCTTTCAGAGGAGGCCCTTGCTTTAGAAGAAAGGTGGCATGATGAATGGGGGGCTTTTCGTGCAGGTCTGTTGAACTCACATATTCGCATTTCAAATGAGCTGGATGAGCTGAGATGGGTGCACTCTCAATCAGGCTTCTACACTCCAAAGATGGGTTATGATTGGCTCATGTCACAAAAGGGGTGGGAGGAGCCAAACTGGTGGGCCAAGCCTTTGTGGAAACTGAAAGGACCAGCAAAGACTAGGTTGTTTTTCTGGTGTGTTCTTCAAAAGAAAGTACCCACTTGGGACCATCTCCAAAAAAGGGGGAAGGTTGGTCCAGGGTGGTGTTCCTTGTGTAAGGAGAGTGAGGAAACTCTCCAGCATATCTTCCTTGCCTGCCCTTTCTCAAAAAGCCTCTGGAATGAAATGTTAAGACAAGCAAAGGTCCCCCTTCGCTGGGAGGGGGAGGAAATATCAGAGGCCTGGAATATTTGGTGGCAGCAGGCTCCCAATGACAAAGTCAGAACTCTGCCCCTGCTGGTTGTATGGGGGGTATGGTTAGCCAGGAATCACCGAATCTTCAAAGACTCTTTCTTTCCCATCGCTAGACTAGCAGCCGAAGGAGTGGCCATTTTTTAAAGCATACCACTTCCTTCAAATTCAACGAGCTGTAGACCTGTTCAGGCAGAAGAAATAAAGGGTTCCATTCCATGGGCATATTTTGACGGAGCCTCTGATATAAACAAAAATTGTGGAACTGGTCTGGTCATTCACTTTCCCACTGGAATTTCTCACAAAGCCTCCATTGGACTTGGTACCGGAACAAATAATTTTGCTGAGCTCAAAGCCTTACATTTGCTTTTATGCTGGCTCTCTTTGCGTAATGTGCGGGAGGTTCAGATCTTTGGGGATTCTCTGAACATAGTCAAGTGGGCAAATGGCTCACATCATTGCAAGAATTTTCTCTTAACTCCTCTGCTTGCTGAAATTTTTCGTCTTAAAAGTTGTTTTGCTGAGCTGACAATTTGTCACATTTACACGGAAAGAAACACTGAAGCAGACAACCTTTCTAAAAAAGGCATTGAGCAGGTTTTTGGATACATGGTTAGTTGAAGAAGTAGTTGCCCCTCCTGTTTTTGTTTAAATTTGGGAGATGTCAACAGCTCGTTTTCCTTCATTGTATTTTCTATTTTATGTATTTAGTACTCAGCACTTAAAACAATGGTATTTTTATAAAACTATTTTTTAAAAACTCAGCGCTGTTTTCCATTAATCGGAGGCCTGAACACTTGTATTTTTTTGTCATGACAGCACTATTAGCCAGCTCAGTGTTTACTAGCTGGTCTTTGGATAGTTTTGGTTCTAATCATACCCTGTTTTGGTGTTTTATCCTTTATGGAAGCCGGGGGTAGCTTACACCACAATTTTGCCTTCATTTCAGTTTTTTGTTGACAGGGCTGTAGGGTGGTTTTTTTTTTCCCAAAAAACAGCTGCTTATGGTTTTTCTCTGGAAAAGGGAAAGGAATGAAATGCATATGCTATGTAACCCTCTTTTATAATATAAGGTTCAATTTTTTCTGTGGAAAAAATAAAATAAAATTATTTCTAATAAAATGTATTTAAAATAAAGAAATTAAAATTAAAATCATCTTGATCGAAAAAGGTTAATCTAAAAAAATAAAGATCGCATCATCTTAGAAGCTGATATCTAATAAAATTTGATCACTTTGATTTTTAATAAAATTCAGTTTTATTTTTTTTTAATAATTAAATAAATTTAAATAAATTAATTAATTATAAAAATTTTATAGATTAAATTTTATTTTATTATAATTTTTATTATTATAATATTTTAAAGAAAAATAATAATTAAAATATGTGTTCACCACTATCAAGATTATTGAGTGTGGTTTAACAAAAAAAATTCGTAATTATATATGATAGTCCATAAATTATATTGAATAAGATTACCTCAAATTCAAACCAAGATAATTATTTAAATTTCTGAAGAAAGTTAGGTGGAATTCTAATAAAGATAATAACTATAAATCCCAACTATTGTGATTATTTTTCTATTTTATTTATTTATTTATTAACCAGAACAAGGTTTTATAATTAAATTTAAGAGCGAGTACCCATGAAATTAGTTACATTTGTTCATCATATGTCTAGAGGAGTACATCTTATAATAGCATTCTAACAAGAAACAAATTTTGCAACAATCATATATTAGTCAATGCTATTACTCTCATCCTATGGTAACTTATTAAAGTCTGAGAGTGATCTCCCTTTTGCTTGCTAGCCACATTGTACTCCTTGAGGTTAACATCCAAAGCATTGATTTCTTCCTGTAAAGAAAAAAATCTGTGTAGGTAATGCCTCAGTTTCATCCATCTCCCTTGCTAGCAACATTGTACTCCTTGAGGTTGACATCTAGAGCATGGATTTCTTCCTGTAAAGAAAAAAAAACTATGTAGGTAATGCCTTGGTTTCATCCATCTGCCTCTAGCCTTGTGTCCAATTCTTGGACCTCTTCCATTAGATTAACAATGGTTGTTAGTGTCTTTTGCAATTTCATATTCATTACTAACATATCAAGTTTTAACGTGTCCATTTTCTCAAGTATATGTGTGACTCTCTCCTTATCTTTACATTTGGCGTACCTTTCTCTACCACTCGCGTCAAGATTACGTTCTTTTCTTTACCACATTTTTCTCCACCCAATCAAGATAAAAAAAAATTGATCAGCCCTTCTATCTCCAAATATCCCCTCTACTCCTTGATGTCATATTCTATTATCGCAAGCAGATGGTTCAACACTACATAAGACCTTCACCTTCTCCATCTTCACCTTCTCCACTTGCCAATTGTTGTTCCTTTCCCACTTAATTATTTGTCCTTGTTATTTGGCCTTATCTCAATTGTCTACCAAAGCTTATATTTTTATTATCCCAGCTCTTCTCACTCCAGTTTATCCCTAGTAGAGTTTTGAAACGTGCAAGCTACCTAATTTTATAGAAAGGCATTGGGTCGGGCCGTCCATTAACCTCACTGCATTGCTTTTGATCCTAATGAGTTTTCGTTTTTTTTTTAATTTTTAATGTTACGTCAATATAAAAATGTTTTATGATTTTTATGTCACATTTACTGTGTGATATGTAATAGAATAGAGAGAAAAAATAGTTGCAAAAATACTCACTTCATTTTGGAATTTTTGAATGTATTGAATATATAGTCTTTGAAAAAAATGATTTTTTATTATCATAAAAAATTTTTTATATCTTTTCAATTTTGTGTGATGAAAAATCTATTTCAAATATATTGGAAAATTACTTCTTCAAAATTAATGTAAAATTAAATACTATCTTAATAATTATGATAAATTAATATATATGAAACAGATATATTTTTTAAATATTTAAAACCAAAATAGTTTAAAAGCAACATAATAAGAAATTTAAAAAATAAATTAAAATATGTAATAAAACTAATAAGTTAAAAAAACATAATAAAAACTCAAAAAAAATTAAAATATATAAACCAATGCTTATTTTAATAAGAGGAAACCAATGTGAAATTCATACTTTTATTTACTATTTTTTTTTTAATTTTAAAACAATACAATATATGGATAAATGAAAATATATAAAGCATTGCTTATTTTAAGAAAGCAGGAAACCAATGTGAAATTCATACTTTTATTTACTAATTTTTAAAATTTTAAAACAGTACAATGTATCAATATTTATATTAATCATAAAAATAATATCTCAATAGTTATATTGATGTTACAAGTATAATAACGTTGTTCTTAAATATGAAAATGTTTCTTTTTAAATATACAAATGTTTATTCGGATGCGGATGATATATTGGAGTGACAGGACATTAGTCCCTTGGCGGATCTCGAGGGTATCCGCATGCTGCGGCCATATGGCCTTCAATGGCGCCATTACTATGGCCATTACTTCGCCAACCTGCATAGCACTCAAGTCACTTACTACGTCTGTCTACCACCTCGTTCTGCTGGTTATGATACTTATGGCCTCTGAACTGGAGAATTCTTCGAGTCTTTGTTTTGTATGCAGATCTCCTCCTCCTGTTTGCGGTTCCTGCCCACTAGCCTGCACAGAACCGAGTGCACGCACCCACACTGGGAAACATTGCACCATCCTTGGCTACTTGGAGACTCTCCCAGGTTTCCACTTTACTCAGAGTCATTTCTGTCATTTGGCTTCTCCGTTTTGTAATTCTTGTTTTCCCCCTCAGCTGACTAAGCTCCAAAATTCTTCGCTGCACTCTACTAGCTTCATCTGCTCCAACCACTCTTGCGAAAACCCAGCGGCGATGCCTCATCTTAGACAGCGAATGTGTTATAGGAGGGGAACGAGTAGAGGGTGCTCCACATGCCCACAGCCCTCCATCAGCTCGCCCTCTGACTCATCCGTGGAAGACATTGACCGGAACCTGCATTCTAATACTAGAAATCTGAGGGGTCGTCACTTCCATCCTAGGTGCTCCCACGCTGCTTCACCTTCGCAGCCTCCTCCCCCTGCCTCTCAGTCGGCCTCCCCTATTTTTAATTTTCCTTTCAACCCTGGCCTTCGCCAATCCTCTCAGAGGGTGGAGTTTCGTTTCAAATGCTCCATGGACAAGCTTGTTCTAACTGCTTTCATTACAGTTACTGTTTCTGAAGAATCTCTCGGCTCGACTCCTGTTCTTGCAACCCATCCCGCTCCCCCCCCCCCGCCTGACCCTCAACCCTCCCAAGCCAAAAATGACTTCCCAGCTCATGTTGCGCCCACTAGCATGGGGCAATCCATTCTTGGGATGGAAAATTTGCAGATGAACTGCTCCGGAAAAGATGTCTCGCCAGGGAAGAACAATGCAGATGGCGAAGACAAATTCGGTTGTAGGATCGTGGAAGAATCGGAGTCCCCCACCACTAAGCAGTAATCTCAAATTTCCTCAACATGTTTTGGTACAGTTTTTTTAGCTCTTTGAAGGATGTCTTGGTTTTTTTTGTATCTAAATTCAGCTGCAAAAGCTGTAGGCTATTTCAGTTTTTGTCTCTTGTCAAACTACAGTGCATTAACTCTATCACCGGTTTCCCTTCTAAGGGCGGTGGACCTTATTTTAAAAGAACTGGTTTCCCCCGCTGGGCAGTTCAGTTGTTAAAGTTCAGCTCGGACATCAAGCCCAGTTCTCAAGCTCACAGAGCTGAAACTCGTGCAGTTTTGTACCATTATGTTTTATAAATAGATTTAACTTTACTGAGAAAAAAAAAATATACAAATGCTTAAGGGTAGTTATGTTAATTTGAAAATTTTAAGATAACTAAATATATAAGAAATAAATATTTTTTTTTTACCAAAAATATAATCTATTAAAATAAATTACACATAAATATAACTAGTATCTTTTTATTATACATAAATATAACTAGTATCTTTTTATTATTGTTAATTTTAATAAATAAAATATTAGTAAAAAATCCTATATATTTTAATATTTTATTTTAATAAATAAAAATTTAATAAATAACATAAACTATTGATTTGTATTTTAAATCCTTACACCTTCTTGAATGTATATACATTAAAACTCTATATGTTTTAAATTTCTACCTTTTAGTCCTATATTAAAGAGTAGATCACGGTAGATTTACAAGAGCCCAAAAAATAAGATATGAAATTTTAGAAACTATTATTTTTTATATTTTATTTGCAAATGTTAAATTAACAAGAGGCCAAAGTACATGATATGGAAAAAAGTGCTCTGCTAAGGCTTTGTTAGCACAATTGTAACTTTTTGCGTCATTAGTCCTCTTCCCTAAACATGTCGTGCACTGCTTTGGAAAGTTCTGAACCTCTCCAGGCCTGAGTGGAAGCGTCAATGTCAGGACCGCCGTGGCGAGAGGGGTCAGATTCCTACCACGACGCAAAAAAACTAGACACCCTTTGTGCAAGGTCATCATGTCAATGGATCACAGTGCTCCTCCTTAGCCACAAAAACCCCAGTTATTGGGGTTTAGTGCCAAGCAAATGAAGGTCAAATTCGATGCCTTCCTAAGGCAGAAATCAGTCACAAATTTTTCATCCCAAAAAATCGCTTGGAAAATGCTCAACAGTAAATGAAAGATCATGCTTTGATCTACAAATTAATGGGGATTTGGCCTTGAGAACAAGATATTCTGGCCTCGATCGAGAACAAGTGGTCCACAATAGGAAATTTTGAGCTTCGAATCACGTGAAAAGGCTTCTTCACTATGATCTTTGAATATCTACAGGATTACAAAAGAATCTTCAAAAATAGACCATATTTTAGGGGAAGTGCAAGCCTCTTCATCCTCTATTGGGAGGAATGCTACAACCTAGACAGAGAAGAGTTCACCGCGGCTCTTGTCTACGTTCACATTTATTTCCTCCTAAATGATTTTTTTGAACCTCACATCGTTTAAGGAATCGAGAACTCAATAGGAGTGTTTGAAAAAAACTCTCAGATCACCAAACACCGATGACATGTGACCTATGCCTCGATCTGTGTCCATATGAACATATCTCAACTGCTTCCAGAATCCATCGATTTAATCTACCATGACTCTACATGGACCGAACCGTTGGATTATGAACACGTCCCTTTCAAATTTCGTCATTGTCATGAGTATGGCCATATCTTCCAAGATTTCCCATTTAAAGTAGCAAACAAAGCTCAAGCAACTGTGCTGGCTGAGGATGGTATGTATGTCAACTTGAGAGTGTTGATCATTTGATCATGCATGGGTGTTGAATTGTGTTGGTCAATTGATCGAAGAGGCCTATTTTTTTATTTGTGTTTGCTCGATGAGTTTTGACATAAAGATGAAAGAGTAAATGGAGATATTAAAATGATGTGAATTTTTTTTCTTTGAAGGAGCACAAGGATATGTCGTAAAGTTATTTTTCTTGCATGATATGTTTTTCAGATTGATAGTTGTGCTTGTGACAAGATGTCCCGATATTTTTAAAGGTCGACTATTGTGAAAGAGGTTCATGCTTAGCCTTCATTGTCAAATCCATGGCATGAGTAGCATGTCAAATTGGAGGATGAGTGAAAGAGGGAAAATATGTCAATGAATTTGCAACCAAAATGTTTGCAGCCATTGTAGAACATTTTATGTGTTGACGCCAAGAAGCGAAAGAGGTGGAAAATGAATTATTCTAGATGTGGAATTTGGAACCATGGAGGTAAAATAATGGCCATTATTTTCTTATTGTTGCATATTTTGGAACTCATTGTTTCATTTTGCTCAAATGTGTTTAACCTGGGAAAGTGGTTTTCAAGGAGAAGCTTTCACCAAATGCATGTATGTGCAAATGAGGAACATGATTCTCAAAGGGAAGAAAATGAGTTAGTTTACCAAGAACCAAGGGATTTATTTGGCAAATAAAAGTGCTATATAAGTCAACAAGCAGCCAACACATGTTGGATTGGGTCAACAAAAAAAGGAGAACATTGTTTGAAGCGCTAAGCCATTTGGAAGGCAACACATTTCAGTGAACCCAAATGGTTTTCATGGCGATTTTTCCAAGTAGAATCAAGATGATAGAACCTGGGAAATATAAGATTATTCAGCTCTCATGAGATAACCAAATTTTTTGGGTCGAAAAGCATGTCATTGGGAAGGATAGATCAGAATATGGATTAGGGGTAAAAATTCGCCAAAGAAAAAATTTCTAAGAATTTCACGAAACCAGAACGACCGAATTTGACCCATTGCCAAGAATTTGGTGCAATTAGTTTCACTCAAAACGGAGTCCGTATGAGGAAGTTAGAGCTCAGTGACCATCGTTCAGAATAGGCAAATTTTCAAAAATAAAAAAAGGTTAGAGGAGTCAAGACAGTTCAACCATGATGAAATTCTCTCCGAGCCAATGACAATGTGACAAGTGTCACAGTAGGATTCATCGAATTTGTTTAGAGGTGAAATTCTTTTATGGATTTGGCTCCTAAGGTTGAAGTTGATTTTTTTTTTTGTGTGTGGAAAGACAGCACAACGAGAGGCTAACATGTGGTGCATCTAGGGTCTGCCACGTTCCCCCTCTAGTGGACCCCCCTCTCCATGTTTGAGATCACATTTCACATTCTATAAGGCTCAATTTTAATTTATTGGTGCCCCATAGAAGCCCAATATTGTTATTGGTGCACCCCTTAAATTATTATTTTTACGTAGACTCTAATTATATTGTGACCCAATAGACTCCTATATATAGAAAGTAGGTCTTATCATTTGTATCATCAAATAATTGTTCATCTATGTAATGTAAGGAGGTCCCCCCCTCGAAGTGGATAATTCTTAATTTGTTGATCTATATTTTTTTCTATTTCTGAGTTGGTTGTAGAAAATGAAATCAGAAAAATAATACCCATTGACTTGAAATTTAAAACTTAATGTTTTCAATTTTGGAGCTACTTTTCACTGAGAGACAAAGAGGGGACCCACCCAAATATTTCACAAAGAGTGAGAAGAGATTGGGTTCACTATTAAATTTGGGGCTCATGTGTAAAGCATCAAGAGATGAGGAAGGTGTCTTCAGGTATGTTGTGAGTAGGTAAATGCACTCATTCGACAACCAAAGACAATCTAAAATTCTTCTTCCGGGGCAAAGGGAGGCATGGCAGTGATGATGGGCTTGAGGTAGGTTCCGAGGAGTCGAAGAGCTTGTTTTTAGGAAGGGGCCAATGGATAAATTTTTTCTTTGTTGCACAATTTTCTTATGCAAAACAAAACCAACGAGATATTGTTATTTTTCTAAATAATTAAATTAATTTAAATATATTGATTAATTATTATTTTCTTATAAATTAAGTTTAATTTTGTTATCATTTTTCTTGTTATATTATTTAAAAAAAAAGTAAGAATTAGAATATATGATTACTGCCATGAATATTTAAAATGTTGTATAATTTTTTCAAGAATAAACATATTTCTTCATTATATATGATAGTCCACAAATTATATTGAATAAAAGTAGCTAGATTCAAATGAAAATAATTTCCATATATAATAAGGAAAATTTTCCAACCTTTTAAGGAATATTATCACCATAAATCCCCGTTACTTTGATTACCTTTATATTTTTATTTTAAAATAAAAATAAAAAATTACATTTTTAGGTTTATATTATAGATGATTAGAGTCTTTACATTGTTCACCTAAGGAATTCTCAAACCCAAAACCTCAAGGACCAAATTCCTCACTCACACAGTTATCGTTGATTGGGATGCCTCACTTGAGCTAATAAAAAGTAAATCTTACTTGAGAATAATATGTCACATATATGATTATTATAATGTGTCTTTCATATTTTAGTAAGTTAAAGAGAAACATGTAAGATCAAATTCTCCTTTTTTTTCTAAATTTAAATGGGGTATAATTTAATGTTAAATTATATTAAAAATAATTCAACTATAATGAAAATGAGTTTAATATAAATTTTAACAAAATGAAAATAAAATTGTTTATGATAAATTTATTTTAGAATTATTAGCTTAAATTGAATGAAATAACTACTACACTTAATTATATGTTTCCGTGCATATATATATTATTATTATTATTATTTAAGTTAATTATCTATTAATGAGAATTTTTTTTCATTTTTTTCAAGTTTTTAGTTTTCATGGGCTTGTTACAAGGGAAGCCAAATTACTGGGAAAAGATAGAGAATATGATAAAAAAATATATAGATTGTCCAAACAATGTATTCATAAACATAGAAAAAACTAAAAGTAATTGATTAACTATAAGGGCTACACACTAAACTATGTTTACTAGAAAGCCTAAACCTATCAAAAAAGTAGACACAGATAATTAGAGAAACCATATTCATCATGAGGCTAAGTAGAAGTAGAGATATACACCTCGAACACATTGATGTTCCCCCTAGATGCAACCACTTGAACCTTGACAGTGAGCAATATGGGATTCAATTCATTCGAGTATCTTTCACATGTCATTTTGGTTGAGCACCATCTTGCCGAACATCAACAAGATTTTTTCCTTGGAATCATTATTAAGAAAATATATAACTCCTAGCATCTTCATTCTCTAATACATGTAAATAGTCAACGTGTGTTTATTTTTCCTACCCTCGTATGCCATGCATGAGCTATCCATTCTCAGATGAATTATCAAACACCTTTAAGCTGGGAAAACAACCTCTCTCAACTATCATATCAACTTTAGAACCTTGCATCTCCTCCTGAACCTCCATTGGGATTTTTTCTTTGAAGCTACATGTTTAGTTTTCCATGCTTAAGTGAGTTCAAGAGCTATTAAATTTGCTACATTTTTCATTTTCATGGATGCACTTTGTACATTTCCTTACCAAGGCTAAGGGGTTAGCGGATTAACTAGATATGAATTGTGCAAGAGGGGCTACAAGATGGAGATTGGTGGAGTATCCAAGGCAAATAAATCATGCTCCAAATCCTAGAGACAACAAAATATTTGAGGCGGACGGAACAACAAGGATATGAACAATGGAAAAAACAAAATTGGTGTCAAAATGGAGTGCCAGACTATAATAAAGGCACATAAGGGTTGTCACCACTAAGAGAAATCATGGCAGACTAGAGGGAGAATGGGTGAAAATGACCCCAATGCTAGAGAAAAATACACAGATTGAATCACCAAATATCACTAAGTAGCCATAAAATAGCATTGGATATGAGGAATGAATGTCAGAGATGGAGCCAAATTCAACAATGATGGAGGAATAATGGCCACTACTAACCTCCCTTCCATGTGTGTGAGGTTCATGTGTATATGGGCCATGACAGTACAATAACTCATATGTCTCTATAGTACTAAATATAGGCTCATGCCACATTTAGAGATGGAGTCTCACATGGATGCATGTCACCCTTAACAATTGCAGGATGTGACAACGACCTGTCCCTATTCAACCTCACTCGATTGGATATATGGAGATGGAGTCTCTGCTTATTATGTTTTTTCTAGCATTTATATTGTTTAAGATGGTTTGGTTAGATTTTTTTGATATTTACTTCTGAAAGGATTACGAAAAAAGATATAAAGAAATGTAATTTCAAATACTTAAAACATGGAGGGTTTTGAAGTTGTTGATGGTGTGCTATTGGGCAGTTGGCCACTGTTTAAATACTTTTTACATATTCTCGAAAAAGGATTGATTTCTCTAATTTTCATTTCCAATTAATTAAAAGTGTGAAGTTAGATACAGTGTATGAATATATCAAAGCGAGATTAAAGCATGGTTTTCAACCTTATATCTCCTCCATAGAGACAGTGTATGAAGATATTAAAGCCAGATTAAAGCATGCTTTTCAACCTTATATCGCCTCCTCCTCATAGTCTATAATGACTAATTAATAGATCCTCAACCGAAAGTTGTAAAGGACATTACAAATTATGCATAAAGAGATTAATAAATTGATTTTGAACCATAAATCTCCTACTCCTCACAATCTTGAAGGGAATCATTGTGTGCTCATAATCATCAACCTTTAGCCTATACAGGATAGCAAACACTCTTCAAGTTGGAGGGCATTAAACTAATATGTTTCCTACGATTCTACAAATTAATCTTTTTTGAATTTGATATTTGGATAGCTAAAATTCAAATTGCAACTTCGCTCATGGCTAAATGCAGCTGTTGCCTGTCCCATTCTGACTTTCCCATTAATGGAAATTATATTACGAGACAATACTAGTCATATTTCCTTCAAAATATTGCTAATATGGTTTTCATAGTTTGTGATTGATTTTCAAGCAACTTTGACAACTAGTTTCCTTAGGCCAACCACCATTTTGCAATTCTAATCTTAAACTAAATATCAACTGTACAATTTGTAGGAGATTAATATTAAAATTACTAGAACAAATTCTATTATTTATCACATTAAACAACTTAATAAGACAAATGAAAAGCTAATTATAATTTTGTCTTATTATAAGTTGTAAGTTGTTGGATAATAAAAAAAATTAATTATAAGTTTGTGCCATGCAATTTATGACAAGTATATGTTGTTGGATAAAAAAAAAAAATTATATGTTTCTGCCATACAATTTATGACAAGCAAATTAGTTAGTGTGTGGGGTTTAGTTTTATTAAATAGTTTATTCAAATTTTATTGGAAAATTGTTTTAAATTGATAATTATTCAAATTTAGATTTTTTATAAATTAATTAAATTAATTTAAATATATTATTCATTAATTTCTTTTTTTTTAATATTTTTATTATTATGATATATTATTATTTTAAAGAAAATGGATAATTAAAAAATGAAATTGACGCTATCAAGATTATAAACTGTTATTGTTAAGATAAATCTGTTGAAAATTTATTTAATAAGATTAATTAAAATTCAAACAGAGATATTGCATTAATTTTGAACAAAAATAATCCATATAAACTCATATTTTATTTAGAAAAAAACAAATTTTGTTATTATTTCACCAAATATAAAATATTGATAATAAAAATGTTGATTCGTTGGATTTTGAATCGGGCGATTCGAACGCTTCCTGTGCAGCAGCGGCTCTAGTCACCAACGGAGTGAGAAAGGATAATTTAACGCACATACTACTTTTATACCGTTCTTTTAACCCTAATTTAACTCCGGTTCTGTACCAGGGCTTAGGCATGTAATTATCAATGAAATATTTAATATAAATCCATATTTTACTTAAAAAAATATCAAACTTATTATTATTATTTGACGGGATATAAAATATTGATAATAAAATGGTTGATTCGTTGGGTTTTGAATCGGGCGATTCGAACCGCTTCCTCTGCCGCAGTGGCTCTAATCACTAACAGAGTGAAGGATAATTTAACGACAATACTGGTTTTATGACCGTTCTTTTAACCCTAAGTTAACTCTGGTTCCGTACCAGGGCTTCGGGATGTAATTATCAATCAAATGAACCGTTAGAAGTTGTTGAGGCTCTCCCTTCAAAAATTCGATAATGATTATTTGCTTTTAATATTCGATGTGGATAATTTTTCCAGTTACTCTCATATTTAACGTAAACATATCAGTAACTAAGTACATTTTGTTTGGGATTTATTATAAATTTTTAATTTTAATTTTTTTAATTTGACCCTTCCAATAATATTAAGATGTTTCGCTGAAAATAAACTGCAGATAGGGTCAGCAGACTAGATGAAAAAGTGGGGCGTATGGAGAAAACTCTTCAGCAGATCCTTCAGCAATTGAACCAAGCAGAAATGCCAGGGTCTAATATCAAAGACCCTGCCCCTGTCTCATCATCAGAGGTTTAAATGATGTCTGTTTTCATGGTAGTTTGTTAATTTTGAACTCATTACTGTTATGTTTGTAAATATTAAAGTAGAAACTCAGGTAGTACAAGCTAGGCATAGCCGCAAGAGACAATTCCAATTTTGGGATGCAAACCATGTTTTTAGAAGGCCAATAAACCTGGTTTCCCTCCTGGGCAGGTTGAGGCCAAGAATGACTTTATATTTTGTAACCTGTCTTAAAATATAAATAGAAATGGCATGGACACACCAAACTTACAAAAATAAAATAAAATATCTAACAGTAGAGTTAAAGATAGTTAAGACATGTGAATGAAAAATTTAGATCAATAAATAGAAAGTCAATATTGGGTAATTTTTGTGGTTAATAATTTTATTTGGAAAATTTAAAGGTATATTTGGTCATTATACATTTATATTAGCTAAATACTTATAATTTATATCAATCATATTTATTTTATTAATTAAATGAGGTTGTTCTAATTAAAAATTAAATTTGTAATCCAAATAAGTTCAGAATTTAGAATTTCACAATAAAAATGCAAAGAAGCCAAATTGGTAATCGTCCTTTTAATGAGTGTTAATTAAATTTGTAATCAAATTAAGCTCAGCATTTCGAATTTCACAATGAAAATGCAAATAAGTGAAACAGGGAATCGTACCTTTATTGACTGTTTATTTGGCAGGTTACAATGATCTATGTGTTCAGACTGGTTAATTTGACGGGACATGTACATCTTAGTAAGAAAATCCATATACTTCAAATTTAACAATTAATGCTTCATCTGAGTAAGAACACTCATTTATTTCAAATTTTACAATTAGTGAGCAGATGGTTTGAGGAATCTGATGTAAAATTTCGCAGATTGTGCAGCACCCTCAATGAAACCCTAACAGATGATGGTTTGATAATCCAGTGGAACAGATTGCCATGTCACGGGCATTTCGCTGAACAATTGCGGACGAGGTCGCCCTGTGGGGTGCTGAAGAATTGTTGTGGGCAAATAATTGACCTGGATGTCTTCAATGGTTCTGGTTGAGGAAAATTAGTGTTTCGTTGAAGAAGAGAAGATTAGAGTTTGTGTTAGTTTGATTAGGGTTTCTTGGTTCAGTTTGAGGAAGTTTAAGGTTTGTGTTAGTTTGAGAAGTTGGATTGATGAAGGTGACATGTACCTCGCGAATTTACAATTTGTTACATTAAACAAATAAATAATAAAATTTTAATTGTAAATTGGCTACATATAATTTATAAATTTCTGACATGTAAATTAGGTGTTTTATGTGGGTTTATTCAATATTATCCTTTTTTATTATAAAATTATTCATAAAATTTTATTCATAAGATTGTATCTTACTATTTATAAAATGTAAATTGGTTAGTTGATATAAGGTTTAATTTTGTCAAATTATTAATTCAAAATTTATAAAATAACGTGGAAAATAATCTATAAAGATTAAAAATTCCAAACTCAATTTAACCTAACACATTTCTAATAACCTCATCTTATATATATATTACACAATCTTAATAACAAAATGCTTCTAAAATTTAAAAAATATATATAATAAAAATTAAATTATATGATCGTTTATTATCATTATATTGAAAATTTTGATTATGTGCATGCTAGTGGGATCCGTGTTTCAATGATAGATTCCACACATGCTTCCGCAGAGTTAACGGTTACTTTTCTCTATTGTTTTAATTATTTGTCTAATTATGGACAGTAGTCTAAATATTCCTTCCATTAAAATAAAAGCAAGCCTAATCAAGGGAGGTAGAAGTTGACTTGACCACAAATCTGAAATAAAATAAATGATAATGGCTTTTTACATAAGATTATTTGTAATCAAATTTATCTAAATTAATCAAATAAAATTTAATATTATTTCTAATCAAATTTATGTAAATTAATCAAATAAAAGTCAATATTATCTCTAATTCAAATTTATGTAAATTAATCAAATAAAAATAAAAATTATTTCTAATAAAATGTATTTAAAATAAAGAAATTAAAATTAAAATCATCTTGATCGAAAATTTTAATCTAAAAAAATAAAGATCGCGTCATCTTACAAGCTGATATCTAATAAAATTTCATCACTTTGATTTCCAATAAAATTCAGTTTTATTTTTTTTAATAATTAAATAAATTTAAATAAATTAATTAATTATAAAGTTTTTATAGATTAAATTTTATTTTATTATCATTTTTATTATTATAATATTTTAAAGAAAAATAATAATTAAAATATATGTTCACCAGTATTAAGATTATTGAGTGTGGTTTAAGAAAAAAAATTCGTAATTATATATGATAGTCCACAAATTATATTGAATAAGATTACCTCGGATTCAAACCAAGATAATTATTTAAATTTCTGAAGAAAATTAGGTGGCATTATAATAAATATAATAACTATAAATCCCAACTATTGTGATTATTTTTATATTTTATTTACTTATTTATTAACGAGAATAAGTAAGGTTTTATAATTATATCTAAGAGCGAGTACCCATGAAATTAGTTACATTTTTTCATCACATGTCTAGAGGAGTACATCCTATAATAGCATTCTAACAAGAAACAAATTTTGCAACAGTCATATATTAGTCAATGCTATTGCTCTCATCCTATGGTAATGCCTCAGTTCCATCCATCTCCCTCTTGCTTGCTAGAAACATTGTACTCCTTGAGGTTGACATCCAGAGCATGGATTTCCTCCTGTAAAGAATAAACTTGTGTAGGTAATGCCTTGGTTTCATCCATCTGCCTGCTAGCGTTGTGTTCAATTCTTGGACCTCCTCAATTAGATTAACAATGGTTGTTAGTGGCTTTTTCAATTTCATATTCATTACTAACATATCAAGTTTTAATGTGTCCATTTTCTCAAGTATATGTGTGACTCTCTCCTTATATTTACATTTGGTGCACCTTTCTCTACCACTGGCGCCAAGATTACATTCTTTTCTATACCACATTTTTCTCCACCCAATCAAGATAAAAAAAATTGATTAGCCTTTGTATCTCCAAATATCCCCTCTACTCCCTGATGTCGTATTCTATTATCACAAGCACACGGTTCAACACTACATAAGACCTTCACCTTCTCCACTTTCCAATTTTTCCTTGACCACTTAATTATTTGTCCTTATCTAAATTGTCTACCAAAGCTTATATTTTTATTATCCCAATCTTTCTCACTACGGTTTATCCCTAGTAGAGTTTTTAAACTTGCAAGCTACCTAATTTTATAGAGAGGCATTAGGTCGAGCCATCCATGAACCTCACTACATTGCTTTTGATCCTACTGAGTTTTAGTTTTCTTGTAATTTTTAATTTTATGTCAATATAAAAATGTTTTAGGATTTTTATGTCACATTTACCGTGTGATATTTAATAGAATAGAGAGAAAAAATAGTTGCAAAAATACTCACTTCATTTTGGAATTTTTGAATGTATTGAATCTATAGTCTTTGAAAACAAATTATTTTTTATTATCATAAAAAAACAATTTTTATATATTTTCAATTTTGTATGATGAACAATCTACTTCAAATATATGTGAAAAATACTTCTTCAAAATTAATATAAAATTAAATACTAACTTAATAATTATGATAATTTAATATATATGAAACCCATATATTTTTGAAATATTTAAAACCAAAATAGTTTAAAAACAACATAATAAGAAATTAAAAAAATAAATTAAAATATGTAATAAAACTAATAAGTTAAAAAAACATAATAAAAACACAAAAAAATTAAAATATATAAACCAGTGCTTATTTTAATAAAGGAGGAAACCAATGTGAAATTCATACTTTTATTTACTATTTTTTTTTTAAATTTTAAAACAATACAATATATAGATGAATGAAAATATATAATTGGTAAGTTATTTAACTCTTCCCCTTCAATCTTGCACGCATAATCCATTGCATGCGAGAGACTAGAGGTGGCAGTGAAGGCGATCCAACGCTTTTCATCCTGGTTTTAGCTTGACGCTGTCCGGGTATGTTCTTCTGATTATCTCAGCTCTAATGATGGCATATGAAGATTTTTTGGTCTGTTTTCAGAATTATGATGGTCTTTTAGGCCTTAGACTTAAAAATTAAGTGGCTTAACCCTGAATTGAAACCGGTCCCTCCCTGCTTCAGAGACCCTTGTAGTTCCTCTGTGCCCGAAACTTTCCCTGGTCGATTGCATGGCAGTAGAACTTTCATTTCTATGTACTATCAGTGTGTTAGTCAAGAGAATATAGGGAGTAATTTAACCTACAGTAATCCCTCTGTTCTTGCTTCTTATTTTGGTCGAATGAATGGAAATATAGGGAGTAAAATCACAAAAGGTATTCTAGAATTCCTTAGTTAGGGTTCTTGGTGCATCCTCTTATCTGTAAGGTAGCCTTGCCATGCAAGGTTACAGAGCTTATGGTCTGTCGTTAATTATATTCAGCAGAGATTGCGCTTGCTTAAAGCAGTGTTATTTCTCTGTATGGGTTTGGAAAAAACCATTTATGGTATTGTTCAAGTCTATGTAAATATGGGGAAGACAGGGAGGTTAGGGTCAGTCGTCCAGTATATTGAACAGAGCTTGCGCTTGTTTACTGAGTCGGATAGTCAAAACTTGATTTATTCCCTGGGTAATTTGCAGAGTCAATCCATAAGCCAGGATAGTAAGTCTCCTGATCCTAAACCCGACAACCCTCGACCTGAGCTCCTGTATCGGTGGTTTAGTAATGGAAATAGGCGTTCACGACTGTCTGACAGTCATACTCTAAATGTTACCGTAAGGTGCATGCTCTGTTTTAATGCTCTATCTTACTCTGTCCAATTTTGTATGTCATTGCTTATCTATAAGTTCCCTCTAGCAATGGGGAAAAGACACCACAAGGCAGTAACTGCCAAAGGAAAGTAGCCTGTTCAATATGAATCAGCTCCCAAGAAAAGGGGTCGTAAAAAAAATCTGGAACATCTAGAAATGCTAGAAGTCAATTATGTCTTTGGTAATTCCTTTGAATTTAGAAATGATATTCGTGGATGGGAAAAGGAAATCCAGCTGGAACTAGAAGATAATGAGACAGAGGCTAAGATCCAAGATTTTATTACTGATCCAGGCCATACTCGAGGTAGGCTTACACTGTTCAATCAAACAGTCCATACTTACTAGATTGTGAAAAGTTTGATAGCAAAATCTATACAGAGTAATCACCCAGTTCAAGCAAAGACTGAAGAAATGCAGCCAGACCTTCGTACACAGGCACAGCTTTTGGAAATTCAGGACCAACAGCAGCATATAAAGATCACACAATACCAGACTGCAGATTGAGTCAGCAGACTAGATGAAAAAGTGGGGCGCATGGAGAAACTCCTCCAAAAGATTCTTCAGCACCTCAGTCAAGCAGAAATGCCAGGGAATATTGTTAAAGACCGAGCCCCAGTCTCCTCTTCTGAGGGATAGAAGCTATATCTTGTTAGATTTGATGGTTTTTTGTTAATTATGAGCTTTTATAGTATGTTATGGTTGTACATATTAAATTAGTTGAACAGATAGCGCAAGAAAACTATAGAAGTAAGAGACAATTTCAGTATTGGGATGCATATCATGCTTTAATATGGCCAACAGACCTAGTTTCCCTCGGGCAGGTTGAGGCCAAAGAATGACTTTATAATTTTGTAACTTGTCTTTTATAAATAGAAATGGCAAGGTCCCACCGAATTTACAAATATATATATATATATATATATATATATAAAGCATTGCTTATTTTAAGAAAGTAGGAAACCAATGTGAAATTCATACTTTTATTTACTAATTTTTTAAATTTTAAAACAATAAAATGTATCAATATTTATATTAATGATAAAAGTGATATATCAATAGTTATATTGATGTTACAAGTAAAATAAAATTGTTGTTAAATATGAAAATGTTTCTTTTTAAATATACAAATGTTTAAGGGTAGTTGTGTTAATTTGAAAATTTTAAGATAACTAAATATATAAGAAATAAATATTTTTTATTTTTACGAAAAATATAATCTATTAAAATAAATTACACACAAATATAACTATTATCTTTTTATTATAGTTAATTTTAATAAATAAAATATTAGTAAAAAATCATATATATTTTAATATTTTATTTTAATAAATAACAATTTAATAAATAACATAAACTATTGATATGTATTTTAAATTCTTATACCATCTTGAATGTATATAAATTAAAACTCTATGTTTCAAATTGCTACCTTTTAGTCCTATATTACAGAGTAGATCACGGTAGATTTACAAGAGCCCAAAAAATAAGAGATGCAATTTTAGAAACTATTGTTTATTATATTTTATTTGCAAATGTTAAATTAATAAGAGGCCAAAGTACATGATATGGAAAAAAGTGCCCTGCTAAGGCTTTGTTAGCACAGTTGTAACCTTTTGCACCATTATTCCTCTTCCCTAAACACATCGTCCACTGCTTTTGTAGGGTTATGAACCTCTCCAGGCCTAAGTGGAAGCGTTAATGTCAGGACCGCCGTGGCGAGAGGGGTCAGATTCCTACCGCGATGCAAAAAACTAGACACTCTTTGTGCAAGGTCATCATGTCAATGGATCGAACAGCTGCTCCTTAGCTACAGAAACCCCGGTTATGGGGGTTTAGCACCAAGTAAATGAAGGTTGAATTTGATGCCTTCCTAAGGCAAAAATCAGTCACAAATTTTTCATCCCAAATAATCGCTTGGAAAATGCTCGATAATAGATGAAAGATCATGCATTGATCTACAAATTATTGGGGATTTGGCCTCGAGAACAAGATATTCTGGCCTCAATCGAGAAGAACTGGTCCACAACGGGAAATTTTGAGCTTCGAATCACATGAAAAAGCTTCTTCACTATGATCTTTGAATATCTAGAGGATTGCAAGAGGATCTTAAAAAATAGACCATATTTTATGGGAAGTGCAAGCCTCTTCATCCTCTATTGGGAGGAATGCTACAACCTAGACAAAGAAGAATTCACCGCGGATCTTGTCTACGTTCAGATCTATTCCCTCCTAAATGATTTTTTTGAACCTAACATCCTGGAAGGAATTGGGAACTCAATAGGAGCGTTTGTAAAAAACTCGCAGATCACTAAACATCGATGACATGTGACCTAGGCCTTGATCTCTGTCCATATGAACATATCTTAATCGCTACCAGAATTCATCGATCTAATCTACCACGACTCTACATGGACCGAACCGTTGGATTATGAACACGCCCCTTTCAAATGTCATCATTGTCACGAGTATGGCCATATCCTCCAAGATTTCCCATTTAAAGTAGTAGACGAATCTCGAGCAGCTGTGCTGGCTAAGGATGGTATGTATGTCAACTTGAGAGTGTTGATCATTTGATCATGCATGGGTGTTGAATTGTGTTGGTCGATTGATCGAAGAGGCCTATTTTTTTATTTGTGTTTGCTCCATGAGTTTTGACACCAAGATGAAAGTGTAAATGGAGATTTTCAAATGATGTGAAATTTTTTTCTTTGAAGGAACACAAGGATATGTCTTCAAGTTATGTTTCTTGCATGATGTGTTTTTCAGATTGATAGTTGTGCTTGTGACAAGATGTCGCGGGATTTTTAAAGGTCGACTATTGTGAAAGAGATTCATGTTTAGCCTTCATTATCAAATCCATGGCATGAGAAACAAGTCAAATTGGAGGATCAGGGAAAGAGGGAATATATGTCAACAAATTTGCAACCAAAATGTTTGCAGCCATTGTAGAACATTTTATGTGTTGACGCCAAGAAGCGAAAGAGGTGGCGAATGAATTATTCCGGATGTGGAATTTGGAACCATGGAGGTAAAATAATGGCCATTATTTCTCTTATTACTGAATATTTTGGAACTCATTGTTTCATTTCGCTCAAATGTGTTTAACTTGGGAAAGTGGTTTTCAAGGAGAAGCTTGCACCAAATGCATGTATGTGAAAACGAGGACCATGATTCTCAAAGGGAAGCAAACGAGTTATTTTTCCAAGAACCAAGGGATTGATTTGGTACATAAAAGTGTTATATAAATCAACAAGAAACCAACAAATGTTGGATTGGGTCAACAGCAAAAGGAGAACATGGTTTGAAGCGTTAAGCCATTTGGAAGGCAATGCATTTCAGTGAACCCAAATGGTTTTCATGGCGATTTTTCCAAGTAGAATCAAGATGATAGAACTTGGGAAATAAAAGAGTATTCAGCTCTCATAAGATCACCAAATTTTGTGGGTCCAAAAGCATGTCAGTGGGAAGTATAGATCAGAATATGGATTAGGGGTAAAAATTTGCCAAAGAAAAAAGTTCTAAGAATTTCACCAAACCAGAATGACCAGATCTGACCCATTTCCAAGAATTTGGTGCAATTCGTTTCACTCAAAACGGAGTTCGTATGAGGAAGTTGGAACTCAGAGACCATCGTTCAGAATAGGCAAATTTAAAATAAAAAAAAGGTCAAAGGAGTCAAGACAACTCAACCATGATGAAAGTCCCTCCGAGCCAATGAAAATGTGACAAGTGTCATAGTAGGATTCATCAAATTTGTTTAGAGGTGAAATTGGTTTATGGATTTGGCTCCTAAGGTTGAAGTTGATTTTTTTTTATGTGGAAAGACAGCACAACGAGAGGCTAACATGTGGTGCATCCATGGTCCGCCACGCTCCCCCTTTAGTGGACCCCCATCTCCATGTTTGAAATCACATTTCAGATTCTACAAGGCTCAATTTTAGTTTAATGGTGCCCCATAGAAGCCCACTATTTTTATTGGTGCACCCCTTAAATTATTATTGTTATGTATACTATAATTATATTGTGACCCAATAGACTCCAATGTATAGAAAGTAGTTCTTATCATTTGTATCATCAAAGAATTATTCATCTATGTAATGTAAGGAGGTCCCCTCACCGAAGTGGATAATTTTTAATTTGTTGATCTATATTTTTTTCTATTTGTGAGTTGGTTGTAGAAAATGAAATCAGAAAAATAATACCCATTGACTTGAAATTTGAAACTTAATGTTTTGAATTTTGGAGCTACTGTTCACTGAGAGACAAAGAGGGGACCCACCCAAATATTTCATAAAGACTGAGAAGAGATCGGGTTCACTATTAAATTTGGGGCTCATGTGTAAAGCATCAGGAGATGAGGAAGGTGGCTTCAGGTATGTTGTGAGTAGGTAAATGCACTCATTCGATAACCAAAGAAAATCTCAAATGCTGCTTCTGGGGCAAATGGAGGCATGGGAGTGATTATGGGCTTGAGGTAGCTTCCAAGGAGTCGAAGAGCTTGGTTTTAGGAAGGGGCCAATGGATAATTTTTTTCTTTGTTGCACAATTTTCTTATCCAAAACAAAACCAACGAGATATTGTTACTTTTCTAAATAATTAAATTAATTTAAATATATTGATTAATTATTATTTTTTTATAAATTAAATTGAATTTGATTATCACTTTTCTTGTTATATTATTTCTAAAAAAATTAAGAATTAGAATATATGATTACCGCCATGAATATTTACAATGTTGTATAATGTTTTTAAGAATAAACATATTTCTTCACTATATATGATAGTCCACAAATTATATTGAATAAAAGTAGCTAGATTCAAATGAAAATAATTGCCATATATAATAAGGAAATTTTTCTAACCTTTTAAGGAATATTATCACCATAAATCCCAGTTACTTTGATTACCTTTATATTTTTATTTTAAAATTAAAAAAAATTTACATTATTAGGTTTATATTACTAGTCAAAACCTGAAGGACCAAATTCCTCACTCACACAGTCATCGTTGATTGGGATGCCTCACTTGAGCTAATAAAACTAAATCTTACTTGAGAATAATATGTGACGTATATGATTTATAGAATGTGTCTTTCATATTTTAGTAAGTTAAAGAGAAACATGTAAGATTAAATTATTCTTCTTTTTTAAACTTAAATGCTGGATAATTTAATGTTAAATTATATTAAAAATAATTCAACCATAATGAAAATGAGTTTAATATAAAGTTTAGCAAAGTGAAAATAAAATTGTTTATGATAAATTTATTTTAGAATTATTAGCTTAAATTTAATGAAATAACTACTACACTTAATTATATGTTTTTGTGCATATATTATTATTATTATTATTTAAGTTAATTATCTATTAATGAGAATTTTTTTTCATTTTTTTCAAGTTTTTATTTTTCATGGGCTTGTTACGAGGGAAACCAAATTACCGGGAAAAAATAGAGAATATAATAAAAAAACTTAAGTAGCGAATGTGTTCTTGAAAGAGATAGTAAGGCTTCATGGGGTGCCAAAGATAATTGTTTCAGACTGAGATGCTAAGTTTACTGCAGCCTTTTGGAAGGGATTATTTGGAGGGATGGGTACTAAGTTGAATTTTAGTACTACCTATCACCCTCAAACTGATGGGAAAATAGAGAGGATTAACCAAGTATTGGAAGATATGCTGAGAATGTATGTGATGGATAGACCATCAAAATGGGAAGAGTATTTGCATTTAGCTGAATTTTCCTATAATAACAGCTACCAATCTTCTATCAAGATGAGCCCATTTGAAGCACTGTATGGTAGGAAGTGTCGTACTCCTTTGAGTTGGAGCCAACCAGAGGATAAATTAATGCTGGGACCTGATGCCTTACAAGAGATGGAGAGAATTGTTAAACAGATACAAAGAAATATCAAGATAGCACAAGATCGCCAGAAAAGCTATGCTGATAAGAAAAGAGTGCACCGAGAATTCAAAGAAGGGGATCATGCGTATTTGCGCAGCAAACCCAAAAAGAGCACACTTTATGCTGGAAGTTGTGCAAAACTTGCTCCTAGATATTGTGGGCCTTTTGAAGTTTTAAAAAGGGTGGGACCAGTGGCTTACAAACTGGCCTTACCCCCCCATGTTAGAGTTCATGATGTGTTTCATGTTTCGTTATTAAAAATATATGTACATGATGCTTCTCATATAATTGATTGGAATGTTGTACAGGTGGAACCAGAAGGGGAGTTTCTGCCAGAGCCGCTTCAAATATTGGAGCGGGAAGAAATTGAATTGAGAAACAGGACAGTGGCCAGAGTAAAAGTGCAGTGGAAGCATTTTACTACTGAAGAAGCTACTTGGGAAAGAGAGGCTGAAATGATGGAAAGATATCCATTTTTGTTTGAAAAATAAACTCTAATAGTAAAGTAAAAACACCGAGGACGGTGTTTATTTTCAGAGGGGGAATATGTAACACCCCCAATTTCTGTGTTGAATTTGAAAAGGTTAGACATTTGAACTTTAATCCTAAGGGGAGTGGACCCCAAAGGATAATTATGGTGTGAATGTAATTTAATATTTAAATTGATGAAATAAATAAAATTATTGTGCATATTGACCAAGATGAGAATTAGAGATCACTTGCCAAAATCCATGAGGATGGATAAGGCAATAAATCCCCACCATCTTTCAAAAATCCTTGAAAGAAATTAATTTAGATTTTGAGGAGGAATCTAAATTTCCCCAATGATGAGGAAAGTAATTGCGAAGAGGTAATAAAAGCTGGAAAAGCTGGGGAAAAGCATAAAACAGCTTTAAAGAGTCCCAAAATGGGAAGCCTAGGCTAAACAGGAAGAAAAGCATCCTGCTATTCTGGACGCAGAATTAGAAACATGCTTTGGGGAAACATGAGATTAAATAAGCTGCTCCTAAGAAGATCAGAGGTTGATATGTGATGGAGGTGATCTCAGCTCGGGAGTGAGTTCTGGGAGACAAAGAGGACTCTAAGGTTGGGAGGTTGGTCATTTGAAATAGTGGTATGTTTCTGAAATTCTTGTTTATTTTGATTTATTATGGTATGATTGATTTTAGTACTACATTTAACAGAATCCATCTTAAGGCATTCACCTTCCATATTCTGTTTAGTTGTAGACCAGTAATCTATAGAGTAGAAACCCACAGAAACTTTAAACCAAAGACGGTTTAAATCTAAAGGTACTTAGTCTCCACAGATAATTAAATATTAACTTGTTTCACATATATATACAAAGGTGAAATTATATGCTCATATGTATGCTAGAAAAATATTGTAGCAGAACTGAAATTTACATGGTATTATCAAAGGGGGTGTTATATATATATGTGTTATATATATATATGCGCATTAAAATAATTTTATCAAAGGGTATATATATATGTGTTATATATATATATATGCGCATTCAAATAATTTTATCAAAGGGTATATATATATGTGTTATATATATATATATATATATATATACACATTCAAATAATATTATCAAAGGGTATATATATATATATATATATATGTGTGTGTGTGTGTGTGTGTGTGTGTTATATATATAAGTGGTATATATATATATAAGCGGATTCAATGATATTAACAAGGGGTGTTATATATATATGGGTTATATGATGTTATCGAAAGATATGTATGTACATAGGGTCTATACTTATATTATATCTAGGGGGAGTATCCCATGTTGATATAGAGGGGGTATAGAATTTTATATACATGGTTTTAATGTACACATGGGAAATATTCAATGTTATTAGGAAGGGTTAGTGGGAAAGAGATCCTAAAATTTAAATGAGATACTAGAGGGGTAGAGGAAAATTTAAAAATATGGAAATAAAATCCAATTTCTGCACTTAATATTTAGACAACCAGGTAAATAAAAATGAAACCCCAGTATATATGTGGAGAGAAAAAAAAAAATTCCTTAAACTGGAGGTGTTACAGGTGCCAAGATATTCTCTAAATTTGACATGAAATTTGGTTTCTGGCATATTTCAATAAAACAAGAAGATAATTTCAAGACTGCATTTAGTGTCCTTGCAGGTCAGTATGAATGGAATTTCATGCCCTTCGAATTAAAGCATGCTCCATCCAAATTCCAAAAGGTAATGGAATCAATATTTAAACCATACTTCGAATGGTTTCTTGTATATAATGATGATATTCTAGTTTTTTCCAAAAAATTCCATGATCATTTTAAACATGTAAATATATTTCTTCAAGTGGTCAAAAGAAATGGCTTCGTTTTAAGTGAGAGGAAGATAGAACTGTTCCAAAATTCTATCAAGTTCCTTGGCCACATTATCAAGGATGGCCAGATCTCTATGCAAATACATGCTCTGGAATTTGCTGACAAATTTCTAGACATTATTACAGATAAAACCCAGTTGCAAAGATTCTTGGGTTGTATCAATTATGTCAATATCTTTTATCAATATTGTGCTAAAGATAGATCTTTGCTCAATCAAAGGTTGAAGAAAAATCCTATGCCATGGACTGAAGCCCATAATGTCGCAATCTGAAAGATCATGTCTAAGGTGAAAACCCTTCGTGTTTTATTTGTTGCTGATGATGATACTTTTAAAATTGTTGAATCTAATGCTAGTAATCAAGGATGGGGAGACATCCCCAGGCAAGTAAAATAAGGCAAAGAATAGATTGTATAATTTTCATCAAGCACATGGATCCCAACAAAAAGAAATTACTCCACCATTAAGAAGGAGGTAAAAGGTACGTGGAATTATGTAGATAAGTTTGAAATGCATCTTGTAAATAAAAAGTTTTGTCTTCAAACAGATTCCTCTACTCTAAAAAAGGTCCTAACAAAGGATATTAAAAAGCCAGGTGAGGCCAAGTTTTCCAGATGGCAAGCTCTTTTTGCAAATTTTGAATTTGAAGTCGAACATATTAAAGGTGAAGAAAATAGTTTTCCTGACTTCTTGAGTAGAGAATATATACCGCTTGTACATATCATGGTAATTGTTACAGAATGACATCCAAACCAGCATAAAGAAATTCTCATATATGTTTCTGATGACAAAATTTGGCGTGAGTACTATGATGAATGGAAGCCAACATGGAAACTCAGGAATACAAAATTTTTGGATGCCAATTTACAGCCGCATATTGATATCCTACACTTAGTTCCTAAAAGAAAGGTGTATCCAAAGGGAAGCAAATGGATCCATGACATGATTTATTCCAGGAGTATGAATGCAGCAAATCTAGCAGAAGAGGCCTTAATATAAGATTTTCATGACATCACCATGATATGGACTGAAGGAGGGGATAGGAGCTGAGTTTGTCATAAATATTTTTGTATAAATAGAACCAGATATCCTGCATGGCCTAATAATTTTTCATTATTTCAAGGAAATGATCCCTCTATTATTTTTCCTGACACCATTTATAATTTTTCAGGATACAAAAAACTCCGGTGGGATATTCTAATTGTAGATGGAAAAGATGAAACCCATTATACAAAATAAAGGTTTGGACCAACATGGGTTATGCAAAGAAATAGGTAGAGCGAAAGGCTAAAAGAATGGTGGAATGACTTTGGTGTCAATAAAACTGCCATTGATCCTGCTTTATTATGAATCCTATTTCCAACTCACTGTAATTGGTGTTTTGAAAATAATATTCCTAAATGTTTTCACACTCCTTGTAATACTGCCGACGATCTCCAAAGAATTCATGATCATGAAATATTAAATCAATATATGATTAGGCATTATGAGTGGTTAGTCATGAAAAGTATTAAGCACCAAATTATTTTAAATAAAACATTGATTATCAGACGAATATACACCAAAGCCTGGGATGAGGCACTATACAAAATATTTAGTTTTCCTGTAATCACTACTCTTGATGATCCCCCATAATATGGTTCCCTTGGACTCCATCTAAATGTGTCCACATTGTTTTGATGTCCACTCACAGACCTAAAGTGACCGGTTTTCTCATGGGCTTTCTGGTAAATGGCCTCCACTTTGTAGGACAAAATAATTTTATCGTGGGCTTTCTTTTAAATAGCATCCATAGTGTTAGTAATGATTGTACTTCATACAAGATCCGATATTTTCAGGTGACTCGAAGCACTTCTCCGATAGGTGGTGGGGTTTGACCCCACATCTACCTGACTAATTGGATTATGTACACTATTCCTTAGCTACATGTAGGACCCGAACTCAAATGTTTGTCCTGCCTAGATTCCTATAAAAAGAGGGTAAGGCTCATTTGTTGGGAATCGGGTATGAGAGCTAGGGATTCAAAGAGTCATTGTGCGAGAGTCTAGAGAGTCTCAGTTATTCTACTTCCTGCTCTACATCTGTGGGTTGATAGCTTGATCTGCTTGCGTTACGAATTAAATTCAGATTCCTGTCATTAGATTATTCTGAAAAGCCTTGGCATAATTTTGTGAGCATTGGTAAGAACCTAAAGTGGCTAGAATACATAGGATTTTCGATATGTGTGTTTTGTTTTTCATTGAAAGATTGAGTCTGTGAACCGGATAGGTAGCCTCCAGAAAGCTATCTTATTTATTAAGAAGAAAACATTGGTAAATTCCATCACAGTCTATCTCAGGAAAGAACAATAGAATCTATATCAAAAATCTCTGTAACATGATATTTCAAGATCAATAAAGAGTGTGATTTTAGTCTACAATTTTTTAAGTACTGAAATACTTTGAGCTTATTAAATTATGTCGAGGTAGTATCTGTCTTGTTTATTTTTTCACCAAAGATTCACCAGAGGTTTTCCAAAGGGTAGAAGGGATGCCAAACCATTAAAGGCGAGGAAAGCCGCAGAAAAAGGTCGCAAGAGCGTCAAATACCTGAGTAAGTTTGTGTATGGGTTTGTGTATGGTCTTGTGTATGAGTCAATAAGTATACACAAAGAAGAGACTCAACAAGGCCAATCAGCATGTGTTGTTGTTGCAATATTCTTCTGAAGCCCTTGCGAAAAATGGGTATCAAAGCCAGAAGTGTTGTCTTGTTCATCAAGGTTAGTACTCAAAACCTTACTCTTTGTTGATAAATGGTAACAACATGAAGATCTGTATCTTTCCGAGAATTAGATTCGAAGGATAAGGCTGAAGAAAATCCTCTCAGAGATATGTTTGCTTCATCTGCTAGCCACATTATAAAATTAGCTGAGCTTGAATATTTAGAATGTCAACCATCTCCTAGATGGAAGTTTCCAAATATAAACTCATCCCATGTATATTCTGATTTGTCTGCATTTTATCTAATTATCGCTACCAGAATTTCCATAAAAGAAAGCGTAAGCCAAATTCAAGAAAATTTTGATTGTGTGTAATCCATTCCTCTCCTTGTTCCAAAAATTATTCAAGCAGAAGATAAAAGCCTAAAAACCCACTATCTTCATTTGGAATGTATTCAGGTAGGAATAAATTCTTTGACCCATAGAGGGATAGAAACCTTTGTACTTGCCACAGTCAGATATCTTACCCATAATAAATATACTGACTCATTGATAGGTGGGATAGTTGCTCCATTGTCGAATGACCCGGTTTATTTTGATTTTTATCCTAACTTCTGTGTATATGTATTCGATGAGCATATAGAAGACATATTACAGTTGCAGATCCAAACATCTAGATTTGATATGAGAAAAAAGAGACATAATGTAGCCATTTAGACAAGAGGGTGTATCAGGCATACCAACACCCTATATCCTGCAGTCTTCCATACTCTGAGTCAATATTCCAAATCTAATGTGGTAGTTCTTATAGATTCAAAAATTCAAAAGATTGAACACCAAACAATCCGATGGGAAGATCTTAGTTTCCCTAAACACTGGATTCTTCAAAATCGCAAACCTCCTGGTATGGAGAGTACTACTTCTACAAATGTCTAAGAAAAGAAATCTTCTACTATTATTTCTTTTCCGAGAAGATCGACCATCGATCGCAAAAGAATAATTCAGCTCTGCAAAATTTCTCCTTTGTACAAGAATCGTGAAGAAATTGATACTGCTTGCTCTACTTTTTATTGTATACATTGTAAGCATATTGAGTTATTTGAGCTTTCCCAGTTAGTAATTTTTTCTTCTGTAGAAGTCATCTGTCCAAACCTTAAATCAAGTGTAAATATTAGCCAACTTGTTGAACTTGTTCTACATTATAATCATCACCCAAGGACTTGAGAAGCCCCACCTTCTACATCAGTCAATCCATGTCCTAATCCTAAATTTTCAAACATTCCTTTTCCTCATGAGTCTTATCATGTGATGATGATGCATAGCTTACCTTCTTTGGAAAAAGAAGATCCTTGGCTTACAGAAATATTCAGCAATCTGGGACAGCCAAGCATGCCCAGATATGGCATAGGATACCCGGAGCAGTTGAACAGTTTAATTCCAAATAGTAGATTCATTGATTTGCCTGATGACTAAAAGAAGTCGTCAATCCTAGAGATGCACAAATTCTTTTCTATAATGGATGGGTGTGATAAATACAAAATAGATACCCAATGGATGAAAGCTATGTTAAATTGGGATCTAATAACTCACCCTAATGCTGAATATTTTGATCTCAGCACATCCAAAGAAGAAAGAATTAAATTGGCCACTCAATGGAAGATATATATGGACTGCAACAGTTTATAGGTATATTTTTATGTCTGGAAAAATATTCTTGAATTAGAATATGTCATGATGACAGATACAATCTCATCTTCCACAACCGAGCACTCTTGGACTGCTATAGATAGCAGTAAAGTTGAAAATGCAAGGAAGTCAAATTGGTAATTGTCCTTGATTAAATTTGTAATCAAAATAAGTTCATCATTTCGAGTTTCACAATGAAAATGAAAAGAAGTCAAATTGTTAATATGGAGTGTTTATTTGGCACGTTGGAACGATCTATGCATTCGGATTGGTTAATTTGACGGGAGTTCCATCTTAGTAAGAAAATCCATATATTTCAAATTTAACCATTAATGCTACATCTTAATAAGAAAACCCATCTATTTCAAATTTAACCATTAAAAAGCGAAGGGAATTTCAACTATAGATATTTCTCTTCAAACAATCATAATCTTTCATAAAATATTGAAACCAAAATGAACCTAATAAATTAATAAATTAAACACAAAATATAAAATATAATATTTTTTTTTAATTAAAACTATATAAATCCATGTTTATTTCAATAAAATATTGATACTATTACTGAACCTTAATAATTTTATTTGCAAATTATTTAAATTTGAAATCAATATAATAAAGTAGAGAAGTTAGAATTATATTATCAAAAATCACATTATTATATTATTAAAGATCACATATATGAAATATTTATGTCACTCATATAACCATAATAATAATATGGTTCTTTAAATATAAAATTGTGAGTTCAATATATACATAATATTTCCAATTTGACTTAATAGTTAATTTGACTGGTCATGCTACATTTCAGGTATAAAATATCTATATCTCAGATTTAACCAGTAATGAACACATAATTTCAACAGGTACTGGTTTACGGAAACGTTAAAAATTGAACAAAGCAATCTCCCAGTCAGACACCTTCAAACAATCAAGAAAACAATCTCCATGCTAATCACAAGACTTTTCTGATTTCTCTCGATTTCTCCATGTTACACTTCCAATCAAATCAGTACTGGTGATCTGTCAACAGCCGGCCATGGCATTTAGGACACTTCAAAACTAAAAAATGCAAATGATTAGAGAGAGGAACGGCACTTAAAAAATAGGCTTAAAAAGTAGACTTCTTGATGGAAGCGAATACAAAAATACTGTAATAATCAAATCAACCCAACTATGTTAATTACATAATTTGCCAGAGATGTATATTCAGCAATCTCCCTGAATAACACTCGTATCGAAATCGCCAGAGTTACTGTAATCGAAAGGACCAGAACTATTGGTATCGAATGCAGTGGAACTATCGACAGTATCGTTAAAATTCCCTGAGGAATAGGATGTAAAATTTTGCAGACTGTGCAGCACCCTTAACGAAACACTAACAGATGATGGTTTGATAGGATGATCCCGTTGGAACATATTTCCCGGGCACGGGCATTTGGCTGAACAATTGCGGACGAGATGGTCCTGTCGGGGGCTGAAGAATTGATGTGGGAAAATAATTATGCAGAGTGCTGGTGGTGGAATTCCTCAGAGAACTTAAGACATTGATTGACGTAGATGTCGTCAATGGTTTTGGTTCAGGAAAATTACGGTTTCTTGGTTAGGAACATTAGGGTTTCTTGTTTTAGTTTGAGGAAGATTAGAGTTTGTATTAGTTTGAAAAGCTGGATTGATGCCGGTCACATGTACTTCCTGAATTTATTGTTAGTCATATTAAACAAATTAATAATAAAATTTTAATTGTAAATTGGCTAGATATAATTTATAAACTTCTGACATGTAAATTACGTGTTTCATGTGGGTTTATTCAATATTGCAAATTTTATGTATTTCTTTTTTATTAAAAATTATTAATAAAATTTTAGTCATAAGTTTGTATCTTACCATTTATAAAATATAAATTGGTTAGTTGATATAAGGTTTAATCTTGTCACATTATTAATTCAAAATTTGAAAAATAACGTTGATACTAATTTATAAAGATTAAAAATGAGCAAGATATCCAAACTCAATCTAACCTAACACATTTCTAATAACCTCTTCGCAACCTTAATAACAAAATACTCCTAAAATTTTAAAAACATATATAATAAAAATTAAATTATATGATCGTTCATAATCATTATATTGAAAATTTTGATTATTTGCAGGCGAGTGGGATCCGTGTTTCAACCATAAATTCCACACATGCTTCTGCTCACTTAACGGTTACTTTTCTCTATTGTTTTTAGTTATTTGGTAGTCCAAATATTCCTTCCATTAAAATAAAATCAAGCATAATCTTGGGAGGTAGAAATTGACTTGACCACAAACCTCAAATAAAATAAATGGTAATGGCCTTTTACATCAGATTATATCTAATCAAATTTATCTAAATTAATCAAATAAAATTTAAAATTATTTCTAGTAAAATTTATGTAAATTAATCAAATGAAAATTAAGATTATTTCTAGTAAAATGTATTTAAAATAATGAAATTAAAATTAAAATAATGTTGCTCAGAAAAGGTTAATCTAAAAAAAATAAAGATCACGTCATCTTAGAAGCTGATATCTAACAAAGTTTATCACTTTGATTTCCATTAAAATTGGTTTAAAATAATTAATTATCCTTTTTAATATTTTTAATAATTAAATAAATTTAAATATATTAATTAATTATAAAGTTTTTATAGATTAAATTTTATTTTATTATATTTTTTTATTATAATATTATAAAGAAAATTAATAATTAAAATATATGTTCACTACTATTAAGATTATTTTCTATGGTTTAAGATAAGAAATTATATGATAGTCCACAAATTATATTGAATAAGATTAGCTAGGATTCAAACCAAGGTGATTACTTAAATTTCTAAATAAAGTTAGGTGGCATTCTAATAAAGATAATAACCATAAATCCCAACTAGTATGATTATATTTATATTTTTTAAATTTATTAACGAGAGTAAATAAGTTTTTATAATTAAATATATACTAGGTTAGAGCGAGTACCCATGAAATTTGTTACATTTGTTCACCACATGTCTAGAGGAGTACATCTTATTATAGCATTGTAACAAGAATTTTTTTTTGCAAAAACCATATATTAGTTAATGCTATTACTCTCCTCCTATGGTAGCTTATTAATGTGTGAGAGTGATCTCCCTTTTGCTGGCTAGCAACATTGTACTCCTTGAGGCTAACATCGAGAGCATGGATTTATTTCGATAAAGAAAAAACCTGTGTAGGTAATGCCTCAGTTTCATCCATCTCCCTTTTTCTTGCTAGCAACATTGTACTCCTTGAGGTTCACATTGACAGCATGGATTTCTTCCTATAAAGAAAAAGCCTGTGTAGGTAATGCCTCAGTTTCATCCATCTACCTGGCTGGCCTTGTGTTCAATTCTTGGACCTCATCCATTACATTAACAATGGATGTTTTTTTTTCTTCTCAGTAAAACTAATTCTATTTATGAAACATAATAGTACAAAACTGCGCCATTTTTAGCTGTGTGAGCCTGAGAACTGGGCTTGATGTCCATGCTTTGACATAAACAACTGAACTGCCCTGAGTGGGAAACCAGTTCTTGTGAAAGAAAGTTCACCACCCTTAAAAGGGAAACCGGTATATAGTGGATGCATTTTAATTTAACAAGAGACAGTAAAATAATATAGCATACAACTTTTATAGCTGATGAGAGATGCAAAAACCAAAATTCTTCCAATGAAGTTGAATATCTGTACCATAGTAGGCTGAGGGAGGTTGAATTCACTGTTCAGGAGCTGGGGAGGCCGGTACTTCCACGATTCTGCACCAATACTCATCTTCTCCATCTTCATTGTCCTTATTTGGCACACTATATTTATTGAAGAAGACCACCTGCACGTTGTCTTTTTCCAGGTTGGATTGCCCAATGCCAATGGGTGCTACAGGATCGGAAACATCAATTTTTGCCAGAGAGGGTTGAGGGCCAGGCGGGGTAGTGGCGGAGCAAGGAACAGAAGCAGGCGCAAAGCTAGCAGATTCTTCTCTAACAATGATAGTAACAAAAGCATTGAGGAGGGGCTTGTCTAGGGAGCAGTTGAAGCGAAATTTCTCTCTTTGAGAGGTCTGGCAGAGGGTCGGCCTAGCAGGAGCATGAATATCAGGGCATATAGACGAGGGAGGGACAGGAGGAGGATGTTGCACAGGCTGAGTAGAGTGGGTGCCCCCAGGACGGTAGGTGCGGTCCCTCTGACATCGACAATCCGAGTAAGGGCCCCAATCGACATCCTCCACAGAAGAGTTAGAGGTCGAACTGGTGGATGGACGTGGGCGGGATGAGCGACCTCTTCTCACCCCTCGATGACATCTCATTCGATGCCGAAGCCGAGGCATCGCCACAGAGCTTTGCAAGGGATGATTGGGGCAGAAGGAGCAGGCAATATTCGAGGGAGACCACTGAAAATTGATAGACTGAGAATGTAGACAAGAATTTAAATGATAGAAATTGCTCTGAGTGAAGTGATAACCTGGAAGAGTTTCCAAAAAGCCGAGGACGGTGCAGCGTCACCCATTCTGAGTGCGAGCACTTGGCTCAGCAGAAGCAGTTGGGCATGCTCCACACACAGGAGACGGAGGGCCGCATAAAACACAAGAACCAGTCGAATTCTCCAGAAAAAATGCCATATCAAGTTGAACCAACGGAGCGAGGTGGTAAATGGGCAAGGAGAATAGAATGAATGTTGTGCAGGCTGGCATAGTAATTGCATGAGTAATGACACCGCAGGGGGCCATATGGCCATAACGTGCAAATGCCCTCAGGACTTGCCAGGGGACTAATGTCCCATCACACCAAACCAACATCCGCATTCGGAGTTGTGCGATCATTGTGCACTAGCATAGTGCAGTTCTGCAAGGAGTCTCTTTCATGGATAATGTTGAGGGGGCCATGAACGAGAGTGTTTAGATTGTCTGCTCCTAAATTTGCTAAGAGATCAACAACTTTGTTTCCTTCTCTTTTTACATGGGAGAAAGTGACTGCTTGGTTGTTTTTCAGCTAGAAGCCACCTTAGCCATGTTGGTGCCTTGGAGGATCTGATTGAATATGTTGATGAGAATCTGAGAGTCTCCTTCGATGATGGTGGGAATATAGTTGTAGAGCTGAGTTAGACGCAATCCTTGCAGAAGCCCTTCCAGCTCAGCTGAGTTGTTAGTGTCCCAACCTATGGATCCATAATAGAAAGCAAGGATGCCCCCCTTGGAATCCCTAAAAATACCCCTGAACCCTGCTTGTCATGGATTACCTCTTAAGGCTCCATCGAAATTTAGTTTGACTATTCCAGATGGAGGAGGGGACCATCTCAAAGGAGTATCACGGGTGTGTCAGCTGTTGGAGTTGGGAGCAGGCGTAATTTTAAATTGCCAGTTCTGGAAAAGAGATATTTCCTTAGGCTGCTTGGGAAATTCCTCTTCCTGCCAAGATTGAAGAGCAAGAGATTCCTGGAGATTACTACTAAGGTTGCTCCAGATGATTTACAAAGAAGTGGATTGATTCTTGAATATTCTCTTGTTTTGTTCCTTCTAGAGAGACCATAACAGTAATCCAGGGATGAGCTTCCAGAGAGTGTTGAGAAGGATACTGTTATATGGATGCCTGGGCTAGTTACGAATGATGTATGTTATGTCCCCAACAGGTTTACTTTTTTGACACTTGAAATAGATTTTCTCCCAAAGAGTGTTGGCCAGAGTGCATGAAATCATGAGGTGTTGAATTGTTTCGTTACTTTGACTACAATTGGGACATTATGAAGGAACAATGAAGCATTTTTTTATCAGGTTGTCCCAAGTAAGAATTATTTTGTGGCTGAGCAGCCAGAGAAAAGTGGAAACCTTTGGCCATGTACCAGGAGCCCAAAACAGTTTCCAAAGTGAGTCACAGGGTAGAGGTATAGGATGCATTAGGGAATAGGCCTCCTTTGTAGAGAACATACCTCTTGTCGTGTAACACCATCTGAGTGTATCTAGATCCTTAGAGCATCTGATTTTCCTAT
The DNA here is from genome assembly GCA_034641835.2 of Pinus albicaulis. NCBI lineage: Eukaryota > Viridiplantae > Streptophyta > Pinopsida > Pinales > Pinaceae > Pinus > Pinus albicaulis. The sequence continues at coordinate 22,573,662 of MU968450.1, forward strand.
GTTGGAGCTCTTCGCTGAGGGCATTCCAAGTGTTTTCCTGAGCGTGAGGAACTATGTGAGAAGGGTGTTTCCATTGTCTGAACTCATCGCGGCTAGTGTTTAGCTAGTGCTGGCTGACTTTGTCTTCTTCCAAGCCTGTGCTGTTGCCATTGCTAATTTGAGTGAAAGTATCGATTAGATTTGGGTTTTGTTGCCTTTAGTCTACCCAAAATCTCGTTGTGTTGCCATTGTGAATTTCCCAGAAAATGTGTTGCTGAATGAGTTCACAATGAAGTTTGGCAGTATTCCATATGAGCGATCCTATGTTTCCTGGAGAGTGCCTTATCAGATCCTCAGGTGGTATGTTATTGGAAAATTTTGCTGTCCATAATTTGGCCCATGGTGTATGTGGATTCGAAAGCAATTTCCACCATATACGGGCTCCCATGATCTCATTTTTGTGTGTAGGATTCCTGAGCCCAAGTCCTCCAGCTTCTTTCGGAGAGCATATTGTATTCCAGTTGACTAGAGCCCAGTTTCAATTTTTGCCAGAGGATCCCCAGAGGAATTTACTTTGCAAAGTTTTTAACTATTTGAGAACCCATTTCAAAGTAGCTAGAATAGAGAAGAGATAAAGGGGCATAGATTGCAACACTGCTTTGATGAGAGTGAGCCTAATTTCCATATCGAGAGCTCGAAAGGTCCAGGAAGAGAGTTGAGCTTCCAGTTTTTCCAAGAGTATGTTTCAAGAGGAGTGTTTGATAGTAGAGTTGATGATATGCGCACCAAGGTATTTGGCAAGGAGGGATGCAATAGAAAACCCCAGGATGCAGGCAATGCTAGGTTGGGTTTGCGGAGGAGTATTGAAGAAGAAAACCTAGGATTTGGACTCATTTATGGACATACCAGAGGCTTTAGAAAAAATTTTTAGGATAGCTTTAAAGGAGTGAGCTTCTTGGACAGAAGGGTGTCCAAAGAGCATATTATCGTCCACAAACTGCTGGTGCATAATAGCAGGGGAACCATGAAGGGACATGCCACGTAGATTATGGGTGAGGACAACATGGTGAATCAACCGACCAAGTCTTTCAGCCATAAGAACAAAGATGAAGGGAGATAGGGGATATCCTTGCGTAATACCCCTGGAAGGGGAGAAAGGCCTAGAGGGGACCCCATTGATGAGGATAGAGAAAAATATGGAGGTAATGAGACTCATAATCCATCTAATCCATAATTGATCAAAGCCGAATGCACTCAGGATCTGTTGGATGTGACGCCAACATATTTTATCAAAGGCTTTGGAGAGGTCAATATTTAGGAGCATACTTGCTTTTTTGCCAGCTTTTAAGGAATGGATGACCTCGTGAGTCAGAATAATTCCATCCAAGATTTGGCGCCCTTCCTCGTAACCAATCTGCTTAGGTGAGATTAGAAGTGGAAGGAGAGGTTTAAGATGATTGGCTATGACTTTAGAGATGATCTTGTAGATTACATTGCAAAGGGAAATGGGTCGGTATTTTTCTGGAGTGCTTGGTTGCTCTTCTTTTGGGACCAGCGCAATGAAAGTAGCATTGAGTGAGGGGAGAAACCAATGAGTTGCCCTTAGTTCCTCCACCAGCTACCAGACTTCCGTTTTGATAAGATCCCAAAAGTGATGGAAGAAATTAGAGGTGAAGCCATCTGAGCATGGTGCTTTATCATCCTTGGATTAAGCCACTGCTAGTTCAACCTCCTGAAGGGAGACCAGGCACATAAGCATTTGATTATGCTTAGCCGTCACCATCTTGGGGATCAGCTGGGTGATTTCGTCAATGGTTGGTTGCCTATCTATAGGAATTTCCTGTTGTATACCTTTGAAGTGTTCCAGAAGCACCATCTCAATATCTTCATGTTGCTCGACTTACTCTCCCTGCTGATTGGTGATGCGATTAATGCAATTCTGCATTCTTCTTAGGACCATAGATCTGTGGAATAACTTTGTGTTTCTTTCACCTTCTTTTAGCCAGCATATTCTTGATTTTTGTCTCCATAGAATTTCCTCTTGTTTATGTCTTTCATGCAACTTCTTCTGTAGTTCCTGTTCTTTGGTAGCTAGTAGTTCTGTTCGACCTTCTGTGATGAATTTTTGTTGTACCTCTACCATTTGTTTCTCAAGAGCCTTTTCCTCCTGAAAGATATTTCCAAAAATAGAGTGATTCCAATTTTTAATGTGGCGCTTGAGTAATTTGAGCTTCTGCTAGAACTAGTACATTTTCGAACCTTTTGGCAGAACAAAATTCTTCCAAGTGGAGTGGACCATTTCTTTGAAGGATGGGTGGGTTAGCCAAAAGGCCTTGAATTTGAATGGTACTTTTAAGTTGGTGCCGATGCTCTGCCACTGAAGCGAGATAGGCCAATGATCTAAGCTTGTTAAATGAAGTATTGAAGCTGAGAGGTCCCCTCCTAAATGAATTGCATTGTCTGAGAGGAGAAATCGATCCAGTTTTGATGTGATCTGTCATCCTCCTATCTGCTTGTTATTCCATGTATAGATGCCATTTGAGAAAGGAATGTCAATGAGCCAGCTATTATTGATAAAGTCCTTGAAATGAGAACTTTCTGGTTCCAATCTTCGTCTTCCCCCTGTTTTTTCTTCCAGCTTGGTAATCATGTTGAAGTCCCCTCCTAGAATCCAAAGGGGATGAGTTCTATTGGAGTTTAGAACTTTCATGGTGTTTAGAAGCACTGTCTTGCTAGCGGGATCCTGGGGGAAATAGACATTTGATAAGTTCCCATATATATTAGTTCCAATTGGATGGAAAGTGGCTTGGATGAGATTTTGCACCACATGAAAATCTACTAGCATTATAGCTTGTGTGTCCCAAGCTATCGCGAGTCCTCCAGAGAAGCCTGAGGCATCAATTGCTACTGAATGACAACTAGGCCATACTTTGGATAAGATTGCTCCTAGTGCTTCACTATTACATTTGGTCTCTTGAAGAAAAAGGATTTGAGGTCTTTCTTTCTGAATCATGTTTTTGATCATCCTGTGTTTTCCGGGGCTGTCGAGCCCTCTGACATTCTATGAGATGAGCTTCATGGCGTACTATTTGCAAGTGGTTTACAGAACCGAGTTAACTTTGTGTAATGTCCCGACTCCACCAGCATTTCCCCTAATGTGATGGTTCGCTGCCAATCTGGCTTTCTGCCTCTTTTCTTGGAATCTTTTATGACTTTTAGGTTGTCCCAGTGACTGCCTGGCTGAATTCCCAGTTTCTTTTGTTGTTGGAATTTGGATAGGACCACCTTGAGAGTGTCGATTTGCTAAGGATTGATTTTATCAAATTCCTTTCTTCTGCAAGCATCCTCAAGTCCTAGAAGATCGAGCTCCCCTAGGTGAAGACCTTCAGAGTCCTCTTCCATGAGACTTATCTGGCTACCTTCTGGATTTTCTTTGCGAGCGGGGTTAGGGATAGATTTGGGATCATCGATTTCCATAATGATGGGATTCCATGTTGAGAGTTTTGTAGCCTCGGTGGAGATGGCAGCATATGGCTCAAGATTCTGCTGCTCATTTTCAGTTGACATAAGGTTAGAGGGCTCAGGAATTCTTGAAGGGTCAGAGGGTCTGAGAGAGGGATCAGGGGTAATGTGATGGACTTCAGATGATGGGTCAGAGTTCGAAAGAACAACGAAGCTATTACTGGTAGACGGGATATTAGCAGAGGGGCTTGGTTTTTTCCCAGTGGTGGAGGGTTTCTTATTATGCTTTCTATGTGAGGGCACTTTGGTGAATCCACCTGGTTCCGCCTTATCTTTAGCTTCTTTACCTAGAGACTGAGTATTTAGTAGGCAATCTCTGAATAGATGTCCGTGGGCATGGCATCTACGACATCTAAAATTAACATGTTCATAATCCAAGGGTTGGATCCATTCAAAATCATCATGCAATAGAATTACTCTGGTAGGGCTTTGTCCAGTTGTATGAAGACTCTGATTCTTGCATATGAAGCATATATTGAGAGCTTGGTTTCTTCTGCTATCTTGATAAACTCCCCCAATCCTCTGCCAATCTCTTGGAGTGAGTTTTCATCCTAATATTCGAGCGGAAATGAGTATAAGTAGATCCAGACTGGAGCCCAGTTGAAATTTTCTTTATCTAGGTTGAATCTTTCAACCCATTTTCTGAGATATAGCCCAGCGGAATTGAAAAAATAGGGCCCTCCATCCATAAATGTGTTTCTATCCTTAATACAGTTGAAAATGGCTGTGAAGAAGCCTTTCGAGCTGAGCTGGAGGGTTACATGTCCCTTGGGCTTCGATTTGGAAGCGATCCACCCTTGCAATGCCTTTTTAGTTGGCCATAAGCCAATGAATTTTCCGATAAGAGCATGGTCCCTCATATATTGGATTCTGCCATTTATGCAATGACTTGGCAGATCGATTTTGGGTCTTTCTGGTGCAATGGGTTCACATTTGGAGGAGGCAGCGATAGACGTGTCCGCCCATTTCTCAGAGGTCGACCCCTTTGTTGCCTCATTTCCCTATTCTTTTTCTTTAGCATTGTGGTCTTGGTCAGATTTTTCTTTGATTCGTTCCTTGTCTACAGGGGGAGGTTGGCCGCCCCCCCCCCCGATGTTGTTGCCATGCGTAAGAACAAAGCTTCTTTGCGTGAACTGGAAAGGCGCTGTCAGATCTGAACAATTCTGTAGGACTGTTAGGGTTTCAGCGGAGCAAAGAAAGAGTGAACCCTAGCAGAGCCCATCAGTCGACTTGATCCTATTTTGATTAACAATGGTTGTTAGTGGCTCTTGCAATTTCATATTAATTACTAACATATCAAGTTGTAATGTGTCCATTTTCTCAAGTATTTGTGTGACTCTCTCCTTACTTTTACATTTGGTGCATCTTTCTCTACCACTCACACCAAGGTTTCATTCTTTTCTATACCAAATTTTCCTCCACTCAATCAAGATAAAAAAATTATCAGCCTTTGTATCTCTCAATATCCTCTCTATCCCTTGATGTCATATTCTATTATCACAAGCACAGGGTTCAACACTACATATCACCTTCACCTTCTCCACTTTCACCTTCTCTAGTTGCCAATTTTTGTTCCTTTCCCACTTAATTATTTGGCCTTGTTATTTGGCCGTATCTCAATTGTCTACAAATTCTTATGTCTTTATTATGCAGGTTGTTCTCACTCCGGTGTATCCCTAGTAGAGTTTTCAAAATTGCAAGCTGCCTAATTTTATAAAGATGAATTGGGTCGGACCTTCCATGAACCTCACTACATTGCTTTAGGTCCTAATGAGTTTTTTTTATAATTTTTAATGTTATGTGAATATCAAAATGTTTTAGGAGTTTATATCAAATCTGCCGTGTAAGATGTAATAGAATAGAGAGGAACAATAGTTGCAGAAATAATCTCTTCATTTGGAATTTTTGAATGTATTGAATATATAGACTTTGAAAAAACGATAAGAAAATTGGCTAGAATTCCAATATTTTTTTGATAAAAATCAGTACCCATTTCCTTAAGAAAAAAAAAATTTTTCTTATCATAAAAATTAATTTTTATATATTTTCAATTTTTATTATGAACAGTCCATTTCAAATATATATGAAAATTAATTCTTTAAAATTAATATAAAATTAAATACTGACTTAATAATTATGATACGTTAATTACGCCGATAGGCATCCCCCCTGTTGGAACTGGATGCTTTAATCATTTTTCTAACTAATCTTTTTGATCGGATGGTGTGAATTGGATGATGCCAGTATATTCTCATCGTCGCCACTTCATAAATGAATGGAATTAAAAGTCATAACTTCCTTGCATATCTAAATCACATGTTTAAACCGTACTTACATTAATTTTTTACAAAAAATTATTAAAAATTTATTGTGCCTATTGTTGATAACCACATATGCTAATTAGTTAGAAATGAAATAAATAAAAAATACTTATAAAAGATGCATTGGAACGTGGATTAATTTTGAAACTTACAACTTTTCACATTCTCAAATGTATACCACTTGGCAAGTGAGTGTTTAAAATATTTTCCTCCACTCTATTAACCTAGTGGTTTCATATGCATGACATTCAAATTCAAATATATGCCTGCTAGACTTTACTATAAACAACAAAATATTATTTTATTACAATATTATTGCAGATTGATTTTTTATTACTTAAAATAAAGCTGTTGTTGTTGGGTATTCAAGTCTCCATGCTACTCATTTCAACTTACTTCCTTAATGTGTCCACCTGAAACATTAAATCTAGAATGATTAATGGGGTTGACATGATGTATGATAACAAAAAATAATTAGAGTTTCATATTATTTAAACAATATAATGAATAAATAATAAATGGTGGGTTTAAATTCTAATATAATTTTAGGTTTCAAAATGTAATGTAAAAACAAAATTGTGACTATCATGTAATAATATATCACTTAACTAATTCAATAATAATTCTTGTTGTATTAAGCATTTGTGTTAGCTTTTGATGTATTGTAAGCTCTCATTAATAATAAGATTTCATTTTCACATAATTGCGAGAATTGCAATATAGGGATGACTCCTAATATTAAATTATATTAAAATGATTTTAATACAATAATAAATTATAAGATTAAATGATAATAATTATTTTAATAGAATTATATTATAATATAATATCTTTAAATTATTATAAGGCTTATGGAGTAGTCCTCTCCTATGCATGTCATTCAAATGTATTCCCACTCACAATTAACTATAAAGAACAAAATATTATTTTATTAAATTTAACTATAAAGAGCAAAATCTTATTTTATTAAATTATTCTTGCAACTCTGCATTTATTTTTTATTAATTCAAAAAAAATGTTGTTTCTCTTGTATTCAACCATGCTACCTATTTGGACTTCCTTAATGTTGACTTCCTTTATTTAATATGATCATATTGTTTAAACAATATAATGAATAACTAATAAATTTATGTTTAAATTATAATATAGTTTTACTTTCATAAATTAGTTGTAAAAAATTTGTGACTATCATGTGATCATATATGAGTTAACTAATGCAATTATACTTCTTTTTTTATTCAACATTTGTATTAAAGTTTGGTGTATTGAAAGATTTTCTTAGTAATAAGGTTTCATTAACACATAATTGCTATATAAGGAATAAACCTTAAGGTTAAATTTTTATGAAATTATTTTAATACAATTGTATTAGAATATTCTATTATTAAATTATTTTTATTATGATATAAAATAATAATAATAAAAATAATAATAAATTTAGAATCTATTTTAATAATATTTTAACCTTGTAAACATAAAATAAAATAAAAAATCTGCTTGAGTAAATTGTATTTTAATGAAATCCATAATTAATATAAATTAATTAATTAAAACATTAAAATATTAATAAATTGAAAAATTAAACATTATTAATGAAAATATTGATTAATAGAATTAATTAAAACATTTTCCCATATGTAGTTAAAACTTTTATATAAAAAATGTTTTATAAAATTAAATATTAATTTAAAAAAATGTAAAAAAATGTATTAATATTAATTAATAATAAAGTGAAATAATTCTTATATTACGATTCTTACATTGACATATTAATTAAATCATTAATACATACTTATTATAGTTAACTACATCATTTAAATATATCTAGACATGAATATATTGACATTTGGTTAATAATAATAATAATAATAATAATAAGACGTTTCAATTGTACTTAATGTTTTTAACTCGAGAATATTGATTAAAACTTTTGACAATATATTAATTAAAACATTTATTCAAAAATGTTTAACAACATTAATTTAAACATGTTTAAAGAAATAAATTAATAGGACGTTAATTAATTAACTTATTGGAACAATAATTAAAATTAATATTAATTAATTAAAAATTTAACATTAATTAATTCTAACTTTAATTAATTAGTTTTTAACACTATATGAAACGTTGATAGCATTTATAAAAACATTAAAATTAATTAAAACATTTGGCAATATTTTAATTAAAACATTTAGATAAAAATGTTCCATTACAATAAACATTAATTTTTAAATTTTTAAATTAATATTTTCATATTAGTTAATAGTAATATTAAATTAATTAATTAAAATATTTAATAAGATTAATCAAAATACAAGATAATATACTAATTAAAATATTTATATAAAAGTCAACAAGGTGAGCAAACATGAAAATTCATAAGGGGTGCTTAAACATTAAAACAATTATTGGGTATATATTAAGGTTTATATTATCAGGTTTAATAGTAAGTCTTATAATATTTGTTTTAATATTAGAGTTTATAATATTGATTTTTTAATATATATAGGACTTATAATATTTGGTTTTAAAATTAAGATTTACATTATGGAGTAATATGTTGGGTTATAATATATATTTTAATATATAGGGTTTATAATTAGGCTTTAATATTGGCTTTATAATATTTGGGTTTAATATTAGGGTTTATAATATTGTGTTTAATATTTAGAGTTTATAATATTGGGGATTATAATATTTCAGTTTATAATATTGATTCTTATGGTTTATTAATCTCTTGTGTTTTTTTAATATTGATCCCTTGGACTTATTGATCCCTTAGGTACTTAATATTTATCCCTTGGGATCACGAATTTCTTTGGTTTGTAATATTAAATCTTTGGGTTTATTAGTTATTTTGGTTTATAATATTACTAACCTCTTGGGTTTATTATTCTCTTGAGTTTAAAATATTAATTCTTATGGTTTATTAATCTCTTGAGTTTAAAGTATTAATTCTTATGCCTTATTAATTTCTTGGTTTATAATATTAATATTTATCCCTTTGGCTCACCAATTCCTTTGTTTTATAATATTAAACCCTTGAGTTTATTATTTCTTTTGGTTTATATTATTAATAATCTATACGGTTTATTAAACTCTTCACTTTAAATTATTAATGCATAGGGTTTATTAATTTCTTAGGTTTTCAGTTTCAGATATTAATTATTAGGGTTTATTCATCCCTCGATTTTTCTAATTCTTTAGGTTGGTAATATTAGGCATTAAATATTACTCTTACACTTTAATATTAGTGTATGGTCCAATGTCGCATTATGAAAAACATTGTCTCAATATGAAAATCACTCATGGGCTACCATTGTTAATCATAGTTAGTCGTAGTCAATGAATATCTTCCATGGTCTAATGTCACGTTGTGACAAAGATTGTCTGAATATGAAAATAAACCATAGAAAACCATGGTCATTATTCGTCCAACGTCACATTTTGACAACAATTTTCTCAACGTTTAAATCAAGCATGCTCGACCATGTTTATTTTACAGTTTCTAGTATTTATGTAAATAATTCTATATCCTATAGGTTTATAATATTTATCTAAAGGTTTTTATATACTTTTGTTTTATAATATTAATATCTTAGGTTTAATATTATTCCCTTGAGATTATAATATTAATAATCATGTGAGTTTATCAGGCCTTTTTGTTGAAGATATTAACATTTAGGCTTTATTTATTTTTTTCTGAATAATGCTAATTCTATTTATATAACATATTAGTACATCGCGACCACAGATTCAATTGAACGAGCTTGAAGGGTGGGTTTGACACTCAAAAAGCATGTTTTTGGACTACCCTAGTAGGGAAACTAGTCCCATAGACATAGATTGTGCCACCTTCGCTGGGGAAACCGACATTACATAAGAAAAAGGTAATAGATAGGACCATGAAATCAAAACCTTGACAAAACTTAGTAATTTTTTTCATGTTCAACAGAGGAGAATTAAACAAAAACACATAAGACCTCCCAATGAGCCTGGGAAAAATCACAGTGTTCCAGATATGATGGAAAAATTCACTAGACATATACAGGTGGGGGAGGTTCTTCCACGACACGGCAATGGTACTCCGCACTGCTGCTATCATCCTTGTCGGTGGTGGCGTAGGTGGCTGTAGCGGACGCATCCTTATCCTCTTCCTTAGCTTTCCCTTCTCGAGTTAGTTCCTGCTGGACATTCTCACTAACAATCCTATCATGAGCCAAAGCGAGCTAAGGGGCGGGAATGTCTGGGGTCTTAGAGTTGACATCTTCTTCTTGGAGAGGGATAGTGATAAAGGCGGTGAGGACTGGGCATTCCATGGAGCAAACAAATTTAAATTCGGCTCGGTGAGATGTGTGGCAGAAGGTAACAGGGTGAACAGCGGAGTGGGGGACAGGCTGCAAGGTGGAGGCGAAGTGGAGAGGGGGAGAGCCATGGGTGGAGTGCACCGACCCCTCTTGGCTAGCTCACCCTCTTTTTCTTTGAGTTTCAGGGGTATGGCCACAAGAAACATCCACAGGCGGAGTATCAGTTTCAGAAGAGGACTGGGGGTGAATTTCCCTGCCATGAGAGCTCCCTTTGTGACTGCGCATTCTGTGCCTAATGCGAGGAATTTTGGTAATTGGATGAAGGTTGCTGAGTTGTATGGACGAGAAATGGATATTTTGAGAGAGAGACAGTGGAATTTCACTCCTGTGACTGGAAAGACGGGCTTTGAGACAAAAATCGCTCTGAGAGAAGTGATAATCTGGCAAAGTTTCTAGGCTTCCAAGTAGCAAGTAGTACCTCCCAGTGTGCGTGCAAGAGCTTGGCTCAACACATGCAGGGGGGCAGCAGCAAATCTGAGGAGCAAGGTGAACATGAACAGAGGTGGAATGAGCCATCTGCATATTAAACCATAGACGTGGGACAAGATGGCAGTGGGGTGAACGTTTTGTTTGATGGCGAGGATCAATGCATTGGCTAGCATCCTTAATGCGATGGCTGGCTTCAAAAATGGTGGAGTAAATGCGCAGGTGGGTGGCCATGTGGAAACACCACGCACCTGCTCTTGGAACATACGTTTCATCAATCCTTTGGATCATCCGCATCTGAAACTACCTTATCTTTGTGCACTGGAGTGGTGCAGTTCTGCAGGACATCACTCTCATGGAGGATCTCAAGGGGGCCTTGTTTGAGAGTGTTGATGCTTTCAACTCCTATATTAGCCAAGAAATCTACAACTTTTTTTCCATCCCGTTTGTTATGAGTGAATGAGACAGCCTTATGGGTCTTTAGCCATCTTTCTATCAATTCGAGCCACGCTGCCAGTCTCCAGCTGGTAGTAACCTTGGCAGCCGTGGTTCCCCATAGAAGTTGGTTAGCCATATTGATTAAAACCTGAGAGTCGCCTTCAATGATAATGGGGAAGAGGTTATGCTGCTAGGTTAAGCATAAACCTTGCCACAAACCTTCCAATTCAGCAGAGTTTTTGGTGTCCCAACCAATTGAACCATAATAAATAGAAATGGGAGTGCCTTGAGAGTCTCTAAAGATACCCCCAAAACCTGCTTGTCTGGGATTGCCCTTTTAAGAACAATCAAAGTTATGCTTGAATATCCTAGGAGGGGGAGGAGACCAATGAGTTGGGGCTTTCAGAGAGCTTGTGGCATTGTTGGTGGAGCTGTGAGGGATCTTGAGATGCCAGTTTTCCCAAAAAAAAATTTCCTGAGGCTTTGAAGGGAGGTCTTCATCCTTCCAGGCTTAAAGGGCCAAGAATTCTTGGAGATTATTTCAGAATAGGCCCCATATTGTTTCTAAAGATGTGCTCTGGCTCTTGAAGATTCTTTTGTTTCTCTCTTTCCAAACATTCCATAGTAGAAGGCCTGGAATAAGATGCCAAAGAGCATTGAGGAGAGCACTGCTGTAAGGGGTTGCTGGAAAATTGCGAATGATGTTGAGAATGTCTCTAGAAGGTTTTCTTCATTTGCAGCGAAAGCTTATCTTTTCCCATAAAAGGTTGACAAGAGTGCAGGAGACCATTAGGTGTTGTATTTTCTCATTGTTTTGATTGCAATTGGGACATCGAAAGGGACCTGTAAAGCCCTGCTTAATGAGATTATCCCAAGTAAGAATACTCTTGTGGCTGAGTAGCCATAAGAAATTTGAGACTTTAGGCCAAATCTTGGGGGACCAGATGCGAAGCCACAAAGGATCAAGAGGTTCAGGGATCAGATGCATTAGGTTATATGCCTCTTTTGTAGTAAACATAACGTTTGGAGTGTAGCCCCATCTAAGGAAGTCTGAGTGCTTGGAACATCTAATATTTCTTTGACGAATTTCTAAGTTGAGAGAATTCTAGGAGTCAACCTGTGCCTGTGGGCCTCTTCATCAGTGCATCTACATTGCCTAAAACCATTGTCATTTCTAGAAAGTCAATGCTGGTGCACCTTGTCTTCAAGATTTATGGTCAGATTATCCAAGTTTCACGGATTTAGAATGTCAATAATTTTGGGTTTTTTTCACCATGAATCTGTCCAAAATTGAGTCATTCCTCCATTGTCGATTTCCCAAAAACTATGCTATTGTATTAGTGCACTGTGTTGTTTGGCAGCGTTCCAAATTAGGAAGCTTATGTCTTCCGATGAGAGCCTGATTAGGTCCTCTGGAAGTCTGTTGTTTGCATATTTAGCTATCCAAAATTTATCCCAAGTGGTACGTGGCGCTGTCATCCATTTCCATCAAATTTTGGTTCCCATCACACTATTGCTGTGGGTGGGATCTCTAAGTCCAAGTCCTCCTACAACTTTAGGAGTGCAGAATATGCTCCACTTGACTAAGGCCCATTTGCGATTGTGCCTTGAGGAGCCCCATAATAAGTTGCATTGCAAAGATCTTATCTATTTGAGAACCCACTTTGGTGCTGCTAAAACCGAGAATAGGCAGAGAGGCATAGATTGCAGGACGGCTTTGATGAGAATTAATTGGCTGGCCATGTTGAGAGATCTGAAGGTCCAAGAGGATAGGCAGGTTTCCAGTTTTTCGAGAAGTTGATTCCATGAAGAGTTTTTGATGGCGGAGTCGATGAGTTGAGCTCCTAGATATTTGGCACGGAGAGAAGCTATGTTGAAGCCAAGAATGAGAGCAATATTGGCTTGGGTTTGGGTAGGGGTGTTGAAAAAGTAAATCTGGGATTTGGCAATGTTTATGGAGGTTCTAGAGGCCTAAAAAAAAAAGGTTTAGGATGGATTTTAAGGCATGGGTTTCTTGCATAGAGGGGTGGCGAAATAACATGTTATCGTCCACGAATTGTTGATGGGTGGTAGCTGGGTGCCCATGAAGGGAGATACCATTCAAATTCTGAGTTTGAAGAGCATGCTGGAGTAGCCTTCCCAGACCTTCAGCCATGAGAACAAAGAGAAAAGGCGATAGAGGTTCACCTTGTCTGATGCCTCTTGAAGGAGAAAGCGGTTGGGAGGATATTCCATTAACTAAGATGGACGAAAATGTATAATAAATTAAGTTCATAACCCATCTTTTCCATATTTGACTAAAGCCAAAACCCCCCTAGATCTGGTGGATGTAGTTCCAGCTTAATTTATCAAAAGCTTTTGATAGATCAATTTTAAGAAGCATACCTACCGTTTTGCTGATTTTTAAAGAGTGGATGACTTCATGCGTGATTATGATCCCATACAGAATTTGTTGACCCTCCACATAGCTGGTTTGTTCTGGATATAAGCAATGGGAGCAGCGGTTTGAGTCGATTGGCTATGACTTTCGAGATCACTTTGTAGATGACGTTGCACAGAGCTACGAGGTGGAATTTGTCCGGTGTGATTGGATGGTCTTCCTTTGGCACTATAGCTAAGAATGTAGTGTTGAGAGAGGGGAGAACCCAATGCATGGATCTAGATTCCTCCACAAGCTGCCACACTTCAAGCTTAACTATATCCTAGAAATGGTGGAAGAAGTTAGAGGTGAAGCCATCCGGACCTGGAGCTTCGCCTTCCTTGGATTTGGTCATAGTTGTTTCAACCTCCTGGAGCATAATTGGTCGCAGTAACATTTTATCGTGCTCCTCCGTGATGATTTTGGGGATATGCTATGTAATCTTTCTGATTGTTGGAAGCCGATCAATGGAAGGTTCTTGATGGACATTCTTGAAGTGCTCTGAAAGTGCTTGTTCAATGTCTTCATGTTTTTCTAGCCGGTCCCCTTACTGGTTGATGATGTGGCTAATGTGGTTTTTCATTCTTCTTTGGATTGTGGAACGATGAAAGAATTTTGTGTTTCTTTTTCCTTCCTCTAACCATCGAATTCTAGATTTTTTCCTCTAGAGAAATTCTTCTTGTTTCCTTCTCTCGTCAAGTTGCTCCTGGAGTCTTTGTTCTTGAGCATCCAGGAGTTTCGTTCTTCTGTTGTTGATGATTTCCTGTTAAATCTTAGCCATGCTATGTTCCAGTCATTGTTTCTCCTAGAAGATGTTTCGAAAAATAGAGTGGTTCCAGGATTTGATATGGGATTTGAGGTATCTAAGTTTTTGCTGGATCTGAAACATTTTCAACCCAGCTAGTGGAGCAAAGTTCTTTCAAGCTATAAGAACCAAAGTTTTAAAATTAGGGTGATCAAGCCAAAACGCTTCGAACTTGAAGAGCCGCTTGGATAGATTGTAGGGTCTCTGCTATTGAAGAGAGATAGGCCAGTGGTCTGAGCCCATGATGGGTAGAATGGAAGCAGAACTGTCTCCCCCCATATGTATGGCATTATCTAATATTAAGAAATAGTCCAGCTTGGATGCTATTTTCTTATTCCCATCTCTTTTGTTATTGTAGGTGTACATGCTGTGATTGATGAAATCTTTGAAATTGGTCTATAAGCCAGCTGTGATTGATGAACTCTTTGAAATTGGTGCTTTCAGGCTCCAGTCTTGGTCGTCCTCCTGATTTTTCTTCTAACTTCATGATCATGTTGAAGTCCCCTCCTATTATCCACAGGGGATGAGTTATGTTGGAGTTAAGAACCTACAAAGTATTTAGAAGTGCTATCTTGCTTTCCGAGTCTTGAGGAAAATAGACATTTGAGAGGTGCCCACGAATATCCGTTCCTATCAAGTGAAAATTTTCCTGTATGAGGTTATGCGAGGCATGATAGTCTGTGAGTGAGTCGTTTGAGTTTCCCACACTATAGCTAAGCCTCCTGAAAAGCCTTAGGCATCAACCATTATTGAATAACATCTTGGCCATACTTTATTTAGGATTGTGCCAAGAGCAGTGCTATTACATTTTGTTTCTTGAAGAAAAATAATTTTAGGTATTTCTTGTTGAATCATGTTTTTAA
The DNA here is from genome assembly GCA_034641835.2 of Pinus albicaulis. NCBI lineage: Eukaryota > Viridiplantae > Streptophyta > Pinopsida > Pinales > Pinaceae > Pinus > Pinus albicaulis. The sequence goes on from MU968450.1 coordinate 22,588,802, forward strand.
GCATTCTGTATTTCCCCAGGCCATTAAGCCCTCTTACATTCGATGAGCTTCATGAGGAACTGTCAGAGAGCGGCTTAAATAACCTTGTCAACTTGGGGTATCTCCCTGAATCCACCAGCATCTCCCCTAAAGTGATGGTGCATCGCCAATGTGGTTTTCTACCTCTTTTTTTGGATTCCTTTGCAACCTCTAGTCCATCCCAGTGACTGCTTGATTGGATGCCCAACTTCTTTTGTTGTTGTGCACGGGCTAGGAATACTTCTAGGTTTTCTATCTATTTAGGATTGATTGTGTCAAATTCCTTTCATTTGCAAGTGTCCTCCGAACCCAGAAGATCCAACTTGCCTAGGTCAAAGCTTTCAGAGTCTCAATCCATGTGGCTTGGCTGGCTGCCCTCGGGGCTATCCTTTTTGAAGAGGTTGGGATCAAGTAGAAGACTATATATGTCCATCTTGTTTTGGTTCCAAATGACTTGCTTGGTTTCTGAAAGAGACTTATTACCCATGGTTTCCATATTAGGAAGAAAGGGCTAGGTTTAGGGTTGGATGAATCTGGATTAATGATGGATGACGAGGGTTTGGAAGAAGGGTCCGAGGGGATTGGTTGAGAGTTAGTTGCAGAGTTAGGCTGGGCCAAGAGATCGAAGCAATTACTGGTGGAGGGGTAATTTGATTGAGATTGGGATTTTTTGCCAGCTGAAGGAGGCTTTTTGTTATGCCTTTTAGGGTTAGTCACCTTGGTGAATCCATTAGTTTCTGACTTGTCTTCAACTTCTTTGTTCTTGGTAGGGATATTCAGAGGGCAGTCTCTGAAAATATGCCCATGGGTATGACAACTACGACATCAAAAAGGAACATGTTCATAATCAATGGGCTGAACCCATTCAAAATCGTCATGGAACAGACTTACCGAATCTGGGAGAGCTTTGTCAAGGTGCATGTATACACATATGCGTGCATAGGTGTAACATGCCATGATAACCTCACAAGAAAATGCATGGAGTTAGGAATTTTTTCCAAACATTTACGAATGTGTAACGTTATAAATTACTTTATATATTTCTGTATTAACCATTTAAATGCCTATCATCATTACTTAGAGAAATATTTAGTAAAAATCATAGTGAGTTACACAAGCATTAATTTTCCTTGTTGTAGCATATTAACTTAAATTTCCTTCTATAACTATGCATCGATCCCATGATCATTTTAACTCAATTAGTACATCCCCTAACATCACATCATGAAAGAAATTAACATCCCAAAAAAAACACAATGAACAATCACATCATTAGACACTGATATACCCTGGAAACCCCGTAGGGTGAAAATCAGCAAACGTTTAATTTTATTATTAAATGCTCATGAGGGTTGTCACCCCTCACTGAATGGTTATAAGGGAGTCCATACCTTGACCATTGTCATAAAATTTACATAGAAAAATAATCTTAAATGAACCATAACTAGCTATAAGCTATTATAATCATCATGATACCATTTACCCATGAATCATCAATCTCTGTCTTTGTAGTCAGACTGTGTCCTTCAGGGGATCATCGTGCAATTGGAACTACTAAACCTGCATGGACTAACAACTCTTTATCTTCCACAATGTTAAACTTGAAAATTCCTTGTCTCAAGTCATCCTTCTTTCCTTCCATTTTTGTCGTTAGCACACTTGATATCATGATTAGATAAAATATTAATAAAAGAATAATCGACCTCTATTTGTGACACTTCAACAAGCATTTGTATCCATGTATAAAAGATAACCACATTGACATTAGTTTCCTTATTTAACATCATTTCACATGCATTAGTAACAAATAAATCACTATCAAGCATCCTCTTTCTAACAAACACTAACAAAATCTTGCATGCACTTTCATATTATTTCCAAAAGAAAGCTAACATACTATATAATAATATTGTGCATGCAAATGCATAACAAGATTTCAAGATAACTTTCCCAACAAGAAATTTCTCTTTTTGCCTACTCTTATGTTTTCTTTTAAAAATGGATTAATGCAATAGATGTTATACTTATGCATGTGAATACATGTTCTTTTCCAAAAACATATTTTCCACCCAAGATCTATTCATAATGGTTATTATGTAATGCCAAATCTATTTGAAACAAAGTTAACATACAAGTTATAGTTTTGTGCATGCAATAACATATCTTGTTCTTCGTGCATGTAAAACATATATTTCTTTCCAAAAGAAACTAAATAAATATTTCATGGAAAAATAAACACATTTATTTTCCAAGGGTCAAACGCATACCACTTATTATTTCATGCATGCAAAATGACATTTCCCTCTCATCCAAAAGATGTAACCAATAACTATGCATAATATTCTCCCAAGATAAAGCTAATACCATAGATAATCCCTTTAGGTTTGCAAAATACATATTATTTTTCCCAAAAGAGGGCTAACACAATAAATATTATGTGATTTCATCTTCGTTTTCTCTAGAAATATAATACTCAAAACTATATTTTTCCCACGCATACAAGCATATATGTTTCTCTAAATAATCTTACATAATAAAGCATGTGATTACCCTTTTTCCTCTCAAAGAATCAAATCAAATAATGCATACAAGGATATATTTTTCTCTTCTATTCATTTTGAAGAGTTTTAACACAATAATTATTTCCTTGCATACAATTATGTAATGTTCCAAATGGGAAAAAATAGGATTAGTAGGGAATAAATTAAGATATTTCACTATGGAATCACAAAAATATGGAATTAAACCAATAGATATAAACCAGAGATAGACTGGTAGGGAATTTACTCGATGCATCACCTTCACAAGGAAGGGTGAAATCCAGAGGCTGCCTGGCCCATTCCAGGCTCTGTCTATAGAAAAATGGTGAAACACAGAAAGTGTGGGAATGACACACTCCTCTTAGATTTTTTTTCTGTTATGAACCTTAGATCTACAGATATAAACAATGGATCCAAAAGAGAAGAAAAAACCAAGCAAGGAAGAAACGGGAAATTCCACTCTCACGAAAATCTACAATAGGCTCAAAGAGGACATTGTATAAGCAAGCCAGTGTGAAAATAACGCGAACCAGGGTAGGGTTCCCTTATTTTAGGCTGTGTGCAACCTCCAAGTAGAGTTTCAGTAAAAATAAATTATTTTATAGTTTTTAAACAGATCTCCCACAATCAACACTAGCTGAAAATTAGCTAAAGGAGAGAGCCGATAAATAGAGAAACCCTCCTTCAGGAATTGCGTAGTTTCTGCTATAAGACACTAGAAATCAGTCATTAAACTCATATTACAGTATGGCATCAAGAAATTGGATCTATAATCAAGTTCCTTTGTAGAAGCATTGGATTTACTTGAAGCAAGAGCAAGAATCCTTCAGAAATAATAGCAGAAACAAACGGAAAAGCTGCATAAAGACTTGACAACACTTTATATGAGGAGCTTCAGCTGCTATAGGTTAATATTCAGATCTAAAACTGATATATGGCTGAAACATCAGATCCATATCAGATCTAGAACTACTCAGCCTTGTTAGCAAGATCCCCTTGGGGTTTTATCAAAATAATGCATAAATAAGTGTAGATCTAGCTCTTAATACACTGAGCTTTTTATTGCAAATAAATTCAATCATTATAGAATCATGGCCCATATAAAAACAAAAATATTCTCAAAGAATATGGTTACTTATCTCTTGATGCATGCTTGGAATACTCTCTTCCTCTTCCTTGGCTCCATTCTCCATGTATTCTCCTCTTTCCCTCTTATATTTCTCTCATAGTCTTATAATAAATAGAATTAATAGAATGGAATATATTTTATAAATCATAAAAGTATTCCAACTTTTTTCTAAATCATAAAAAAATTCCATCTTTTCTAAATCATAAAAGCATTCCAGCTTTTCTAAATCATAAAAGTATTCCACCTTTTTTCTAAATCATAAAAGAATTCCATTTCTTCTAAATCGTAAAAGCACTCCAGCTTTCCAACTTACAAAAGTAATCCATAATTCTCTCATGCTTTTATTTTTAAAGCTACATTTTATTTTTCCTTGTGAGAAAAATATCAGATATCCATCCTTTTTCCAAATCTATTACTCGTTATTTCTAAAACTCATAAAATATACCAACTTGGAAATATATAATTTATTTCCATAAAAGAATATAAATTCTTATAAGTAAAATAATTAAGAAATAAGTCTTCCAATATTCTTATAATTAAGAATTACAATAATATTCTTCATGTAATATCAATATAATAATTAATAATATTTAATTATTTAATAACCCTCATTTTATGAGAGTTTTTACGGTGGCTTACGCGAGGGATATTACAGTAGGAGGAATATCTGCGAAGCTTGGTCTCTTTCGCTATCTTGATGAATTCACCCAACCATTTTCCTATGGTTGTGAGTGATTCCTCGTCCTAGTATTCAAGCAAAAGCGAGTACAAACGTATCCATACCGGAGCCCAGTTGAATTTTTCCTTGTCCGAGTTTAATATTTTGATCCAATCTCTCAAGTATAAGCCAGCAGAGTTGAATAAGTAAGGCCCCTCATCCAGCACTCTGTTTCGGTCCTCTATGCAGTTGAAAACAACATTGAAGAAACGCTTTGGCCCTAGCTGCAGCGTAACATGACCCTTTGGCTTCCATTTCATGGCGATCCATCCTTGCAGGGCCTTCTCTGTTGGCCAGAAGCCAATGAACTTTCCGATAAGGGCATAATCTTTCATGTACTGGATTTGTGCGTTTATGCGATGACTGGGCAAGTCGATTTTGGGTCTTTCAGTCGCGATGGGTTTGGAAGTTGCTAAGATCACTGCAGGTGTTTCCAAGGTCTCTGTTGAAGCCTGCACCTATGGTACTACATTCTGCTGATCTGTGCCTTCATTTTCTGAATGTGTTTGGGTCTGATTCATTGAGACGTCATTTTTCCCTTCGTTCGTAGGGGGAGGTGAACTACCTCCCCCCGCAATAGCAGCCATGGCCCGTGCATAGGACACCGGTAGGTTATTTGGCAGGACGCATGCAGCTTTGATTTCCTTCCTTTTTCATTTGCGGCAACACTTTTTCAGAGAAAACTAAACCCTAGCAGAGTGCTTCAGAGAACCTTATTGTGTTCCCCTAGTTTGTCATCAGACACTTAATGTTTAGGCTTTATTAATCTCTTATGTTTTTCATATTTATCCCTTCACCTTGGGTTTTTAATACTTATCCCTTGGGTTCACCGATTCCTTTGGTTTATAATATAAAACCCTTGGGTTTATTAGTTCTTTTCGTTTATAATACTAAACCACCCTTGGGTATTAGAATCTCTTGAGTTAAAAATATTAATTCTTAAGGTTTATTAATTTCTTAGGTTTTTGAGATAAAATTTTAATTCTTAGGCTTTATTAATCTCTTGTGTTTTTTATATTGATCCCTTTACCTTATTGATCCCTTAGATTCTTAATATTTATCGCTTCGTTTCACCAATTCCTCTTGTTTCTAATATCAATCCCTTGGTGTTATTATTTCTTTATGTTTATAATCTCTTGAGTTTAAAATATTAATTATTAGGGTGTATTAATTTTTTGGTTTATAATATCAATATTTATCCCTCGGGTTCACCAATTACTTTGGTTTATAATACTAAATCCTTTGCTTTATTACTTCTTTTGGTTTATAATATTAATAATGTCTTGGGTTTATTAATATATTTAATTTAAAATATTAATTGTTAGGGTTTATTAATTTCTAACATTTTTGAGTTTAAAATTTTTATTCTTAAAGTTTAATAATATTTTTTGTTTTTAATATTGATCCATTGGCCTTATTGATCATGTAGGTTTTTTACATTTATCCCCTCGGTTCACCAATTCCTTTGATTTATAACATTCAACCCTTGCGTTTATTAGTTATTTGGTTTATAATATTAATAATCCCTTTGATTTATTAATCTTTTGAGTTTTAATATCATGATTTGCATTATGGCGTAATATGTTGGGTTATATTATAGATTCTAATATATATCATTTATAATTAGGGGTTGATATTTTTGTTTAATATTAGGGTTTATAATATTGTGTTTAATATTTAGAGTTTATAATGTTGGGGATTATAATATTTCAGTTTATAATATTGATTCTTAGGTTTTATTGATCTCTTATGTTTTTAATATTAATCCCTTTGCCTTATTGATCCCTTAGGTACCTAATATTTATCCATTGGGTTCACCAATTCTTTTGGTTTGTAATATTAAACCCTTGGGTTTATTATGTTAGCTTATATTATTTATAACCCCTTGGGTTTATTAATCTCTTAAGTTTAAAATATTAAGTATTAGGGTTTATCAATCTCTTTAGTTTAAAATATTAATTCTTATGCTTTATTAATTTCTTGGTTTATAATATTAATATTTATCCCTTGGGTTCACCAATTCCTTTGGTCTATAATATTAAACCCTTGGGTTTATTAGATCTTTTGGTTTATAATACTAATAATCCCTTTGGTTTATTAGTCTCTTCACTTTCAATTATTAATTCTTAAGGTTTATTCATTTCTTACGTTTTAAGTTTAAGATATTAATTATTAGTGTTTATTAATCCCTTCAGTTTTATAATTCTTTGGGTTGGTAATATTAGGTGTTAAATATTAGTCTTACACTTTAATATTAATGCATGGTCCAATATCACATTATGAAAAACATTGTCTCAATATTAAAATCAACCATGGGCTGCCATTTTTAATCATAGTTAATCATAATGAATGAAGTTCTTCCATGGTCGAATATCAGATTGTGACAAAGATTGTCTCAATATGATAATCGACCATTGAAAACCATGGTAGTTCTTCATCCAACGTCGCATTGTGACAACAATTGTGTCAATGTTTAAATCAAGCATGCTTAACCATATTGGTTTTATGGTTTATATGTGAGTTTATCAAACCTTTTTGTTTAAGATATTAATTTTTAGGCTTTATTAATCTCTTATGTTTTTCATATTGATCCCTTCACATTATTGATCACTTACGTTTTTAATATTTATCCCTTTGGTTCATCAATTCCTTGGGCTTATAATATAAATTTCTTCGGTTTATTAGTTTTTTCATTTATAATATTAAAACACCCTTGGATATAAGAATCACTTGAGTTTAAAATATTAATTCTTAAGGTTTATTAATTTCTTAGGTTTTTGAGATAAGAATATTAATTCTTAGGATTTATTAATCTCTTGTGTTTTTAATATTGATCCCTTGGCCTTATTGATCCCTCAGGTTTTTAATATTTATCCCTTGAGTTCACCAATTCCTTTGGTTTGTAATATCAAATGCTTGGTGTTATTAGTTCTTTATGAGTTTAAAATATTAATTATTAGAGTGTATTAATTTCTTGGTTTATAATATTAATATTTATCCCTTGGGTTCACCAATTACTTTGCTTTATTATATTAAATCCTTAGGTTTATTACTTCTTCTTTTTTATAATATTAATAATGTCTTGGGTTTATTAATCTATTTAATTTAAAATATTAACTATTACGGTTTATTAATTTCTTAGGTTTTTGAGTTTAGAATTTTTATTCCTAGGGTCTAATAATATTTTTTGTTTTTAATATTGATCCCTAGGCCTTATTGATCATGTAGGTTTTTAATATTTATCCCCTCAGTTCACTGATTCCTTTGGTTTATAATATTAAACCCTTGTGCTTATTAGTTATTTTGTAATATTAATAATCCACTGGGTTTATTAATCTTTTGAGTTTTAATATTATAATTTACATTATGGTGTAATATGTTGGGTTATCATATAGTTTCTAAGATGTAGCATTTATAATTATGGGTTAATATTTGGTTTATAATATTTGGGTTTATAATATTATTTTTAATGTTTACAGTTTATAATATTGGGAATTATATTATTTCAGTTCATAATATTGATTCTTAGGGTTTATTGATCTCTTGTGTTTTTAATATTGATCCCTTCGCCTTATTTATCCCTTAGGTCTTTAATATTTATCCCTTTGGTTGACCAATTCCTTTGGTTTGTAATATTAAACCCTTGGGTTTAATATTTTGGTTTATAATGTTAATAACCCATAGGTTTTATTAATCTCTTAAGTTTAAAATATTAAGTCTAAGTGTTTATTAATCTCTTGATTTTAAATTATTAATTCTTATGCTTCATTAATTTCTTGGTTTATAATATTAATATTTATCCCTTAGGTTCACCAATTCCTTTGTTTTATAATATTAAATAATTGGGTTTATTACTTCTTTTCATTTATAACATTAATAATCCCTTCGGTTTATTAATATCTTTGGTTTAAATTATTAACTCTTAGAGTTTATTCATTTCTAGGGTTTTGAGTTTTAGATATTAATTATTAGGGTTTATTAATCCCCTAAGTTTCCTGATTCTTTGGGTTGGTAATACTAGGCGTTAAATATTAGTCATACACTTTAATATTAATGCATGGTCCAATTTCACATTATGAAAAGGATTGTCTCTATATGAAAATCAACCATGGGCTACCATTGTTAATCATAGTTAGTCATATTCAATCAAATTCTTCCATGGTCGAATGTCACATTGTGACAAAGATTGTCTCAATATGAAAATCAACCATGGCAAACCATGGTCACTCTTTTTCCAACATGGCATTATGACAATAATTGTCTCAATTTTTAAGTGAAGCATGCTCAACCATGTTTATTTTAAGGTTTATAGTATTTATCTAAAAGTTTTTACATACTTGAGGCTTATAATATTAATCTCTTAGGTTTAATATAATTCCCTTGAGTTTATAATATTAATAATCATGTGATTTTATCGAACCTTTTTGTTTAAGATATTAATTTGCAAGCTTTATTAATCTCTTATGATTTTCATATTTATCCCTTCGTGTTATTTATCCCTTAGGTTTTTAATAATGATCCCTTGGCCTTATTTATCACTTATGTATTTAATATTTGTCCCTTGGGTTCACCAAAGCCTTTGGTTTGTAATATCAAACCATTGGCTTCATTAGTTCTTTTTGTTTATAATATTAATAATCCCTTGGGTTTATGAATCTCTTGAGTTTAAAATATTAATTCTTACTATTTACTAATCTCTTGAATTTAAAGTATTAATTACTAGGTTTTATTAATTTCTTCGTTTATAATATTAATAGTTATCCCTTGGGTTCACCAATTACATTGGTTTATAGTATTAAACCTTTGGGTTTATTACTTCTTTTGCTTATAAGATTAATAATGTCCTGGGTTTATTAAACTATTTAAATTAAAATATTGATTAATAGCGTTTATTAATTTCTTATGTTTTTGAGTTTAAAACCTTTATTCTTAGGGTTTAGTAATCTTTTGTGTTTTTAATATTTATCACTTGGGTTCACCAACTCCTTTAGTTTATAATATTAAACCCTTGTGCTTACTCGTTGTTTTGGTTTATAATATTAATAATCACTTGGCTTTATTAATCCTTTGAGCTTAAAATATTTATTATTATGGTATTAATATCCTAGGTTTCTAAGTTTAAAATATTAATTCTTAGGGTTTATTAATTTCTTGTCATTTTAATATTAATACCTTGGCCTTATTGATCCCTTGGGTTTATTATTTCCTTGGGCTTTTAATATCAATCCATTGGGTTTATTAATCTTTTATATTTTTAATTCGTTGGGTTTATAATATTAACAATCCCTATAGTTGATTGTTGTCTTTGGTTTATAATATTAATAATCATGCAAGCTTATCATTCATTTGTATTTAAAATATTAATTCTTAAGCTTTATTAATCTCTTCACGTTTCAATATGGATTCCTTGGGCTTCCTGATCTCTTAGATTTTTAATATTTTTCCCTTGGTTTTAACAATTTATTGGACTTATAATATTAGACTGTTGGGGTTATTAGTTCTATTGGAGTATATATTGATAATCCCTTCTTATAATATATTAATATTTTTTTTTAATATTAATTATTAGGGTTTACTAATTTCTTAGTTTTTTGAGATTAGAATTTTTATTCTTAGGGTTTAATAATCTTTTTTTTTTAATATTGATCCCTCAGCCTTATAAATCATGTAGATTTTTAATATTTATCCCCTCGGTTCACCGATTCCTTTGCTTTATAATATTAAACCCTTGCATTTATTAGTTTTTTTGGTTTATAATATTAATAATCCCTTGGGTTTATTAATCTTTTGAGTTTTAATATTATGATTTACATTATGGCGTAATATATTGGATCATAATATAGTTTCTAATATAGAGTGTTTATAATTACATGCTGATATTTGGATTATAATATTTGGGTTTAATATTAGGGTTTGTAGTATTGTGTTTAATGTTCACAGTTTATAACATTGGGGATTATAATATTTCAGTTCATAATATTTATTCTTAGGGTTGATTGGTCTCTTTTGCTTTTAATATTGATCCATTGGCCTTTTTGATCACTTAGGTCTTTAATATTTATCCCTTCGATTGACCAATTTGTTTGGTTTGTAATATTAAACCCTTGGGTTTATTATTTTGGTTTATAATATTAATAACGCCTTGGGTTTATTAATATCTTAAGTTTAAACTATTATGTCATAGCTCTTGAGTTTAAAGTATTAATTCTTATGCTTCATTAATTTCTTGGTTTATAATATTAATATTTATCCCATGGGTTCAGCAATTCCTTTGGTCTATAATATTAAACCCTAAGGTTTATTACTTCTTTTGGTTTATAATATTAGTAATCCCTTCCATTTATTAATCTCTTTAGTATAAATTATTAATTCTTAGGGTTTATTCATTTCTTAGGTTTTGATTTTAATATATTAATTATTAGGGTTTATTTATCCCCTGAGTTTCCTAATTATTTGGGTTGGTAATATTAGGTGTTAAATATTAGTCACACACTTTAATATTAATGCATGATCCAATGTCACATTATGAAAAACATTGTCTCTATATGAAAATCAACCATGTGCTACCATTGTTAATCATATTTAGTCATATTCAATCAAGGTCTTCCGTGGTCGAATGTCACATTGTGACAAAGGTTGTCTCAATATGAAAATCAACCATGGCAAACCATGGTCATTCTTCGTCCAATGTTTCATTATGACAATAATTGTCTCAATGTTTAAGTCAAACATGCTCAACCATGTTTATATTAAGGTTTATACATACTTGAGGTTTATAATATTAATCTCTTAGGTTTAATATCATTCCCTTGAATTTATAATATTGTTAATCATGTCAGTCTATCAAACCTTTTTGTTTAAGATATTAATTTCCAAGCTTTATTAATCTCTTATGTTTTTCATTTTGATCCCTCCGTGTTATTTATCCCTTAGGCTTTTAATATTTATCCATTGGGTTAACCAATTCCTTGGGTTTATTGCACTAAACCCTTTGGTTTAATAGTTATTTTCGTTTATAATATTAAACCACTCTTGGGTATTAGAATCTCTTGAGTTAAAAATATTAAGTCTCAGGGTTTATTAATTTCTTAGGTTTTTGAGTTAAAAATATTAATTCTTATTGTTTTTTAATCTCTTCTGTTTTTAATATTGATCGCTTGGCCTTATTGATCACTTATGTCTTTAATATTTATCCCTTGGGTTCACCAATTCCTTTGCTTTGTAATTTCAAACCCTTGGATCTATTAGTTCTTTTTGTTTATAATATTAATAATCTCTTGATTTTAAAATATTAATTCTTAGTCTTTACTAATCTCTTGAGTTTAAAGTATTAATTGTTAGGGTTTATTAATTTCATCGTTTATAATATTAATATTTCTCCCTTGCTTTCACCAATTACTTTGGTTTATAGTATTAAACATTTGGGTTATTATTTCTTTTGTTTATAATATTAATAATGTCTTGGATTTATTAATCTATTTAAATTAAAATAATAATTATTAGGGTTTATTAATTTCTTAGGTTTTTGAGTTCAAAACATTTATTGTTAGGGTTTAGTAATATTTTGTGTTTTTAATATTGATCCCTTGGCCTTATTGGTCCTGTATGCTTTTAATATTTATCGTGTGGGTTCACCCATTCCTTTGGTTTATAATATTAAACACTTGCGTTTATTTGTTCTTTTGGTTTATAATATTAATAATCCCTTGGGTTTATTAATCTTTTGAGTTTAAAATATTGATTATTATAGTATTAATGTCCTAGGTTTTTGAGTTTAAAATATTAATTCTTGGGGTTTATTAATTTCTTGTCATTTTAATATTAATCCCTTGGCCTTATTGATCTCTTGGATTTATTAGTTCCTTGGGTTTTTAATATCAGCCCATTGGATTTATCAATATTTATTTTTTTAATTCATTGTGTTTATAATATTAACAATCCTTAAAGTTGTTTTCTTTTTTCAGTTTATAATATTAATATCATGCGAGTTTATTATTCATTTTTATTTAAAATATTAATTCCTAAGCTTTATTAATCTCTTCACATTTCAATATGGATTTCTTACGCTTCTCGATCTCTTATATTTTTAATGTTTTTCCCTTGGGTTCACCAATTCCTTCAGTTTATAATATTATACCCTTGGGGTTATTAATTCTATTGGATTATAAATTAGTAATCCCTTCGTATAATATAATTAATATTTCGGTTTAAAATATTAGTTATTATGGTTTACTAATTTCTTAGGTTTTTGAGTTTTAATTTTTTATTCTTAGGGTTTAATAATATATATATTTTTTAATATTTATTCCTCAGCCTTCTTCATCATGTAGGATTTTAATATTTATCCCCTCAATTCACCGATTCCATTGGTTTATAATATTAAATGCTTGCGTTTATCAGTTCCTGGGTTTATTAATCTTTTGAGTTTTAATATTACGATTTACATTATGGTGTAATATGTTGGGTTATAATATAGATTATAATATATAGCATTTATAATTATGGGTTAATATTTGGTTTTAATATTAGGGTTTATAAAATTGTGTTTAATGTTTACAGTTTATAACATTGGGGATTATAATATTTCGGTTCATAATATTGATTCTTAGGGATTACTGATCTCTTGTGTTTTTAATATTGATACCTTGGCCTTATTGATCCCTTAGATCTTTAATATTTATCCCTTTAGTTGACCAATTCCTTTGGTTTGTAATATTAAACGCTTGCGTTTATTATTTTGGTTTATGATATTAATAACCACTTGGTTTTATTAATCTCTTAAGTTTAAAATATTAATTCTTAGTGTTTATTAATCTATTGAGTTTAAAGTATTAATTCTTATGATTCATTAATTTCTTGGTTTATAATATTAATATTTATCCCTTGGGTTCACCAATTTCTTTGGTTTATAATATTAAACCCTTGGTTTTATTACTTCTTTTGGTTTATAATATTAATAATCCCTTCTATTTATTAATATCTTGATTTTAAATTATTCATTCTTAGGGTTTATTCATCTCTAAGGTTTTGAGTTTAAGATATTAATTATTAGGGTTTATTAATCCCTTGAGTTTCCTAATTCTTTGGGTTGGTAATATTAGGCGTTAAATATTAGTCACACACTTTAATATTAATGCATGGTCCAATTACACATTATGAAAAGGATTGTATCTATATGAAAATCAACCATGCGTTTCCATTGTTAATCATATTTAGTCATATTCAATCAAGGTCTTCCATGGTCGAATGTCACATTGTGACAAAGATTGTCTCAATATGAAAATCAACCATGGAAAACCTTGGTCATTCTTCATCCAACGTCACATTATGACAATAATTGTCTCAATGTTTAAGTCAAACATGCTAAACCATGTTTATTTTAAGGTTTATAATATTTATCTAAAGAATTTTACATAATTGAGGTTTATAATATTAATCTCTTATATTTAATATCATTCCCTTGAGTTTATAAATTAATAATCATTTGAGTTTATCAAACATTTTTGTTTAAGATATTAATTTTCAAGCTTTATTATCTCTTATGTTTTTTATATTGATCCCTTCGCATTATTTATCCCTTAGGTTTTTAATATTTATCCATTGGATTCTCCAATTCCTTGGGTTTATGGCATAAAACCCTTTGGTTTATTAGTTATTTTCGTTTATAATATTAAACCATACTTCAGTCTTAGAATATCTTGAGTTAAAAATATTAATTCTTAGGGTTTATTAATTTCTTGGGTTTTGATTTAAAAAGATTAATTCTTAGGATTTTTTAATCTCTTGTGTTTTTAAAATTTATCCTTTGGCCTTATTGATCACTTATGTCTTTAATATTTATCGCTTGGGTTCACCAATTCCTTTGGTTTGTAATATTAAACCCTTGGCTTTATTAGTTCTTTTTTTATAATATTAATAATCCCTTGGGTTTGTCAATCTCTTGAGTTTGAAATATTAATTCTTAGTGTTTACTAATCTCTTGACTTTAAAGTATTAATTATTAGGTTTTATTAATTTCTTGGTTCATAATATTAATATTTATCCTTTGGGTTCACCAATTACTTTAGTTTATAGTATTAAAGATTTGGGTTTACTACTTCTTTTATTTATAATATTAATAATGTCGGGTTTATTAATCTATTTAAATTAAAATATTAATTATTAGGGTTTATTAATTTCTTAGATTTTTGGGTTTAAAACCTTTATTCTTAGGGTTTAGTAATCTTTTGTGTTTTTGATATTGATCCCTTGTCCTTATTGGTCTTGTAAGTTTTTAATATTATCGCTTCTGATTTCTTTGGTTTATAATATTCAAACCTTGCGTTTATTCATTATTTTGGTTTATAATATTAATAGTCTCTTCGTTTTATTAATATTTTGAGTTTAAAATATTGATTATTATGGTATTAGTATCCTAGGTTTTTTAGTTTAAAATATTAATTCTTGGGGTTCATTAATTTCTTGTCATTTTAATATTAATCCCTTGGCCTTATTGATATTTTGGGTTTATTATTTCCTTGGGATTTTAATGTCAATCCATTGGGTTTATTAATATTTTATATTTTTAATTCATTGGGTTTATAACATTAACAATCCGTAAAGTTGATTGTTCTCTTTGGTTTATAATATTAATAATCATGTGAGTTTATCATTCATTTCTACTTAAAATATTAATTCTTAACCTTTATTAATATCTTCACATTTTAATATGGATTCCTTGGCCTTCTTGATCTCCTAGATTTTTTATATTTTTCCCTTTGGTTCACCAATTCCTTAGGTTTATAACATTAGACCCTTGGGATTATTAGTTCTACTAGAGTATAATATTAATAAACCCTTCGTATATATGTAAGAGATATATAACCATTATAAATAGAAATAAAATACTAATATTATGTTATATTTTAATTTTAGTATAGTTTGAGTTATAACTAAATTAATGTATTCATTATTTTCAAATAATAAAATATTATATATTTCAATATATATATGATGATGATGATGATGATGATGGTTAACGTCCACTGAGACCAAACTTTGGTTTTCCGAACCTAAAGAAAAGATTTATTTAATTTGATTTAAAATTTTATTCCTATGCTCAAAAATCTTGGAGAGAAGCCTCCCGAGCTCACTATAATTTTGACATCTTAAAAGGCTAGGAAGGTCAGTATTGCAAAAAAGATTATGAAATTGAGCTTTAATGTGGTTGTACGCGGGGCACTCTAAGAGGAAGTGATTTCATCCTCGATGTTCATATTTTCACAAAGATGGCAGATCCTTAACATCCATTGTGTTTTAGGAACTGTCCAATGACTTGTTTCACTATGGAGCTCATGAAAGTTCGTTCTAATCTTGGCTATATATATATATTATTTTAATATATAATATCAATATAGTTTATATTAGTAATATATTACAAGTAAATATATAAGATATATTGGTAATTATATTCACAAATATATAATTATTTTTTTGTAAAATACATGTCGTAGGTGGTGGATATAGGCCTATCAATGTATATGAAACACATTAGTGAATGTGGTTGTAAACATATTTCATTTACGCCTATCAGTGTATATCAACCACATTGGTAAATGTGATTGTGCTAGTATATATGAAACACATATCATTTTAAAAATATTTAAAACCAAAATAGTTTAAAAAAAATATAATAAAATTTTTTAAAAATAAATTAAAAAATGTAATAAAACTAATAAGTTAAAAAAAAAATTAAAACTAAAAAAAAATTTAAAACATATAAACCAGTGCTTATTTTAATAAAGTAGGAAACTAATGTGAAATTTATACTTTTATTTACTATTTTTATTAATTTTAAAACAATACAATATATCAATAAATAAAAATATATAAAGCATTCCTTATTTTAATAAAGTAGGAAACCAATGTGAAATTCATACTTCTATTTACTAATTTTTTAAATTTTAAGACAATACAATACATCAATATTTATGTTAATGATAAACGTAATATATCAATATTTATATTGATGTTACAAGTATAATAACATTGTTGTTAAATATGAAAATGTTTCTTTCTAAATATACAAATGTTGAAGGGCATTTGAGTTCATTTGAAAATTTTAATATAACTAAATATATAAGTAATAAATATTTTTTTTTATCAAAACATAATTTATTAAAATAAATTACACATAAATATAACTAGTACCCTTTTATTATAGTTAATTTTAATAAATAAAAAATTAGTAAAAACTTATAAATTTTTTAAAACTTTATTTTAATGAATAACAATTTAATAAATAACATAAACTAGTGATATGTATTTTAAAACCTTATACCTTCCTGAGTGTATATAAAAAGAAACTCTATATCTTTTAAATTGGTACCTTTTAGTCTTATATTACAGAGTAGATCACGCTAGATTTACAAGAGCCCAAAAAATAAAGATATGTAATTTTAGAAACTATTATTTATTATATTTTATTTATAAATGTTAAATTAATAAGAGGTCAAAATACATTATATGGAAAAAATTAATTTTCTAGGGTTTTGTTAGCACAGTTGTAATCTTTTGCGTCATTTGTCCTCTTCTCTGAACCCGCTGTGCACTGCTTCTGCAATGTTTTGGACCTCTATAGGGCCGGGTTGAAGCAACAATGTTAGGACCCTCGCTGTGGCAAGAGGGGCCACAATCCTACTGCAGTACAAAAAAATTGACACCCTTTTTGCAAGGTCATCATGTCAATGGATCGAACGATTCCTCCTTAGCCACAGAAACCCTCGTTATGGGGGCGCAGTGCCAAGCAAAGAAAGGTAAAATTTTATGCCTTCCTAAGGCATAAATGAGTCACAAAATTTCATCCCAAACAATCGCCTAGAAAATGCTCGACAATACATGAAAGATCATGCAATGATTTACAATTTCTTCGGTATTTGGCCTCGAGAACAAAATATCCTAGCCTGGATCCAGAACAAGTGGTCCACAACAGGAAATTTTGAGCTCTGAATCAGGGCCAAAGGCTTCTTCATTCTGATCTTTGAATATCTAGAAGACTACAAGAGGATCTTCAAAAATGGACAATATTTTTTGGGAAGTGTAGGCCTCTTCATCCACTATTGGGAAGAATGCTAAAACCTGGAAAAAGGAGAATTCAACATGACCCTTGTCTAGGTTCGGTTCTATTCCCTCCTAGATGATTTTTTTGAATCTCACAGCCTGCAAGGAATCGAGAACTCAATAGGAGCATTTTTTAAAACCTCGAAAATCACCAAACAACAACGACATGTGACCTATGCCCAGATCTATGTCCATATGAACATATATAAACCGCTACTATAATCCATTGATCTAATATACCACGACTCTACATGGACCCGACCGTTGGATTATGAGCACATCCATTTCAAATGTCTTCATTGTCATGAGTATATCCATCTCTTCTGATATTTCCCATTTACAGTTGTAAACGAAGTTCGAGCAGTTGTGCTGGTTAAGGATGGTGATGACTTTAAATCCATTAAAGGGCATCGATTCAAGGTCAATCAGCCCCCATGGTTTAATCCTTCAGATCACTCGAGCCCCAACACACATTTCCATGCCCAACCTCCTCATGCCCCATCCTCCTCCTCTTAGCAGGTGCCTCCCGAATCAAAAAACCATTTTGTGGCCATCATCGATGAATCCCTGGCCCTCGTCCCTTCTCCTGTGCTAACTTCCCAGTCGCTACTCTCATCATCCTAAGGAGCTCCTTAATCTATGGAGATCGAAAAGCTAATCTCAAACCCTGGAGAAACAATTTCTTCCAAGAGAAAGATCCCTGAGCACACTGAATTAGATCGATGCATCCAAGAGGTCCAGTGGAAAATGAGTAAGATCTTGGAAGCTGAGGAGTAGGATAATAGGCTTGCTGCAGAGGAAAAAATAACTGCTCGAAATATTTAAAAGCTCGAGCAGGCCAAGCATCAAAGATATCTTAGGTGACCAACTAATCCATTTTGGAAATCTTTTTAATCAATGGGTGACTCTGTAATATCCCTCGCATAAGCCACCATAAAAAATCTCATAAAATGAGGGTTATTAAATAATTAAATATTATTAATTATTATATTGATATTAAATGAAGAATATTCTTGTAATTGTTGATTATAAGAATATTGGAAGAATTATTTCTTAATTATTTTATTTATAATAATTTATATTCTTCCATGGAAATAAATTATATTTCCAAGTTGGTATATTTATGAGTTTTAGAAATAATGAGTAATAGATTTGGAAAAATTATGGATAAGTGATATTTTTCTCATAAGGAAAAAGAAAATCTACCTTTAAAAATAAAAGCATGAGGGATTTATGGAATGCTTTTCTGATTTAGGAAAAATCAGATTTATGGAGGCTTTATGGATTGCTTTTGTGAGTTAGAAAAGCTGGAATGCTTTTATGATTTAGAAAATATGGAATTATTTTATGATTTAGAAAAAGCTGGAATACTTTTAGGATTTAGAAAAGTTTGAATGCTTTTATGAATTAGAAAAGATGGAATTCTTTTATGATTTAGAAAAAAATTGGAATACTTTTATGATTTATAAAATCTATTCCATTTTAATTAATTCTATTTTTATTATAATCCCATGAGAGAAATAGAGGAGGAAATGGGAGAATACATGGAGAATGGAGCCAAGGAAGAGGAAGAGAGTATTTCAAGCATCAAGAGATGAGTAACCATATTCTTTTAAAATCTCTTTGTTTTCATATGGACCCTGATTATATAATGATTGAATTTATTTGCAATAAAAAATTCAGTGTATTAAAAGCTAGATCTACACTTATTTATGCATTATTTTGATAAAACCCCAGGGGGATCTTGTTTAGAAGGCTGAGTAGTTCCGGATCTGGTATGGATCTGATGTTAATCATATGTCAGTTATAGTCTGAATATTAACCTCACAATGGTGAAGCTCACTAAAAATGTTATCCAGTCTTTGCTATTATTTTTGAAGGATTCTTGCTCTTGCTTTGGTAAATCAATGCTTCTACAAAGAACTTGATTATAGATCCCAATTTTACTCTTGTTCATACTATGTTATGCTGAGTGTTCATTTGAGAAAGGATTTCTAGTGTCTTCAGTAATAGCAATTTCTAAGGCAGTTTCTGTTGCTCCTTTAGCTGATTTTCAGCTAGTGTTGATTGTGGGAGATCTGTTAAAACCTCTAAACTCATTTATTTTTTCTGAAACTTTTCTTGAGGTCTGAAACAGCCTAAAATAAAGGAACCCAGCCCTGTTTGACATTATTTTCACACTGTATTGCTTATACAATGTCCTCCTTGAGCCTATTGCAGATTTTCCTGAGAGTGGAATTTAGCGCTTCTTCCTTGGTTGGTTTTTACTTCTTTGTTGGATCCATTGTTTAGATCTATGGATCTAAGGTTCCTAAGAGCAGAAAACTCTAAGATGAGTATGTCATTCCCACACTTGCTGTGTTCCACCATTCTTCTATAGACAGAGTCTGGAATGGGCCAGGAAGCCTCTGGATTTCACCCTTCCTTGTGAAGGTGATGTATCTAGTAAATGCCCTGCCAGTCTATCTCTGGTTTAGATCTATTGGTATAATTCCATATTGTTGTGATTCCATAGTGGAATATCTTAGGATATTCCCTACTCAGCCTATTTTTTCCCATTTGGAACATTACATACTTGTATGCAAGGAAATAATTATTGTGTTAAAACTCTTCAAAATGAATAGAAGATAAAAATATATCCTTGTATGCATTATTGGATTAGATTCTTAGAGAGGAAAAAGAGTAATCACATGCTTTATTATGTAATATTATTTAGAGAAACATATATGCTTGCATGCATGGGAAAAATATATTTTCAAGTATTAGATTTCTAGAGAAAAGTAAGATGCAATCACATAATATTTATTGTGTTAGCCTTCTTTTGGGAAAAATAATATGTATTTGTCCAACCTAAAGGGATTAGCTATGGTATTAGCTTTATCTTGGGAGAATATTATGCATAGTTATTGGTTATATCTTTTGGATGAGAGGGAAATGTCACTTTGCATGCATGAAATGATAACTGGTATGCGTTTGACCCTTGGAAAAGAAAGGTGTTTATTTTTCCATGAAATATTTATTTGGTTTCTTTTGGAAAGAAATATACGTTTTACATACAGGAAGAACAAGATATGTTATTGCATGCACAAAACTATAACTTGTATGTTAACTTTGTTTGAAATAGAGTTGGCATTGTTATACATAGTAACCATTATGAATAGATCTTGGGTGGAAAATATGTTTTTGGAAAATAACATGTATTCACATGCGTAAGTATAACATCTATTGCATTAATCCATATTGAAAAGAAAACATACGAGTAGGAAAAAAGAGAAATTTGCTTGTTGGGATAGTTATCTTGAAAATATTGTTATGCATTTGCATGCACAGTATTATTATATAGTATGTTAGCTTTCTTTTGGAAATAATAGGAAAGTGCATGCAAGATTTTATTAGTGTTTGGTGGAAAGAGGATGCTTGATATGGATTTATTTGTTACTAATGCATGTGAAATTATGTTAAATAAGGAAACTAATGTCAATGTGGTTATGTTTTATAAATGCATACAAATATTTGTTGAAGTGTCACAAATAGAGATTGATTATTGGTTTATTAATATTTTATCTAATCATGATATCAAGTGTGCTGACGACAGAAATGGCAGGAAAGAAGGATGACTTGAGAAAAGGAAATTTCAAGTTTAACATTGTGGAATATAAAGAGTTGTTAGTCCATGCAGTTTTAGTAGTTACAATTGCACAATGATCCCCTGAAGGAAACAATCTGAATACAAAGACAAAGATTGATGATTCGTGGGTAAATGGTATCATGATGATTGTAATAACTTATAGCTAGTTATGTTTCGTTTAAGATTATTTTTATATGTAAATTTTATTACAATGGTCAAGGGATGGACTCCCTTATAACCATTGAGTGAGGGGTGACAACCCTCACGAGCGTTTAATAATAAAATTAAACGTTTGCTGGTTTTCACCCTATGGGGTTTCTAGGGTATATCGGTGTCTATTTATGTGATTGTTAATTGTGTCGTTTTGATGATGTTAATTTATTTCATGATATGACGTTGATATTATCAATTAGGTGATCTACTAATTGAATTAAAATGATCATGGGATCGATGCATAGTTATAGCAGGAAATTTAAGTTAATATGGGGTATTTAAATGGTTAATGCAGAAATATATAAAGAAATTTATAAGGTTACACATTCGTAAATGTTGAAAAAAAGTCCTAACTCCATGCATTTTTCCTGCGAGGTTATCGGGGTATGTTACAGACTCATTCTCAATGAGTAGACTTAGATCTCCACAACACAAGAAGAGAGGGAAACCCCCTTAGCATAACAATCCAAGAGCTTGGGGGATATGAGAAGAGTAAGAAGGGACATAAAACTACCAAAGAGCTTATTTGTGAAACCGAATAACTTTTGTTAAACTCAGGGAAAATGGGATAGTTGACGGATTTATATCTCAGATCTGTTGCTCCTTCCTCATGAATATCATGTCGTGGAATATTAGGGGCTTTAGAAGCCCAAGAAATATCTACTCCCTTAAGAAAAAATAAGAAATTATAAAGAAAATGTTCTTATTCTGAAGGAGAGAACGGTTCCTGTAAACAAAGTTACGAAAAATATCCAAAAATGTTGGAGGAATATCCATGCCATGATGATAGATGCCATTGAAGCTGCAGGGGGCATAAAAATCTTTGGGATCCACATTGTGTCATCATAGAAGATTGGATCGACACCAAATTCACTATGTCAACCTTTATTTTTTTGATAGGTGAACACCGGTGGAGCATCCTAACTATGGTCTATGGGTCAGCTATGCCTCGTGAAAAACTTGTGTTCCTTACGCATATCAAAAATCTCAGTAGGTTATGGGCCATGGAAGAGTGGATATTGGGAGGGGATTTCAACTTGATCTGCGAACTTAAGTAAAAGCGTGGGGAATTTTTCCGCTTAGAGCCATCCTCTCATGCCTTAAATGACACTATTGAGGATCTCTGCCTCATTGATGTCATTCCCACACAAGGTCTCCATACGTGGAGAAATCGAAGAGGGCTAGAGAACAAAATCACCTGCAGACTCAACATGTTCCTTTTCTCTGAGCAGCTTATCTGACTGACCCCCAACTCTCCATTGAGATCCTCCATTCCATCAGCTAGGATCATTATCCCATCAGTGTGGATTTATCCTCTTCTAGCCCCCCTCAGAGACGCCCATTCCAGTTCGAGAGTTTTTTGCTACAAAACCATGGATTCTTGTACCAATTAGATTCACGGTGGAAAACATTAGGTACACCACCCAATAATAAAATGTGATATTTTCAAAAGAAGTTGCAAGGTATCAAAGGCCATATTAGATCTTGGAACAATGAAAATTTTCAAAATATTCTCCAGGAAAAGAGGAAGTCAGAAGCCAAGCTAGAGGAAGTAGAGAAACGAATTATACAGAAAGGCTGCACAGGAAGAGCTGGAAAAAAAAATAAGATATCTTGAATAAGGACCTAGAGGAACAAAAGCAGCAGGAGGAAATACTATGGAAGTAGAATTCCAGGATTCGATGGTTGAGAGAGGGAGAACAGAACACAAAATTCTTCCACCAATCCATGATCCAACATCAACAATGTAACAAAATCACCCACCTGTAGCTGGCTGACGGTTTCGAGATCGACCGCCAATAAGACATAGAGACGGAGCTGCAAGCCTTCTTCTCATCCCTTTTGTAGGATTAAGGCTATGAAAGATCAAAGGCTCTGCACAAAGTTACTCATAATATACCCTCTTTGATCTTGCAAGACCAAAATGAAGCACTTTTAAGCCCCGTCTCCCTTTTGGATGTCTAAGAAGTCATGAAGGCCTCGCCTTTGAGTAAGGCTCTAGGTATGGACAACTTTACTGCAGAATTTTTCAAGGCTGGATGGCCCTTCCTTAGCCAAAACATATGGGAGATAATGGAGGAATGAAGGTAGCTCAGACAGGTATGATTTTTCCTTAACGCCAAAATCATCTCCCTCATCCAAAAATCCAAGGAGGAAAAAAGGCTGGGGGATTTCATGGCTATATCCATACGCAACGTCATTCATAAGATTATTTCCACCATCACAGTCTGCAGGATCAAGCCATCGCTTCACTCCATCATTATTCATGAGCAATTGTGGTTTGTGGAGGGAAGAAAATCCTAGATGGAATTGTCTCCGTGCATGAGACCATCCACTCTATCAAAATGCATAAGATTCATAGAATGCTGCTGAAATTGTACCTATCGAAAGCATATGACTACCTCAGCTGGGATTACCTATTGGAAACCCTACAGGCTTTTGGTTTTGTAGCTTAATGGATTCAATGGATTAAACCAATGATATCCACTTCATTTTTTTCCATTGTCATAAATTACATGTCGTTCGAAACCTTTCGGTCCTCGAGGGGTATTCGTTAAGGTGACTCGCTCTACCCCTTTCTATTCACTATTAAAGTAGAAGGGTTTTGTTTCTTACTCCAAGCCGCTAAAAAATCCAATGAGATAAAAATGCTTCATCTACTGGGATCAAATGTTGATACGACTCACTAGCAGTTCGTGGATGATAACCTCCTTTTCAGTGTCATAACTCTGAAAGAAACCTCCCAACTCAACCTCATCTTGGAGGACTTCTAAGAAGCATCAAGTATCCTCCTCAATAAGCTCAAGTCTAATATATATTTCTTCAATAATTCTCATCCAGTCAAAGCCTCCTTAGCCATAACCCTGGGTTTCAATATTAGCTCTCTCCCCTCCAAATACGTACACGTTTCCCTCTTGTTCATCCCTCTGAACATTGACCCCTAGAAATACCTCTATACCAAACTGTCTAGTAAGCTCTAGAACTGGACTTTTAGGGTCCTTAACATAGTAGGATGAGCCACCCTCCTCAAATTTTTCCTAAAATCAATCACCCTTTACCATATTTCCTCTCTGTCACCCTTGAAATGCATCTACTCGGACCATATTGAATAATTCTAGTGATTCCTTTGGGAGGTGTGACGGAAAAAATCAAGTGGCCTCTAACAGCTTGGCATAAGCTGGTTCTCCCAAAATCTATGGGGTGTTTGAGCTTGAGGGACCATGTTATTCTCAATGTAGCTCTAGGTGCCAAACTTTGGTGGCACTAGTTGAAAGGAGGACCAGAACTATGGAAGACTATTTGGTCTCATATGTATGGCGAGGATAGAACGAAGAGTGAAATACTTCACACACCCCTTCCCAGTCAACGATTTGGCATTTGGAACCTCGCCAACACCAATAGCTACATGATTCACACACACTTATTTTGGGAAGTGAACGATAGGAAAATTGGCATATTTTGGGAGGACTCTTGGCAACAATCCCCCCGCCTCTCTTAGGACCATTATTTTTCAGATCTCATGCCCCTCTTTCATTCCTGCAAATCTATGAGAATCAAGGATTATTGGTGCAACCAACCATACAAGCATGAGTTATGCCAATGGAAAACCAAAGAAGATTGGCCTATAGAACTTCCTTGCCAAGGGTTTGATCAGCTTGGCTAGTATCTTTCCCAATAGAAAATTCATGCGTCTCGGGGTTCGAACAAATTACGATGGGGCCTCTAGACCTTCGGGGTATTTTCCATCGAGGAAGATTATCTCCTTCATATGACGATGCCATTCATCCCCAACACTCATGTTTGGAAGAGAATATGGAAAATTCATCTATGGCCGAAATTGGCCCACTTCCTATTGCTAATTGTTCATAAGCACATCTTAACATGGGATTGTCCCCTTAAGAGGGGTTTATCAGACCTTCCATGTGCTTCCTTTTCAGGCAGGCCGAAGAAACTCAACATCACCTCTTCATGGACTACCCCTTAACTAAACTATTCTCGTCGCAAGCCTTTGACATTTTTGGCCCCGTCAACGACTTTCCCATCACCACAAGAGCCCTACTCAAAGATTGGTGAATCCTCATATTCTCCAACCCTGTGGTTTTCAAAGCTTGGCGGATCCTCCCTAGTCTCTTGCTTCGGAACACTTAGAAGGGGAAAAACCGTTCAATATTGGAGAATCAAGCCCATCCTTCCCCTCTTATCAAGTCTTTGACTCTTTCCAATGTTTGGGAATCAATTCTCGTGGATACATCGGACCCCATGGACTGGGATGTGGGTCAGCCCGATCTTGCCATCCCACATCTCCTAAATCTCTCCTCTAACCTGGTTCACCCCCACCTGAACCTGGACTACCCTGCCCCCCCTCCGTTGTCTTCCTTCTCCCTTTCCCCTATGGACTATATTCAACTCAATTTTGATGGACCCTCAAAGGGAAACCTAGGCCAGGCGTGATATGGAGGCATCCTCTGGGATGAAAAAGGATCACTTAAGGCAGCATACATAGGATCAATGGTCACTTCAACAAATAATGTAGCAGAACACACTGGGATGAAAGTGGAGTTGAATCTGGCTAATCACTTCATATATAATCATATACACATAGTTTTGGATTCGTGGCTAATTCTAGATATGACCCAGAAAATCATCGACGACACGGATCCTTAGAAAATAGCTAAGAGTTGGCAGTAGGACACTCAACCTTCTCGCATAAAAGGTCTCATAAGTCAAATGGAGTACACCTCTATGAGCCATGTGCCTCGTTCAGGAAAAAAGGTGTTATATTTCATAACCAACAGGGGCATGAACAAGCCAACGAATGAATTCCATGGAATTTGGGACGAACTACTATAAAAGTTGGATTTTCACCCTGGCGAAGCTTAAAACCTCCAAAGTCTCATGGACGAAGACCTTCGAGTCCCCACTGGGGTTGTCCAATCAATGGGAAAAGTGTCACATGGGCAGTTAAGTCCAGTCTAGTCCTCATACATGTGCGTGTTGAATAACTAGCCTCCTACACACGAGCAGTAATGGGCCTCAAGGAAGGTGTTCCTACGATAGGTAAGTAGGTTGCTAAGGGTGTGCTGGATGTCTCTCAGGGAATTTGGTATCTGTAGGTGATGGTTAAGGTTGATGGTATGGTCTTTGTAGAGGAACGCCTGCTAGCTCTCAAGCCTTAGCTTGAGCTTCGTCGGGTTGAGATGAGGAGAGTGATAGCTCCATTAGGTAGTAGTGGCGAGAGGTTGGTAGGCGAGAGGCATCCTGGAAATGGTAGGAGAATGAGCACACTGCACCATGAGGCGGATGAAAGGGGTGGAGTTGGATTCAGTGTAGAGGGAGCATCTCTAGACGCATGGTCCTCCTGCTCAGCGCGGGTGCCTGATCGTCGTTTTCGGACTACGAAGAATAATTCCTTCATTCACCAAGCCATGGGTGGTTCTGCCTTGGGCTTACAGAGCACTCATTCTCTCCTTCGATTCAAATTTGCGGGTTGCAGAGCTTCCAAACCTCGTTATAAGAAAATCTGGAGATTGGTGGTGGTCATGTATATTTATAATTTTTAAAGGTATAACTTATACATGTATCTTCTATTTATTTCAATCTCTATAATTTCCTTCATAATTATTGAGATCCATTGAAAATGAATTTATAGAAGCTATTAAAGTTCTTCCTTCAAGAAATAATTAGCATTTTAATTAGTTCCCTAAACTAATAAGATGATTTCTTTTTCAGGCCTTCCTCTTCATGTTATGAAACCAGTGATGAATTTTCATTATGTTTTTCCTCTATCATAATACAAGTAATTTAATTTGTATGTTTTCCATATGGTTACTCACTTACAATATATTTTTTTTGTATAGTTTAATTTATTTTCCTATTTGGACAGAGGAATGAAGTTCGAAAATTTCCTTAACTCATAAGGTAATTTTATATTAAAATTTATGTTGTTCTTTTCTCACATTCAATGTTATTAATTTAATTATCTTAATAATTAAATTCCAACCCTTTGTCTTATGGTTTATTGTAAAGTTATTGCACCTTTCACAATTTGTTTCTCATTAATCTGTGCATTCCTCTCACAATAATTGACAATTTATTTTATTCCTTCTATGTACAGGTTGGTGATAACTTGCTATAATTCACTCCACTATATTCAAGGATAATTATTATTGTATAGATTTTGTAATTAATAGAAAAAATATTTATCTTCAGTTAATGTTCTATGGACAATATATTATGATACATTTTATCAATTCTTTCTACAAAATTTTGTTCCTATTATGATAATAAGAATTCATCTTTATATGAATTATGTTTATATTCTACTTAGATGTAGTAATTCAATAGGCTATTATTTTTACCCATCAATTCTACATATAGATATTGTACGATGTTCTAGTACTTCAATATATATTTGATATTTAATTCCCTATTTGTCCATAATAATGAATAGATATATGCAATTTTTCTATTTTAATTACACTAGAGATATTTATATTTCGTTTGTACAATCATGTTTCTTTCTAGATTGATGATTATCTCTCTTAGCACCTAGATTTTTGTTTCATTTTGATTTGCAGAATAATTATGTTAAATATTTCTTTTAACAGTTATTCTAATTCATATGATGTATTATCAAATGTAACACCCCTAGTTTTATGTTTTCCTTTCAAATTAGACATTTGAACTTCAATCCAAAGGGGGGTGAACCCCAATGGATAAGTATTGTGTGGATGTAATTAATTATTAATTATGAAAAATAAATAAAATAATTCTTTTCATATTGACCAAATGAGAATTTTGAGATCACTTTGAAAATCCATGAGGTGTGGAAAGAGGCTAAGACTTTCCCCAAAAATCTTTCAAAAATCCTTGAAAGAATTTATTTCTAGATTAGATTTTTGAGGAAAAATCTAGATTTTCCCCAATGAGGGGGAGAGTAGTTGGGAAGAGGTAAAAAGCTAGAAAATCATAAAGTAGCTTTAAAAGTCCCTAAATAAGGGAAGCCTAGGCAAACAGGAAGAAGAGGATCCTGTAATTCTCGATGCAGAATTAGAAATAGGATTTGGGGAGCATAAGCTTAAATAAGCTACTCTAGAACAGATAGGGGTGGGTCTGTTCTTGGAGGAGATCTCAGCTTGGGGGTGAGCTCGGGAGACAAAGGAACTCTAAGGTTGGGAGGATTGGTCATCTACATAATTGGTATGCTCATAAAATTTTTATGAATGGTTAAAAGAGTAGTTGGAATATTGTACTGGTGCATGCTGTAGCTAATATTCTATTTAAGTTAAAATTTATGTTCCTTACTTTTAACAAAACTCTATAGAAGAAATTAATCCTATCAGCTCTGTATAGTAGTAGGAATAAAATCTATGGGGAGAATCCAGCAGAGACTCTAAACCACTGTGGTTTAAATCTAAGGATACATTTTATCCACAAAAATGATTTGGTTGTTTAACTTTAATCTTATTTTGAGTTAATAATATAACTGTTGCATATAGGAAAAGAAAGCATGATAACCTCATAGGTAACAGATATAACTAAGACCAGACATACTTCAAACCTGTTCCCCGTGGGAAATGATATAATTAAATAAGTTCATGTGTTATAAAAAATATATATACCAATGAAAGTATGAATTCGACTATAGTACTCAGAAATTAAGTTAATAACAGTGACAATGCAACTAAGGGATATAGTGATGTAAAGATGCCTTGAAATCATACTGCACAGTGTTAAAACAAGTAGAATGTTCTTCTAGAAATCTGCATGTAAATGGGTGTATGTAATAAAAGGTTGCAAGTTAATTGTGAACACATACATTTTATATCTACACTATGGACAAAAAATTTGAAGAAAGATAATTGACAAATGATCCTGTATGACTGACACACATCTGCATGATAATTACTTTGAAATTTGAAGATAAATTTCATTCAGAGGCTGTCAGTTAATAGAATAAAATCCTGTGTTATAGGATAGAAAAATAACATGAAACTTAACAGGTGACATTTTATATCTATACAGAGTGTAAAGAAATTTAGAAGCTCTCAATGAGACATTCATGTTATTATATTAGATGTTCATGAAATATTTTACTAAAAAAAAAAATTAAGGGAAAAACCTTAGGTACACCTATGTATTTTAGTGGTAATACATCCGTCTATAATTTCAATAAAGTGTGCATATAACATATGTAAAGATCCTCATTAGGTGCACATAAAATTTTATCCCTATAGGTGTGTGTTAAATACATGTGTTGTATTTAGATAGTGCATCTACATGATATAGATTAAATAGAAAGGAGTAAAAGAAGTTATGAAAACTGAATGTATACTCTGAAGCAGTTATAGGATCAGTTAACTGCTGCAAGTAAAAATTGTTACAAAATGCCAAGATCTTAACTAAATGTTTATATTCTAGTGAAAAAGGAGAAGTGTATATTTTAATTGCCCATGAAATTAACTATTTAGCTCTTGGGGATCATTAGTAAAAATTTTAGAGAAGGAGAAGTATTATCACACAAAATATACATCTAACACATAGATAAAAAATGTGTAGATAGTGAAACCATTTCTGAAATCATAAGGAGATACATCACCACAGTTCCATTTAAAATAATAGAAATCGCTACTAGAAATATATAATCCTTGTATCGAAACCAGCGAGAGACTAGTCTTCATTATAAACCAAAACTGATCTAACTCTGTAAGTAAAAAAAAATAACATTATGAGTTAAAATATATGATTACTGTCGTGACAACGTCCAGCAGTCCTCATATAAATGGGCATAACATTCATAAAAACAATTCTATGGCAAACTAATAAATTTCTAATAATACACAGGTGAGATCTCAGTATGAGTGGTAAATGCCAAAACCCTCGTAGGACTCTGAAGGAAGTCTGAGGTCCTGATATGCCAGAAGAAAAATTTAATCAAACCACCTACCTGAAAAACTCAAATAGTCGGAAAAAAAAGTTCGTGAGCAGAGTCAAAATGTGACGATACCTGTATAAGTTAGAAGCACGACAAAAATAAATAAAATATTTATTATACAACTTCCAAGAGGAACGACTTAATATCTGAGAAAATAGTTACTCGGTCAGATCAAATCAAATTTCCAACATAACTAGGGGGCCTGATAAAATAAAATTTAATCATTCAGCATTAAAATATGAGGAAATTTTACTGTTAGCAAACGTACCTCTAGTAAAATGTGAATTAGAGAGGAATTTACCTCTGAATAAAAATCATTTTCCAAGCCAATGATGGGAAGGTCGATTCACGACGAATCGAAATGGTTCCCTTAGTCAGGAGGAGGAGGTAGAAGCATAAGAAAATTGTTTCAGTCAACAAATCGATCTTTTATTACAAACGTAGGACATAAGATAAGTGAAACGAATGATATGAATGAGTTCTATGGACTGTCACAAGAGAGGTGAAACGGATAGGCATTCGAATGCAAATTCTTCTATCAGGATATGAGAACTAACAATGTAAAACTCACATTCATTCAGCACAAAGAAAAATAGGTATACAATTAAACCAGAGCTCGGCCTTTCAAGAAGCTTTACGCACTATAACGATGGAAAAAGAAAATATAGCATAGGTAAGACTTAGCAAGAGAACAAGATGTGGTGTAAGTCTGCATTGTGGAAGAACTCGTAGAAAGTTGCATGGACGCCAGATGAACAAACCAGGAGCATAAGACTAGAGCAACCACTGCTCAGCAGAGGAGAAAATGAATATAATGCCAGAGAATGTAAACCATAAGTATCACGAGTCGGAGCGAAACCCTCAAACATCTGGACCTTACAGGTGGCACGCATCGGAGCACCATACAACGGATTGATGACTCATGGCTGGGAAATCAAGAAAT
The DNA here is from genome assembly GCA_034641835.2 of Pinus albicaulis. NCBI lineage: Eukaryota > Viridiplantae > Streptophyta > Pinopsida > Pinales > Pinaceae > Pinus > Pinus albicaulis. The sequence continues at coordinate 22,620,024 of MU968450.1, forward strand.
GTCAAGTGGAGGCCGACGAGAAATAACACTAGAGCATTAATGCCATAAAATGAGGAGGACATAAACATATGAAAAAGGGTTAGAAAGAACAATCATCAACACGAAAGCGTAAAGATTGAGGCGGGAAACATGAGAATAAATCTAGATCAAATGATACGAAGGTACTACCAATTTAATGTAGTCAGTTCGTCGGTGCCAATGCAATTTATACGAAATCGACTCACACATCAAGTGCAATTTCCATGGTTCATTATTTAAACAAACATAATATGTATAGGGCCGTGTAAGACCAAGAGGTAGCGTGAGAACACCATGAGAACTTTTATGAATTGACAATACGATGGTTCTAAGGAAAAACGAATTTTCATCATATGGTTTATACCATACTCACATTATGATATGCAGTACATATGTATAACCATAACATATATATATTTATATACACATAGGAAACCTCTTAATAAAAATGATAAGGGGAGAAAGCTATGTTGAAGAAAAAATATATAGTCACCCAATAGGTATGTGGAGTATTAGACAAAAGACTTGTATGCATTTTTACCATATGGTGAAGTAAATTATGTATGTAAAAAAAAAAAAAAATGTTGTGAATTGGGGGACATGACGAATGGTATCAGAGCCCATGTTAGCAAAACTGGGTTGTTGTTGTGCTCACTGTATAAATTATTTTTACTGATTTTGTTTTGTTTAGTGTACAATGGTACTGAAACAGAAAAGTCAATGGCTAAAGGTGATGAAATCTATGTTGATCTGCGTGATGAAGATAACACACGAGATCCCAATGCTCCTTTGATGATAATGTTACACAGGTTGCAACGGGAGATGGCTGAGCTAAGAAGCCAAAATGATAGGTTTTCATTAGCCAGTGAGGAGCAAGAAAATCTCATAAGAGAACTGACTTCGCGAAACAACCAAGAAGGCAAAGGTTCCAGAAAGAGGAAGAAAGGAAAATTCTCAGATGATTCTGAGGAAGATGACACTACTAGACATCAGTCTAAATAGAGAAAGGAATTACAGGGGGAATTCTGAAAGATAAAACCTCCCTCCTATGTTGGGGAGTAGGAAGATGCTGAGGCTTGGTGGTTTAATATGATTAAATATTTCTAGGTCTATGAATATGAAAGTAATATGAAGACTATATTAGATATTTACCAATTACAAGGTAAGGCTACCTTGTGGTGGGAGGACACAAAAATGGTCCATGCCATTGATGAAAAGACAGTGGCTTGGGAAGATTTCCAAGTCAAATTTAAAAACTGCTATTTGAACGAACATTAGTATGATGATAAAGCAAAGGAGTTCCATGAACTGAGGTTGGGACAACTCACTATAGATGAGTTTTTCACCAAGTTTACAAATCTGCTAAGGTATGTTCCTTATGTTCGTGAATAGAAGGCAAAGGTGCAAACATTTTTGAATTATTTTCCGGTTCTGTACAAGGATAAAATAGAGTTCGATAATCCAAAAACTATGGATGAAGCGGTGAGGAAAGCTAGATTATTTTATTAGCAATTTAAAGGCAAGGGTGAACATGTGAAAAGTTGGGTAAATAAGAGTGAATTCAAAGGGAAGAAATAGAAAATAGCTTAATTGAAGAACTTTGGCAGGGACCATTAGTGGAAGAAATTTAAAAAACCCAAGTAAATTCAAACTGCTCAGTCCCAAGTTGGCTCAAACCAAATAGAGGGAGATAATAAGGGGGGAGTAGTCAAAATGCGGGAACCGTCGAAATTTTGAGGTTGTGGAGAACCTAATCTGTTGAGGGATTGTCCACACCGAAATATTCAGATGATTATGAGGGATCGAGAAGCTACCACAGTGAATGACATAGCAAGGAATATACCCACTATCAGTGCAGCATTGGAAAACTGACAAGCAGGACATCAGGCTACTATGGTCGAGATGGAAGGTAAGATTGTTGACCAATCTGTTACAGTTTTAATTGATCTAGGTGCTTCTTTGAGTTACATTAGTCCACAAATTGTAGAGAAATGCAATCTCAAAACTGAAAATTTTCAGCAGTCTTGGTTGGTCCAGCTAGCCACTGGTACCAAGTAAAAAGTAACTAATAAGTTACCTCAAACAACAATTAAATTGAATGATGTTCAAACAGAAGTAGACTTAAACATTCTGCTCTTAGGCTCATATGACTTGCTGATAGGAATGGACTGGTTAGAAAAGAGAAAGGCTATGATGAACTGTTGGGATAAAACTCTACATTGCATAGATGAGGAAGGGAGACCTTTTATACTCAAAGGAAAACCAAAACCAATTTCTATAAGACAAATATCAGCTCTGCAATTAAAGAGGACAGCTAGGAAGGGATATCAAGTATATGTTGTACACGTTGAAGAATTAGGATAGCAACCTGAAGAAAATCTGTTTGACACTCTGCCTGTGGTAAGAGATTTTAAGGAAGTTTTTCCAGATGAGATTCCTCATCTTCCCCCCAAAAGAGAGATTGAATTTTCAATCAATTTGGTGCCTGTAGCAACACCTGTTTCGAGAGCCCCTTATTGGATAAGCCCCCCCGAACTCATGGAACTGAAAAACTAGTTGCAAGAGTTGTTGGATAAAGGGTATATCAGACCAAGTGTGTCTCCTTGGGGAGCACCGGTGCTATTCGTGAAAAATAAGGATGAAACCTTAGAATGTGAATTGACTACTGTCAACTGAATAAGTTGACAATCAAAAATAGATACCCATTTCCCAGAATTGATGACCTTTTTTATTAGGTAATAGGGGCTTCTGTATTTTCTAAGATTGATCTCAGGACTGGTTATCACCAACTCATAATTAAGGAGGAAGACATTAGTAAAACAAATTTTCGACCAAGTATGGTCACTACGAATTTGTAGTCCTACCTTTTGGGTTGACAAATTCCCCTGCCACCTTTATGTGCTTAATGAACAATGTTTTGAATAAGTACTTAGATAAATTCGTACTAGTGTTCATAGATGATATTCTAGTTTATTCAAAAAGTGAGGAAGAGCACCAAGAACACTTAATAATAGTTTTTCATACTTTGAGGAAAACCAGTTATATGCCAAATTTAGTAAATGTGAATTTTATAAAGATAAGATTCAGTACTTGGGGCATATTATTTCTCAACAAAGATTGGTTGTTGAACCTGACAAAATAAAGGCTATTAGAGAATGGCCGGTGCGAGCTGATGTTTTAGCAGTGAGATCATTTATGGGAATTGCAGGTTATTATTGAAGATTTGTGGAAATATTTTCTACAATAGCATATCCCATAACTTTGTTATAGAGAAAGGGAATCAAATTTGAGTGGACTGAAAAATGCCAAAACAACTTTGAACAACTAAAACTAAAACTCACTACAGCCCCTATACTGAAAATTGCAAATCCTGACAAAGAGTTGTTGTATGCACCGATGCATGTAGAGAGGGATTGGGAGGAGTGATGTTACAGGAAAATTCCATTATTGCATATGAGTCTAGGAAACTTAAGACACATGAAAAAAACTACAATGTATATGATTTGTAATTGGCTGTTGTAATTCATGCCTTGAAGATGTGCCGACACTATCTTCTTGGAAGGAAATTTACATTGATAATTGATCATATTAGTCTTAAATATTTCTTTTCCCAAACTGATTTGAATGCTTGACAAGCCATATGGTTGTATTTTCTGAGTGAATTTGATATGGACATAAAACATATTAGAGGGAAAGAAAAAAAAATTGTTGATGTGCTAAGCATAAATGCTTTCCAAAACATAAGCAACATTGGGAGTAGTGTTAGCCTTGACTTAGAAGAGTTTATTAAAAAGGTAGTGGATCAAGATCCCAATTATGAAAATCTGCAATTGAAAATGTAGAAAAAAGAAATGGAAGAGTACACCCAAAACCAGATTGTATATCCCCAATGTAGAATCTTTGAAAAAAGAGATCCTATATTAATACCATAAACAACCATATGCAAGACATCCGGGATATCAGAAAATGCTTACAGCCTTGAAAAAGAAATTGTTTTTGCCATGAATGAAAAAGGATGTGGCAGAATATTTAGCTAGGTGCATGGAATGTCAACTAGTGAAAGTTGAACACCAGCACCCAGTTGGTCTATTAAATCCCTTGCCAATTGTAGAATGGAAATGGGATACTGTTTCGATAGATTTCATAACCGAGTTACCCAGGACAAAATACCATCATGACTCGGTGATGGTAGTGGTAGACACTTTAACAAAGGCTGCACACTTCATACCTGTAAAATCTACTTTCTGGATAGCCCAAGTAGCAGATGTGTTCCTGAAAGAGATAGTAAGGCTACATGGGGTCCCAAGGATGATTATTTTAGATAGATATGGTAAGTTCACAGTTGCCTTTTGGAAAGGTCTCTTTGGGGGCATGGGCACTAAATTGAATTTTAGTACTGCATATCACCCTCAGACAGATGGTCAAACAGAAATAAAAAATTAGATCTTGGAGGATATGCTGAGAATGTATGTGATGGATATGCCATAAAAATGGGAAGACTACATGCATTTAGCTGAATTTTCTTATAACAATAGCTATCAATCCTCCATCAAAATGAGTCGATTTGAGGCACTCTATGGAAGAAAGTATTGTACTCCTTTAAGTTGGAGCCAACCAGAAGATAGGCTAGTATTGGGACCAGATACTTTACAATAAATGGAAAGGACTGTCAAACAAATACAAAGAAACTTCAAGACAACACAAGATCGACACAAAAACTATGCTGATAAGAAGGGGGTACATCGAGAGTTCAAAGTGGGTGATCATGTGTACCTACGTATTAAGCCCAAAAAGAGCACAATTTATGTTGGAAGTTGTGCAAAATTGGCTCCTAGATATTGTGGGCCTTTTGAGGTGTTAGAAAGGGTGGGACCAGTGGCTTATAAGCTGGCCTTACTGCCCCATGTTAAAGTGCATGATGTGTTTCATGTTTCGTTATTAAAAAGATATGTGCATAATGCTTCTCAAATTGTTGATTGGAATGTGATACAGGTGGAACCAAAAGGGGAGTTCCTTCCGGAGCCGCTTCAAATATTGGAGCGGGAAGAAATTGCATTGAGGAACCGAAAAATATCAAGAGTAAAGGTGAAGTGGAAGCCCTTTACTACCGAAGAAGCTACATGGGAAAGAGAAGCTGAGATGATGGAAACATATCCATATCTATTTTCAAAATGAACTCTAGTAGTTAGTTGTCAACACCGAGGACGGTGTCTGTTTTCAGGGGGGAATATGTAGCACCCCTAGTTTTATGTTTTCCTTTGAAATTAGACATTTGAACTTCAATCCAAAGGGGAGTGGACCCCAATGGATAAGTGTTGTGTGGATGTAATTAATTATTAATTAGGAAAAATAAATAAAATAATTCTGTGCATATTGAGTTTAAAGTATTAATTATTAGGTTTTATTAATTTCTTGGTTTATAATATTAATATTTATCGTTTGGGTTCACAAATTACTTTAGTTTATGGTATTAAAGATTTGGGTTTACTACTTCTTTTATTTATAATATTAATAATGTCAAGTTTATTAATCTATTTAAATTAAAATATTAATTATTAGGGTTTATTAATTTCTTAGATTTTTGGGTTTAAAACCGTTATTCTTAGGGTTTAGTAATCTTTTGTGTTTTTTATATTGATCCCTTGGCCTTATTGGTCTTGTAATTTTTTAATTATCGCTTCTGATTTCTTTGGTTTATAATATTTAACCCTTGCGTTTATTTGTTATTTTGGTTTATAATATTAATAATCTCTTCGGTTTATTAATATTTTGAGTTTAAAATATTGATTATTATGGTATTAGTATCCTAGGATTTTTAGTCTAATATATTAATTCTTCGGGTTAATTAACTTCTTGTCATTTTAATATTAATCCCTTGGCCTTATTGATATTTTGGGTTTATTATTTCCTTGGAATTTTAATGTCAATCCATTGGGTTTATTAATCTTTTATATTTTTAATTCATTGCGTTTATAATATTAACAATCCATAAAGTTGAATGTTCTCTTTGGTTTATAATATTAATAATAATGTGAGTTTATCATTCATTTGTATTTAAAATATTAATTCTTAACCTTTATTGATATCTTCACGTTTTAATATGGATTCCTTTGCCTTCTTGATCTCCTAGAATTTTTATATTTTTCCCTTTGGTTCACCAATTCCTTAGGTTTATAACATTAGACCCTTGGGGTTATTATTTCTACTAGAGTATAATATTAATAAACCCTTCGTATATATGTAAGAGATATATAACCATTATAAATAGAAATAAAATACTAATATTATGTTATATTTTAATTTTAGTATAGTTTGAGTTATAACTAAATTAATGTATTCATTATTTTCAAATAATAAAATATTATATATTTCAATATATATATGATGATGATGATGGTTAACGTCCACTGAGACCAATCTTTGGTTTATCGAACCTAAAGAAAAGATTTATTTAATTTGATTTAAAATTTTATTCCTATGCTCAAAAATCTTGGAGAGAAGCCTCCCGAGCTCACTATAATTTTGACATCTTAAAAGGCTAGGAAGGTCAGTATTGCAAAAAAGATTACGAAATTGAGCTTTAATGTGGTTGTACGTGGGGCACTCTAATAGGAAGTGATTTCATCCTCAATGTTCATATTCTCACAGAGATGGCAGATCCTTTCCATCCATTGTGTTTTAGGAACTGTCCAATGACTTGTTTCACTATGGAGCTCTTGAAAGTTCGTTCTAATCTTGGCTATATATATATATATATATATATATATGAGTTTAATATATAATATCAATATAGTTTATATTATTAATATATTACAAGTAAATATATAAAATATATTGGTAATTATATTCACAAATATATAATTATTATTTTGTAAAATACATGTCGTAGGTGGTGGATAAAGGCCTATCAACGTATATGAAACACATTAGTGAACATGGTTGTAAATATATTTCATATACGCCTATCAGTGTATATCAACCACATTGGTAAATGTGATTGTGCTAGTATATATGAAACACATATCATTTTAAAAACATTTAAAACCAAAATAGTTTAAAAACAATATAATAAAAATTTTAAAAAATAAATTGAAAAATGTAATAAAACTAATAACTTTAAAAAAATAATTAAAACTCAAAAAAAAATTAAAATATATAAACCAGTGCTTATTTTAATAAAGTAGGAAACTAATGTCAAATTTATACTTTTATTTACTATTTTTATTAATTTTAAAACAATACAATATATCAATAAATGAAAATATATAAAGCATTCCTTATTTTAATAAAGTAGGAAACCAATGTGAAACTCATACTTTTATTTACTAATTTTTTAAATTTTAAGACAATACAATACATCAATATTTATGTTAATGATAAAAGTAATATATCAATATTTATATTGATGTTACAAGTATAATAACATTGTTGTTAAATATGAAAATGTTTCTTTCTAAATATACAAATGTTGAAGGGCATTTGAGTTCATTTGAAAATTTTAATATAACTAAATATATAAGTAATACTTTTTTTTTTTTTTATCAAAACATAATTTATTAAAATAAATTACACATAAATATAACTAGTACCCTTTTATTATAGTTAATTTTAACAAATAAAAAGTTAGTAAAAAATTATAAATTTTTTAAAACTTTATTTTAATGAATAACAATTTAATCAATAACATAAACTATTGATATGTATTTCAAAACCTTGTACCTTCCTGAGTGTATATAAAAAGTAACTGTATATCTTTTAAATTGGTACCTTTTAGTCTTATATTACAGAGTAGATCATGCTAGATTTACAAGAGCCCAAAAAATTAAGATATGTAATTTTAGAAACTATTATTTATTATAATTTATTTATAAATGTTAAATTAATAAGAGGTCAAAGTACATGATATGGAAAAAAGTAATTTTCTAGGGTTTTGTTAGCACAGTTATAATATTTTGCGTCATTTGTCCTCATCTCTGAACCCGCTGTGCACTGCTTCTACAATGTTTTGGACCTCTCTAGGCCCGGGTTGAAGCAACAATGTTAGGACCCTCACTGTGGTGAGAGGGGCCACAATCCTACTGCAGTGCAAAAAAATTGACACCCTTTGTGCAAGGTCATCATATCAATGGATCGAATGATTCCTCCTTAGCCACAGAAACCCTCGTTATGGGGGCACAGTGCCAAGCAAAGAAAGGTCAAATTCGATGCCTTCCTAAGGCATAAATGAGACACAAAATTTCATCCCAAACAATCGCCTAGAAAATGCTCGACAATACATGAAAGATCATGCAATGATTTACAATTTCTTGGGTATTTGGCCTCGAGAAAAAAATATCCTAGCCTGGATCCAGAACAAGTGGTCCACAACATGAAATTTTGAGCTCTGAATTAGGGGCAAAGGCTTCTTCATTCTGATCTTTGAATATCTGGAAGACTACAAGAGGATCTTCAAAAATGGACCATATTTTTTGGGAAGTGTAGGCCTCTTCATCTGCTATTGGGAAGAATGCTAAAACTTGGAAAAAGAAGAATGCAGCATGACCCTTGTCTACGTTCGGTTCTATTCCCTCCTAGATGATTTTTTTGAACCTCACAGCCTGCAAGGAATCAAGAACTCAATAGGAGCATTTTTCAAAACCTCAAAAATCACCAAACACCAACGACATGTGACCTATGCCTAGATCTATGTCCATATGAACATATATCAACCGCTACCAGAATCCATTGATCTAATATACCACGACTCTACATGGACCCGACCGTTGGATTATGACCACATCCATTTCAAATTTCTTCATTGTCATGAGTATATCCATCTCTTCTGATATTTCCCATTTACAGTTGTAAATGAAGCTCGAGCAGCTGTGCCGGTTAAGGATGGTGATGACTTTAAATCCATTAAAGGGAATTGATTCAAGGTCAATCAGCCCCCACAGTTTAATCCTCCAGATCACTTTAACCACAACACACATGTCCACGCCCAACCTCCTCATGCCCCGTCCTCCTCCTCTCAGCAAGTGCCTCCCGAATCAAAAAACCATTTTGCGGCCATCATCGATGAATCCCTGGCCCTCGTCGCTTCCCCTGTGCTAACTTCCCAATCCATTTTCTCATCATCCTAAGGAGCTCCTTAATCTATGGAGATCGATAAGCTAATCTCAAACCCTAGAAAAACAATTTCTTCCAAGAGAAATATCCCTGGGCACACTGAATTAGATCGATGCATCCAAGAGGTGCAGCGGAAAATGAGTAAGATCTTGGAAGCTGAGGATTAGGATAATAGGCTTGGTGCAAAGGAAAAAATAACTGCTAGAAATATTTAAAAGCTCAAGCAGGCCAAGCATCAAATAAATCTTAGGTAACCAACTAATCCATTTTGGAAATCTTTTTAATCAATGGGTGACTCGTTCTCGATGAGTGGACTTAGATCTCCACAACACAGGAAGAGAGGGAAACCCACTTAGCACAACAATCCAAGAGCTTGGGGGATATGAGAAGAGTAAGAAGGGACAGAAAAATACCAAAAAGCTTATTTGTGAAACCGAATAACTTTTGTTAAACTCGGGGAAAATGGGATAGTTGACGGATTTATATCTCGGATCTGTTTCTCCTTCCTCATGAAGATCATGTCATGGAATATTAGGGGCTTTAGCAGCCCAAGAAAGATCTGTTTTCTTAAGAAAACATAAGAAATTACAAACCAAATGTTCTTATTCTGAAGGAGAGAACGGTGCCTGTAGACAAAGTTACGAAAAATATCCAACAATGTTGGAGGAATATCCATGCCATGATGATAGATGCCATTGAAGCTGCAGGGGGCATAAAAATCTTTGGGATCTACATTGTGTCATCATAGAAGACTGGATCGACACCAAACTCACTATGTCAACCTTGATTTTTTTGATAGGTGAACACCGGTGGAGCATCCTAACTACGGTCTATGGGTCAGCTATGCCTCGCGAAAAACCTGTGTTCCTTACGCATATCAAAAATCTCAGTAGGTTATGGGCCACGGAAGAGTGGATACTGGGAGGGGATTTCAACTTGATCTTCGAACTTAAGTAAAAGTGTGTGGAATTTTTCCGCTTAAAGCCATCCTCTCATGCCTTAAATGACACTATTGAGGATCTCTGCCTCATTTCTGTCATTCCCACACAAGGTCTCCATACGTGGAGAAATCGAAGAGGGCTAGAGAACCAAATAACCTGGAGACTGAACAGGTTCCTTTTCACTAAGCAGCTTATCTGACTGACCCCCAACTCTCCATTGAGATCCTCCATTCCATTAGCTAGGATCAGTATCCCATCAGTGTGGATTTATCCTCTTCTAGCCCCCCTCAGAGACGCCCATTCTAGTTCGAGATTTTTTTTGCTACAAAACCATGGATTCTTGGACCAATTAGATTCACGGTGGAAAACATTGGGTACACCACCCAATAATAAAATGTGATATTTTCAAAAGAAGTTGCAAGGTCTCAAAGGCCATATTAGATCTTGGAACCACGAAACTTTTCAAAATATTCTCCAGGAAAAGAGGAAGTCAGAAGCCAAGCTAGAGGAAGTAGAGAAACAAATTATACAGGAAGGCTGCACAGGAAGAGCTGGAAAAAAGAAGAAGATATCTTGAATAAGGACCTAGAGGAACAAAAGCAGCAGGAGGAAATACTATGGCAGTAGAAATCCAGGATTCGATGGTTGAGACAGGGAGAAAAAAACATAAAATTATTCCACCAATCCATGATCCAACATCAACAATGTAATAAAATCACCCACCTGTAGGTGGCTGACGGTTTCGAGCTCAACCGCCAATAAGACATAGAGATGGAGCTGCAAGCCTTCTTCTCATCCCTTTTGTAGGATTAAGGCTATGAAAGATCGAAGGCTCTGCGCAAAGTTACTCATAATATACCCTCTTTGATCTTGCAAGACCAAAATGAAGATCTTTTAAGTCCCATCTCCCTTTTGGATGTCTAAGAATTCATGTAGGTCTCGCCTTTGAGTAAGGCTCTAGGTCTGGAAAACATTAGTGCAAAATTTTTCAAGGATGGATGGCCCTTCCTTAGCCAAAACATATGGGAGATAGTGGAAGAATGAAGGTAGCTCAAATAGGTATGATTTTGCCTTAACGCCAAAATCATCTCCCTCATCCGCAAATCCAAGGAGGAAAAAAGGCTGGGGGATTTCATGGCTATCTCCATACACAACGTCATTCATAAGATTCTTTCCACCATAACAGTCTGCAGGCTCAAGCCATCGCTTCACCGCATCATTAGTCATGAGCAATTGTGGTTTTTGGAGGGAAGACAAATCCTAGATGGAATTGTCTCCGTGCATGAGACCATCCACTCTATCAAAATGCATAATATTCATAGACTGCTACTGAAATTGTATCTATCAAAAGAATATGACCGCGTCAGCTGGGATTACCTATTGGAAACCCTACAGGCTTTTGGTTTTGTAGCTTAATGGATTCAATGGATTAAACCAATGATATCCACTTCATTTTTTTCCATTCTCATAAATTACATGCCGTTCGAAACCTTTTGGTCCTTGAGGGGTATTCGTCAAGGTGACTCGCTCTACCCCTTCCTATTCACTATTGAAGCAGAAGGGTTTGGTTTCTTACTCCAAGTCGCTAAACAATCCAATGAGATAACAATTCTTCATCTACTGGGATCAAATGTTGATATGACTCACTAGCAGTTTGTGGATGATAACCTCCTTTTCAATGTCGTAACTCTGAAAGAAACCTGCCAACTCAACCTCATCTTGGAGGACTTCCAAGTAGCATCAAGTATCCTCCTCAATAAGCTCAAGTCTAATATATATTTCTTCAATAATTCTCGTCCATTCCAAGCCTCCTTAGCCATAACCCTGGGTTTCAATATTATCTCTCTCCCCTCCAAATACCTACAAGTTTCCCTCTTGTTCAGCCCTCTGAACATTGACCCCTAGAAAGACCTCTGTACCAAACTATCTAGTAAGCTCTCCAACTGGACTTTGTAGGTCCTTAACATAGTGGGATGAGCCACCCTCCTCAAATTTTTCCTCAAATCAATCACCCTTTACCATATTTCCTCTCTGTCACCCTTGAACTGCATCTACTCAGACCATATTGAATAATTCTAGTGACTCCTCTGGGGAGGTGCAACGGAAAAAATAAAGTGGCCTCTAACAGCTTGGCATAAGCTAGTTCTCCCAAAATATATGGGGGGTTTGAGCTTGAGGGACCATGCTATTCTCAATGTAACTCTAGGTGCCAAACTCTGGTGGCACCAGTTGAAAGGAGGACCAGAACTGTGGAAGACTATTTGGTCTCATAAGTATGGCGAGGGTAGAACGAAGAGTGAAATACTTCACACACCCCTTCCCAGTCAACGATCTGCCATTTGGAACCTCGCCAACACCAATAGCTACCTGATTCACACACACTTATTTTGGGAAGTGAACGATAGGAAAACTGGCATATTTTGGGAGGACTCTTGGCAACAATCCCGCCGCCTCTCTTAGGACCATTCTTTTTCGGATCTCATGCCCCTCTTTCATTCCTGCAAATCTATGAGAATCAAGGATTATTGGTGCAACCAACCATACAAGCATGGGTTGCGCCAATGGAAAACCAAAGAAGATTTTCCTATAGAACTTCCTTGCCAAGGGTTTTATTGGCTTGGCTAGTATCTTGCCCAATAGAAAATTCATGCATCTAGGGGTTCGAACAAATTACAATGGGGCCTCTAGACCTTCGGGGTATTTTCCATCGAGGAAGATTATCTCCTTCATACGACGATGCCATTCATCCCCAACACTCATGTTTGGAAGAGAATATGGACAATTCATCTATGGACGAAATTGGCCCACTTCCTATTGCTAATTGTTCATAAGCACATCTTAACATGGGATTGTCCCCTTAAGAAGGGTTTATTAGACCTTCCATGTGCTTCCTTTGCAGGCGGGCTGAAGAAACTCAACATCACCTCTTCATGGACTACCCCTTAACTAAATTATTCTCGTCGTAAGCCTTTGATATTTTTGGCCCCGTCAACGACTTCCCCACCACCAAAAGATCCCTGCTCAAAGTTTGGTCAACCCTCAGACTCTCCAACCCTGTGGTCTTCAAAGCTTGGCGGATCCTCCCTAGTCTCTTGCTCCGAAACACTTAGAAGGGGACAAACCGTTCAATATTGGAGAATCAAGCCCCTCCTTCCCCTCTTATCAAGTCTTTGACCCTTTCCAACGTTTGGGAATCAATTCTCATGGATACTTCGGACCCCATGGAATGGGATGTGGGTCAGCCCGATCTTGCCATCCCACATCTCCTAAATCTCTCCTCTAACCTAGTTCACCCCCACCCGAACCTGGACTACCCTGCCCCCCCTCCGTTGTCTTCCTTCTCCCTTTCTCCTATGGACTGTATTCAGCTCAATTTTGATGGAGCCTCAAAGGGAAGCCGAGGCCAGGCATGATATGGAGGCATCCTCTGTGATGACAAAGGATCACTTAAGGAAGCATACGTAGGATCAATGGTCACTTCAACAAATAATGTAGCATAACACACTGGGATGAAAGTGGAGTTGAATCTGGCTAATGATTTCATATATAATCATATACGCATAGTTTTGGATTCCTGGCTAATTCTAGATATGACCCAGAAAGTCATTGAGGACACGGATCCTTAGAACATAGCTAAGAGTTGGCAGCAGGATGTTCAACCTTCTCGCATAAAAGGTCTCATAAGTCAAATGGAGTAAACCTCTACGAGCCATGTGCCTCGTTTAGGAAAAAAGGTGTTATATTTCATAACAAACAGGGGCATGAACAAGCCAACTAATGAATTCCAGGGAATTTGGGACGAACTACTATAAAAGTTGGATTTTCACCCTCGCAAAGCTTAAAACCTCCAAAGTCTCATGGACGAAGACCTTCGAGTCCCCACTGGGGGTTTCCAATCAATGGGAAAAGTGTCACATGGGCAGTTAAGTCTAGTCTAGTCCTCATACATGTGCTTGTTGAATAACTAGCCTCCTACACACGAGCAGTACTGGACCTCAAGGAAGGTGTTCCTACGACAGGTAAGCAGGTTGCTAAGGCTATGATGGATGTCTCTCAAGGAATTTGGTATCTGTAGGTGATGGTTAAGGTTGATGGTATGGTCTTTGCAGAGGAACGACTGCTAGCTCTCAAGCCTTGGCTTGAGCTCTGCCGGCTTCAGATGAGGAGAGTGATAGCTCCATTAGGTAGTAGTGGCGAGAGGTTGGTAGCCGAGAGGCTTCCTGGAAATGGTAGGAGAATGAGCACACTGCACCATGAGGCAGATGAAAGGGGTGGAGTTGGATTCAGTGTAGAGGGAGCATCTCTAGACGCATGGTCCTCGTGCTCAGCGCGGGTACCTGATCGTCATTTTCGGACTACGAACAATAATTCCTTCATTCGCCAAGCCATGGGTGGTTCTGCCTTGGGCTTACAGAGAACTCATGCTCTCCTTCGATTCAAATTTACGGGTTGCGGAGGTTCCAAACCTCGTTAGACGACAATCTGGAGATTGGTGGTGGTCATGTATATTTATAATTTTTAAAGGTATAACTTATACATGTATCTTCTATTTATTTCAATCTCTATAATTTCCTTCATAATTATTGAGATCCATTGAAAATTAATTTATAGAAGCTATTAAAGTTCTTCCTTCAAGAAATAATTAGCATTTTAATTAGTTCCCTAAACTAGTAAAATGATTTCTTTTTCAGGCCTTCTTCTTCATGTTATGAAACGAGTCATGAATTTTCATTATGTTTTTCCTATATCATAATACAGGTAATTTAATTTGTATGTTTTCCATATGGTTACTCACTTACAATATATTTTTTTGTATAGTTTAATTTATTTTCCTATTTGTAGAGAGGAATGAAGTTCGAAAATTTCCTTAACTCATAAGGTAATTTTATATTAAAATTTATGTTGTTCTTTTCTCACATTCAATGTAGTTAATTTAATTCTCTTAATAATTAAATTACAACCCTTTGTCTTATGGCTTATTTTAAAGTTATTGCACCTTTCACAATTTGTTTCTCGTTAATCTGTGCATTCCTCTCACAATAATTGACAATTTATTTTATTATTTCTATGTACAGGTTGGTGATAACTTGCTATAATTCAATCCACTGTATTCAAGGATAATTATTATTGTATATATTTTTTAATTAATAGCAAAAATATTTATCTTCAGTTAATGTTCTATGGACAATATATTATGATACATTTTATCAATTCTTTCTACAAAATTTTGTTCCTATTATGATAATAAGAATTCATCTTTATATGAATTATGTTTATATTCTACTTATTTGTAGTAATTCAATAGGCTATTATTTTTACCCATGAATTCTACATATAGATATTGTACTATCTTCTAGTACTTCAATATATATTTGATATTTAATTCCCTATTTGTCCATAAGAATGAATATATATATGCAATTTTTCTATTTTAATTACACTACAGATATTTATATTTCGTTTGTACAATCATGTTTCTTTCTAGATTGATGATTATCTCTCTTAGCACCTAGATTTTTGTTTCATTTTGATTTGCAAAATAATTATGTTAAATATTTATTTTAACAACTATTCTAATTCATATGATGTATTATCTGATGTAACACCCCTAGTTTTATGTTTTCATTTCAAATTAGACATTTGAACTTCAATCCAAAGGGGGGTGAACCCCAATAGATAAGTATTGTGTGGATGTAATTAATTATTAATTATGAAAAATAAATAAAATAATTATTTGCATATTGACAAAATGAGAATTTTGAGATCACTTTCAAAATCCATGAGGTGTGGAAAGAGGCTAAGAGTTTCCCCAAAAATCTTTCAAAAATCCTTGAAAGAATTTATTTCTAGATTAGATTTTTGAGGAAAAATCTAGATTTTCCCTAATGAGGGGGAGAGTAGTTGGGAAGAGGTAAAAATCTAGAAAATCAGAAAGTAGCTTTAAAAGTCCCTAAATAAGGGAAGCCTAGGCAAACAGGAAGAAGAGGATCCTGTAATTCTGGACGCAGAATTAGAAACAGGCTTTGGTGAGCATAAGCTTAAATAAGCTACTCCAGAATAGATTGGGGTGGGTCTGTTCTTGGAGGAGATCTCAGCTCGGGGGTGAGTTTGGGAGACAAAGGAACTCTAAGGTTGGGAGGATTGGTCATCTACATAATTGGTATGCTCATAAGATTTTTATGAATGGTTAAAAGAGTTGTTGGAATATTGTACTGGTGCATGTTGTAGCTAATATTCTATTTAAGTTAAAATTTATGTTCCTTACTT
Source organism: Pinus albicaulis (assembly GCA_034641835.2). Lineage (NCBI taxonomy): Eukaryota > Viridiplantae > Streptophyta > Pinopsida > Pinales > Pinaceae > Pinus > Pinus albicaulis. The sequence goes on from MU968450.1 coordinate 22,636,358, forward strand.
TTAACAGAACTCTGTAGAAGAAATTAATCCTCTCAGCTCTGTATAGTATTAGGAATAAAATCTGTGGGGAGAATCCAGTAGAGACTCTAAACCACGGTGGTTTAAATCTAAGGATACATTTTATCCACAGAAATGATTTGTTTGTTTAACTTTAATCTACTTCTGAGTTAATAAAATAACTGTTGCATATAGGAAAAGAAAGCATGATAACCTCATAGGTAACAGATATAACTGAAACCAGACATACTTCAAACCTGTTCCCTGTGGGAAATGATATAATTAAATAAGTTCATGTGTTATAAAAAATATGTACACCAATGAAAGTATGAATTCAACTACAGTACTCAGAAATTAATTTAATAATAGTGACAATGTAACTAAGGGATATAGTGATGTAAACATGCCTTGAAATCATACTGCACAGTGTTAAAACAAGTAGAACGTTCTTCTAGAAATCTGGATGTAAATGGGTGTATGTAATAAAAGGTTGCAAGTTAATTGTGAACACATACATTTTATATCTACACTATGGACAACAAATTTGAAGAAAGATAATTAAAAAATGATCCTGTATGATTGACACACATATGCATGATAATTACTTTGAAATTTGAAGATAAATTTCATTCAGAGGCTGTCAGTTAATAGAATAAAATCCTGTGTTATAAGATAGAAACATAACATGAAACTTAACAGGTGACATTTTATATCTGTACAGAGTGTGAAGAAATTTAGAAGCTCTAAATTAGACATTCATGTTATTATATTAGATGTTCATGAAAGATTTTACTAAAAAAAAAAATTAAGGGAAAAACCTTAGGTACACCTATGTATTTTAGTGGTTATACATCCGTCTATAATTTCAATAAAGTGTGAATATCCCTGAACAGATGTAAAGATCCTCATTAGGTGCACATAAAATTTTATCCCTATAGGTGTGTGTTAAATACATGTGTTGTATTTAGATAGTGCATGAACATGATATAGATTAAATAGAAAAGAGTAAAAGAAGTTATGAAAACTGAAAGTAGACTCTGAAGCAGTTATAGGATCAGTTAACTGCTGCAAGTAAAAATTGTTACAAAATGCCAAGCTCTTAACTAAATCTTTATATTCTAGTGAAAAAGGAGAATAGTATATTTTAATTGCCCATGAAATTAAGTATTCAGCTTTTGGGGATCATTAGTAAAAATTTTAGAGATGGAGCAGTATTATCACACAAAATATACATCTAGCACATAGATACAAAATGTGTAGACAGTGAAACCATTTCTGAAATCATAAGGAGATACATCACCACAGTTCCATTTAAAATAATAGAAATCGCTACTAGAAATAGATAATCCTGGTATGGAAACCAGCGAGAGACTAGTCTTCATTATAAACCAAAACTGATCTAACTCTATAAGTCAAAGAAAATAACATTATGAGTTAAAATATATGATTACTGTCATGACAATGTCCAGCAGTCCTCATACAAATGGGCATAACATTCATAAAACCAATTCTATGCCAAACTAATAAATTTCTAATAATACACAGGTGAAGGAAGTCCGAGGTCCTGATATGCCAGAAGAAAAATTTAATCAGACCACCTACCTGAAAAACTCAAATAGTCGGAAAAAAAAGTTTGTGAGCAGAGTCAAAACGTGACGATACCTGTATAAGTCAGAAGCACGACAAAAAAATAAATTATTTATTACACAACTTCCAAGAGGAACGACTTAATATCTGAGCAAATAGTTACTTGGTCAGATCGAATCAAAACACCAACGTAACTAGGGGGCCTGATAAAATAAAATTTAATCATTCAGCATTAAAATATGAGGAAATTTTATTGTTAGCAAACGTACCTCTAGTAAAATGTGAATTAGAGAGGAATTTACCTCTGAATAAAAATCATTTTCCAAGTTGACGATGCGAAGGTCGATTCAGGACAAATCGAAATGGTTCCCTTAGTCACGAGGAGGAGGTAGAAGCATAAGAAAATTGTTTCAGTCAACAAATCGATCTTTTATTAAAAACGCAGGACATAAGATAAGTGAAACGAATGATACGAATGAGTTCTATGGACTGTAACAAGAGAGGCGAAACGGATAGGCGTTCGAATGCAAATTATTCTATCAGGATATGAGAACTAACAATGTAAAACTCACATACATTCAGCACACAGAAAAATAGGTATACAATTAAACCAGAGCTCGGCCTTTCAAGAAGCTATATGCACTATAACGATGGAAAAAAAATATATAGCATAGGTAAGACTTAGCAAGAGAACAATATGTGGTGTAAGTCTGCATCGTGGAAGAACTTGTAGAAAGTTGCATGGATGCTAGATGAACAAACCAGGAGCATAAGACTAGAGCAACCACTGATCAGCAGAGGAGAAAATGAATATTATGCTAGAGAATGTAAACCATAAGTATCACAAGTTGGAGCGAAACCCTCAAACATCTCGACCTTATAGGTGGCACGCATTGGAGCACCATACAACAGATTAATGACTCATGGCTGGGAAATCAAGAAATTTCAAGTGGAGGCCGACGAGAAATAACACCAGAGCATTAATGCCATAAAATGAGGAGGACATAAACATATGAAAAAGGGTTAGAAAGAAAAATCATCAACACGAAAGCGTAAATATTGAGGCGGGAAACCTGAGAATAAATCTAGATCAAATGATACGAAGGTACTACCAATTTAATGTAGTCAGTTCACTGGTGCCATTGCAATTTATACGAAATTGACTCACACATCAAGTGCAATTTCCATGGTTCATTATTTAAACAAACATAATATGTATAGGGCCGTGTAAGACCAAGAGGTAGTGTGAGAACTCCATGAGAAATTTTACGAATTGACAATACGATGGTTCTAAGGCAAAACGAATTTGCATCATATGGCTTATACCATACTCACATTATGATATGCAGTACATATGTATAACCATAAGATATATATATTTATATACACATAGGAAACCTCTTAATAAAAATGATAAGGGGAAAAAACTATGTTGAAGAAAAAATATATAGTCACCCAATAGGTATGTGGACTATTAGACAAAAGACTTGTATGCATTTTTACCATATGGTGAAGTAAATTATGTATGTAAAAAAAAAAAAAAAAAAAAATGTTGTGAATTGGGAGACATGACAAATGGTATCAGGGCCCATGTTAGCATAACCGGGTTGTTGTTGTTCTCACTGTATAAATTATTTTTACTGATTTTGTTTTGTTTAGTGTACAATGGTACTGAAACAGAAAAGTTAATGGCTAAAGGTGATGAAATTTATGTTGACCTGCGTGATGATGATAACACGTGAGATCCCAATGCTCCTTTGATGATAATGTTACATAGGTTGCAACGGGATATGGCTGAGCTAAGAAGCCAAAATGATAGGTTGTCATTAGCTAGTGAGGAGCAAGAAAAGCTCATAATAGAACTAACTTCGCAAAACAATCAAGAAATCAAAGGTACCAGAAAGAGGAAGAAAGGAAAATTCTCAGATGATTCTGAGGAAGATGACACTACTAGACATTAGTGTAAATAGAGAAATGAATTACAGGGGGAATTCTGAAAGATAAAACCTCCCTCATATGCCGGGGAGTAGGAAGATGCTGAGGCTTGGTGGTTTAATATGATTAAATATTTCCAGGTCTATGAATATGAAAGTAATATGAAAGCTAGATTAGCTATTTACCAATTACAGGGTAAGGCTACCTTGTGGTGGGAGGAGACAAAAATGGTCCATGCCATTGATGAAAATATAGTGGCTTGGGAAGATTTCCAAGTCAAATTTAAAAATTTCTATTTGAACGAACATTATTATGATGATAAAGCAAAGGAGTTCCATGAACTCAGGTTGGGACAGCTCACTATCGATGAGTTTTTCACCAGGTTTAAAGATATGCTAAGGTATGTTCCTTATATTCATGAATAGAAGGCTTGCCTATTGTGTACAAGGATAAAATAGAGTTCGATAATCCAAAAACTATGGATGAAGCGGTGAGGAGAGCTAGATTATGTTCTCAGCAATTTAAAGGTAAGGGTGAACATGGGAAAAGCTGGCTAAATAAGAGTGAATTCAAAGGGAAGAAATAGAAAATAGCTTACTTGAAGAACTTTGGCAGGGACCATCAGCGGAAGAAATTTAAAAAACCCAAGGAAAGTCAAAATGCTCAGTCCCAAGTTAGCTCAAACCAAATAGAGGGAGATAATAAGGAGGGAGTAGTCAAAATGTGGGAACAGTTGAAATTTTGAGGTTGTAGAGAACCTCATCTGTTGAGGGATTTTCCACTCCAAAATATTCAGATGATTATGAGGGATCAAGAAGCTACCACAGTGAATGACATAGCAAGGAATATACCCACTATCAGTGCAGCATTGGAAAACTGACAAGCAAGACATCAAGCTACTATGGTCGAGATGGAAGGTAAGATTGTTGACCAATCTGTTACAGTTTTAATTTATCTAGATGCTTCTTTGAGTTACACTAGTCCACAAATTATAGAGAAATGCAATCTCAAAACTGAAAAATTTTAGCAGTCTTGGTTGGTCCAGCTAGCCACTGGCACCAAGCGAAAAGTAACTCATAAGTTACCTCAAACAACAATTAAATTGAATGATGTTCAGACAGAAGTAAACTTAAACATTCTGCCCTTAGGCTCATATGACTTGCTGATAGGAATGGACTAGTTAGAAAAGAGAAAGGCTATGATGAACTGTTGGGATAAAACTCTACATTCCATAGATGAGGAAGGGAGACCCTTTATACTCAAAGGAAAACCAAAACCAATTTCTATAAGACAAATATCAGCTCTACAATTAAAGAGGACAACTAGGAAGGGATATCAATTATATGTTGTACACATTGAAGAATTAGGATAGCGACCTGAAGAAAATCTGTTTGACACTCTGCCAGTGGTAAGAGAGTTTAAGGAAGTTTTTCGAGATGAGGTTCCTCATCTTCCCCCCAAAAGAGAGATTGAATTTTCAATCAATTTGGTGCCTAGAGAAACACCTGTTTCCAGAGCCCCTTATTGGATGAGCCCCCCCGAACTCATGGAACTGAAAATGTAGTTGCAAGAGTTGTTGGATAAAGGGTATATCAGACCAAGTGTGTCTCCTTGGGGAGCACTGGTGCTATTCATGAAAAATAAGGATGGAACCTTAGAATGTGTATTGACTACCGTCAACTGAATAAGTTGACAGTAAAAAATAGATACCCATTGCCCAGAATTGATGACCTTTTTGATCAGGTAATAGGGGCTTCTATATTTTCTAAGATTAATCTGAGGACTGGTTATCACCAACTCAGAATTAAAGAGGAATACATTAGTAAAACAACTTTTCGAACCATGTATGGTCACTACGAATTTGTAGTCCTACCTTTTGGGTTGAAAAATTCCCCTGCCACCTTTATGTGCTTAATGAAAAACGTTTTGAATAAGTACTTAGATAAATTCGTACTAGTGTTCATAGATGATATTCTGGTTTATTCAAAAAGTGAGGAAGAGCACCAAGAACACTTAAGAATAGTTTTGCAGACTTTGAAGGAAAACCAGTTATATGCCAAATTTAGTAAATGTGAATTTTATAAAGACAAGATTCAGTACTTGGGGCATATTATTTCTCAACAAGGATTGGTTGTTGACTGTTACACAGTAATTTGTCAGTATCCCTACCATTCCCCGTCCTGCACAATGGAGGACCCATTTTGTGACCTCTGAACATTGTCATGCTTTGAAAATACCATCATTGCATCCCTTTCCATGAGGACAACATTTCTTCTGTTGATCATTTCCTGAGCAGACCTCTAAAAACACCTGTTTTTGCATTGGCGCTGGTAGCCCGTTATGTACTCGCGCCAATGGGGGAAAATTAACACTGAGCCCGCGCCAATTGGCGCTCTGTCCCAGTGTTGAACCCACGTCACTCTGTTTATGGAAAGTATTTTAAAAAAGGAGGCGAAGTTTCGATTACAACAACTTCGTGGATGAGTCATTAGGAGTGGTTTCGCCTGAATAACCACGGCCTTCCTCCTTTGGCCTCTTGTTTCCACCATATGGGGAACCTCCCAAAGGATAAGGCCTCCCTTCCACTATTGTAGGGATCCCAACCTCCTCCTCTCCTCTGTAAATATAGCCTTCATCCATTGATGAAGGGGCTAAAGGGCTGATAGTCTTGAAGTGCCTAAGCTTTGAATCTCCATATTCCCAAGAGCCTTGTGCTGTAAAGAGCCCTCTTTTTCCCTTAAGGCCGAATCAAGTAAGGAGACCATTGTCGAGAGACTTTGGAGAGGTTTTCCCTTTCCCTGACGAGCTTTGCGAGACGTGAACGACTGGGGACCCATCCGAAGGAGACCACGACGTCAGAACTTGGTTGTAATCTCTCTTCGTTTGTTATTTAATAGATGATTACGATTATGGTTCCACTCTATTTTCCATCATGTTAATATGAGTAATATCCTTTCTAAGTAATATTTAGTTACGTATGCCGGATTATATGCTCATATCTGTTTGTTTCTTGCATGTGCAGGTGTTCATCCGCGGAGATCATGGAAGGATTGTGATCTGCCGAGGCTGAGGAACGGGGACGCTTCTTCTTCAGATCATAGCATTGGAATCCAGGTAGGCTTCCATCTCTTGCCTTTTCATTCGTAATTAGGAACCTGCGTCGTAACATTGTTTGATTGTTGCTAGACCCCTGCTGGGCTAGTAGGGATCGCCTCTGTCCGCAGAGGGGATTTACCTCCTCAACATTGACCCTGAAAAAATAAAGGCTATTAGAGAATGGCGGGTGCCAGCTGATGTTTCAGCAGTGAGATCATTTATGGGAATTGCAGGTTATTATTGAAGATTTGTGGAAATATTTTCTACAATAGCATATCCCATAACTTCATTACAGGGAAAAGGAATCAAATTTGAGTGGACTGAAAAATGCCAAAACATATTTGAACAACTAAAACTAAAACTCACTACAGCCCCTATACTGAAAATTGCAGATCCTCACAAAGAGTTGTTGTATGCACCGATGCATGTAGAGAGGGATTGGGAGGAGTGATGTTACAGGAAAATTCCGTTATTGCATATGAGTCTAGGAAACTTAAGACACATGAAAAAAACTACAATGTATATGATTTGGAATTGGCTGTTGTAATTCATGCCTTGAAGATGTGGCGACACTATCTTCTTGGAAAGAAATTTGCATTGATAATTGATCATATTAGTCTTAAATATTTCTTTTCCCAAACTGATTTGAATGCTTGACAAGCCAGATGGCTGTCTTTTCTGAGTGAATTTGATATGGACATAAAACATATTAGAGGGAAAGAAAAAAAAATTGTTGATGCGCTAAGCAGAAATGCTTGCCAAAACATAAGTAACATTGGGAGTAGTGCTAGCCCTGAATTAGAAAATTTGATTAAAAAGGTAGGAGATCAAGATCCCAATTATGAAAATCTACAATTGAAAATGTAGAAAAAAGAAATGGCAGAGTACACCCAAAACCATAAAGGGTTGATCTGCTATAAAAACAGATTGTATATCCCCAATGTAGAATCTTTGAAAAAAGAGATCCTAGATGAATACCATAAACAACCATATGCAGGACATCCGGGATATCAGAAAATTCTTACAGCCTTGAAAAATAAATTGTTTTTGCCATGAATGAAAAGGGATGTGGCAGAGTATTTAGCTAGGTGCATGGAATGTCAACTAGTGAAAGTTGAACACCAGCACCCAGCTGGTCTATTAAATCCCTTGCCAATTGTAGAATGGAAATGGGACACTGTTTCGATAGATTTCATGACCGAGTTACCCAGGAAAAAATACCATCATGACTCGGTGATGGTAGTGGTAGACACTTTAACAAAGGCTGCACACTTCATACCTGTAAAATCTACTTTTGGGACAGCCCAAGTAGCAGATGTGTTCCTAAAAGAGATAGTAAGGCTACATGGCGTCTCAAGGATGATTATTTCAGATAGAGATGGTAAGTTCACAACTGCCTTTTGGAAAGGTTTGTTTGGGGGCATGGGCACTAAATTGAATTTTAGTACTACATATCACCCTTAGACAAATGGTCAAACAAAAAGAACAAATTAGATCTTGGAGGATATGCTGAGAATGTATGTGATGGATAGGCCATAAAAATGGGAAGACTACGTGCATTTAGCTGGATTTTCTTATAACAACAGCTATCAATCCTCCATCAAAATGAGTTGATTTGAAGCACTCTATGGAAGAAAGTATTGTAATCCTTTAAGTTGGAGCCAACCAGAAGATAGGTTAGTATTGGAACTAGATAATTTACAAGAAATGGAAAGGATTGTCAAAAAAATACAAAGAAACATCAAGACAGCACAAGATCGACATAAAAACTATGCTGATAAGAAGAGGGTACATCGAGAGTTCAAAGTGGGTGATCATGTGTACCTACGTATTAAGCCCGAAAAGAGCACACTTTATGCTGGAAGTTGTGCAAAATTGGCTCCTAGATATTGTGGGCCTTTTGAGGTGTTAGAAAGGGTAGGACCAGTGGCTTATAAGCTGGCCTTACTGCCCCATGTTAAAGTGCATGATGTGTTTCATGTTTTGTTATTAAAAATATATGTGCATAATGTTTCTCAAATTATCGATTGGAATGTGATACAGGTGGAACCAGAAGGGGAGTTCCTTCCGGAGCCGCTTCAAATATTGGAGCGGGAAGAAATTGCATTGAGGAACCAAACAATATCAAGAGTAAAGGTGAAGTGGAAGCACTTTACTACTGAAGAACCTACATGGGAAAGAGAAGTTGAGATGATGGAAAAATATCCATATCTATTTTCAAAATGAACTCTAGTAGTTAGTTGTCAACACCAAGGACGGTGTTTGTTTTCAGGGGGGGAATATGTAACACCCCTAGTTTTATGTTTTCCTTTGAAATTAGACATTTGAACTTCAATCCAAAGGGGAGTGGACCCCAATGGATAAGTATTGTGTGGATGTAATTAATTATTAATTAGGAAAAATAAACAAAATAATTCTATGCATATTGAGTTTAAAGTATTAATTATTAGGTTTTATTAATTTCTTGGTTTATAATATTAATATTTATCGTTTGGGTTCAACAATTACTTTAGTTTATAGTATTAAATATTTGGGTTTACTACTTCTTTTATTTATAATATTAATAATTTCGTGTTTATTAATCTATTTAAATTAAAATATTAATTATTAGGGTTTATTAATTTCTTAGATTTTTGGCTTTAAAACCATTATTCTTAGGGTTTAGTAATATTTTGTGTTTTTGATATTGATCCCTTGGCCTTATTGGTCTTGTAAGTTTTTAATATTATCGCTTCTAATTTCTTTGGTTTATAATATTTAACCCTTGTGTTTATTCGTTATTTCGGTTTATAATATTAATAATCTCTTCGGTTTATTAATCGTTTGACTTTAAAATATTGATTATTACGGTATTAGTATCCTAGGTTTTTTAGTTTAAAATATTAATTCTTGGGGTTCATTAACTTCTTGTCATTTTAATATTAATCCCTTGGCCTTATTGATATTTTGGGTTTATTATTTCCTTGGGATTTTAATGTCAATCCATTGGGTTTATTAATCTTTTATATTTTTAATTCATTGGGTTTATAATATTAACAATCCTTAAAGTTGATTGTTCTCTTTGGTTTATAATATTAATAATCATTCGAGTTTATCATTCATTTGTATTTAAAATATTAATTCTTAACCTTTATTAATATCTTCACATTTTAATATGGATTCCTTGGGCTTCTTGATCTCCTAAATATTTTTATATTTTTCCCTTTGGTTCACCAATTTCGTAGGTTTATAACATTAGACCCTTGGCGTTATTAGTTCTACTGGAGTATAATATTAATAAACCCTTCGTATATATTTAAGAGATATATAACCATTATAAATAGAAATAAAATACTAATATTATGTTATATTTTAATTTTAGTATAGTTTGAGTTATAACTAAATTAATGTATTCATTATTTTCAAATAATAAAATATTATATATTTCAATATATATATGATGATGATGATGATGGTTAACGTCCATGAGACCAATATTTGGTTTATCGAACCTAAAGAAAAGATTTATTTAATTTGATTTAAAATTTTATTCCTATGCTCAAAAATCTTGGAGAGAAGCCTCCCGAGCTCACTATAATTTTGACATCTTAAAAGGCTAGGAAGGTCAGTATTGCAAAAAAGATTACGAAATTGAGCTTCAATGTGGTTGTACATGGGGCACTCTAATAGGAAGTGATTACATCCTCGATGTTCATATTCTCACAGAGATGGCAGATCCTTTCCATCCATTGTGTTTTAGGAACTGTCCAATGACTTGTTTCACTATGGAGCTCTTGAAAGTTCGTTCTAATCTTGGCTATATATATATATATATATATATATATATATGAGTTTAATATATAATATCAATATAGTTTATATTATTAATATATTACAAGTAAATATATAAGATATATTGGTAATTATATTCACAAATATATAATTATTATTTTGTAAAATACATGTCGTAGGTGGTGGATATAGGCCTATCAACGTATATGAAACACATTAGTGAATGTGGTTGTAAATATATTTCATATACGCCTATCAGTGTATATCAACCACATTGGTAAATGTGATTGTGCTAGTATATATGAAACAAATATCATTTTAAAAATATTTAAAACCAAAATAGTTTAAAAACAATATAATAAAATTTTTTAAAAATAAATTAAAAAATGTAATAAAACTAATAAGTTAAAAAAAAAAAATTAAAACTCAAAAAAAAATTAAAATATATAAACCAGTGCTTATTTTAATAAAGTGGGAAACTAATGTGAAATTTATACTTTTATTTACTATTTTTATTAATTTTAAAACAATACAATATATCAATAAATGAAAATATATAAAGCATTCCTTATTTTAATAAAGTAGGAAACCAATGTGAAATTCATACTTTTATTTACTAATTTTTTAAATTTTAAGACAATACAATACATCAACATTTATGTTAATGATAAAAAGTAATATATAAATATTTATATTGATGTTACAAGTATAATAAGATTGTTGTTAAATATGAAAATGTTTCTTTCTAAATATGCAAATGTTGAAGGGCATTTGAGTTCATTTGAAAATTTTAATATAACTAAATATATAAGTAATAAATGTTTTTTTTTTAATCAAAACATAATTTATTAAAATAAATTACACATAAATATAACTAGTACCCTTTTATTATAGTTAATTTTAATAAATAAAAAATTAGTAAAAAATTATAAATTTTTTAAAACTTTATTTTGATGAATAACAATTTAATCAATAACATAAACTATTGATATGTATTTTAAAACCTTATACCTTCCTGAGTGTATATAAAAATTAACTCTATATCTTTTAAATTGGTACCTTTTAGTCTTATATTACAGAGTAGATCATGCTAGATTTACAAGAGCCCAAAAAATTATGATATGTAATTTTAGAAACTATTATTTATTATATTTTATTTATAAATGCTAAATTAATAAGAGGTCAAAGTACATGATATGAAAAAAAGTAATTTTCTAGGGTTTTGTTAGCACAGTTGTAATCTTTTGCATCATTTGTCCTCTTCTATGAACCCGCTGTGCACTGCTTCTGCAATGTTTTGGACCTCTCTAGGCCCGGGTTGAAGCAACAATGTTAGGACCCTCACTGTGGCGAGAGGGGCCACAATCCTACTACAGTGCAAAAAAATTGACACCCTTTGTGCAAGGTCATCATGTCAATGGATTGAACGATTCCTCCTTAGCCGTAGAAACCCTCGTTATGGGGGTGTAGTGCCAAGAAAAGAAAGGTCAAATTCGATGCCTTCCTAAGGCATAAATGAGTCACAAAATTTCATCCCAAACAATTTCCTAGAAAATGCTCGACAATACATGAAAGATCGTGCAATGATTTACAATTTCCTAGGTATTTGGCCTCAAGAACAAAATATCCTAGCCTGGATCCAGAACACGTGGTCCACAACAGGAAATTTTGAACTCTGAATCAGGGCCAAAGGCTTCTTCATTCTGATCTTTGAATATCTAGAAGACTACAAGAGGATCTTAAAAAACGGACCATATTTTTTGGGAAGTGTAGGCCTCTTCATCCGCTATTGGGAAGAATGCTAAAACATGGAAATAGAAGAATTCGGCATGACCCTTGTCTATGTTCGGTTCTATTCCCTCCTAGATGATTTTTTTGAACCTCACAGCCTGCAAGGAATCGAGAACTCAATAGGAGCATTTTTTAAAACATCGAAAATCACCAAACACCAACGACATGTGACCTATGCCCAGATCTATGTCCATATGAACATATATAAACCGCTACCAGAATCCATTTATCTAATATACCACGACTCTACATGGACCTGACCGTTGTATTATGACCACATCCATTTCAAATTTCTTCATTGTCATGAGTATATCCATCTCTTCTGATACTTCCCATTTACAGTTGTAAACGGCTCGAGCAACTATGCTAGTTAAGGATGGTAATGAATTTAAATCCATTAAATGGCATCGATTCAAGGTCAATCAGCCCCCACAATTTAATCCTCCAGATCACTCGAGCCCCAACACACATGTCCACGCCCAACCTCCTCATGCCCCGTCCTCCTCCTCTCAGCAGGCGCCTCCCGAATCAAAAAACCATTTTGCGGCCATCATCGATGAATCCCTGGCCCTCATCCCTTCCCCTATGCTAACTTCCCAATCCCTTCGCTCATCATCCTAAGTATCTCCTTAATCTATGGAGATTGACAAGCTAATATCAAACCCTGGAAAAACAATTTCTTCCAAGAGAAATATCCCTAGTCACACTGAATTAGATCGATGCATCCAAGAGGTCCAGCGGAAAATGAGTAAGATCTTGGAAGCCGAGGAGTAGGATAATAGGCTTGGTGCAGAAAAATATTTAAAAGCTCGAGTAGGCCAAGCATCAAAGATATCTTAGGTGACCAACTAATCCATTTTGGAAATCTTTTTAATCAATGGGTGACTCGTTCTCGATGAGCAGACTTAGATCTCCACAACACAGGAAGAGAGGGAAACCCCCTTAGCATAAAAATCCAAGAGCTTGGGGGATATGAGAAGAGTAAGAAGGGACAGAAAACTACCAAAGAGCTTATTTGTGAAACCGAATAACTTTTGTTAAACTCAGGGAAAATGGGATAGTTGACAGATTTATATCTCGGATCTGTTGCTCCTTCCTCATGAAGATCATGTCATGGAATATTAGGGGCTTTAGCAGCCCAAGAAATATCTGCTCCCTGAAGAAAAAATAAGAAATTACAGACCAAATTTTCTTATTCTGAAGGAGAGAACGGTGCCTGTAGACAAAGTTACGAAAAATATCCAACAATGTTGGAGGAATATCGATGCCATGATGATAGATGCCATTAAAGCTGCAGGGGGCATAAAAATCTTTGGGATCCACATTGTGTCATCATAGAAGACTGGATCGACACCAAATTCACTATGTCAACCTTGATTTTTTTGATAGGTGAACACTGGTGGAGCATCCTAACTACGGTCTATGGGTCATCTATGCCTCACAAAAAACCTGTGTTCCTTACGCATATCAAAAATCTCAGTAGGTTATTGGCCACGGAAGAGTGGATACTGGGAGGGGATTTCAACTTGATCTGCGAACTTAAGTAAAAGCCCGGGGAATTTTTCTTCTTAGAGCCATCCTCTCATGCCTTAAATGACACTATTGAGGATCTCTACCTCATTTATGTCATTCCCATAGAAGGTCTCCATACGTGGTGAAATCGAAGAGGGCTAGAGAACCAAATCACCTGCAGACTCAACAGGTTCCTTTTCTTTGAGCAGCTTATCTGACTGACCCCCAACTCTCCATTGAGATCCTCCATTCCATCAACTAGGATCAGTATCCCATCAGTGTGGATTTATCCTCTTCTAGCCCCCCTCAAAGACGCCCATTCCAGTTCAAGAGTTTTTTTGCTACAAAACCACGCATTCTTGGACCAATTAGATTCACGGTGGAAAACATTGGGTACACCACCCAATAATAAAATGTGATATTTTCAAAAGAAGTTGCAAGGACTCAAAGGCCATATTAGATCTTGGAACCATGAAACTTTTCAAAATATTCTCTAGGAAAAGAGGAAGTCAGAAGCCAAGCTAGAGGAAGTAGAGAAATGAATTATACAGGAAGGCTGCACAGGAAGAGGTGGAAAAAAAAAGAAGATATCTTGAATAAGGACCTGGAGGAACAAAATCAGTAGGAGGAAATGCTATGGCAGTAGAAATCTAGGATTCGATGGTTGAGAGATGAAGAACATAACACAAAATTCTTCCACCAATCCATGATCCAACATCAACAATGTAATAAAATCACCCACCTGTAGGTGGCTGACGGTTTTGAGCTCAACCGCCAATGATACATAGAGACGGAGCTGCAAGCCTTCTTCTCATCCCTTTTGTAGGATTAAGGCTATGAACGATCGAAGGCTCTGCACAAATTTACTCATAATATACCCTCTTTGATCTTGCAAGACCAAAATGAAGCTCTTTTAAGCCCCGTTTCCCTTTTGGATATCTAAGAAGTCATGAAGCCCTTGCCTTTGAGTAAGGCTCTAGGTCTGGACAACTTTACTGCAGAATTTTTCAAGGCTGGATGGCCCTTCCTTAGCCAAAACATATGGGAGATAGTGGAGGAATGAAGGTAGCTCAGACAGGTATGATTTTGCCTTAACGCCAAAATCATCTCCCTCATCCCCAAATCTAAGGAGGAAAAAAGGCTCGAGGATTTCATGGCTATCTCCATATGCAACATCATTCATAAGATTCTTTCCACCATCAGAGTCTACAGGCTCAAGCCATCGCTTCACCACATCATTAGTCATGAGCAATTGTGGTTTGTGGAGGGAAGACAAATCCTAGATGGAATTGTCTCCGTGCATGAGATCATCCACTCTATCAAAATGCATAAGATTCATAGAATGCTGCTGAAATTGTATCTATAGAAAGAATATGGCTGCCTCAGCTGGGATTATCTATTGGAAACCCTACAAGCTTTTGGTTTTGTAGCTTAATGGATTCAATGGATTAAACCAATGATATCCACTTCATTTTTTTCCATTCTCATAAATTACATGTCGTTCGAAACCTTTCGGTCCTCGAGGGGTATTCGTCAAGGTGACTTGCTCTCCCCCTTCCTATTCACTATTGAAGTAGAAGGGTTTGGTTTCTTACTCCAAGCTGCTAAAAAATCCAATGAGATAACAATGCTTCATCTACTAGGATCAAATGTTGATATGATTCACTAGCAGTTCGTGGATGATAACCTCCTTTTCAATGTCGTAACTCTAAAAGAAACCTCCCAACTCAACCTCATCTTGGAGGACTTCTAAGAAGCATCAAGTATGCTCCTCAATAAGATCAAGTATAATATATATTTCTTCAATAATTCTCGTCCAGTCCAAGCCTCCTTAGCCATAACCCTGGGTTTCAATATTAGCTCTCTCCCCTCCAAATACCTACAAGTTTCCCTCTTGTTCAGCCCTCTGAACATTGACCCCTAGAAAGACCTCTATACCAAACTATCTAGTAAGCTCTCCAACTGGACTTTGCGGGTCCTTAACATAGTAGGATGAGCCACCCTCCTCAAATTTGTCCTAATATCAATCACCCTTTAACATATTTCCTCTCTTTCACCCTTGAACTGCATCTACTCGGACCATATTGAATAATTCTAGTGATTCCTCTGGGGAGGTGCGACGGAAAAAATAAAGTGGCCTCTAACAGCTTGGCATAAGCTGGTTCTCCCAAAATATATGGGGGGTTTGAGCTTGAGGGACCATGCTATTCTCAATGTAACTCTAGGTGCCAAACTCTGGTGGCACTAGTTGAAAGGAGGACCAGAACTGTGGAAGACTATTTGGTCTCATAAGTATGGTGAGGGTAGAACGAAGAGTGAAATACTTCACACACCCCTTCCCAGTCAACGATCTACCATTTGGAACCTCACCAACACCAATAGGTACCTGATTCACACACACTTATTCTAGGAAGTCAACGATAGGAAAAATGGCATATTTTGGGAGGACTCTTGGCAACAATCCCCCCGCCTCTCTTAAGACCATTCTTTTTTGGATCTCATGTCCCTCTTTAATTCCTGCAAATCTATGAGAATCAATGATTATTGGTGCAACCAACCATACAAGCATGGGTTGCGCCAATGGAAAACCAAAGAAGATTGGCCTATAAAACTTCCTTGCCAAGGGTTTGATCGGCTTGGCTAGTATCTCGCCCAATAGAAAATTCATGCGTCTAGGGGTTCAAACAAATTACGATGGGGCCTCTAGACCTTTGGGGTATTTTCCATCGAGGAAGATTATCTCCTTCATACGACGATGCCATTCATCCCCAACACTCATGTTTGGAAGATAATATGGACAATTCATCTATGGCCGAAATTGGCCCACTTCCTATTGCTAATTGTTCATAAGCACATCTTAACATGGGATTGTCCCCTTAAGAGGGGTTTATCAGACCTTCCATGTGCTTCCTTTTCAAGCGGGCCGAAGAAACTCAACATCACCTCTGCATGGACTACCACTTAACTAAACTATTCTCGTCGCAAGCCTTTGATATTTTTGGCCCCGTCAATGACTTCCCCACCACCACAAGAGCCCTGCTCAAAGATCGGTCAACCCTCAAATTCTCCAAACCTGTGGTCTTCAAAGCTTGGAGGATCCTCCCTAGTCTCTTGCTTCGGAACACTTAGAAGGGGACAAACCGTTCAATATTGGAGAATCAAGCCCCTCCTGCCCCTCTTATCAAGTCTTTGACCCTTTCCAACGTTTGGGAATCAATTCTCATGGATAATTCGGACCCCATGGACTGGGATGTGGGTCAGCCTGATCTTTCCATCCCACATCTCCTAAATCTCTCCTCTAACCTGGTTCACCCCCACCCGAACCTGGACTACCCTGCCCCCCCTCCGTTGTCTTCCTTCTCCCTTTCCCCTATGGAATGTATTCAGCTCAATTTTGATGGAGCCTCAAAGGGAAACCCAGGCCAGGCGTGATATGGAGGCATCCTCTGGGATGACAAAGGATCATTTAAGGCAGCATACATAGGATCAAGGCTCACTTCAACAAATAATGTAGCAGAACACATTGGGATGAAAGTGGAGTTGAATCTGGCTAATGACATCATATATAATCATATAAGCATAGTTTTGGATTCCTGGCTAATTCTGGATATGACCCAGAAAGTTATCGATGACATGGATCCTTAGAAAATAGCTAAGATTTGGCAGCAGGACGCTCAACCTTCTCACATAAAAGGTATCATAAGTCAAATGGAGTATACCTCTATGAGCCATGTGCCTCGTTCAGGAAAAAAGGTGTTATATTTCATAACCAACAGGGGCATGAACAAGCCAACTAATGAATTCCATGGCATTTGGGATGAACTATTATAAAAGTTGGATTTTCACCCTGGCGAGGCTTAAAACCTCCAAAGTCTCATGGACGAAGACCTTCTAGTCCCCACTGGGGGTGTCCAATCAATGGGAAAAGTGTCACATGGGCAGTTAAGTCCAGTCTAGTCCTCATACACGTGCCTCTTGAATAACTAGCCTCCTACACACGAGCAGTAATGGGCCTCAAGGAAGATGTTCCTACGATAGTTAAGCATGTTTCTAAGGGTGTGATGGATGTCTCTCAGGGAATTTGTTATCTGTACACGATGGTTAAGGTGGATGGGATGGTCTTTGCAGAGGAACGACTGCTAGCTCTCAAGCCTTGGCTTGAGCTCCGCCGGCTTGAGATGAGGAGAGTGATAGCTCCATTAGGTAGTAGTGGACAGAGTTTGGTAGTCGAGAGGCATCCTGGAAATGGTAGGAGAATGATCACATTGCACCACAAGGCAGATGAAAGGGGTGGAGTTGGATTCAGTGTAGAGGGAGCATCTCCAGATGCATGGTCCTTGTGCTGAGCGCGGGTGCCTAATCGTCGTTTTCGGACTATGAAGAAGAATTCCTTCATTCGCCAAGCCATGGGTGGTTCTGCCTTGGGCCTATAGAGAACTCATACTCTCCTTGGATTCAAATTTGCGGGTTGTGGAGCTTCCAAACCTCGTTAGACGACAATCTAGAGATTTGTGGTGGTCATGTATATTTATAATTTTTAAAGGTATAACTTATACATGTATCTTCTATTTATTTCAATCTCTATAATTTCGTTCATAATTATTGAGATCCATTGAAAATGAATTTATAGAAGCTATTAAAGTTCTTCCTTCAAGAAATAATTAGAATTTTAATTAGTTCCCTCAACTAATAAAATGATTTCTTTTTCAGGCCTTCCTCTTCATGTTATGAAACCAGTCATGAATTTTCATTATGTTTTTCCTCTATCATAATTTAATTTGTATGTTTTCCATATGGTTACTCACTTACAATATATTTTTTTTTGTATATTTTAACTTATTTTCCTATTTGTACAGAGGAATGAAGTTCGAAAATTTCCTTAACTCATAAGGTAATTTTATATTAAAATTTATGTTGTTATTTTTTCACATTCAATGTAGTTAATTTAATTATCTTAATAATTAAATTCCAACCCTTTTTCTTATGGTTTATTTTAAAGTTATTGAACCTTTCAAAATTTTCTTCTCGTTAATCTGTGCATTCCTCTCACAATAATTGACAATTTATTTTATTCCTTTTATGTACAGGTTGGTGATAACTTGCTATAATTCAATCCACTATATTCAAGGATAATTATTATTGTATAGATTTTGTAATTAATATCAAAAATATTTATCTTCAGTTAATGTTCTATGGACAATATATTATGATACATTTTATCAATTCTTTCTACAAAATTTTGTTCCTATTATGATAATAAGAATTCATCTTTATATGAATTATGTTTATATTCTACTTATTTGTAGTAATTCAATTGGCTATTATTTTTACCCATGAATTCTACATATAGATATTGTACTATCTTATAGTACTTCAATATATATGATATTTAATTCCCTATTTTTCCATAAGAATGAATAGATATATGCAATTTTTCTATTTCAATTACACTAGAGATATTTATATTTCATTTGTACAATCATGTTTCTTTCTAGATTGATGATTATCTCTCTTAGCACCTAGATTTTTGCTTCATTTTGATTTGCAGAATAATTATGTTAAATATTTCTTTTAACAACTATTCTAATTCATATGAGGTATTATCTGATGTAACACCCCTAGTTTTATGTTTTCCTTTAAAATTAGACATTTGAACATCAATCCAAAGGGGGGTGAACCCCAATGGATAAGTATTGTGTGGATGTAGTTAATTATTAATTATGAAAAATAAATAAAATAATTCTTTTCATATTAACCAAATGAGAATTTTGAGATCACTTTCAAAATCCATGAGGTGTGGAAAGAGGCTAAGACTTTCCCCAAAAATCTTTCAAAAATTCTTGAAAGAATTTATTTATAGATTAGATTTTTCAAGAAAAATCTAGATTTTCCCCAATGAGGGGGAGAGTAGTTGGGAAGAGGTAAAAAGCTAGAAAATCATAAAGTAGCTTTAAAATTCCCTAAATAATGGAAGCCTAGGAAAAAAAGAAGAAGAGGATCCTGTAATTCTGGACGCAGAATTAGAAACAGGCTTTGGGGAGCATAAGATTAAATAAGCTACTCCAGAACAGATTGGGGTGGGTCTGTTCTTGGAGGAGATCTCAGCTCAGGGGTGAGTTCGAGAGAAAAAGAAACTATAAGGTTGGGAGGATTGGTCATCTACATAATTGGTATGCTCATAAGATTTTTATGAATGGTTAAAAGAGTTGTTGGAATATTGTACTGGTGCATGCTATAGCTAATATTCTATTTAAGTTAAAATTTATGTTGCTTACTTTTAACATAATTCTGTAGAATAAATCAATCCTCTCAGCTCTGTATAGTAGTAGGAATAAAATCTGTGGGGAGAATCCAACAGAGACTCTAAAACACTGTGGTTTAAATCTAAGGATACATTTTATCCACAAAAATGATTTGGTTGTTTAACTTTAATCTGCTTCTGAGTTAATAAAATAATTGTTGCATATAGGAAAAGATAGCATGATAAACTCATAGGTAACAGATATAACTGAAACCAGACATACTTCAAACCTGTTCCCTGTGGGAAATGATATAATTAAAAAAGTTCATGTGTTATAAAAATATATATATACCAATGAAAGTATGAATTAGACTACAGTACTCAGAAATTAATTTAATAACAGTGACAATGTAACTAAGGGCTATAGTGATGTAAACATGCCCTGAAATCATACTGCACAGTGTTAAAACAAGTAGAACGTTCTTCTAGAAATCTGCATGTAAATGGGTGTATGTAATAAAAGGTTGCAAGTTAATTGTGAACACATACATTTTATATCTACACTATGGCTAACAAATTTGAAGAAAGATAATTGACAAATGATCCTGTATGACTGACACACATATGCATGATAATTACTTTGAAATTTGAAGATAAATTTCATTCAGAGGCTGTCAGTTAATAGAATAAAATCCTGTGTTATAGGATAGAAACATAACATGAAACTTAACAAGTGACATTTTATATCTATACAGAGTGTAAAGAAATTTAGAAGCTCTAAATCAGACATTCATGTTATTATATTAGATGTTCATGAAAGATTTTACTAAAAAAAAAAATTAAGGGAAAAACCTTAGGTACACCTATGTATTTTACTGGTAATACATCCGTCTATAATTTCAATAAAATGTGCATATGCCTGAACAGATGTAAAGATCCTCATTATGTGCACATAAAATTTTATCCCTATAGGTGTGTGTTAAATACATGTGCTATATTTAGATAGTGCATGAACAAGATATAGATTAAATAGAAAGGAGTAAAAGAAGTTATGAAAACTAAAAGTAGACTCTGAAGCAGTTATAGGATCAGTTAACTGCTGCAAGTAAAAATTGTTACAAAATGCAAAGCTCTTAACTAAATGTTTATATTCTAGTGAAAAAGGATAAGAGTATATTTTAATTTCCCATGAAATTAAGTATTCAGCTCTTGGGGATCATTAGTAAAAATTTTAGAGAAGGAGCATTATTATCACAAAAAATATACATCTAGCACATAGATACAAAATGTGTAGACAGTGAAACCATTTCTGAAATCATAAGGAGATACATCGCCACAGTCCCATTTAAAATAATAGAAATCGCTACTAGAAATAGATAATCCTAGTATGGAAACCAACAAGAGACTAGTCTTCATTATAAACCAAAACTGATCTAACTCTGTAAGTCAAAGAAAATAACATTATGAGTTAAAATATATGATTAATGTCGTGACAACGTCCACCAGTCCTCATACAAATGGGCATAACAGTCATAAAAACAATTCTATGGAAAACTAATAAATTTCTAATAATACACAGGTGAGATCTGAGTATGAGTGGTAAATTCCAAAACCCTCGTAGGACTCTGAATGAAGTTCAAGGTCCTGATATGCTAGAAGAAAAATTTAATCAGACCACCTACCTGAAAATCTCAAATAGTCGGAAAAACAAGTTCGTGAGCAGAGTCAAAACATGACGATGCCTGTTCAAGTCAAAAGCATGACAAAAAAAAAATATTATTTATTATACAACTTCCAAGAGGAACGAATTAATATCTGAGAAAATAGTTACTTGGTCAGATCAAATCAAAACGCTAACGTAACTAGGGGGCCTGATAAAATAAAATTTAATCATTCAGCATTAAAATATGAGGAAATTTTATTGTTAGCAAACATACCTCTAGTAAAATGTGAATTAGAGAGGAATTTACCCCTGAATAAAAATCATTTTCCAAGCCGACGATGGGAAGGTCGATTCAGGATGAATCGAAATGGTTCCCTTAGTCACGAGGAGGAGGTAGAAGCATAAGAAAATTGTTTCAGTCAAAAAATCGATCTTTTATTACAAACACAGTACATAAGATAAGTGAAACGAATGATACGAATGAGTTATATGGACTGTAACAAGAGAGGCGAAATAGATAGGCGTTTGAATGCAAGTTCGAATGCAAATTCTTCTATCAGGATATGAGAACTAACAATGTAAAACTCATGTACATTCAGCACAAAGAAAAATAGGTATACAATTAAACCAGAGCTCGGCCTTTCAAGAAGCTATACGCACTATAACGATGGAAAAAAAAATATAGCAGAGGTAAGACTTAGCAAGAGAACAAGATGTGGTGTAAGTCTGTGTCGTGGAAGAACTTGTAGAAAGTGGCATGGATGCCAGATGAACAAACCAGGTGCATAAGACTAGAGCAACCACTGCTCAGCAGAGGAGAAAATGAATATAATGCCAGAGAATGTAAACCATAAGTATCACGAGTCGGAGCGAAACCCTCAAACATCTCGACCTTACAGGTGGCATGCATCGGAGCACCATACAACAGATTGATGACTCATGGCTGGGAAATCAAGAAATGTCAAGTGGAGGCCGACAAGAAATAACACCAAAGCGTTAATGCCATAAAATGAGGAGGACATAAACATATGAAAAAGGGTTAGAAATAAAAATCATCAACATGAAAGCGTAAAGATTGAGGCGAGAAACCTGAGAATAAATCTAGATCAAATGATACGAAGGTACTACCAATTTAATATAGTCAATTCACCGGTGCCAATGCAATTTATACGAAATCGACTCACACGTCAAGTGCAATTGCCATGGTTCATTATTTAAAGAAACATAATATGTATAGGGCCATGTAAGACCAAGAGGTAGCATGAGAACACCATGAGAAATTTTACGAATTGACAATACGATGTTTCTAAGGCAAAACGAATTTTCATCATATGGTTTATACCATACTCACGTTATGATATGCAGCACATATGTATAACCATAACATATATATATTTATATACACATAGGAAACCTCTTAATAAAAATGATAAGGGGAAAAAGCTATGTTGAAGAAAAAATATATAGTCACCCAATAGGTATGTGGAGTATTAGACGAAAGACTTGTATGCATTTTTACCATATGGTGAAGTAAATTATGTATGTAAAAAATAAAAATAAAAAAATTGTTGTGAATTGGGAGACATGACGAATGGTATCAGAGCCCATGTTAGCCAAACCGATTTGTTGTTGTGCTCACTGTATAAATTATTTTTACTGATTTTGTTTTGTTTAGTGTACAGTGGCACTGAAACAGAAAAGTCAATGGCTAAAGGTGATGAAATTTATGTTGATCTGCGTGATGAAGATAACACGCGAGATCCCAACTCTCCTTTGATGATAATGTTACATAAGTTGCAACAGGAGATGGTTGAGCTAAGAAGCCAAAATGATAGTTTTTCATTAGCCAGTGAGGAGCAAGAAAAGCTCATAAGAGAACTGACTTAGTGAAGCAACCAAGAAGGTGAAGGTTCCAGAAAGAGGAAGAAAGGAAAATTCTCAGATGATTCTGAGGAAGATGACACTACTAGACATCAGTCTAAATAGAGAAAGGAATTATAGGGGGAATTCCGAAAGATCAAACCTCCCTCCTATGCTGGGGAGTAGGAATATGCTGAGGCTTGGTGGTTCAATATGATTAAATATTTCCAGGTCTATGAATATGAAAGTAATATGAAGGCTAGATTAGCTATTTACCAATTACAGGGTAAGGCTACCTTGTGGTGGGAGGAGACGAAAATGGTCCATGCCATTGATGAAAAGACAGTGGCTTGGGAAGATTTCCAATTCAAATTTAAAAACTTCTATTTGAACGAACATTATTATGATGATAAAGCAAAGGAGTTCCATGAACTCTGGTTGGAACAACTCACTATTGATGAGTTTTTCACCAAGTTTACAAATCTGCTAATGTATGTTCCTTATATTCGTTAATAGAAGGCAAAGGTGCAAAGGTTTTTGAATTATTTTCCTGCTGTGTACAAGGATAAAATAGAGTTCAATAATCCAAAAACTATGGATGAAGCGGTGAGGAAAGCTATATTATGTTATCAGCAATTTAAAGGCAAGGGTGAACATGGGAAAAGCTGGGTAAATAAGAGTGAATTCAAAGGGAAGAAATAGAAAATAGCTTACTTGAAGAACTTTGGTAGGGACCATCAGCGGAATAAATTTAATAAACCCAAGGAAAGTCAAACTTCTCAGTCCCAAGTTGGCTCAAACCAAATAGAGGGAGATAATAAGGAGGGAGCAGTCGAAATGCGGGAACCATTGAAATTTTGAGGTTGTGGAGAACCTCATCTGTTGAGGGATTGTACACACTGAAATATTTATATGATTATGAGGGATCGAGAAGCTACCACTGTGAATGACATAGCAAGGAATATACCCACTATCAGTGCAGCATTGGAAAACTGACAAGCAGAACATCAGGCTACTATGGTCAAGATGGAAGGTAAGATTGTTGACCAATCTCTTACAGTTTTAATTGATCCAGGTGCTTCTTTGAGTTACATTAGTCCACAAATTGTAGAGAAATGCAATATCAAAACTAAAAAAATTCAGCAGTCTTGGTTGGTCCAGCTAGCCACTGGCACCAAGTGAAAAGTAACTCATAAGTTACCTCAAACAACAATTAAATTGAATGATGTTCAGAAAGAAGTAAACTTAAACATTCTGCCCTTAGGCTCATATGACTTGCTGATAGGAATGGACTGGTTAGAAAAGAGAAAGGCTATGATGAATTGTTGGGATAAAACTCTACATTGCATAGATGAGGAAGGGAGACCCTTTATACTCAAAGGAAAACCAAAACCAATTTCTATAAGACAAATATCAGCTCTGCAATTGAAGAGGATAGCTAGGAAGGGATATCAAGTATATGCTATACATGTTGAAGAATTAGGATAGCAACCTGAAGAAAATCTATTTGAAACTCTACCAGTGGTAAGAGAGTTTAAGGAATTTTTTCCAGATGAGATTCCTCCCCCCCAAAAGAGAGATTGACTTTCCAGACGATTTGGTGCCTGGAGCAACACCTATTTCCAGAGCCCCTTATTGGATGAGCCCCCCCGAACTCATGGAACTGAAAATGTAGTTGCAAGAGTTGTTGGATAAAGGGTATATCAGACCGAGTGTGTCTCCTTAGGGATCACCAGTGCTATTCATGAAAAATAAGGATGGAACCTTAGAATGTGCATTGACTACCGTAAACTGAATAAGTTGACAATAAAAAATAGATACCCATTGCCCAGAATTGATGACCTTTTTGATCAGGTAATAGGGGCTTCTGTATTTTCTAAGATTGATCTGAGGACTGGTTATCACCAACTCAGAATTAAGGAGGAAGTCATTAGTAAAACAACTTTTCGAACCAAGTATGTTCACTACAAATTTGTAGTCCTACCTTTTGGGTTGAAAAATTCCCCTACCACCTTTAGGTGCTTAATGAATTTTTTTTTGAATAAGTACTTAGATAGATTCGTACTAGTGTTCATAGATGATATTATGGTTTATTCAAAAAGTGAGGAAGAGCACCAAGAACACTTAATAATAGTTTTGCAGACTTGGAAGGAAAACCCGCTATATGTCAAATTTACTAATGTGAATTTTATAAAGACAAGATTCAGTACTTGGGGCATATTATTTCTGAACAAGGATTGGTTTTTGACCCTGAAAAAATAAAGGCCATTAGAGAATGGCTAGTTCCAGCTGATCTTTCAGCAGTGAGATCATTTATGGGAATTGCAGGTTATTATTGAAGATTTATGGAAAGATTTTCTCCAATAGCATATCCCATAACTTCGTTACAAAGAAAGGGAATCAAATTTGAGTGGACTAAAAAATGTCAAAACAGCTTTCAACAACTAAAACTAAAACTCACTATAGCCCCTATACTAAAAATTACAGATCCTGACAAAGAGTTGTTGTATGCACCGATGCATGTAGAGAGGGATTGGGAGGAGTGATGTTACAGGAAAATTTTGTTACTGCATGTGAGTCTAGGAAACTTAAGACACATGAACAAAACTACAATGTATATGATTTGGAATTGGCTACTGTAATTCATGCCTTGAAGATGTGGCGACACTATCTTCTTGGAAAGAAATTTACACTGATAATTGATCATACTAGTCTTAAATATTTCTTTTCCCAAACTGATTTGAATTCTCAACAAGCCAGATGGCTGTCTTTTCTGAGTGAATTTGATATGGACATAAAACATATTAGAGGGAAAGAAAAAAAAATTGTTGATGCGCTAAGAAGAAATGCTTGCCAAAATATAAGCAACATTGGGAGTAGGGCTAGCCTTGACTTAGAAGAGTTGATTAAAAAGGTATGGATCAAGATCCCAATTATGAAAATATACAATTGAAAATGTAGAAAAAAGAAATGGCAGAGTACACCCAAAACCAGAAAGGGTTGATCTGCTATAAAAACAGATTGTATATCCCCAATGTAGAATCTTTGAAAAAAGAGATCCTGGATGAATACCATAAACATCCATATGCAGGACATCCGGGATATCAGAAAATGCTTACAGCCTTGAAAAAGAATTTTTTTTTGCCATGAATGAAAAGGGATGTGGCAGAATATTTAGCTAGGTGCATGGAATGTCAACTAGTGAAAGTTGAACACCCACACCCAGCTGGTCTATTAAATCCCTTGCCAATTGTAGAATGGAAATGGGACACTATTTCGATAGATTTCATAACTGGGTTACCAAGGACAAAATACCATCATGACTCGGTGATGGTAGTGGTATACACTTTAACAAAGGCTGCACACTTCATACCAGTAAAATCTATTTTTGGGACAGCCCAAGTAGTAAATGTGTTCCTAAAAGAGATAGTAAGGCTACATGGGGTCCCAAGGATGATGATTTCAGATAGAGATGGTAAGTTCACAGCTGCCTTTTGGAAAGGTTTGTTTGGGGGCATGGGCACTAAATTGAATTTTAGTACTGCATATTGCCCTCAGACAGATGGTCAAATATAAAGAACAAATTAGATCTTGGAGGATATGCTGAGAATGTATGTGATGGATAGGCCATAAAAATGGGAAGACTACGTGCATTTAGCTAAATTTTCTTATAACAACAGCTATCAATCCTCCATCAAAATGAGTCGATTTGAGGCACTCTATGGAAGAAAGTATTATAATCCTTTAAGTTGGAGCCAACTAGAAGATAGGCTAGTATTGGGACCATATACTTTACAAGAAATGGAAAGGACTGTCAAACAAATACAAAGAAACATCAAGACAGCACAAGATCGACACAAAAACTATGCTGATAAGAAGAGGGCACATCAAGAGTTCAAAGTGGGTGATCATGTGTACCTACGTATTAAGCCCAAAAAGAGCACACTTTATGCTGGAAGTTGTGCAAGATTGGCTCCTAGATATTGTGGGCCTTTTGAGTTGTTAGAAAGGGTGGGACCAGTGGCTTATAAGCTGGCCTTACTGCCCCATGTTAAAGTGCATGATGTGTTTCATGTTTCGTTATTAAAAATATATGTGCATAATTCTTCTCAAATTGTCGATTGGATTGTGATACAGGTGGAACCAGAAGGGGAGTTCCTTCCAGAGCCGCTTCAAATATTGGAGCGAGAAGAAATTGAATTGAGGAACCAAACAGTATCAAGAGTAAAGGTGAAGTAGAAGCACTTTACTGCCGAAGAAGCTACATGGGAAAGAGAAGCTGAGATGATGGAAACATATCCATATCTATTTTCAAAATGAACTCTAGTAGTTAGTTGTCAACACCGAGGATGGTGTTTGTTTTCAGGGGGGGAATATGTAACACCCCTAGTTTTATGTTTTCCTTTGAAATTAGACATTTGAACTTCAATCCAAAGGGGAGTGGACCCCAATGGATAAGTATTGTGTGGATGTAATTAATTATTAATTAGGAAAAATAAATAAAATAATTCTGTGCATATTGACCAAATGAGAATTTTGAGATCACTTGCCAAATCCATGAGGTGTGGAAAGAGGCTAAGACTTTCCCCAAAAATCTTGCAAAAATCCTTCAAAGAATTTATTTCTAAATTAGATTTTTGAGGAAAAATCTAGATTTTCCCTAATGAGGTGGAGGGTAGTTGGGAAGAGGTAAAAAGCAGGAAAAGAAGAAAGAAGCTTTAAAAGTCCCTAAATGAGGGAAGCCTAGGCAAACAGGAAGAAAAGCATCTTGTAATTTTGGACGTAGAATTAGAAACAGGCTTTGGGGAGCATAAGATTAAATAAGCTACTCCAATACAGATTGTGGTGGGTCTATTCTTGGAGAAGATCTCATCTTGGGGATGAGTTCAGGAGACAAAGGAACTCTAAGGTTCGGAGGATCGGTCATCTGCATAATTGGTATGCTCATAAGGTTTTTATGAATGGTTAAAAGAGTTGTTGGAATATTGTACTGGTGCATGCTGTAGCTAATATTCTATTTAAGTTAAAATTTATGTTCCTTACTTTTAACAGAAGTCTGTAGAAGAAATTAATCCTCTCAGCTCTGTATAGTAGTAGGAATAAAATATGTGGGGAGAATCCAACAGAGACTCTAAACCACTGTGGTTAAAATCTAAGGATACATTTTATCCACAAAAATTATTTGGTTGTTTAACTTTAATCTACTTTTGAGTTAAGAAAATCACTGTTGCATATAGGAAAAGAAAGCATGATAACCTCATAGGTAATAGATATAACTAAAACCAGACATAATTCAAACCTATTCCCTGTGGGAAATGATATAATTAAATAAGTTCATGTGTTATAAAATATATATATATATACCAATAAAAGTATGAATTTGACTACAGTACTCAGAAATTAATTTAATAATAGTGACAATGTAACTAAGGGCTACAGTGATATAAACATGCCCTGAAAGCATACTGCATAGTGTTAAAACAATTAGAATGTTCTTCTAGAAATCTGCATGTAAATGGGTGTATGTAATAAAAGGCTGCAAGTTAATTGTGAACACATACATTTTATATCTACACTATGGACAACAGATTTGAAGAAAGATAATTGACAAATGTTCCTGTATGACTGACACACATATGCATGATAATTACTTTGAAATTTGAAGATAAATTTCATTCATAGGCTGTCAGTTAATAGACTAAAATCTTGTGTTATAGGACATAAATATAACATGAAACTTAACAGGTGACATTTTATATATGTATAGAGTGTAAAGAAATTTAGATGCTCTAAATCAGAAATTCATGTTATTATATTAGATGTTAATGAAATATTTTACTAAAAAAAAAATTTAAGGGAAAAACCTTAGTTACACCTATGTATTTCAGTGGTAATACATCCTTCTAGAATTTCATTAAACTATGCATATGCCTGAACATATGTAAATATCCTCATTAGGTGCACATAAAATTTTATCCCTATAGGTGTGTGTTAAATACATGTGTTGTATTTAGACAGTGCATGAAGTAGATATAGATTAAATATAAAGGAGTAAAAGAAGTTATGAGAACTGAAAGTAGACTCTGAAGCAGTTACAGGATCAGTTAACTGCCGCAAGTAAAAATTGTTACAAAATGCCAAGCTCTTAACTAAATGTTTATATTCTAGTGAAAAAGGAGAAGAGTATATTTTAATTGCCCATGAAATTAAGTATTCAGCTCTTGGGGAGAATTAGTAAAATTTTTAGAGAAGGAGCAGTATTATCACACAAAATATACATCTAGCACATAGATACAAAATGTGTAGACAATGAAACCATTTCTGAAATAATAAGGATATACATCACCATAGTTCCATTTAAAATAATAGAAATCGCTACTAGAAATAGATAATCTTGGTATGGAAACCAGGGAGAGACTAGTCTTCACTATAAACCAAATCGGATCAGACTTTGTAAGTCAAAGAAAATAACATTATGAGTTAAAATATATGATTACTGTCGTGACAACGTCCACCAGTCCTCGTACAAACGAGCATAACAGTCATAAAAAAAATGCTATGGCAAACTCATAAATTTCTAATAATACACAAGTGAGATCTGAGTATGAGTGGTAAACGCCAAAACCCTCACAGGACTCCCAAGGAAGTCCGAGGTCATGATATGCAAGAAGAAAAATTTAATCAGACCACCTACCTGAAAAACTCGAATAGTCGGAAAAACAAGTTCGTGGTCAGAGTCAAAACGTGACAATACCTGTACAAGTCAGAAGCACGACAAAAAATAAATAAATTATGTATTATACAACTGCCAAGAGGAACGACTTAATATCTGAGCAAATAGTTACCTGGTGAGATCAAATCAAAATGCCAACGTAACCAAGGGGCCTAATAAAATAAAATTTAATGAATCGACATTAAACTCTGAGGATATTTTATTGTTAGCAAACATACCTCTAGTAAGATGTGAATTAGAGAGAAATTTACCTCTGAATAAAAATCATTCGCCAAGCCAACGATGGGAAGGTCGATTTAGGATGAATTGAAATGGTTCCCTTAGTCACGAGGAGGAGGTAGAAGCATAAGAAAATTGTTTCAGTCAACAAATCGATCTTTTATTACAAATGCAGGACATAAGATAAGTCAAACGAATGATACGAATGAGTTCTATGGACTATAACAAGAGAGGCGAAACGGAGAGGCATTCGAATGCAAGTTCGAATGCAAATTATTCTGTCAGGATATCAGAACTAACAATGTAAAACTCACATACATTTAGCACAAAGAAAAATAGGTATACAATTAAACCAGAGCTCAGCCTTTCAAGAACCTATACGCACTATAATGATGGAAAAAAAAAACATAGCAGAGGTAAGACTTACCAAGAGAACAATATGTGGTGTAAGTCTATGTCGTGGAAGAACTCATAGAAAGTTGCATGGACACCAGATGAAAAATCAATGACCATAAGACCAGAGCAACCAACACTCAAAAGAGGAGAAAATGAATATTGCACGAGAGAATGTAAACCATAAGTATCGTGAGACAGAGAGAAACCCTCAAAAATCTCGACCCTATAGGTGGCTCACATTGGAGCACCATACAACAGATTGATGACTCATGGTTGGGAAATCAAGAAATGTCAAGTGGAGGCCGATGAGAATTAACATCAGAGAGTTAATGCCATAAAATGAGGAGGAAAAAAATGTATGAAAAAGGGTTAGAAAGAACAATCATCAACACGGAAGCGTAAATATTGAGGCGGGACACTTGAGAATAAATCCACACCAAACAATACGAAGGTACTACCAATTTAATGTGTAGGTCACAGGTGAAACGCAATCTATACGAAATCGACTCACACATCAAGTGCGATTGCCATGGTTCATTATTTAAACAAACATAATATGTATAGGGTCGTGTAAGACCAAGAGGTAGTGTGAGAATGCCATGAGAACTTTTACAAATTGACAATACGATGGTTCTAAGGAAAAACGAATTTGCATCATATGGTTTATACCATACTCACGTTATGATATGCAATACATATGTATAACCATAACATATATATATTTACATACACATAGGAAACCTCTTAATAAAAATGATAAGGGGAAAAAGCCATGTTGAAGAAAAAATATATAGTCACCCAATAGGTATGTGGAGTATTAGACAAAAGCCTTGTATGCATTTTTACCATTGGGTGAAGTAAATTATGTATGTAAAAAAAAAAAAAAAATTGCTGTGAATTGGGAGACATGACATCTGAGTTGGACATATAAATTCTCACAACCTAACAACAAATTTAAACCCTCCTAATTGGGTTTATACCTTCTATTTGTTGGTTTGCTAACTTATTTTGTCTATGTAACGATACAAAACTAAACTATATCGAGTGTAGTTCTGTTATGTTAAATACATCATACACTAAAATTTGAAACTAACATAATTCCATTATACTAAATAACTCATAGTATAATTTCCAACTTATTTTTCTACATAAAACATCATCACTCTAATATATCATTCTAATTATAAAAACATAATCATAATCCAGAATTAAATTAATTGCACATATCACTTTTGGTAAGACTATTTTCCACCCAACCTTGATCTTTCTCTCCACTGCTCCCCCCAAGCAGAGACCAATTAGTCCAAGGTGTAGACAACCTCTTTTCTACCTAGGAATTACTTATTTAAGTCTTCTTCCCCATCAACATGTTTCCATAACTGCGTTCAATTAAGATGCACGTTGTTTTCCTTTTTTCCTTGGCTTTCCTTTTGTTTTTTCCACAAAAGTACTTTAAAACTACCATTTTCCTCTTTGTAGTTTTATTCCACCTCTTCTGAGTAACTTTCCACTTTACTGAGGTACCTTTTGATATTTTTATCTCCAATATAATATTTAAATTTAATTTATTTTATCCAAGGAATTTTGGAGAATCCTGGAAAGTCTTTGGAATCTTATCCATCCTCATGGACTTCAATTCCCGATCTCTAATTATACTCTAGTCATTGCACAATAATTCAATTTCCATATTTATTAAATTTAAAATAATAAAATATGTCCACAATGATTTTTTTCTTTTGGGTCCACTTGACCTTTAGGATTGTTCAATTGTCTAATAAAAGTAGTAAAAAAAGGGATATTACAATGAGAAAAATATGTCATCCTTGTGGATCTAATACACATTTTTTTCTTCTGAACATCTATCCAACTTAACGAGTTGGAAGAGGCTCTTATATTAACCACTATGGCTAGACTCTATGAAAGGTTTACTTTCGATGCTTTGGCTAGGACAATACCTGCTTCTTTGTCACTATTTGAATTTTCATACATGAGGATTCTTTTGTATTCCTTGGAGATGATCTAAGGATAATTCCATGCTCTGTGGCTCTGCCTGTACAGAAGGAACTGTGACCGACCAAGGTTGATGTGTCCAAATTTTCCTAGCCTCAGGCTGACTTAAAGCCTGAGAATTCTTAACAACCACTATAGGGTAGAAAGCCTTAGGGATATCTGGACGAGACAAAGAGGCAAAAAAAGGCTTTTAGATATATTTTTTTGAAGAAGGGGCTTTTGGGATTGACTAATTAGCCATCGAGGGCTGCAATTCTAGAATTTCTTGAGGAGAAGGTCTCTATTTAGATGATTGAGAAGCATGTTAGCCGTTATGATTCACTCTCTTCTATGGGCTCTGTGAGGGAAAAAAGGTAAATTTTGTTGAATATGTACGAACTCTTGGAAGGATATGCATTGAAATGTAGCATTTTCATAGTCTATAAGTTACATGAGGGAGTCCTCTAGCCAATATATGTGGATTTTCTTTGAAATACCATCACTGAGATCTATTTCTACACATATTATTTTAAATGTGTAGATTCCTTTCGCGAATTTTTCTTCCACTATCTTGATGAAGTGCCAAAGAACATTGCGTATATCCTCCAACAACTGTGGGTTGCAAGCACAAATAGGCAAGTTGGGCAACCCAACCCAAATATGTACCTTCATTCCCTCCATGTCTATAGGGTTGAAGTTGGGAAACCAAGATTGTAAAGAGAGGCTTTAACTCCCCAAGAACTAAGCTCCTTGTTTAATGGCCTGTAGGAGATCTTCTGAGTTTATTGAAGAAAAAATAGAAAAAACCCTTAGAACGAAGTTGGAGAAAGTAATTTGTAGTCCATGTTTTGTTCAACTAGTCTCTTAGAGCTAGAGATGAGGGTTAGAACCCATTAAAACAATAGATACACATATTTTTTACATAAATATATGTATGCTTAATAGAGACACCTTAATTTACCTTAACACATGGAATACCCTCTAACTATTTAGTAATTAAAGATAGGCCTGAGAGTAATTTAGGAGAAGAAATGGATTTCCCTCCTTCGTTGCTTCAATGAAGTATTCCTTCTGTGAATGGCCGTCAAGCCTTCAAGCTGGAATTTTTTCTTGGCTAAAAGCTTGACATGTGTTTTCTTGTAAAGGGTTTTGTCCTCAGGAAGCCACCAAGAGACCCGATATTCCAAGTGGATATTGGTGGCCACCTACGTATTCCATTTTGACCCATACCATTGGTTCTTTTAGTTTTTTAATTTTACACAACTTACTATTTTTAGCAATTTTTCAGGTCTTGAACTTCTGAAGCCATTTTGAGGCCCTAAACGATGATTTTTAGGAAACCAAGGAGCAACATGGAAGTTTGTTTGATGTTGCTTGTGTCAAAATTTGTAGTCATTGGATAGATATTTATAACGAGGTATTTAGTGTGTCAAACAAAGATCATATGCCAAAGTTACGTCGCTGCGAAGTTAATGTACTAATTTACCCATACGGGGCCCATATTTTTAGTGGTTCATCTCCTACGGTTAGGTTTTTGGATGTTTAGGGTTTTCCATTGTTTCCCAACAATAAATAGGCCTTTGAGCCTCATTTTAAGATATGTCATAGGCCTGTAGCTGCCACATCTCTTTTTAGAGATAATCTTCCAACGCCCTAGCTAGTTTATTTCCATTATGTCTGTAAGCATATTTCAGTCATTTAATTTTAATGAAATGAAGTTTTATTTCTGCTATATGTCTGAGTTTATGTCTATTTCTATATTTTATTTCATTCTTGGATAAATCTAGATCAGTGGTATCAGAGCAATCTGCTCTTCATTGATTTTTCTTTCCATGTCCCCAACGAGGTCAAGGTATAAGGAGTTAGGGCTTGATCTTGTTTAAACCTTGCAAGATCAGCCTCGCAAACCCCGACGACCTCACATGTTGGAAAAAAATAAAGACAAGGGAGTAGGAGATACTATCAAATTGCTACTTGAGGAGGCCCTTAAAAAATAAAGGAATGTGATGATGGAGAAATTTTCCTAGATACTTCAACGGCTACCCACCAGCGGTGCATCTGCATCCAACAGCCACTCTGGAGGTGCCTCTCCTTGCAAGGTATAGGTCAACTTCGACATTCATGTATTTGAAGGCCAGATAGATGTAGACGATGTAGATATATGGTTGAATTTGTTGGAAGGGTATTTCATAGTTCATTATTTCTTCGACTGATAAAAGATTACTTTTTCACTCCTCAAATCTCCCCCCCATGTAAAATACTGGTGGGAAACCTATTGTGAGTAGAAGGACGAGAGGGAACCATCTCTATTCTTGGATGCACCCACTAGGAATTTGTTTTGAGACAACATTAAGGAACAACATTACCCTGTCTGGAGCTATGAGGACAAGTACATCCAATGGACCATGCTGCAACAACAAAAGGATCAATATGTGCATGAAGTCATGAATTTGTTCTATACTTGAAACACAAAGTTGGTTATTTAATATTTAGAGAGAAATTCAATGCTCAAGTACTGCAACTTTTTGCAAAGATACATTCAAGATGAAATGGAGTTCCTAAAAATTACCTCGCTTGGCATGGCATATCGCTACGCCACCAAGATTGAGCTGAAATTTAAGTAGAAGAAACGATACTTTGGATCAGCAAATCTGAAGCCATGGAAAGGTGGCCTGGAACCATGAGATAACAGGAAAAGACGAAGCAGGGAAACTTAGAACAAAATAAGAAATCCAAATAAGGACATTGAGAAATGGTGTAATAGCCCCACTCACAACACAAATAAGTGTCAGGCCAAATAGTCGTTGGTGGCCGAACTAATGCCACCGAAATCCGATGCATGTTCTGGTCCTAAGTCATAACCAGAGAAGGGTGATGACAAAGGGAAGATTATGTAGATCCTAGTGCCATTTTTGTGGATCCCAGTGCCATTGTTGTCACCACCAAGCTGTAAGGGGAGGATCCAAAGGAGGGTTAGCGCCTCTTCCATTCACAGATGTGGGTGAAGTGTTCTCCACTGCAATTCCTTGTTGATAGAAAAAGCCAAAAAAACCTCATTTCAGTAGAGGTCGTGAAGCATCTCGGCCTATTGACCAGAGCACACCCACAACCATATACCATTTCATGGCTTCACTAAGGAAGATATCTCCATGTGTGCCAACAATGTCGCCTTCCATACAATATCAATCCATTCACTGATGAGGTACTATGTTATGTTGCTCCTCTTGATGTGTGTGATGTATTATTGGGCCAACCATACTAGTGAATTCACACGATCTTGGCAAAGCTACACAGAGGTTTCTATTTTTCTTATAGGTTTAGCTAAATTTTTTCATTAAGTGAATTCAAATTAAAAAGATTGTGTTGTTAGATTTCAAATAATAATAAATTCTCAACTCCAGTTTTTATAATTTATTGTGTTTAATTTTCCAAAGTTTATTGTCTTCCATTACTTCCAAAGAATACCTCACACATGCTCCGCTTACACGTTAACCTCTATTACGCATGTTCCTATCCTGTGGATTGAATTAGAGGTCGAAGCACTTTCAATTCATAGGAAAAGCAGTTTTGCCTGTATTTTGTGATATGTGCACAGTTGTCGCACAAGAAATAGCATAATTTACGTGTTTTTTCCTGTTCATTTTCCAATTTGGATCACAATGCCAACAATCATTGACTGGATTACCGGTTCCACAAGACAAATAGCTCATTTGTCTTCAATAATCATGGGTACTACTACCGAATGTGTGGTCGTTTATTGTTTATTGTGCACTTTGATCAATATGGCCATTCTCAGCATGGTGAAGTTTCCTGTAGGTATGTTCAAGAAAGAAGTTCACTTGTGCTCTACAAATTTGATGAGAAATGTAATTCTGAGTGGAATATGCATTAACACGAATGCAGTTTTTTTCAAGGAGGAGCGTTGGATTGGTATAAGTGAGAACACAAAATTTGAGGTGTGAGAGGACACAAGGGAGAAGGATCACTCATTAGCTTTGTCGCAAAGAATGCAATGAACATGGCGGATATGATCACCAATGAAATTGTAAACCTCCATTGAATCCAAATTTTCCATGTTGTCTCTGTCACATAGGACTCCATTGAATGATAATTGTCCACGCTTCGCCACTGCCACTCTAGGTGCATCACAAACCTTCCAGTTTACCCATGAACATGTTGTGTAATAGATGCTTCTTATTTTTATTGATTTGTCGCTATTTCTGATTTTAAGAGATTGAAGCAACTAGTAGCCTGGAGACATATTCCGTTGAAGGAATCAGTTGGCTATACCAAAGTTGAAGCTACCTTTTATAAGCAAATTCAAACATAGTTTTTCGCAAGTCAAGACATAGAGAACATAGGTCAAGAGACATCGCTCCGAAAGACAAGGATAATATTGTAAATTATTGGGATAGCATCTTCGGTCATTTTTTTTGGGAGATGAGTGGGATAATTTTTCTTGGGGGTAATTATCTTATAAAATTTGTAAATTTTTGGAGCAATAAGGAAATGTCATTTGTAATATTTTTTGAAAAAGGTGGTGTGAGGGGTTTTTTATAAATGTTTGAATTATTTTTGGAGTAATAAGTAGATATTATTTGTAATTTTTATTTTCGGGAAATAAGGGTCATTATTTGTAACTCAAATTACTTCTTTACCTTGAGCGGGGTAGAGTTTTTTTAAAGAAAATTTTTAAGGGCATTGTCAAACAATCAAATTTTTGAAAAGATTTCATTGTAAACACTCAACAAGAAATTCACTAGAGCCAAATGCAAAGCTCAGTATTTTTTCTCCTTTTTCAATGACTATACGAGGGCCAAGGCCAAGCCTCGATAGATCATTTTCTTTTTTTGTGGTGTGTGTTATTTTTTTTGTGGCATGTTTCATGTGACGAGTTTCTTATTTTTTCTTGTGCTTGATTATTTTGGTGCACTGCTTCAACACTACAATGTCAAAGATAATTAATCTATTTTCTGATTACGACAAACTAGAAGGGGTGAAATTTT
This sequence comes from Pinus albicaulis, assembly GCA_034641835.2. Taxonomy (NCBI): domain Eukaryota; kingdom Viridiplantae; phylum Streptophyta; class Pinopsida; order Pinales; family Pinaceae; genus Pinus; species Pinus albicaulis. The sequence continues at coordinate 22,674,154 of MU968450.1, forward strand.
ATAAGACATGGAAACGTCTTTTTGAAATAACTCACACATATAATGAATTATAGCATGAAATATGTGATGGGGAAATTAATCCTAATAAAACAACAGATGCAACTTTACTTGCAAAATGGGAGGTCAAAAATTTCAAGGCACATGCTCTTATAAAGTCTTTAGTCAAAAATGAAATGTATATTCATATTGGAAATGCCTCATATGCATGTAATTCTTTGCGTACATTTAAAGATCTATTTGATACACAACCTGAATCAAATAAGGTTGATATTCAATTAAAATCACCTCAACAAAAATTAACTGAAGATGGTGATGTTGTTGATTATATTTCATGACATAAAACATCAAGGAAATATTAAACATTGGTTTTCAAGTTGTTGATGAAATTTTCCTAACCACAATTTTAATTACTGATTTTCCATCTTCTTATACATATTTTTAAGAAATTTTTCAAGTCACTGGAAAATTATAGAATATCAAGTTTGATGATTTGAGTGATATCTTAGCCCAACATGACAAAAATTTAGGGAAGAAGAAACAGGTTGGGGAAGATGTCTTCTTCACGGAGGCTAATACATTTAAATCCTCAAATCATAGTTAGAGATGTAGCGGATGAGGAAATTTCAATCAAAGTCAAGCAACACATAGTATACAAGGTCGTGGTCGCAACCAAAGCATAGGAAACAATTTCGACAGATGTTATAGTTCAGGGAGGGGATATTTTCAATGAAGAGGAAACAATCAAGGCAGAGGATATAATCAAGCCAGAGGAAAAAGTGTAGACAAAGGAAAAACTCACAACAAAAGCCAAAGCAGAGGCATAGGACAATATTAAGGCAAAGGACAATACCAAGGAAGAGGCAAAGATTTAAGTAAAATTGTTTGCAGAAGATGTAATAAAGTTGGACATTATGATGAGGATTGTAGAACCTCCATTGATAAAATCCTAAGTTTCATCCAAACTTTACACAGTTTTCCAATGATGAAGATGATCATGATGGTTCTGAATACATCTTCTCCAACACAGAATCAACAACTTTACAGGTTTCAACCTTTCTTAGAAGTGATTATGAAGATGCATGGATTATGGATACAGGAGCAACTCAACACATGACTTTTCGACGTGACTTATTTTGCAACTTCCAACAAATTCATCTCAATTAAATCTATCTTGTTGATAAAACAAAACATACACTTTATGGAAAAGGTGTAGTTAAATTTTTTCTACATGTCATTGTAGAAAGAATTAGTTCAAATGTATCGTATATCCCAACATTAAAGAAAAATTTTATATCTTTTTTCATGATTCAACAAGAAGGAAATCTAGTGATTATGGAGGATGGCTTAGTGAAAATTAGCTCAGTCAAACAGAACATGAAAATAGTGGTGATAGGTTATCAAGATGGAAAGCTATTAAGGATGAAAGGGACAGTTATTCCACGAAATTCTAACTTTGTAGGGGCAGTACGTACATACATTTCACCGATCAGATTGTGGCATGTAAGATATGGCCACCTCAACTTTGAAAGTATATCTCAGTTATAAAAATAGGGAATGGTTAAGGGATTTCTAACATTCAAAAGGGAAAATGTAAAATGTGAAGCTCGCATTTATGGAAAATAACATCACGAGACTTTTCCCACAAGTTCATGGCAAGAAAACAAGCGTTTGAAATTGGTTCACAATGATATTTTTGGACCCTTACAAAATTCACTAGGAGGATGCAGATAATTGTTACTCTTTGTTGATGATGTTAGCAGGATGACTTAGGTATATTTTTTGAAGCAAAAGTGAAAGAATTTGAAAAGTTCAAAACTTTTCGCCAACTTATTGACAATAAAGTTAAGGAGAAGATTGGCAATCTTAGAATAGAAATTGGAGGTGAATTCACATCAAATGAATTCAAAATGTATTGCATGGATAATGGCATAAAACGACATCTTACCAATGTCTACACTCCACAGAAAAATGGAGTATTAGAAGGAATGAACCGCATCTTGTTAGGAATGGTGAGATCTATGTTAAATTCAAAAAATTTAAGTCCTATATATTGGGCTGAGGAAACTCATACAACCATCTACTTAAGGAACAAATCTCTCACTGCTTCTTTAGACGGAATCACACCTTATGAATCATGGCTTGGCTTAAAACCTCGAGTTAAACATCTCATATTTTTTGGATCAGTAATTTATGCCTTAGTTTGGAAGGAAAAAAATACTAAGCTTGACTCATGAAGCTTGAAGTGCACAATGATTGGGTATTCTGATGAGAAGAAAAGGTACTAAATTTTGTCCAATGGGAAATTTATTGTGAGTAGGGATGTGATTTTTGATGAAAATGAGAGTAACGGTGTTGAAGAAATTGAAAGTCTTATTCAAAAGTTAGAAATAAAATGTGATAAAAGAAAAGGAAATATAAAAAGTCAACCAAATTCAAAAAATTGGAATGTACTTGAGTCTCCTTCATCTGAAAATGATTCATCCAGTCGATCTTCTTCACCAGCATTGTCTAGGTCTTCTAGATGTTCATCCAAATCTCCTAGCAGCAACAGTTTTTCTCACATTGACTCTTCGCTCCCAGAATATGTGGTTGATCAATGAAGATATACTTAAATCAACCCTCTTCACAATGATAGTTATTTTTCACAATCTCAAACTAGTGAATATCAGTTTCCAAAATGGACAGTTCAACTTTTCAAAGATGTAAAGCCTAATGAAAAAAATAAAATAGGAACAAGGGCATCACAAATAAGTGAACGTAATTATTCCTTGATAGAAAATGATTTTACTGAACCTTATACTTATTGAGAGGTAGTAAAAAACAAAGAATGGCAACAAGCTATGGTTGATGAATTTCAGGAAGTTCTCGACAACAACACTTGGAAACTTGTTGATTCTTCTCAAAATGTTAAACCCATCAGATGAAAATGGGTTACTGAATTAAGTACAAGAAAAGTAGTGATATCGACAAGTACAAAGTAAGACTTGTTTCTATAGGTTTTGGGCAGCAAGAAGGGATTGATTATAAGTAAACTTTTTCTCCTACAACTAAATGAAACACCATCTGACTCACAATTGCCTTAGTAGGTCAGGAAGGATGGAAACTTCATCAGATGGGTGTGAAAGGTGATTTCCTCAACCAATACTTACAGGAAGAATTGTATATGACACAACCACTAGGTTTTGAAATTGAAGAATAGGAACATAAAGTTTGCAAACTGATAAAGGCTTTATATGGGTTAAAACAAGCTCCATGAGCTTGGTATGTCAAAATGGAAAAATAAATTCGGAAATTTGTCTTTCAACGAAGTGGATATGATGATACCTTGTATGTATGCCAATCAGGTAAAAATATGGTGATTCTGGTTGTGTATGTATATTATTTTATTATCATTGGCAACAATGATAATCACATTACATATGTGAAAAGGGAGTTACATGCATTTTTTAAGAAGACAGATTTGGGAGTACTTCACTACTATCATGGAGTTGAAGTATGCCAACATCCACATCATATCTTCATTTCTTAGAGTAATTATACAGCAAAATTTCTTTAGTGATTTGGAGTGTAGGATTGCAAGCTTGTTCTTACTCCCATGGAACAAAACTTAAAAATTTCAAAATTTGAAGTGGGGGAAATGGTGGATAGACCTAATTATCGACAGTTGATTGGCAACCTGATTTATATGACAACCTCTCGACTATATTTTTCTTATGCCAATACTATTATTTCCTGGTTTATGTAAGAACTACGATACCACCATTGGAATGTAGCCAAAACAGTTCTTCGTTATATCCAAGGAAAAAAATATTTTGGTATTCATTACAAAAATACTAAAAATTTTGTACTTGGTGGATTTTCAGATGCTGACTTTCCTTGCAGTCTTGATGATAGGGAATCAAACTTTGGTTATTTAATGAACATGGGCTCAGCTGCAGTGTCTTGGAATTTCAAGAAGAAAGATACAATGGACACTTCTTTAGTAGAAGAGAGTACATATCAGCATGGGAAGTAACATGTCAGATTGTTTGGTTGCATACAGTTTTACAGTACTTGGGAATTCCTCTAGTTGAAGCTACATCGTTATTCATCGAGAACCAGTCAACAGTAAAGCTTGCCAAGGATCAAATTTTAATTCAAAGATAAAGAATGTGGACACCAAGTATCATCATATCATATCACTCATCAGAAGGGATGTCATCAAGTTGATTTATTGTCCTTCAGAAGATCAGATCTCTAATATCTTCACCAAACCTCTTGGAAGAATAAAATTTACTAAGTTTAGGGATGAACTTGGTATATGTTTTAATGTATCTTTGGATCATAGGGGGGAATGTTAGATGGTCCAAATATCATAGTTTAAAGTGAGGATAAAATATTTATTAAATTAAAATATTTAATTAATATTAGAGACACCTAGAAATAGAATAATGTTAATAAAGATATGACTCTAGAATAGTGTCGTATCTTAGGCTCTAAAATAGGAATCAAGTTAGTAGATTGGTTAGAAGGTTATTTATTGTAAATGGACAATTTTTTTTTTTATCAAGTGGTCCATAACTAAATTAAGTTATGACATGTAAAGTATAAATAGGTTATTTTCCTGATTACAAGAGTGTTGGAATCTATGTGTGTAAACCCTTGCAATTGATATGTAATTTATTTTCCATTATTAATAAATTACGTGTCTGAGGATACTTCTGTATTAGCATTTATTCTATTCCTAAAATTTTGGAGCCCTTTTTACGCCCTAAATGACATTTTTTGGGAAAAATAGGAGCAACATTGAAGTTCCTTTTATCTATAACATGTCAAAATTTCTAGTACTTGGGTAAATATTTCTAATGATGTATTGAACACATGAAACGAATATCATACGCCAATGTTACGTCCCTGGGGTGTTTATGTACCAATTTACCCAAACAGAAACCATATTTTTGGCACTTCATCTCCTAGGGTTTAGTTTTTGGATTTTTAGGGTTTTCCATTGTTTCTCAACAACAAATAGGCCTTGAAGCCTTATTGTAACAAATTTTAGAGGCTTCTAGCCACCACATCCCTTCTTATAGATAAGATACTAGTGCCCTAGCTATTTTATTTCCATTATGTATGTAAGAATATTTCAGTCATTTGGTTTTAATGAAATGAATTTTTATTTCCGCAACATCTCTTTGTTTATATCTATTACTATACTTTATTATGTTATTCAATAAAGCTAGATTACTTGAGGAAACTAGGATTGTAGCATGCATGCCTATGCATAAAGAGTGGATGGAAGAGTCATTTTAAAACACCCGGTGACCATGCACCAACTTTAACTAAAAAAAAGGAATAACCATTTCTTTTAAATTTGAAACTCAGTGTTTTCAATATTGGATGTATTTTTAACTGAGACACAAAGAGGGCCCCAACCAAATATTTCACAAAGAGTTAGAAGACCTCAGGTATACTATTAAGTTTGCGGCTCATGCGTATATCATCAAGAGTCGATGAAGGAGGGTTCATGTATGTTGCGAGTAGGTAAATGCACTCATTTGACAACCAAAGCCAATCTCAAATTCCTCTCGCAGTGCAAAGGGAGGCATGGTAGTTAGCATGGGCTTCAGGTAGTTGTCGAGGAGTTGAAGAGATTTTTTTAGGAGTAGTCAATGGATCAATGGCTAGAGTTTTCTTTGTTGCACCATTTTCTAATTTGAAACACAACCAGCAAGATATATTTTTTTTAAAATAATTAAATTAATTTTAATATATTAATTAATTAGTAATTTTTTTATAGATTAAATTTAAAAACATATTTCTTGAATATGTATGATAGTCCACAAATTATATTCATTAAAAGTAGCTAGAATTCAAACAAAAATAATTATCGTATATTTTAAAGAAAGTTTGCTAATATTCTAAGGAAGATTATCATAGTAAATCCCAATTATTTACTTTGATTAGCTTTATACTTTATTTTAAACTAAAAAATAAATTATATTATTATGTTCTTAAAGAGCTTGTATTAGCATCCTTCACAGGCTCTCTCTCCTGTTCTGCATTTTCTACATGGGCACATTCCTCCTCTTCGTAGGTGGCCTCCAACCTACACTCACGATCTCTATACTTCCTGCCTCTGTAAGGTCTCTTTCCTGATGTCATAGACCATAGGCTAAGCCAGATATATGCTTTGATACCACTGTAATATCCCGTTTCGAGGATATCTCTAAAGTACAAGTAAACTCTAACCAGAGATAGACTGGGAGGGAATTTACCGGATATGTCGCCTCTAAATATTACGAGATCCAGAGGCTACCTGGCCCTTTCCAGACTCTGTCTAAGAGTAAGAGAAGAACACACCAAGTGGTATAGAACTAGAATGCTCAAAATCAATAATAGACATACAATAGAAAGAGTACACGACAACCACAGCAACTATGAAAATTCATCCAGAAACATATAGAAGAAATGCTGAGCCATTTTATTAATCTGAGAAATGTAATGGAGTACAATAAGCTAATCTTGCACAAGGCAAGTGAGAAAAATCTCTAAGAGAATACCAGAAATGGCCGCTCTAGGAACTGCGCCCTAGCTGCTGGGAACTGCTATGTAGCTGCAACTACTAGAATGGATAGAAAACTAGGGGCTGATCCCCTTGTCGGAACGAGCTAGAAATCGACAAACCTACTCTCCTCAATAACCCGGACAAGATCTGCAAACCATTCCAAGAATGGCCAGCCCCAAAAAACACCAGAAATTGCCTCCCTAGTGAATTATGCTGGCCTCCAAGGGAAAATGCAGTGGATGGATAGAAACAGCTGAAACTCTACCAAAAACTCCACCAAAAACCTCCGAAAGGAAAAGGCTGACCCTCTGCTCGAAATCCCGGCGAAATCACCTGCAGAAACACCAATCCGAAGCTCTGCCACAAGGGACTACGTCCTCTCTCCTAGTGACTGCGCAGTCTCTATCAGCTCTAGCTCCGCAACAAACCCAAACAATTAAATGACACACAAAATGCAAGAAAATAAACCTTGCTTGAGTAGGCATTCGCAATCCCCCGGGGCTAAGGGTGAGATCTCCACACGGAGACACTCGATGCACTAAACAGTGCTACAGATAGGCTAAAAATCAAACGTGCGAAAGAAGACCAAAGTCCCACTCCAAAATCAACAAATCCAGAATGATCCAAATGAGGAGGCTTCTTCATCTTTTATAGAATTGGTTTCCCTCCAAAACCAACGTAGCCTCTCTCTCCTCCACATCCTCATCCTTATCTGTGCAGAAGCTCCTAGAGTGCATGTAGGCCCCCTCCTCCAGGTGCTGTGTGGCTCCCCTTGGCTCCCCCCTTAAGTCACAACGTTGTGCTCCCCTTGGCTCCCCTTAGCTACCCCCTTTACTCACTTTTTTTATTTATCTACAAACCACATATGGTAAAACTATACAAAGTCGAATATTCCAATTAGCTATCACTAATTAGGAATATTAAAAATTCATTTCACTCAAAACGGAGTTCGTATGACAAAGTTAGAGCTCAACGACCATCATTCAGAATAGGAAAATTTTCAAAAAAAAAAAAAAAGGTCAAAGGATTCAAGACAATTCAACCATGATGAAAGTCACTCCGAGCCAATGACAATCTGACAAGTGTCACAGCAGGATTCATTGAATTTTTTTAGAGGTGAAATTATTTTATGGATTTGGCTCCTAAGGTTGAAGTTGATTTTTTTTTTTTTATGTGGAAAGATAGCACAACCAAAGGCTAACATGTGGTGCATATAGGGTTCGCCACGTTCCCCCTCTAGTGGACCCCCCTCTCCATGTTTGACATTGCATTTCACATTCTACAAGGCTCAATTTTAATTTATTGGTGCCCCATAGAAGCCCACTATTGTTATTGGTTCACCCCTTAAATTATTATTGTTATGTAGACTCTAATTATATTTTGACCCAATAGACTCCTATATATAGAAAGTAGGTCTTATCATTTGTATCATCAAAGAGTTGTTCATTTATGCAATGTAAGGAGGTCCCCCCATCGAAGTGGATAATTTTTAATTTGTTGATCTATATTTTTTTCTATTTGTGAGTTGGTTGTAGAAAATGAAATCAGAAAAATAATACCCATTGACTTGAAATTTGAAACTTAATGTTTTCAATTCCGGAGCTACTGTTCACTGAGAGACAAAGAGGGGACCCACCCAAATATTTCAAAAAGAGTGAGAAGAGATCGGGTTCACTATTAAATTTTGGGCTCATGTGTAAAGCATTAAGAGATGAGGAAGGTGGCTTCAAGTATGTTGTGAGTAGGTAAATGCACTCATTAGACAACCAAAGACAATCTCAAATGCTTCTTCCTGGGCAAAGGGAGGCATGGGAGTGATGATGGGCTTGAGGTAGCTTCTGAGGAGTCGAAGAGCTTGTTTTTAGGAAGGGGCCAATGGATAAATTTTTCATTTGTTGCACAAATTTCTTATCCAAAACAAAACCAATGAGATATTGTTATTTTTCTAAATAATTAAATTAATTTAAAAATATTGATTAATTATTATTTTTTTATAAATTAAATTGAATTTTATTATCATTTTTCTTGTTATATTATTTTAAAAAAAATTAAGAATTAGAATATATGATTATTGCCATGAACATTTACAATGTTGTATAATGTTTTCAAGAATAAACATATTTCTTGATTATATATGATAGTCCAAAAATTATATTGAATAAAAGTAGCTAGATTCAAATGAAAATAATTGCCATATATAATAAGGAAATTTTTCTAACCTTTTAAGGAATATTATCACCATAAATCCTAGTTACTTTGATTACCTTTATATTTTTATTTTAAAATAAAAACAAATTACATTATTAGGTTTATATTAAAGATGATTAGAGTCTTTACATTGTTCACCCCGGGAATTCTCGAAGCCAAAACCTCAAGGACCAAATTCCTCACTCACGCGGTCATCGTTGATTGGGATGCCTCACTTGAGCTAATAAAACTAAATCTTACGTGAGAATAATATGTGACATATATGATTATTAGAATGTGTCTTTCATATTTTACTAAGTTAAAAGAGAAACATTTAAGATCAAATTCTTCTTTTTTTCTAAATTTAAATGGGGGATAATTTAATGTTAAATTATATTAAAAATAATTCAACTATGATGAAAATGAGTTTAATATAAAGTTTAACAAAATGAAAATAAAACTATTTATGATAAATTTATTTTAGAATTATTAGCTTAAATTGAATGAAATAACTACTACACTTAATTATATGTTTTCGTGTATATATATATTATTATTATTATTTAAGTTAATTATCTATTAATGAGAATTTTTTTCATTTTTTTCAAGTTTTTATTTGTCATGGGCTTGTTACAAGGGAACCAAATTACTGGGAGAAAATAGAGAATATGATAAAAAAATTATATAGATTGTCCAAACAATGTATTCATAAACATAGAGAAAACTAAAATAACTTGATTAACTATAAGGGCTACACACTAAACTATGTTTACTAGAAAGCCTAAACCTATCAAAAAAGTAGACACAGAAAATTAGGGAAACCATATTCATCATGAGGCTAAGTAGAAGTAGAGATATACACCCCGATCAGATTGATGTTCCCCCTAGATGCAACCACTCGAACCTTGAGAGTGAGAAATATGGGATTCAATTCATTCGAGTATCTTTCACATGTCATTTTGGTTGACCACCATCTTGCCCAACATCAACAAGATTTTTTCCCCAGAATCATTATTCAGAAAATCTCTAACTCGTAGCATCTTCATTCTCTAATACATGTAAATAGTCAACATGTGTTTATTTTTCCTGCCCTCGTATGTCATGCGTGAGCTATCCATTCTTAGATGAATTATCAAAAACCTTTAAACTGGGAAAACAACCTCTCTCAACTATCATATCACCTTTAGAACCTTGTATCTCCTCCTGAACCTCCATTGGGATTTGTTCTTTGAAGCTACATGTTTAGTTTTCCATGCTTATGTGAGTTCAAGAGCTAGTAAATTTGCTACATTTGTCATTTTCATGGATGCACTTTGTCCATTTCCTTACCAAGGCTAAGGGGTTAGCAGATTAACTAGATATGAATTCTACAAGAGGGGCTACAAGATGGAGATTGGTGGAGTATCCAAGGCAAATAAATCATGTTCCAACTCCTAGAGACAACAAAATATTTGAGGTGGACAGAACAACAAGGATATGAACAATGGAAAAGACAAAAGTGGTGTCAAAATGGAGTGCGCGACTATAATAAAGGCACATAAGGGTAGTCACCACTCAGAGAAATCATGGCATACTAGAGGGAGAATGGGTGAAAATGACCGTAATGCTAGAGAAAACTACACAGATTGAATCACCAAATATCATTAAGGAGCACTAAAATAGCTTTGGATATGAGGAATGAATGTGAGAGATGGAGCCAAATTCAAGAATGATGGAGGAATAATGGCCACTACTAACCTCCCTTCCATGTGTGTGAGGTTCATGTGCATATGGGCCATGAGAGTACAATAACTCATATGTATCTATAGTAATAAATATAGGCTCATGCCACATTTAGAGATGGAGTCTCACATGGATGCATGTCACCCTTAACAATTGCCGGATGTGACAATGACCCCTCCCTATCCAACCTCACCCGATTCAAGAAAGATTTGTATTGATCAACAATGGCATATCATATAGATGTATAACTTTAATAATCCATACCCAACATAAACGATGTTGTTTTCTCCATTCTCTTAGTTGATGTATACAAATTTATTGAATTCAATTTAAAGATTTTGTATGTTTTATTAGTTTTGTATACTTGTCGTAAAATTTAAAGATAAAATTTTATCTACTTATTATGTTTTTTCTAACATTTATATTGTTTAAGATGGTTTGGTTAGATTTTTTTGATATTTACTTCTCATAGGATTATGAAAAAAATATATAAAAAAATGTAATTTCAAATCCTTAAAACATGGAGGGTTTTGAAGTTCTTGATGGTGTGCTATTAGGCAGTTGGTCACTGTTTAAATACTTTTAACATATTCTCAAAAAAGGATTGATTTCTCTAATTTTCATTTCCAATTAATTAAAAGTGTGAAGTTAGAGACAATGTATGAAGATATCAAAGTGAGATTAACGCATGGTTTTCAACCTTATATCTCCTCCGTAGAGACAGTGTATGAAGATATTAAAGTCATTGCCTCTCCCATTTTGAATTTCCCATCAATGGAAATTATATTATGAGACAATACTGGCCATATTTCCTTCAAAATATTGCTAATATGGTTTTCATAGTTTGTGATTGATTTTCAAGTAACTTTGACAACTAGTTTCCTTAGGCCAACCACCATTTTTCAATTCTAATCTTAAACTAAAGATCAACTATACAATTTGTAGGAGATTAATATTAAAATTACTAGAACAAATTCTATTATTTGTCACATTAAACAAATTAATAAGACGAATAAAAAGCTAATTATAATTTTGTCTTATTATAAGTTGTAAGTTGTTGGATAATAAAAAAAATTAATTATAAGTTTGTGCCATGCAATTTATGACAAGTATATGTTGTTGGATAAAAAAAATTAACTATAAGTTTGTGCCATACAATTTATGACAAGTAAATTAGTTAGTGTGTGGGGTTTAGTTTTTTTTTTTTTAAGTAAGTTTAAAATCTATTACTGAAACATATGGTACATACAATTCAAGGCCATGAGAGGCATCATGAGTTCATCAAAATGACAAAAATGGGCTGCCTATATGGGGAAACCATCCTGAGAAATGTATATGAGCTGCCTCGAAGGAGGAAACCAGCTTTGACATAACAAAAAACTGTGACTTCAGCTTTGACATACCAAAAAACTATGACTTCCCAGAGCAACAAAATGACATGAAAACTGAACAAAATTACTTGGATGAAGCTTCCTGCACTAGAGACCATAGTCTTCTGAGGGGGGTTCTTCTTCAATTCTGCACTAGTAGCTGTCATCGTCATCCGGAATGGGACAATTGCGAGCTGCTGTTGTGCCTACCTCGCCACTGCCCTTCTACTTGCCTTTTTCCTGTTGAAGACTCTAGCTGCCAGCACCTACCTTTAGGGAAGCCTCTTTTTCTCTGGTTTGAGTGGGCTGCACAAGGTCGGAGGGGTCTTTCTTGTAAATTGGATGCGCAAGAGGGGGGTGTTCAGGGCCAGCCTCCTGAATTTCCTTGAAGGTGACTGAAATAGTCGCAATGACCAAGGGTCGATTGGTTTGGCACTAAAAGTGGAAATGAGCTTTGGACGGGTTGGCGAGATATGCAGAGGCAGTGGGACAAGAGCGGGTAGGTGGAAGAGAGGTCGAGCCATCGCAAATGGGGGAGGGGAGACTGCGCCCACGCCACCGCCCACGCCCACTGCGTGTGGAAGGATATCTTCCATGGAAGCTTTCAGAAGAGGATGTCGGAGAATTGGTGGAGGGGGAGTGGCGTCGGCCAAAGGGTCGAGCCCTGGTGCTACCCCGACGACATTTAAGCCTGTGCCTGAGCTTGGGCATTTTCTCACGAAATCGATGAGAGCGGGTTGAATTGGCAGTGGTTGACAGAGAAGGAGGCAAATTGAGCTGAGGTGGGGAGGTGAAATGTAGAGGACAGAATGGGTTTTGGGAGAAATTATAACAAGGGAGAAAGTCTAGGCAGCATCCCAGGTGACAGCGTTTGCCAAGGGAGGTCTGTGAGCTGGGAAGCTCCGCTTCCAAAGGGCAACCAAAGCTAAGAGATGAAGGCCAATTTTTCATGGAGGCAATTGAACGGAGCTGAGACAGAGCTGAATACCCTGACACAAAGATGAGGAGCGAGAACAGGAAACCAGAGGGCGGCATTATGCTATGCTTGCAGCCTCGACCTCCCCACCGACATAAATGCCGCATAGGGTGACGACCCGGAGAGTTAAGTTGCCTGGATCTCCATAAATCCTTGTGTTAGGCAGCCATGTGGCCTTGCCACGCACCTTCCTGCAGATTAATTTCCATCCTGTCACAGAGTTGCACCTGCATCTAGGGGTGGGGTTTAGTTTTATTAAATAGTTTATTTAAATTTTATTGGAAAATTATTTTAAATTAATAATTATTCAAATTTATACTTTTTATAAATTAAATAGATTAATTTAAATATATTGTATTTATAAAATAATTAAATTAATTTAAATATATTATTTATTAATTTTTTTTGGTAAAAAATATTTTTATTATTATGATATATTATTATTTTAAAGAAAATGGATAACTAAAATATGAAATTGATGATATCAAGATTATAAATTGTTATTGTTAAGAAAAATCTCTTGAAAATATATTTAATAAGATTAATTAGAATTAAAACAGAGATATCGCCTTAATTTTGAACAAAAATAATCCATATAAACCCATATTTTATTTTTATTTTTTTTAAATTGTTTTTATTTGACCAAATATAAAATATGGATAGTAAAAATGTTGATTCGTTGGATTTTGAATCAGGAAATTCGAACGCTTCCTGTGCAGCAGCAGCTCTAATCACTAACGGAGAAAGGATAATTTAACGGACATGCTACTTTTATGACCGTTCTTTTGACCCTAATTTAACTCCGGTTCCATACCAAGGCTTAGGCATGTAATTATCAATGAAATATTTTATATAAATTCATATTTTACTTAAAAAATATCAAACTTTATTATTATTATTTGACGTGATATAAAATATTGCTAATAAAATTGTTGATTCGTTGGATTTTGAATCGGGTGATTCGAACCGCTTCCTCTACCGCAGCGGCTCTAATCACTAACAGAGTGAAGGATAATTTAATGGAAATACTAGTTTTATGGCTGTTCTTTTAACCCTAACTTAACTCTGGTTCCGTACCAGGGCTTCGAGATGTAATTATCAATCAAATGAACCCTTAGAAGTTATTGAGGCTCTCCCTTCAAAAATTCAATGATGATTATTTGCTTTTAATATTTACCATTTTAAGCATGATGTGGATAATTTTTGCAGTTACTCTCATATTTAACGTAAACATATCAGTAACTAAGTACATTTTGTTTGGGATTTATTATAAATTTTTAATTTAATTTTTTTTTAATTTTAAAATTTGACCCTTCCAATAATATTAAGATGTTTTGCTGAAAATAAAATATCTAACACTAGAGTTAAAGATAGTTAAGACATGTGAATGAAAAATTTAGATCAATAAATAGAAAGTCAATATTGGGAAATTTTTGTGGTTAATAATTTTATTTGGAAAATTTAAAGGTATATTTGATCATTATACATTTATTTAAGCTAAATACTTATAATTTATATCAAACATATTTATTTTATTAATTAAATGTAGTTGTGTTAATTAAAAATTAAATTTGTAATCGAAATAAGTTCAGAATTTAGAATTTCACAATGAAAATGCAAAGAAGTCAAATTGGTAATCGTCCTTTTAACTAGTGTTAATTAAATTTTTAATCAAATTAAGCTCAACATTTGAAATTTCACAATGAAAATGCAAAGAATTCAAACTAGGAATCGTACCTTTATCAAGTGTTTATTTGTCACGTTGCGACGATCTATGTGTTCAGACTGGTTAATTTGACAGGACATGTACATCTTAGTAAGAAAATCCATATATTTCAAATTTAACCATTAATGCTGCATCTGAGTAAGAAAACTCATTTATTTCAAATTTTACCATTAGTGAGCAGATGGTTTGAGGAATCAGATGTAAAATTTTGCAGACTGTGCAGCACCCTCAACGAAACCCTAACAGATGATGGTTTGATAATCCTGTTGGAACAAATTGCCCTGGCACAGGCATTTGGCTGAACAATTGTGGACAAGGTGGCCCTATGGGGCGCTAAAGAATTGTTGTGGGAAAATAATTGACCTGGATGTCTTCAATGGTTCTGGTTGAGGAAAAGTAATGTTTCGTTGAGGAAGATTAGGGTTTCTTGGTTCAGTTTGAGGAAGATTAGAGTTTGTGTTAGTTTGATTAGGGTTTCTTGGTTCAGTTTGAGGAATATTAGGGTTTGTGTTAGTTTGAGAAGTTGGATTGATGCAAGTGACATGTACCTCATGAATTTACTATTTGTTACATTAAACAAATAAATAATAAAATTTTGATTTTAAATTGGTTAGATATAATTTATAAATTTCTGACATGTAAATTAGGTGTTTTATGTGGGTTTATACAATATTACAATTTTCATGTATTCCTTTTTTATTATAAAATTATTAATAAAATTTTAGTCATAAGATTGTATCTTACTATTTATAAAATATAAATTGGTTAGTTGATACAAGGTTTAATCTTGTCAAATTATTAATTCAAAATTTATAAAATAAGGTTGATAATAATCAATAAAGATTAAAAAGTATACACACTCAATCTAACCTAACACATTTCGAATAACCTTATCTTATATATAGATTACACAATCTTAAGAACAAAATACTCCTAAAATTTAAAAAATATATATAATAAAAATTAAATTATATGATTGTTTATAATCATTATATTGAAAATTTTGATTATGTGCACGCCAATGGGATCCATGTTTCAATGATAGATTCCACACATGCTTCTGCGCAGTTAACGGCTACTTTTCTCTATTGTTTTTAATTATTTGTCTAATTATGGACGGTAGTCTAAATATTCCTTCGATTAAAATAAAAGCAAGTCTAATCTAGGAAGCTAGAAGTTGACCACAAACCTGAAATAAATTAAATGATAATGGCCTTTTACATAAGATTATTTCTAATCAAATTTATCTAAATGAATCAAATAAAATTTAAGATTATTTCTAATCAAATTTATGTAAATTAATCAAATAAAAGCTAAGATTATGTCTAATTCAAATTTATGTAAATTAATCAAATAAAAATAAAAATTATTTCTAGTAAAATGTATTTAAAATAAAAAAATTAAAATTAAAATCATCTTGATCGAAAAAGGTTAATCTAAAAAAATAAAGATAGCATCATCTTAGAAGTTGATATCTAATAAAATTTGATCACTTTGATTTCCAATAAAATTCAGTTTCATTTTTTTATCATTTTTATTATTATAATATTTTAAAGAAAAATAATAATTAAAATATATGTTCACCACTATCAAGATTATTGAGTGTGGTTTAAGAAGAAAAATTCATAATTAGATACGATAGTCCACAAATTATATTGAATAAGATTACCTCGGATTCAAACCAAGATAATTATTTAAATTTCCGAAGAAATTTAGGTGGCATTATAATAAAGATAATAACGATAAATCCCAACGATTGTGATTATTTTTCTATTTTATTTATTTATTTATTAACGCGAATAAGTAAGGTTTTATAATTAAATCTAAGAGAGAGTACCCATGTAATTAGTTACATTTGTTCATCACATGTCTAGAGGAGTACATCTTATAATAGCATTCTAACAAGAATTTTTTTTTGCAACAATCATATATTAGTCAATGCTATTACTCTCATCCTATGGTGTAACACCCCCAAGTTCTATGCTTTTCAGATTTGACATTGGGACATGAATCCAGGGGGAGTGGACCCCAATGGATAATTACTTGTGTGGATGTGGTTAAATTATTTATTTATGAAAAATAAATAAAATATTGTGTATGCACTATGACCAAATGAGAAATTGAGATCATATGCCTAATCCATGAGGTTATGGAAAAGGTAAAGACTTTCCCCAAAATCTTTCAAAAATCCTTGAAAGAAATTATTTCTAATTTAGATTTTTGAGGAAAAATCTAAATTCCCCAATGATGAGGAAAGTAGTTGGGAAGAGGTAAAAAGTTGGAAAAGCTGGAAAAACATAAAGCAGCTTTAAAGTCCCTAAATAAGGGAAGCCTAGGCAAACAGGAATAAAGCATCCTGAAATTATAGACGCAGAATTAGAAACAGGCTTTGGGGAGAGCATAGCTTAAATAAGATGCTCCAGAACAGATTGAGTTAGTCTGTTCTTGGAGGATCTCAGCTCGGGGGTGAGTTCTGGAGATAGACGAACTCTAAGGTTGGGAGGACTGGTCATAGTATCGGTATGCATGCATAAATTTGGAGATTTATTTAAATTTGTATTAAATATATCTAGGTTTATGAATTGTTATGTTATAAATTCTTATGAAAATTTGATATTGAATGGTTGTCCAGTACCTTGTGCAATTACAATCTAGATCTAATAGCTGAAAATCTAGTATATTGATAGCAGAGACAAATGGTTGGATTATACGGATAAGTACCTTGTAGTAATGAAGTTAGAGATGATAGATAATTTGAATATCTAATCTAATAACAATGTACAGGTGTAGCTTGCTGTCTTTTAAATGGAAATTTATTTGCTGGATATAGACAGAAAATGTTAGCAAAACCGTAACCAGGAACATCAAGTGCAAAACAACTAAACCTGTCATAAAAGTATTGATGGCAGTAGAACAGTCATACTACAGTGACAAGGATGGTAGAACTCTGAATTTATACTGTTTTATGTCATGAAAGTTTAATTATATGAAACCAAAAATTTAATCCTAACTAAGAACGAGGAACTAAATCTAGGGAGTATAAAACATCAACTTCGGTTTCCTTATTTCCGTTTGATTGGAGAAAAATTTCTAAATCCTATTTTTCCAATGGAAGAGATTAAGAGGCACCAGAATTGCAAGTATGTTGAATAATCATAACAATAATATAAGGGAAGAGCCCTACAGTTATATGTGATAAAAGTATGTGTAAAGGAAGATTTTAAGCATATTTAAAAATACTAGGAAAAGAGCATATATTTACCTTCCATATAAACTACTGGAAAAGTAGTTGGAGCAACGAAGGTTAACTGAATATAGATAGATGTATATGTGGATGCATACAACTATACCTTGATGCTGAAACTTTATAATTATAGATGCTGAAAAGTCTATAAGGCTTGCAAACTGGAAAGTTTGAGGAAGGGCCTATTGATCAACTAGAGTTGGACAAAACTCTGAAAAAACTGACCTGAGAAATACAAACTAATATATATATAGATATATAAATAAACTAGATGGACTGAGAAGAGTGGAGGTCAAGCCCAAAAATTCTCATGGAAATTCTTATATTCCCATGGCTGCCTATAATTACTAAAAAGAAATTAAATACCAGATAACAGTATTAATTTGTAATTGATTCAATAGAAAATTTTTTAATGTTATCTAGTGCATAAAGCAGAGTATATCTGAGTTTATGTTATGTGGATAAGAAGCTGGGTCTGGGAGACGTGACAAATGGTATCGGAGCAGAAGTTCAAAAATTGGGCAAGATATGTGCTCACAAAGAAATAATAAACTGTTATAAATTTTATTAATATTAAAAATATTACTTCAAGTATACAAATATCTTGGATATACTTTAAGGTATACTTGCAGGAAAATCACTTATCCCTGCAGAAATTTAGCTAAAACACGGGGCAAATCATGTACTCACACAGAAATATCTGTTGTTGAAATTTTTTTGCTAAGGTTAAAAATTTTGAACAGTAAACAGTCTTGAAGGATATAGCTACAAAACTTAACCAAAGGGGATGAGCTACGCTAGTAAGGAGGAAGACATAATCATAAAGGAAAGAGTAAATGCCTCTAGACAGTAGTCTAAGAAATTGGTATGTACACAAAACTAATATGTTTTAGAGTTATATGGAGTTTCTCATGGGTAAATAAAGTTTTTTCTTTAACGAGTTAGTTAATACTTTGGGATGCTGAGTTATTCGATGACCATACATTTAACAGATTGTGATGAAGTAGAAACATTTCAAATCTGTGTACCTGTATGGGAGTAATATGATGAGGCTCATATACCAGAATGTCTAAACCTATAATAGGTTTAAATCTGGAAATCGATATCTTTCAGAAAAATATTACTTATATGTAAAATAAGAGTGTATGATTGTTTCTTCACTTGGACTATATATCCATGATGAAAAATAAAAATAAAAATAAATCTATAAGTTTACAATGACATATTTAGCTATTGTCCTACTATCATCATTATGTAAAAGAAATTTCAGTGTTCATAAAGTTAAGATACTGAAAACCATCTTAATACAGTAGAAAAGATTTATGTTGAAGTTAATGGAGAGGAAAGGGGAAAATGGTACTACCATGAACATGCAGAATGTAATCCCATATGTTGAACGAAGACTACAAGTGGTATAGAAGGATGATTTTTCCATTTTTTTAAAATTTCTAAACTAAGTGTACTGTGATGAAAAACAATAGAGAAAACAGTAGTACCTAACTGATATATCATCTAGCGGGCCTTAGCGGGCCTTATTGAGCATCAGAAATTCCATATGGATGTATCATATTGTCCATATAACAAATGGTAAGAAAATATATAAACAATATATTCTATAAATGATCGAAACATTTTAAGATCCTATATTATATTCCAAGATGAAACATAGTAATAGTACAACTTCAACGAATTAAGGGACTTATGACAAGATTAAAATGACATTTCAGGAACAGAAACTTCAGGAGTAATGAGTTCACAGATTTTCTTGTAATATTGCTGAAATACTTTCATAATTTAACCTCTCACTAGAAGTCTTCCAATTATGAGGGTAAGATCTTTAGTATGGATAGAACATACCAAGAGAAAAAATGAATTTATATTTATTTCCTTATATACATAGAAAAAGGAATTTCTAGAGATAAGAGTGATTTTCATTATAAACAGTAATGTGGTATCCTTTGCAAACTTTATATTGGAGACACTACACTAAAACCTCGCTTGGAAGGATATAACATTAATATCCAAATCAAAATAATTCAATTAAGAATCCTTTCGTTCTTAGTTAAGAGAAGTGGTATGATTTAAATAAACATTGAAAACAATGATCCTCACTGTGAAATCACCGCAGGATCGGCTAGATCCAAACATAAAAATTATATTATTATCCATTACAGTGATATATTAAAATGATTCTTTCAATATGACCGCCATCGGATCGGCTAGCCCAAACACCATATGAGATCATTTTCATTTCCGTGTGCAGGAAACCGTTTGGGGTATTCCTTTAAACAATGACAATAGAGGTTAAAAGTACTTAACACCTGCCTGTAATGTTAGCATTGCGGAATAAACAAAAAAAAAGGTAGATGCCTAGTAGCGCCGACCTCGCCAGAGACGTAATAACAATAGAAAAAAAAAAAACAAGGGAAAATCGTTCGGTTAATAAATCCAAAAGGGAATTTCTGTAAGGACTGTATAGTTATACAGGTAGTACTATTATACATATAAATTTAAAACTGAGAAATTTTAATAAAGTTCGACAGACCAGTCTGAGATACAACTCAATAGCAAATTGCTAAATTCACTGGAACATCATAAAAATAGCCACCGATCTTAAATATATAGAAGAGATCATTTTCGAATATGGCCACGAAACCCTGGTACCAATCTGTTAAAAACAGAATAAGTCAGTAAAGAGAGAGAGAAAGTTGCTGGAAAAGAATTCTGCATAGTAAATAAACAGAAAAAAAATCTGGAGAGGCAGGGGGGCGAGGTGCTTCGGCCGTTCCAAGGTTATTGAAAGTCCCCGGACCAAATTTCGCAGAAATTGCAAGCTCGAAAGAGTAGATCTTCGCTTTAAGAACATCTGGGCCCTAGCGGGCGGGGCTGAGACGCGTGTGGAGCTTTCTCTTCCAGGTGATGCTCGACGAAGTACCTCGCCATGCTCACCATGATGTACCTGGTCTAACCGTTCGACCAACAGTTCGGGGCTTCAGAGCTGCATTTGGTTTGGCGAGGGGGAAGCTCTGGAACAACACCCCCAATCAATATTTACTTTGACACCTCCTATCAAGGATCTCTGCAAATACAACAGCCGGTTTAGGGTTTACGCATTCAAGAAATTAGGAAGCACAACCACTCCCAAAGACTCGAACACATGACACATTGCATGCAATATTTCACTCTCAGTCCCTTCTCACCTCTGGTGTATAACGAAAGAGCAAGCGGTTTAATAAAAATTGGGGGCAGAAAACCCTAATGAATCTTGTCCCTACACATGTCAAAAGATTACACCGTCTCACGCAGATCCAAGGAAGCTCGGAGACTGGGAATTTTACGCTTTGATGTGCTTTCACAGCAGGAAGTACTTCGGGAGTTGAAAAAAAAAAAAATTTATATACCAAGCGATTGTAACAATGACGACGTGATTCGAACTTCCAACACTCGGTCAGAGACTTGGGTAGGCCGCAAACCCCTTGTCAAGATGCCACACATGTGGTTGATAATAATGACATTGGTAATTTCGAGAATTTTCCAGGGCTCGAGAAGGTGAGTCGTGAGCTGGACTCCTCAACTAGTATTAACATCTAAATGGAGGATAGGTAAGTAATTAATGAGTAACACGCCAACGTGAAATCCGAGCAAAGGTAAAACGCAGAAGAACTGTACAATTTTGGCTCATCCAGCCCAAACGACGGCGAAATGCCGTATACAAAACTCTCTCCAATCTGGCACGCAACCCTGTCACTGCATACGACCAAGCGAAAAAGTTTAGCAGGTTACAAATCTAACCGCTGAAACGCCGAGACGAGTGCATCACGGGTCACGATCAGTGAGCAGAAAAATCACGCGTGTTAAAACTACATGAAAATTAGGGTTGGAAAACCATATTCAAAGCGGACTGAGTGTTGTCAACATTCACCACAAACCTGGACGATCAGAAACCAGATTTAAAAAAAATAATAATAATAATACCGAAATGTGTAAGTTGTGCGTATACCCTATGCCGCGCTAAGGTATAATATTAGTTATACATATAACGATTGTTATGTTAATACCCCCTTGTAAATAAGCAGATAGCGATTTAATTTTAATGTACAAGGTTAAATGTACATATAACTAGTTAGGGGGCATATAATATTAAACATATATATATAGGGTTGATGCCAGCGAAACGTGTTACAAATATATATATCGGATGTATGCCAAAGTAAAATGCTAAATATATATAAGAAATAATTCGGTGCCGATTCAAAAGATTAAAAATATATATATTTAATGTTAGATATATATATACATATAATGTGTTGATATATAAGGTTAGATATATACATGTATATGATTTTGAACTTTCTCAAACCATAGGTTATATACATTGTGAGTTTTGTGATAATGACTATATAGGTATAGAGATCTAAAGTGAGGAAGTAAGACTTGAACTTTAAAATACAAAAATTGTCTAGCTTACCTAGATAAAAAGGGTGGTTATCATAGCCTGCCTCAAATGAACCTTGAGAGAGAAAGAAGAAAAAAAAAAAACATAGTATAGTGAAATTAAATTTGTGTACCGGAAATTGAGGATTAGGAAATTTAAGAAGTGTTAGGATGTAATGGGTAAATAAGAATATCATAGTTGGAACCTACGGTTTAATCCTATTAAAATTTAATTAAGATGAAAAATTAATACACCTATAAACCCCACCAGAGTGTGGTGGAATTGAGTATAAATAATTATGTGGGCAAGAATATATATCTATAGGGAAATTAACCTTCAGGATAAGGTTAAGAAATGGATATATGTAATTAAAACTGAAGTTAAAAGTTGGGAGTGTTAAAACAACTGAAATAGAATTTTATTAATATTCATTATAACAATAAGTTGATTTGAACCATGAAAAGATATAAATGAATAATTTTGGGGTGATATATGTTCCTAATATGTTATATAATACTATGTGTTACCATAGTTATTGGAACAAAAGAAGAAGGAAAGTTTATATTGGAATATATAGAGAAAGGTGGGTAATAGAAAAATGACAATTTATATTTAATAGAAGTATGTTAAATATAAGTTGTAAATTCTTAATTAACTATTAAATATATATATATATATATATAAAATAATAATAATTATCATGAGAAATGATAGATTAAAATGAAACGAATTGCACGTGGGACATAAGTTAAATCTACAATTAACATTATAAATATAGGTGATCTTGTTATATGTTATAATTTTAACTTTTTTGAGTTGTATGAATATAATATCTTCATACATGATAATTTAGTTCAGTTAGTAAATTTCAAACTTTATACCCACAGGATTAAGGGAGAAGAAAAAAAATTCACTAGGGAATATTAAAAGTGAATTCACCTTAAAAGTTGCAAGTAAAGTGGAAAGGACATATTTTACCATATGGCCGGAATATTATTACTCTAATTATGGCTAAAGGAGTAATAAACACTATTGTGGTAGATTAAGTGGTAAAAGTATAAGGTGGAAAAAAATTTGAATTGGAAAAATTTCCAAGATGATTTTCAAATCAAGTATATTTAAGTCATGACTAAAGTATTTTGTGATAAGTATATTTTAGTTCATGTACATGGAAAATAATGAAGTGGTAAGCTTAACTACGAGTTATAAATACAGTTAAATAGCTGGTTTAGTAATTGTGAACCATTGCATATTAAATAATGTAATGCAAATCCATTACATTGAGTTATAAATGCATGAATGAAGGGATAAATCAAATTTTCCCAGGTGAGTTGGCTAGGGTAGAATTGAAAACCTAACAATTGTTTTTTTATACATGGGAAAATGATTATGAAAATTATCATGCATAGAAAAAAAATCCAATGGAGCATAATTAATTTCCTCAAATTATCAAGTGAAGCATGGGTTTAGGATTAGAAAAGGTTTTTTTGTTACAAACCATATGTTGCTATATAAACCATGGGTTGATTTCTAATGATTAGTGAAATTCACATATAAATATAATTGGTGAATCATCATTAGAATTTGTACAGCATGAAAAAAAAAAATTTGGTATAAATTATGGTAATTCTTTGAAAAAGGGGAAATTGTGTCAAATTCAGTTTGACATTATCAAGTAGTAATACTTGTGAATGTGATGAATGATAGTAAGTACATGTATTCACACTATAAAATTTTGTTGGTGTAAATTTTATTTAATTTAATTTCCCTGAGTCTTAAATTCAAAGATAGGGAAATAGTGTGAAACCATGCAGCTACCCAAAAGAAAAAAAATGAGAAGGTACTGGAAGTACAGCTATGAACTGAGAAAGGGTAAGCATAACCATGCATATGATACAATTGTTTTCTTTCATTTATTAGTACTAATGAAAAGTTGTAAAATTGTTTAGCCAAGTGTGTAACAGGAAATTGTACACTCTGGAAACAAGGAGAAAAAAGGTGAAGATAAGTGCAGATAAATCACCTAGAAAATCAAGAAAAGCTGAACTGGACCAAGTTTGCGTGAGGAAAGAATCTCACTGAAAAACAAGAAAGGATAAGTAGTGTACTAAAAGTGCACTAAACTATTATGAACCTGAACGGTTTGACTAATAACTGAATTCCTTGAAATTATTGAAATTCAAAATGTTATTGTGGATTATTAATTATATGTCGCTGATATTACTTACATTGATATGAATTGTGGATAGAAAGAACGGAATAAAAGATTTTCTAGACAGACTTCTTGCAAAGAAGTAGGAAGAAAATCAACTGCATAAGGCATCAGTAAATAGAGTGGAACCAGGAGAGTACTCTGCTGGAAACTAAGCAAGGACGAAGAAGAAATCTTCGTCAAAGTTGAAAAATCAACGTTAAAGTGTAACACCGAGGAAGGTGTTGGAAAGGGGGGAACTAATGGCTTATAAACTAGCCTTACCCTTGCATATTAAATTTCATGATGTGTTTCATGTCTCCTTGTTGGAAAAAAAACTAATAATTTTTGTACATGATGCTTCTCACATTATTGATTGGAATGTGATCCAGGTGGAACCAGAAGAGGAATTCCTTCCAGAGCCGCTTCAAATCTGAGAGCGGGAAGAAATTGAATTACGAAATCAAACAGTAGCTAGAGTAAAGGTGCAGTGGAGCACTTTACTGCTGAAAGAGCTACATGGAACAGAGAAGTTGAGATGATGGAAAAGCATTCATATTTATTTTCAAAATAAACTAAGTAGATAGTTGTCAACACCGAGGACGGTGTTTGTTTTCAGAGGGGGAATATGTAACACCCCCAAGTTCTATGCTTTTCAAATTAGACATTGGAACATAAATCCAAAAGGGAGTGGACCCCAATGGATAATTACTTGTGTGGATGTGGTTAATTATTTATTTATGAAAAATAAATAAATAATTTTGTGTATGCACTATGACCAAATGAGAAATTGAGATCACATGCCTAATCCATGAGGTTATGGAAAAGGTAAAGACTTTCCCCAAAATCTTTCAAAAATCTTTGAAAGAAATTATTTCTAATTTAGATTTTTGAGGAAAAATCTAAATTCCCCAATGATGAGGAAAATAGTTGGGAAGAGGTAAAAAGCTGGAAAAGCTGGAAAAGCAGAAAGCAGCTTTAAATTCCCTAAATAAGGGAAGCCTAGGCAAACAGGAATAAAGCATCCTGAAATTCTGGACGCAGAATTGGAAATAGGCTTTGGGGTGAGCATAGCTTAAATAAGCTGCTCCAGAACAGATTGAGGTTAGTCTGTTCTTGGAGGATCTCAGCTCGGGGGTGAGTTCTGGAGATAGACGAACTCTAAGGTTGGGAGGACTGGTCATAGTATCGGTATGCATGCATAAATTTGGAGATTTATTAAGTCTGTATTAAATATATCAATGTTTTATGAATTGTTATGTTATGGGTTCTTATGCAAATTTTAGATTGACTATTTGTTCAGTAACTCATGAAATTGCAAACTAGAGCTATTGATAGCAGATACAAATGGTTGGATTATAGTGATGAGTACCTTGTAGTAATGAAGTTAGAGATGATAGATCATTTGAGTATCTAATCTAATAACACTGTACAGGTGTAGCTTGCTGTCTTTTAAATGAATATTTATTTGCTGTGTGCAAAACAGTAACCAGGAACAGCAAGTACAAAACAACTAAAACTGTCATAACAGTATTAATGGCAGTAGAATAGTCATACTGCAATGAAAAGGATTGTAGAACTCAGAATTTTATATTGTTTTATGTCATGGAAGTGTAATTATGTGAAATCAAACATTAAATCCTAACTAAGAATGAGGAACTAAATCTAGGGAGTTTAAAATATCAACTTCGGTTTCCTTACTTCCATTTGATTGGAGAAAAATTTCTAAATCCTATATTTCCAAGGGAAGAGTTTAAGAGGCACCAGAATTGCAAGTATGTGGAATAATCATAACAATAATATAAGGGAAGAGCCCTACAGTTATATGTGAGAAAAGTATGTGTAAAAGAAGATTGTAAGCATATTCAAAAATACTAGGAAAAGAGCATCTATTCACCTTCCATATAAACTGCTGGAAAAAGTAGTTGGAGCAACGAAGGTTAACTGAATATAGATAGATGTATATGTGAATGCATACATCGATACATTGATGCTGCAACCATCTATAAGGCTTGCAAACTAGAAAGTTTGAGGAAGGGCCTATTGATCAGCTAGAGTTGGGCAAAACTCTGAAAAACTGACCTGAGAAATACAAAACTAGTATATATATATATATATAAGTCAACTAGATGGACTGAGAAGAGTGGAGGTCAAGCTCAAAAAAAAAATTCTCACGGAAATTCTTATATTCCCCTGACTACCTATAATTACTACAAAGAAATTACATACCGGATAACAGTAGGAATTTGTAATGGATTCAATAGAAAATTTGTGAATGTTACCGGGTGCATAAAGCAGAGTATATCTGAGTGTATGTTAGGTGGATAAGAAGATGGGTCTGGGAGACGTGACATATGGTAGCTTATTAAAGTCTGAGAGTGATCTCTCTTTTGCTTGCTAGCCACATTGTACTCCTTGAGGTTAACATCCAAAGCATTGATTTCTTCCTGTAAGGAAAACAATCTATGTAGGCAATGCCTTGATTTCATCCATCTCCCTTTTGCTTGCTAGCAACAATGTACTCCTTTAGGTTGACATCCAAATCATGGATTTCTTCCTGTAAAGAAAAAAACCTGTGTAGGTAATGCCTCGGTTTCATCCATCTGCCTGCTAGCCTTGTGATCAATTCTTGGACCTCTTCCATTAGATTAACAATGGTTGTTAGTGGCTTTTGTAATTTCATATTCATTACTAACAAATCAAGTTTTAATTTTTCCATTTTCTCAATTATATGTGTGACTCTCTCCATATCTTTACATTTGGTGCACCTTTCTCTACCATTGGCGCCAAGATTACGTTATTTTCTTTACCACATTTTTCTCCACCCAATCAAGATAAAAAAAATTGATCAACCTCTCTATCTTCAAATATCCCCTCTACTCCTTGATGTCATATTCTATTATCACAAGCACATGGTTCAACACTACATAAGACCTTCACCTTCTCCACCTTCACCTTCTCCACTTGCCAATTTTTGTTCCTTGCCCACTTAATTATTTGGCCTTGTTATTTGGCCTTATCTCAATTGTCTACCAAAGCTTATATTTTTATTATCCCAGTTGTTCTCACTCCGGTTTTTCACTAGTAGAGGTTTTAAACTTGAAAGCTACCTGATTTTACAGAGAGGCATTGGGTCGGGCCATCCATGAACCTCACTGCGTTGCTTTTGATCCTAATGAGTTTTAGCTTTTTTGTAATTTTTAATGTTATTTCAATATAAAAATGTTATAGGATTTTTATGTCACATTTACCCTGTGATATGTAATAGGATAGAGAGAAAAAATAGTTGCAAAAATACTCACTTCATTTTGGAATTTTTGAATGTATTTAATATATAGTCTTTGAAAAAAATGATTTTTTATTAACATAAAAAAAACAAATTTTATATCTTTTCAATTTTGTATGATGAACAATCTATTTCAAATATATGTGAAAATTACTTCTTCAAAATTAATATAAAATTAAATACTAACTTAATAATTGTGATAAGTTAATATATATGAAACACATATATTTTTTAAATATTTAAAACCAAAATAGTTTAAAAAAATCATAATAAGAAATTAAAAAAATAAATTAAAATATGTAATAAAAATAATAAGTTAAAAAAACATAATAAAAACTCAAAAAAAATTAAAATATATAAACCAGTGCTTATTTTAATAAAGGAGGAAACCAATGTGAAATTCATACTTTTATTTACTATTTTTTTTAATTTTAAAACAATACATTATATGGATAAATGAAAATATATAAAGCATTGCTTATTTTAAGAAAGAAGTAAACCAATGTGAAATTCATACTTTTATTTACTAATTTTTTAAATCTTAAAACAATACAATGTACAATGTACCGGTATAATAACATTGTTGTTAAATATGAAAATGTTTCTTTTTAAATATACAAATGTTTAAGGGTAGTTGTGTTAATTTGGAAATTTTAAGATAACTAAATATATAAGAAATACATATTTTTTTTTTTACCAAAAATATAATCTATTAAAATAAATTTCACATAAATATAACTAGTATCTTTTTATTATAGTTAATTTTAATAAATAAAATATTAGTAAAAAATCTTATATATTTTAATCAATAACATAAACTATTGATATGTATTTTAAATCCTTATACCTTCTTGAATGTATATAGATTAAAACTCTATATGTTTTAAATTGCTACCTTTTAGTCCTATATTATAGAGTAGATCACGGTAGATTTACCAGAGCCCAAAAAATAAGATATGTAATTTTAGAAACTGTTATTTATTATATTTTATTTGCAAATGTTAAATTAATAAGAGGCCAAAGTACATGATATGGAAAAGAGTGCTATGCTAAGGCTTTGTTAGCAGAGTTGTAACTTTTTGCGCCATTAGTCCTCTTCCCTAAACATGTCATGGACTACTTCTACAGGGTTCTGAACGTCTCCAGGCCTGAGTGGAAGCGTCAATGTCAGGACCCTCACCGTGGCGAGAGGGGTCAGATTCCTACCTTGACGCAAAAAACTAGACACCCTTTGTGCAAGGTCATCATGTCAATGGATCGAACGGCTCCTCCTTAGCTGCAGAAACCCCGATTATGGGGGTTTAGTGCCAAGAAAATGAAGGTCGAATTCGATGCCTTCCTAAGGCAAAAATCAGTCACAAATTTTTCAGCCCAAACAATTGCTTGGAAAATGCTCGACAGTAGATGAAAGATCATGCATTGATCTACAAATTATTGGAGATTTGGCCTCAAGAACAAGATATTCTGGCCTCGATAGAGAACAAGTGGTCGAAAATGACAAAATTTTGAGCTTCGAATCACGTGAAAAGGCTTCTTCACTATGATCTTTGAATATCTAGAGGATTGGAAGAGGATCTTCAAAAAAATACCATATTTTATGGGAAGTGCAAGCCTCTTCATCCACTATTGGGAGGAATGCTACAACCTGGAAAAGGAAGAATTCACCACGGCTCTTGTCTACGTTCGGATCTATTCACTCCTAAATGATTTTTTTGAAGCTCACATATTGGAAGGAATCAAGAACTCAATAGGAGCATTTGTAAAAAACTCGTAGATCACCAAACACCGATGACATGTGACATATGCCCCGATTTGTGTCCATATGAACATATCTCAACCGCTACCAGAATCCATCGATCTAATCTACCATGACTCTACATGGACCGAACCATTGGATTATGAACACATCCCTTTCAAATGTCATCATTGTCATGAGTATGGCCATATCTTCCAAGATTTCCCATTTAAAGTAACCGAAGAATCTCGAGCAGATGTGATGGCTAAGGATGGTATGTATGTCAACTTGAGAGTGTTGATCATTTGATCATGCGTGGGTGTTGAATTGCGTTGTTCGATTGATTGAAGAGGCCTATTTTTTTATTTGTGTTTGGTCAATGAGTTTTGACACCAAGGTGAAAGAGTAAATGGAGATGTTCAAATGATGTGAAATTTTTTTCTTTGAAGGAGCACAAGGATATGTCGTCAAGTTATATTTCTTGCATGATGTGTTTTTCAGATTGATAGTTGTGCTTGTGACAAGATGTCGGAGGATTTTTAAAGGTTGACTATTGTGAAAGAGGTTCATGTTTAGCCTTCATTGTCAAATCCATGGCATGAGAAGCATGTCAAATTGGAGGATGAGGGAAAGAGGGAAAATATGTCAATGAATTTGCAACCAAAATTTTTGCAGCCATTGTAGAACATTTTATGTGTTGATGCCAAGAAGCGAAAGAGGTGGCAAATTAATTCTTCCAGATGTGGAATTTGGAACCATGGAGGTAAAATAATGGCCATTATTTTCTTATTACTGCAGATTTTGGAACTCATTGTTTCATTTCGCTCAAATGTGTTTAAATTGGGAAAGTGGTTTTCAGGGAGAAGCTTGCACCAAATGCATGTATGTGCAAACGAGGAACACGATTCTCAAAGGGAAGGAAATCAGTTAGTTTTCCAAGAACCAAGGGATTGATTTGGTACATAAAAGTGTTATATAAGTCAACAAGCACCCAACACATGTTGGATTGGGTCAGCAACAAATGGAGAACATTGTTTGAAGCTCTAAGCCATTTGGAAGGCAATTCATTTTAGTGATCCCAAATGGTTTTCATGGATATTTTTCCAAGTAGAATCAAGATGATAGAAATTCTGAAATAGAAGAGTATTCAGCTCTCATGAGATAACCAAATTTTGTGGGTCCAAAAGCATGTCAGTGGGAAGGATAGATCATAATATGGATTAGGGGTAAAAAATTTCCAAATAAAAAATTTCTAAGAATTTCACCAAACCAGAATGACCGGATCTGACCCGTTGCCAAGAATTTGGTGCAATTCATTTCACTCAAAACAGAGTCCGTATGAGGAAGTTAGAGCTCAGTGACCATCATTCAAAATAGGCAAATTTAAAAAAAAAAAAAAAAAAGGTCAAGGGAGTCAAGACAGTTCAACCATGATGAAAGTCCCTCTGAGTCAATGAAAATGTGACAAGTGTCATAGCAGGATTCATCGAATTTGTTTAGAGGTGAAATTGCTTTATGGATTTGGCTCCTAAGGTTGAAGTTGATTTTTTTTTTTTTGTGGAAAGATAGCACAACCAGAGGCTAACATGTGGTGCATCTAGGGTCCGCTACGTTCCCCCTTGAGTGGACCCCTCTCTCCATGTTTGAAATCACATTTGACATTCTACAAGGCTCAATTTTAATTTATTGGTGCCCCATAGAAGCCCACTATTGTTATTGGTGCACCCCTTAAATTATTATTGTTATGTAGACTCTAATTATATTGTGACCAAATAGAATCCTATATATAGAAAGTAGGTCTTATCATTTGCATCATCAAATAATTGTTCATCTATGTAATGTAAGGAGGTCTCCCCCTCGAAGTGGATAATTTTTAATTTTTTGATCTATATTTTGTTCCATTTGTGAGTTGGTTGTAGAAAATGAAATCAGAAAAATAATACCCATTGACTTGAAATTTGAAACTTAATGTTTTTAATTTTGGAGCTATTTTTCACTGAGAGACAAAGAGGGGACCCACCCAAATATTTCACAAAGAGTGAGAAGAGATCGGGTTCACTATTAAATTTGGGGCTCATGTGTAAAGCATCAAGAGATGAGGAAGGTGGCTTCAGGTATGTTGTGAGTAGGTAAATTCACTCATTCAACAACCAAAGACAATCTCAAATGCTTCTTCTGGGGAAAAGGGAAGCATGTGAGTGATGATGGGCTTGAGGTAGCTTCTGAGGAGTCAAAGAGCTTGTTTATAGGAAGGGGCCAATGGATAAATTTTTTCTTTGTTGCAAAATTTTCTTATCCAAAACAAAACCAATGAGATATTGTTATTTTTCTAAATAATTAAATTAATTTAAATATATTTATTAATTAATTTTTTTTACAAATTAAATTGAATTTTATTATCATTTTTCTTGTTATATTATTTTAAAAAAATTAAGAATTAGAATATGTGATTACTGCCATGAATATTTACAATGTTATATAATGTTTTCAAGAATAAACATATTTCTTGATTATATATGATAGTCCGCAAATTATATTGAATAAAAGTAGCTAGATTCAAATGAAAATAATTGGCATATATAATAAAGAAATTCTTCTAACCTTTTAAGGAATATTATCACCATAAATCCCAGTTACTTTGATTACCTTTATATTTTTATTTAAAAAAAAAAAAAAAAATTACATTATTAGGTTTATATTACAGATGATTAGAGTCTTTAAATTGTTCACCCAGGGAATTCTTGAAGCCAGAACCTCAAGGACCAAATTCCTCACTCACACGGTCATCGTTGACCGGGATGCCTCACTTGAGCTAATAAAACTAAATCTTACTTGAGAATAATATGTGACATATATGATTATTAGAATGTGTCTTTCATATTTTAGTAAGTTAAAGAGAAACATGTAAGATCAAATTCTTCTTTTAAAAAAAAATTTAAGTGGCGGTTAATTTAATGTTAAATTATATTAAAAATAATTCAACTATAATGAAAATGAGTTTAATATAAAGTTTAAAAAAATGAAAATAAAACTGTTTATGATAAATTTATTTTAGAATTATTAGCTTAAATTGAATGAAATAACTACTACACTTGATTATTTGTTTTCGTGCATATATATATTATTATTATTATCTAAGTTAATTATCTATTAATGAGAAATTGTTTTCATTTTTTTCAAGCTTTTATTTGTCATGGGCTTGTTAAAAGGGAAACCAAATTACTGGGAAAAAATAGAAAATATGATAAAAAATATATATAGATTGTCCAAACAATGTATTCATCAACATAGAGAAAACTAAAGAACTTGATTAACTATAAGGGCTAAACACTAAACTATGTTTACTAGAAAGCCTAAACCTATCAAAAAATTAGACATGGATAATTAGAGAAACCATATTCATCATGAGGCTAAGTAGAAGTAACCACTCGAACCTTGAGAGTGAGCAATATGGGATTCAATTCATTCGATTATCTTTCACATGTCATTTTGGTTGAGCACCATCTTGCCCAACATCAACAAGATTTTCTCCCTGGAATCATTATTTAGAAAATCTCTAACGCGTGTTTATATTTCCTGCCCTCGTATGCCATGCGTGAGCTATCCATTCTCAGATGAATTATCAAACACCTTTAAATTGGGAAAACAACCTCTCTGAACTATCATATAAACTTTAGAACCTTGTATCTCCTCCTGAACCTCCATTGGGATTTGTTCTTTAAAGCTGCATGTTTAGTTTTCCATACTTAAGTGAGTTCAAGAGCTAGTAAATTTGCTACATTTGTCATTTTCATGGATGCACTTTGTACATTTCCTTAGTAAGGCTAAGGGGTTAGCAGATTAACTAGATATGAATTTTGCAAGAGGGGCTACAAGATGGAGATTGGTGGAGTACACAAGGCAAATAAATCATGTTCCAACTCCTAGAGAAAAAAAAATATTTGAGGTGGATAGAACGACAAGGATATGAACAATGGAAAAAACAAAAGTGGTGTCAAAATGGTGTGCGAGACTATAATAAAGGCACATAAGGGTAGTCACCACTCAGGAAATCATAGCAGACTAGAGGCAGAATGGGTGAAAATTACCCCAATGCTAGAGAAAACTACACAGATTGAATCACCAAATATCCTTAAGGAGCCATAAAATATCTTTTGATATGAGGAATGAATGTGAGAGATGGAGGAAAATTCAAGAATGATGGAGGAATTATGGCCATTACTAACCTCCCTTCCATGTGTGTGAGGTTCATGTGTATATGGGCCATGACAGTACAATAACTCATATGTCTCTATAGTAATAAATATAGGTTCATGCCACATATACAGATAGAGTCCCACATGGATGCATGTCACCCTTAACAAGTGCGGGATGTGACAATGACCCCTCCCTATCCAACCTCACCCGGTTCAAGAAAGATTTGTATTGATCAACAATGGCATATCATATATATGTATAACTTTAATAATCCATACCCAACATAAATGATGCTGTTTTCTCCATTCTCTTTGTTGATGTATACAAATTTATTGAATTCAATTTAAATATTTTGTATGTTTTATTAGTTTTATATACTTGTCTTAAAATTTAAAGATAAAATTTTATCTACTTATTATGTTTTTTCTAGAATTTATATTGTTTAAGATGGTTTGGTTAGATTTTTTTGATATTTACTTCTCAAAGGATTATGAAAAAAATATATAGAGAAATGTAATTTCAAATCCTTAAAACATGGAGGGTTTTGAAGTTGTTGATAGTGTGCTATTGGGCAGTTGGTCACTGTTTAAACACTTTTAACATATTCTCAAAAAAGGATTGATTTATCTAATTTTCATTTCCAATTAATTATAAGTGTGAAGTTAGAGACAGTGTATGAAGATATCAAAGCGAGATTAAAGCATGGTTTTCAACCTTATATCTCCTCTGTAGAGACAGTGTATGAATATATTAAAGCCATATTAAAGCATGGTTTTCAACCTTATATCTCCTCCTCCTCATAGTCTATAATGACTATCATAATAGATCCTCAACCGAAAGTTGTGAAGGACATTATAAATTATGCATAAAGTGATCAATAAATTGATTTTGAACCATAAATCTCCTACTCCCCACAATCTTGAAGGGAATCATTGTGTGCTCATAATCATCAACCTTTAGCCTATACAAGATATAGAACACTCTTCAAGTTGGAGGGCATTAAACTAATACGTTTCCTAGCATTCTACAAATTAAACTTTTTTGAATTTGATATTTGGATCACTAAACTTCAAATTGCAACTTCGCTCATGGCTAAATGCAGCGGTTGACTTTCCCATCAATGGAAATTATATTATGAGACAATACTAGCCATATTTCCTTCAAAATATTTCCAATATGGTTTTCATAGTTTGTGATTGATTGTCAAGCAACTTTGACAACTAATTTCCTTAGGCCAACCACCATTTTTCAATTCTAATATTAAACTAAAGATCAACTGTACAATTTGTAGGAGATTAATATTAAAATTACTAGAAAAAATTCTATTATTTGTCGCATCAAACAAATTAATAAGACAAATAAAAATCTAATTATAATTTTGTCTTATTATAAGTTGTAAGTTGTTGGATAATAATAAAAAAAAAAATCATAAGTTTGTGCCATGCAATTTATGACAAGTATATGTTGTTGGATAAAAAAAATTAATTATAAGTTTGTGCCATACAATCTATGACAAGTAAATTAGTTAGTGTGTGGGGTTTAGTTTTATTAAATGGTTTATTCAAATTTTATTGGAAAATTGTTTTAAATTAATAATTATTCAAATTTAGATTTTTTATAAATTAATTAAATTAATTTAAATATATTATATTTATAAATTAATTTTAATATATTATTCATTAATTTTTTTCTGCTAAAAAATATTTTTATTATTATGATATATTATTATTTTAAAGAAAATAGATAATTAAAAAATGAAATTGACGCTATCAAGATCATAAACTTTTATTGTTAAGACAAATCTCTTGAAAATATATTTAATAAGATTAATTAGAATTCAAACAAAGATATAGCCTTTATTTTGAACAAAAACAATCCATATAAACCCATATTTTATTTAAAAAAAAAACAAATTTTGTTATTATTTGACCAAATATAAAATATTGATAATAAAAATGTTGATTCGTTGGATTTTTAATCTGGCGATTCAAACGCTTTCTGTGCAGCAGCTCTAATCACTAACGGAGTGAGAAAGGATAATTTAATGGACATACTAGTCTTATGACCGTTCTTTTAACCCTAATTTAACTCTGGTTCCGTACCAGGGCTTAGGCATGTAATTATCAATGAAATATTTGATATAAATCCATATTTTACTTAAAAAATATCAAACTTTATTATTATTATTTGACGTGATATATGAAAAGTAGCTATATTCAAATGAAAATAATTTCCATATATAATAAGGAAATTTTTGTAACCTTTTAAGGAATATTATCACCATAAATCCCAGTTACTTTGATTACCTTTATATTTTTATTTTAAAATAAAAACAAATTACATTATTAGGTTTATATTACAGATGATTAGAGTCTTTACATTGTTCACCTAGAGAATTCTCGAAGCCAAAACCTCAAGGACCAAATTCCTCACTCACATGGTCATCGTTGATTGGGATGCCTCACTTGAGCGAATAAAACTAAATCTTACTTCAGAATAATATGGATCATATATGATTATTAGAATGTGTCTTTTATATTTTAGTAAGTTAAAGAGAAACATGTAAGATCAAATTCTTATTCTTTTTTTAAATTTAAATGGGGGATCATTTAATGTTAAATTATATTAAAAATAATTCAACTATAATGAAAATCAGTTTAATATAAAGTTTAAAAAAATGAAAATAAAATTGTTTATGATAAATTTATTTTAAACTTATTAGTTTAAATTGAATGAAATAATTACTACACTTAATTATATGTTTTCATGCATATATATATTATTATTATTATCTAAGTTAATTATCTATTAATGAGAATTTTTTTTCATTTTTTTCAAGTTTTTATTTGTCATGTGCTTGTTACAAGGGAAACCATATTACTGAGAAAAAATAGAGAATATCATAAAAAAATATATAGATTGTCCAAACAATGTATTCATAAACATAGAGAAAACTAAAAGAACTTGATTAACTATAAGGGCTACACACTAAACTATGTTTACTAGAAAGCCTAAACCTATCAAAAAAGTATACACGGATAATTAGAGAAACCATATTCATCATGAGGCTTAGTAGAAGTAGAGATATACACCTCAATTAGATTGATGTTCCCCCTAGATGCAACCACTCGAACCTTGAGAGTGAGCAATATGGCATTCAATTCATTCGAGTATCTTTTACATGTCATTTGGGTTGAGCACCATCTTGCCCAACATCAATAAGATTTTGTCCCTCGAATCATTATTAAGAAAATATCTAACTCGTAGCATGTTCATTCTCTAATACATGTAGATAGTCAACGTGTGTTTATTTTTCATTCCCTCGTATGCCATGCGTGAGATATCCATTCTCAGATGAATTATCAAACACCTTTAAACTGGGAAAACAACCTCTCTCAACTAGCATATCAACTTTAGAAACTTGTATCTCCTCCCGAACCTCCATTGGAATTTGTTCTTTGAAGCTACATGTTTATTTTTCCATTCTTAAGTGAGTTCAAGAGCTAGTAAATTTGCTACATTTTTCATTTTCATGGATGCACTTTCTACATTTCCTTACCAAGGCTAAGCGGTTAGCGAATTAACTAGATATGAATTCTGCAAGAGGGGCTACAAGATGGAGATTGGTGGAGTATCCAAGGAAAATAAATCATGTTCCAACTCCTAGAGAAAAAAAAATATTTGAGGTGGATGGAATGACAAGGATATGAACAATGGAAAAAAAAAAAAAGTGGTGTCAAAATGGAGTGCGAGACTATAATAAAGGCACATAAGGGTAGTCACCACTCAGAGTAATCATGGCATACTAGAGGGAGAATGGGTGAAAATGAACCCAATGCTAGAGAAAACTACACAGATTTAATCACCAAATATCATTAAGGAGCTATAAAATAGCTTTGGATATGAGGAATGAATGTGAGAGATGGAGGAAAATTAAATAATGATGGAGGAATAATGGCCACTACTAACCTCCCTTGCATGTGTTTGATGTTCATGTGTATATGGTCCATGACAGTACAATAACTCATATGTCTCTATAGTAATAAATATAGGCTCATGCCACATTTAGAGATGGAGTCTCACATGGATGCATGTCACCCTTAACAATTGCGGGATGTGACAATGACCCCTCCCTATCCAACCTCACCCGATTCAAGAAAGATTTGGATTGATCAACAATGGCATATCATATATATGTATAACTTTAATAATCCATACCCAACATAAATGATTTTGTTTTCTCCATTCTCTTAGTTGATGTATACAAATTTATTGAATTCAATTTAAAGATGTTGTATGTTTTATTAGTTTTATATACTTGTTTTAAAATTTAAAGATAAAATTTTATGTACTTATTATGTTTTTTCTAGCATTTATATTGTTTAAGATGGTTTGGTTAGATTTTTTTGATATTGACTTCTCAAAGGATTATGAAAAAAAGATATAAATAAATGTAATTTGAAATCCTTAAAACATGGAGGGTTTTGAAGTTGTCGATGGTGTGCTATTGGGCAGTTGGTCACTATTTAAATACTTTTAACATATTCTGAAAAAAGGATTGATTTCTCTAATTTTCATTTCCAATTAATTAAAAGTGTGAAGTTAGAGATAGTGTATGAAGATATCAAAGCGAGATTGAAGCATGGTTTTCAACCTTATATCTCCTCTGCTGTAACACCCCCAATTTGTGTGTTGAAATTTTAAAGTAAACATTTGAACTTTAATTCCTAAGGGGGGGTGGACCCCAAAGGATGAATATGGTGTGAATGTAATTTCATATTTTATTTGAGAAAATAAATAAAATGATTGTGCAGTTTGACCAAAAAGAGAATTGAGATCACTTGCCAAATCCATGAGGATGGATAAGGCAACAAATCCCCAAAAAAATCTTTCAAAAATCCTTGAAAGAAAATTATTTAGATTTGAGGAGAATCTAAATTACCCCAATGAAGAGGAGTATTTGGGAAGAGGTGAGATAAAGCTGGAAAAGCTGAGGAAAAAGCTTAAAACAGCTTTAAAGAATCCCAAGATGGGAAGCCTAGGCTAAACAGGAAAGAAAGCATCCTGCTATTCTGGACGCAGAATTAGAAACATGCTTTGGGGAATTTTGAGCTTAAATAAGTTGCTCCTAGGCTGATCAGAGGTTGATCTGTTCTAGGAGGTGATCTCTGCTCGGGGGTGAGTCCTGGGAGACAAAGAGGACTCTAAGGTTGGGAGGTTGGTCATTTGCAGATTTGTGGTATGTTCTGGAAATTTTGTTATTCTATTTTCTGATGGTATGAATTGGCTACATATAGAAAAGTTAATTACATGGTGTGATGATGTTAGTACTACATTTAACAGAATCCATCCTAAGGTATTCACCTTCCAGATTCTGTTTAGTTGTAGACTAGAAATCTGTAGAGTAGAAACTCCAGAAACTTTAAACCAAGGTTGGTTTAAATCTGAAGTTACTTGTCCTCTACAGATGATTAATTTTTATGAAGTTCCTTGTAGAAAAAAAAATTGACATGATATGCTTATGTGAATGTTAGAGAAACATCGTGGTAGCACTGAACTATTATGCTTATGTGAATGTTAGAGAAACATTATAGTAGCACTGAACTATGCATGTTA
Source organism: Pinus albicaulis (assembly GCA_034641835.2). NCBI lineage: Eukaryota > Viridiplantae > Streptophyta > Pinopsida > Pinales > Pinaceae > Pinus > Pinus albicaulis. Next base: position 22,713,383 of record MU968450.1, read on the forward strand.
TGTGGCAGAAAGTAGTAATGCAAAATTTTGGAATTTTAGACTGCATATATATATATATAAGTTTGCTAGCATTTAAACCATATATGAATTGGATATGTGAGTATTCTAATCTATGTAATAGTGCTGAAAAAAAAAAAAGGAGAACAATTCTATCCTTTATGATTCTGAAAATATTTATGAGGATATATATATATTCATATTCAAGGTTGTCCTTACTTCTAGAAAACAATTATCCTAGAAAAATAATCTGTAGCTAAGGTCCTTTATTCCCTTACTATTATCTACATTGGATTATATTGCATGAAAACAATTGAAGCTAAGAACGAGGCTAAAAAAACATGTATGCCGAATTTTGACAAAGTTATAAACTAATTACCTATTGGAGAAAATTTAAACACTAGATCATTACTCGCACTATCGATTTATCACCCAGGTGCATTTAGAAAAAAAAAAACAAACCCATGTTGAAATTAGTACCGTGCGTAGGGACCATTCGGGCAAAGGGAAAATATATGTATATATTTCTTGGTCAGGGTCGAACTTTATAAGAATCGATCCTGAGTTATATATATACACAACCATAAATTTATATGTCCCAGAAGTGATATAAATAGAATCCCTATATGCCAACGGCATAGGTAAAGCGCAACTGTACAAATTACTTGCCAAGAAAATATTGAGTCCTGTGTATACATTTAACCAATTTTCATATAAGGAATAAGCCGCAAGAATGAATAGCAACAGATTTATTGCGGGTAGAGACTAGATATGATCTACATATATATATGTATATAAAAAACGAAAGAAAACCATAAATGAAAAAAAAAAGAACGATTTAAACTCCTGTACCTATATATGGGTGCGTATGGGTGCAAGGTATTAAGTACGAATCGAAAAAGGGAAAACCTGGTTACGTGAAACAAAAGAACAGATGCCGGGATAGAGTATTCTAATTAGAATAAATTCTACATTTATAGACTGTGTGTGTGTGGAGAACCCATTGAATTAACCCCACGAATCCAGTAAACAGAATGCATAGTATGTGATCCACATAACAAACAAATAAAAACAAAAGGAAGACAGAAACGCATAAGGGAATCTATGTAATCGTTTGGTGGTAAACGAATTAAATTAATGGACTGTCTGTTACGGCAAATGAAACCCCAAGAGTTGATTCTGCCGGATGAAACTCACGGCGCTTGGAAGCGTTATTGTTAACCTTCGACCGCACTGTCAGAGCAATAACCCAGTAAACGCTACCCTGAAGTTACGATGGCAACGTAGGCGCCGATCACAGTAAAACTATATAATATATATATATATATATATATATATATATATATATATACAGTCGGACGAACCACGATAATTCTCCGTCACGCTCTAGCCAACGAAGGCTGCGACAGTGGTGTTCCGAAAAGAAAGATACATCAAAATATACAGCGATATAACCACAGCAATAAACCAAGATATGCTTAGTACTGTAGGTAAGTTCCTGCAATCTAATAACTGAGGGTTATCTGTCAGAAAACGCTGGGTTCAATCTCTTCAGCTGCGTGACAGAACTCACGAGCAGAAGATGGATTTTCATTACCCAAACGATAGAAACTATCGGCGAGAGTAGGAACGAAAGAATCCTAACCGCCTTTGACGTCTGACCACTGTAATAATCCAAACATAAACTTAAAAATCCGGAAACTGAAATAAAATTTCTCAAACTTGGAAGAGCTGATCAGTAAACAGGAACAGACAGGGAAACTCCAGCATAACCGATTTGAAAATACGAAATGCATCAAGGGCTAACTGTAGGGAGAGGATACGCCCTGGAGTCGTAGTGATGGACAACCCTGGAAAAACGAGAACCCTCTCTCCCATACCACTCATACAGCAGACGCTAACGGCCGAACCCACAATTGAGGAAAAAAAAAAACGTAGCAAAGTTCTGTCAATGCGATCATCCAGAGAGTCTCCTGTCAAAAGAATACTTGAGCCCTGATTACACTGTTATAAACTCTCAGCAAATCCCGATGATGGTTGGAAAACTTACTGGAGTTGACAGCCATCAAGTCTTCGGTGTACCAATACCACGGAACGCCGCCATCGTCCTCCTCGACTGAGATGTTCCACCTGCAAAAGAAACCGTGAAATATTAGAAAACGCGTAGCCATTCCATCCGGTGGTACCTAAACCTGAGGGGGGTGGCTCTGCAACGAGTACTCAGTACTGGGGTTGGGCACTCTCTGGATACATATAGCCGGTGTTAGTTATGCGTACAGCGTTAGCTGGAAAGGAAGATATGGAGCTGAAACTAATCCTGAAGCAGGATACGCAATTGAGGTAAGAAACTGGGTCCGAATGAGAGTGGGCCACGTTTCAAGAATTTCAAACGATGGAACGTAGCCGGCGGCCCAACAGCCGGCAATATCACTCTGCCAGATAAATCGTGGACCAAACGTAGGATAAACGAAATCCAGGGGATGCCGTGGTTCAAACGTCGAATAAACACAATCAATATCTAAGATGAACGCACTTCCAACCCCTTAGGTTATCCACTGCTGGATAAGGTGGCCATTTTCACGCCGTGGAGAGGCATAGTGGCATTGATACCGATACATATGTCATGCCACGTGGAAATGGGTGCGCCCTTCCGTGGTTACATTAAATGTTGTGAATAAATGCATAGAGGTTTGCAGATATATATTTATACATCGGTGTTAACTACGTAGATCCGGATGTGGATTTTCAATGAACCCTATACATTGACATATATATATATATATCCTAGCTATATCTATGAAATATGATTGTCATATATGCGATAAATCATTAGTATAGGCGGAAAACTAAAAGATACACATGTGGCATTTATATATATATATACTATGTGGAGATATATATATATGAACGAAGTAGATATATAGAGTAATATATATATAGTATATCAAGATACACAGGTGGTATTTATATATATATATATTATGTGGAGATGTACATGTGAATGAGTTAGATATATATATATATATAAGTAATATACATATATATATAGTGTAAGAGATATACAAATATTCTATGTTGCATATATGAGTTGTGGAGTTAAGGCAAATATGTTTAGGGGAATAGTGGAGGATAGGAAAGAGAAATGAATATCCAACTTCTGATTTAGTATTTAGATAACCCTATAAATAATATTCTGAAAAAAAAAATTTTCTTAAACGGGAGGTGTTACAAATGGTATCGGAGCCCTAGTTACAAAAATTGGGCTGTCAATTTTGTGCTCACTGCTTATACATATTTTGTTTTTTTTCTGAAGTTATAAACTTTGCTAATCTGTGGTGTAAGTGTGTATACAGTTGAAATGGCTGAGGGTGAAGGATTTTATGTGGATCTGCAAAATGAATTTGATACTCCAAATCCCAATGCCCCGGTACTGGCGATGTTACACCGGATGCAACGAGAGTTGGCTGAATTAAGAAGCCAAAATGACATGTTGTCATCAGCCAGTAAGGAGCAGGAAAAGCTCATCAGAGAGCTAACTTCCCGGAACAGCCAGGAAGGCGAAGGTTCTGGAAAAAGAAAGATGGATGAATCTGAGGATGAGGATGCAGCAAGAAATCAACATAAGCAGAAAAGAGAGTTGCAGGGAGAATTTAGAAAGATCAAACCTCCCTCCTATGATGGGGAGAAAGAGGAGGATGCTGAAGCTTGGTTGCTGAACATGATCAAGTATTTCCAAGTATATGAATATGAGAGCAATCTGAAGGCCAGATTAGCTGTGTATCAGCTGCAAGGAAAAGCCACACTGTGGTGGGAGGAGACCAAAATGGTACATGACATTGATGAAAAAACAGTTACTTGGGAAGATTTTCAGACTAAATTCAAGAGTCGTTATTTGAATGAACGTTATTACGATGATAAAGCCAAAGAATTCCATGAACTTAGGCTAGGGCAGCTCACTATAGATGAGTTTGTCACTAAGTTTACTAATTTGTTGAGGTATGTTCCTTACATTAGAGAAGAAAAGGCAAAGGTGCAAAGGTTTTTAAATTGTTTGCCTACTATTTACAAGGAGAAAATTGAATTTGACAACCCAAATACCATGGATGAAGCTATTAGAAAAGCAAGACTATGCTATCAGCAGTTTAAAGGTAAAACTGAACAAGGGAAAAGCTGGACGAACAAGGTTGAGTTCAAAGGAAAAAGACCAAAACCAGCATATTTAAGGAATTTTGGTAGAGATCATCAAAGGAAAAAGTTCAGCAAACCAAAAGAAAGTCAAACTGCTCAGTCCCAAGTGGCTTCAAAACCAGTAGAAGGGAACAATAGAAAAGAAGGGACAGTCAGGATGAAAGAACCTCTGAAATGTTGGGGCTGTGGAGAACCCCATATGATGAGGGACTGTCCTCATCGAAATATACACATGATCAGCAGGGAGCGAGAGGCAACCACCGTCAATGACATAGCCAGAAACATACCAACCATCAGCGCAGCCCTGGAAAATCGACAGGCAGAACACCAAGCAACCATGGTGGAAATGGAGGGTAATATTTCTGACCTATCTGTTACTGTTTTGATTGATCCAGGTGCTTCTTTGAGTTACATTAGTCCTGGAATTGTAGAAAAATGTAAAATTAAACCTGAAAAATTTCAACAGTCCTGGTTGGTACAGCTGGCCACTGGAACTAAGAGAAAAGTCACACATAAGTTGCCCAAAACAACAATACAATTAAATGGGGTCCCAACGGAAGTAAATCTGAACATATTGCCATTGGGATACTATGATCTGCTGATAGGAATGGATTGGCTAGAAAAGAAGAAAGCTCTGATGAACTGCTGGGATAAAACCTTGCATTGTCTGGATGAGGAAGGGAAACCTTTTACACTAAAAGGGAAACCAAAACCCATTGTAGTAAGACAAATATCAGCCTTACAATTGAAAAGAACAACTAGAAAAGGATACCAAGTCTATGTAGTGCATGTAGAAGAAATAGAACAGAAAACTGAGAAAGAGTTACTGGATGCTATACCAGTCATCAGAGAATTTAAGGAAGTCTTTCCCAAGGAAATCCCTCATCTTCCCCCCCAAAGAGAAATCGATTTTTCTATAGATCTGGTGCCGGGAGCTACACCCAATTCCCGAGCTCCTTATAGAATGAGCCCACCAGAACTGATGGAACTGAAGATGCAGCTGCAAGAACTATTGGATAAGGGTTACATCAGACCAAGTGTGTCTCCTTGGGGAGCCCCAGTTTTATTTGTGAAAAAGAAGGATGGAACTTTTAGGATGTGTATTGACTATCGTCAACTGAATAAATTGACCATTAAGAATAGATATCCACTTCCTAGAATTGATGATCTTTTTGATCAAGTGAGAGGAGCTTCAGTCTTCTCCAAGATAGACCTCAGGACTGGGTATCACCAGCTCAAGATTAAAGAAGAAGACATCAGCAAAACCGCATTTCGAACCAGGTATGGGCATTACGAATTTGTAGTCCTACCTTTTGGTTTGACAAATGCCCCTACCACCTTTATGTGTCTGATGAACAGTGTGTTGAATAAGTATTTGGACAAATTTGTTCTGGTGTTCATAGATGATATCTTAGTCTATACTAAAAACGAGGAGGAACACAAGGAACATCTGAGAATAGTGTTGCAGACCTTGAAAGAAAATCAGTTATATGCCAAGTTCAGTAAATGTGAATTTTATAAAGATAAAATTCAATATTTGGGTCATATAATTTCTGAAAAAGGATTGGCAGTTGACCCTGAAAAGATAAAAGCCATTAAAGAATGGCTAGTCCCCACTGATGTTACAGCAGTAAGATCATTTATGGGAATGGCCGGCTATTATCGCAGATTTGTGGAGAGATTCTCTGCGATAGCAAATCCCATAACTTCATTACAAAGGAAGGGTGTTAAGTTTGTGTGGACTGAAAAATGCCAAAACAGTTTCGAACAATTGAAACAGAAACTTATTTCAGCTCCTATATAAAAAATTGCTGATCCTGAGAAGAAGTTTGTGGTATGTACAGATGCTTGCAGAGAGGGGCTAGGAGGGGTCCTATTGCAAGAAAATTCAGTTATTGCCTATGAGTCTAGGAAATTGAAAACTCATGAACAGAATTATAGTGCATATGATTTGGAATTTGCAGCTGTTATTCATGCTTTAAAAATGTGGAGGCACTATCTGTTGGGGAAGAAGTTCACATTGATGACTGATCATATCAGTCTCAAATATTTTTTCTCCCAAGCTGACCTGAATGCAAGACAAGCCAGGTGGCTGTCTTTTCTAAGTGAATTTGATATGGATATAAAGCATATCAAAGGGAAGGAGAATAAAGTTGCTGATGCTTTAAGTAGAAATGCTTGTCAACATGTAAATAGCATTGGGAGTAGTGCCCAGATGGAGATAGAAGAATTGGTGGGAGAAGCAGCAAAACAAGATCCCGACTATGAAGCCCTCTTGGTGAAATTACAAAAAAGGGATAAAACAAATTACACTAAAAATCCGCATGGACTGCTCTATTACAAAAACAGGTTGTATATTCCAAATATAGAGTCATTGAAAAGAGAAATATTAGATGAATATCACAAACATCCCTATGCAGGACATCCAGGATACCAGAAGATGTTAACAGCCTTGAAGAAGAAGTTGTTCTGGCCAGGAATGAAGAGAGATGTGGCAGAGTATCTAAGTAGGTGTATGGAATGTCAACTGGTCAAAGTTGAGCATCAACACCCAGCAGGGCTTCTAAACCCTTTTCCAATTGCAGAGTGGAAATGGGACACAGTTTCCATGGATTTTATAACAGGACTACCCAAAACTAAATATCAACATGATTCAGTCATGGTGGTAGTAGACACGTTAACCAAGGCTGCTCACTTTATACCAGTAAAATCTACCTTTGGAACAACTCAGGTAGCAAATGTTTTTCTAAAAGAGGTAGTAAGGCTGCATGGAGTTCCCAAGGTGATTGTCTCAGATCGGGATGCTAAGTTTACAGCAGCATTTTGGAAAGGATTGTTTGCAGGAATGGGTACTAAGCTGAATTTTAGTACTGCCTATCACCCACAAACAGATGGGCAGACAGAAAGGACAAATCAAATCTTAGAAGATATGCTGCGAATGTATGTGATGGATAGACCATCAAAGTGGGAATAATATCTGCATCTAGCTGAGTTCGCTTACAATAATAGCTACCAATCCTCTATTAAGATGAGTCCCTTTGAGGCACTCTATGGGAGGAAGTGTCGTACTCCCTTGAGCTGGAGTCAACCAGAGGATAAACTGGTGTTGGGACCAGATGCACTACAAGAAATGGAAAGAATTGTTAAACAAATACAGAAAAATATAAAGACAGCACAAGACAGACAGAAGAACTATGCTGATAAGAAAAGGGTGCACCGAGAATTCAAAGTGGGGGATCATGTGTATTTGCGCATTAAACCCAAAAAGAGCACACTTTATGCAGGAAGTTGTGCAAAACTAGCTCCTAGATATTGTGGGCCTTTTGAGGTGTTAGAAAGGGTGGGACCAGTGGCTTACAAGCTGGCCTTACCACCCCATGTTAAAGTGCATAATGTATTTCATGTTTCCTTATTAAAGAGATATGTGCATGATGCTTCTCACATAGTTGATTGGAATGTTGTACAGGTGGAACCAGAAGGGGAGTTTCTGCCAGAACCGCTTCAAATATTGGAGCGGGAAGAAATTGAATTGAGGAACAGAACAGTGGTCAGAGTAAAGGTGCAGTGGAAGCACTTTACTGCTAAAGAAGCCACCTGGGAAAGGGAAGCTGAAATGATGGAGCAATATCCATTTTTGTTTGAATGAACTCTGGTAGTTGAATAAGAACACCGAGGACGGTGTTTATTTTTAGAGGGGGAATATGTAACACCCCCAATTTGTGTGTTGAAATTTTAAAGTTAGACATTTGAACTTTAATTCCTAAGGGGGTGGACCCCAAAGGATGAATATGGTGTGAATGTAATTTCATATTTTATTTGAGGAAATAAATAAAATGATTGTGCAGTTTGACCAAAAAGAGAATTTGAGATCACTTGCCAAATCCATGAGGATGGATAAGGCAAAAAATCCCCAAAAATCTTTCAAAAATCCTTGAAAGAAAATTATTTAGATTTGAGGAGAATCTAAATTACCCCAATGAAGAGGAGTAGTTGGGAAGAGGTGAGAAAAAGCAGGAAAAGCTGAGGAAAAGCTTAAAGCAGCTTTAAAGAATCCCAAGATGGGAAGCCTAGGCTAAACAGGAAAGAAAGCATCCTGCTATTCTGGACGCAGAATTAGAAACATGCTTTGGGGAATTTTGAGCTTAAATAAGCTGCTCCTAGGCTGATCAGAGGTTGATCTATTCTAGGAGGTGATCTTTGCTCAGGGGTGAGTCCTGGGAGACAAAGAGGACTCTAAGGTTGGGAGGTTGGTCATTTGCAGATTTGTGGTATGTTCTGGAAATTTTGTTATTCTATTTTCTGATGGTATGAATTGGCTACATATAGAAAAGTTAATTACATGGTGTGATGATGTTAGTACTACATTTAACAGAATCCATCCTAAGGTATTCACCTTCCAGATTCTGTTTAGTTGTAGACTAGAAATCTGTAGAGTAGAAACTCCAGAAACTTTTAAACCAAGGTTGGTTCAAATGCGAGTTACTTGTCCTACGGATGATTAATTTTATGAAGTTCCTTGTAGAAAAAAAAATTGACATGATATACTTATGTGAATGTTAGAGAAACATTGTGGTAGCACTGAACTATTATGCTTATGTGAATGTTAAGAAACATTATAGTAATTAGTAACTTGAACTATGCATGTTATGTGAGGAAAAGTAGTAATGCAAAATTTTGGAATTTTAGACTGCATATATATATATAAGTCTGCTAGCATTTAAACCATATATGAATTGGATATGTGAGTATTCTAATCTATGTAATAGTGCTGAAAAAAAAAAAGGAGAACAATTCTATCCTTTATGATTCTGAAAATATTTATGAGGATATTTATATATTCATATTCAAGGTTGTCCTTACTTCTGGAAAACAATTATCCTAGAAAAATAATCTGTAGCTAAGGTCCTTTATTCCCTTACTATTATCTACATTGGATTATATTGCATGAAAACAATTGAAGCTAAGAACGAGGCTAAAAAAACATCTATGCCGAATTTTGACAAAGTTATAAACTAATTACCTATTGGAGAAAAGTTAAACACTAGATCATTACTCGCACTATCGATTTATCACCCAGGTGCATTTAGAAAAAAAAAAACAAACCCATGTTGCAATTAGTACCGTGCGTAGGGACCATTCGGGCAAAGGGCAAATATATGTATATATTTCTTGGTCAGGGTCGAACTTTATAGGAATCGATCCTGAGTTATATATATACACAACCATAAATTTATATGTCCCAGAAGTGATATAAATCGAATCCCTATATGCCAACGGCATAGGTAAAGCGCAACTGTACAAATTACTTGCCAAGAAAATATTGAGTCCTGTGTATACATTTAACCAATTTTCATATAAGGAATAAGCTGCAAGAATGAATAGCAACAGATTTATTGCGGGTAGAGACTAGATATGATCTACATATATATATATGTATATAAACAACGAAAGCAAACCATAAATGAAAAAAAAAGAACGATTTAAACTCCTGTACCTATATATGGGTGCGTATGGGTGCAAGGTATTAAATACGAATCGAAAAAGGGAAAACCTGGTTACGTGAAACAAAAGAACAGATGCCGGGATAGAGTATTCTAATTAGAATAAATTCCACATTTATAGACTGTGTGTGTGTGGAGAACCCATTGAATTAACCCCACGAATCCAGTAAACAGAATGCATAGTATGTGATCCACATAACAAACAAATAAAAACAAAAGGAAGACAGAAATGCATAAGGGAATCTATGTAATCGTTTGGTGGTAAACGAATTAAATTAATGGACTGTCTGTTACGGCAAATGAAACCCCAAGAGTTGATTCTGCCGGATGAAACTCACGGCGCTTGGAAGCGTTATTGTTAACCTTAGAGTATGGCTCTCGAGCAATAACCCGGTAAACTGTACACGAGAAGTTACGATGGCAACGTAGGCCGCCGATCACGGTAAAACTATATAAAAAAAAAATATATATATATATATATATATATACGATCGGAAAAACCACGATAATTCTCGAAGAGGCGCTCACAGCCAACGAAGGGTACACTAACAGTGGTGTTCCGTAAAGAAAGATACATCAAAATATGCAGCGATATACCCACAGCAAGAAACCAAGATATGCTTAGTACTGTAGGTAAGTTCCTGAAATCTACTAACTGAGGGTTATCCATCAGCAAACGTTGGGTTCAATCTCTCCAGCTGCGTGACAGAACTCACGCGCGGAAGATGGATTTTCATTACCCAAACGATAGAAACTATCGGCGAGATTAGGAACGAAAGAATCCTAATCGCCTTTGATGTCTGACCACTGTAACAGTCCAAACATAAAATTAAAATCCGGAAGCGAAATATGTGCACTCAAACTTGGGAAGGCGTCGATCGCAAAGGGAACAAACGGGGAAACTCCGGCATAACCGATTTGAAAATACGAAATGCATCAATTGCATCAAAGAATGGCCTTGGCTTTGAGTGCACCACAGGTCGTAGTGATGGAAAACCACGGAAAAACGAGAACCCTCATACCACTCATACGGCGGTATGGCTTGGTAGAACCCACAATTGAGGAAAAAAATAAACTTAGCAAAGTTCTGTCAATGCGATCATCCAGAGAGTCTCCTGTCAAAAGAATACTCGAGCCCTGATTACACTATTATAAACTCTCAGAAAATCCCGATGATGGTTGGAAAACTTACTGGAGTTGACAGCCATCAAGTCTTCGGTGTACCAATACCACGGAACGCTGCCATCGTCCTCCTCGACTGAGATGTTCCACCTGCAAAAGAAACCGTGAAATATTAGAAAACGCGTAGCCATTCCATCCGGTGGTACCTAAACCTGAGGGGGGCGGCTCTGCAACGAGTACTCAGTACTGGGGTTGGGCACTCTGTGGATACAGATAGCCGGTGTTAGGTATGTGTACAGCGTTAGCTGGAAACGGAGATACGGAGCCGAAACTAATCCTGAAGCAGGATACGCAATAGAGGTAAGAAACTGGGTCCGAATGAGAGTGGGCCACGTTTCAAGAATTTCAAACGATGGAACGTAGTCGGCGGCCCAACAGCCGGCAATATCACTCTACCAGATAAATCGTGGACCAAACGTAGGATAAACGAAATCCAGGGGATGCCGTGGTTCAAACGTCGAATAAACACAATCAATATCTAAGATGAACGCACTTCCAACCCCTTAGGTTATCCACTGCTGGATAAGGTGGCCATTTTCGCGCCATGGAGAGGCATAGTGGCATTGATACCGATACATATGTCATGCCACGTGGAAATGGGTGCGCCCTTCCGTGGTTACATTAAATGTTGTGAATAAATGCGTAGAGGTTTGCAGATATATATTTATACATCGGTGTTAACTACGTAGATCCGGATGTGGATTTTCAATGAACCCTATACATTGACATATATATATAGGTCCTAGCTATATCTATGAAATATGATTGTCATATATGCGATAAATCATTAGTATAGGCGGAAAACTAAAAGATACACATGTGGCATTTATATATATATATACTATGTGGAGATATATATATATGAACGAAGTAGATATATAGAGTAATATATATATAGTATATCAAGATACACAGGTGGTATTTATATATATATATATTATGTGGAGATGTACATGTGAATGAGTTAGATATATATATATAAGTAATATACATATATATATAGTGTAAGAGATATACAAATATTCTATGTTGCATATATGAGTTGTGGAGTTAAGGCAAATATGTTTAGGGGAATAGTGGAGGATAGGAAAGAGAAATGAATATCCAACTTCTGATTTAGTATTTAGATAACCCTATAAATAATATTCTGAAAAAAAAAAAATTCTTAAACGGGAGGTGTTACATCTGCAGAGACAGTGTATGAAGATATTAAAGCCAGATTAAAGCATGGTTTTCAACCTTATATCTCCTCTTCCTCATAGTCTATAATGACTATCATAATATATCCTCAACCGAAAGTTCTGAAGGACATTATAAATTATGGATAAAGAGATCAATAAATTGATTTTGAACCATAAATCTCCTACTCCTCACAATCTTGAAGGGAATCTGTCACATATAACTAATAGAACGAAATTACTCCAGTAATAAATAATAAAAAAAATTATTTAACTGTTAACTTCGGGGATTTGTTATAATAGCGGTCCTTGGCAATTATGAAAAGTTGACATTTAACAATGTATTTGATACGATGTATTGTGATTACGGTGATTACAAGTTTGATTGATATGTGTTGTTGTACATTTATTTACCACATATCTTGACATGGCATTTGAGTTTCATATTATAGATCTGGAGGCTTCGGTCATAATGCAACTTTAATTCCTGAAATATATTTATATATCATTGTTTTTTCGAACTTGGGATCCGGTACTGTTTTATCTCCTCGAGATTATCCATTCGTACTATCGATCCGACCCTGGTGAGTATCTGGTCGTCGATGGAAAACTGGAACCGACGGTGCAGATTTGTTAGGGTTGGGTAATGCCTACCCCACCCGTAACTGACTCTTCAGTCATTGCCGCGCCTCGCCGGAGCATCTGGAGGCAGGGTCTGCGGCCTTAGGGTTCCTGTTCCAATACTCAGTTGGTCGATGGGGTTTCTTGCACAAGAACAGTCGGCCTAAACTCACCAGGTAACCTTGGCAGCTGCGAAATCTTGTTCCTGGTTTCCAACTTGTGTCATATGCGCACACTCACTGCAGATGTATGTTAATGTTCCTCCGTCTCGGCTGACCAATTACCCAGCTGTCCATCTTCGTTCCAGACGCTCCATCTGCGTTTGCACAAGTAAGGTTTTTTTTAACTATTTGGTTCGAATTAACTTTCATCGTTTTCACCTTAGCCTCCGTTCACTGATGATTTGAGGGTTTGTTAACAGGTGCAGAGTTGGTTTGATTACCAGGTACATCTCCCTCCGTTCGGCTGCTACCTAAATTGCTAAGCTTCAGCTTCAACCGGCTAATTTCATCGTTCTGTGCACAGGTATTTAAACCCTTGCTATGGAATTATGTACCCGAACCCATTTCCAGTGTTCATGGCCGAAGGCGTTGATTTTTTGGCAAGCGCCTATGCTGCCTTGCCTTTGTTAAATTCAGACGTTTATTATGACTATTAATGTATATAAATTTTTGTTATACCCTACCAGGGTTTCCGCGGCTCTTTGTTTATCTAGAGTTTTGCTAAGGGCTGTTGCCCCTCCGGCACTTTATGCTACTTTACGCTTCTTATGCTCCCTGCCCTGTGGCGGGTTTATGAACACTGGAAGTCTCATTTAGGTGTGAAACTGATATGTAACCCTTGTCATGGCTTGACGGGATTTTTGGTGATGAGTTACTTATTATGGGTTCAATGGATAACAGGAATTTATGTTTACTGTGTAGTTAATTTCGATTCAGAGCATATCTTCAGTTTTCCAATTCTATGTTTTCCGATGAATTTCGTGAGGCGTTCACTGGTGATTATTGGTGTCCTTAGACATTCATACCTGTTGTATTTATGGTTACTTGTTTCAGTCACATGCTGGTTCATGTTATTCTGGTTGGGTTCTGCGCTCTATCACTCTGTGCAATGCTTTATTTATTGTTTCCGAGAATAAAATGTTAACTCAGGCGAACCTCTCTATTCTGTTCTTTTCTTGGTTACATTAGACTGTATTAGTAGTGTCCGGACCACTTATTAGTCCGAGTTCTCCTAAGGAGAGAGACGACCAACCCAGAGGCCTGTTTTACAGGCGCTATGGGTTAACGGTCTCCCTCACCCATGATGGTTAGGTAGGGATATTTTCTTTAGGAAGGAGGAAATAAAATTTGCCTCTTCCTACTGCTTTATTCCTGGTTCTAGACTGTACAGGTTTTATTGTTTATATCTGTTGCTTCATTCATATGCAATAAGAACTCGTTCATTTGAACTTACAATCTTGAACTATATGTTGTTACTGAAATAAAGAACAGTTTTATTAAACATTTCTATGGTTGTCTCCTGCTCTAATTTACATACTGCTCCTGAAATAAAAGAACAGTTCTGTCACACTCTACAGTTTTTTTCTTCTATATATATATATATATATATATTATCACTGGTATAAACGAAACAGTTCTATCGATATTCAACAGTTCATCTTCTGTTCTAAATATAAATATATACAGTCACTGGAATAAAAGAAACAGTTCTGTTATTATTCTACATTTTGTCTCCTGTTCAGCACAGGACAAGTTTATAACCCTCTAGTAGGTCTTAATAACAAGAAAACCAATAATTAACTTTCCAGTAATACAACTACTAAAACAAAATCTACTCATCTGTCCCGAGATTCGAGTGAAGTAGTGTATGTGCCTCCCTTCCACGAGCTGGGCGATCACGTCCTGCAGCTCTCCCCCGAGCTCAAGTCTGAATCGTTGTTAGTTCAGAAATTCTGGAGGAGGTTTTCAGGACAATCCGGTCCTATACTCTCTGACTCCAGTGAAAACAGTAGTACTGGGGAGTTCACGGGACAATCCGGTCCAGAACTCCAACCCAGGGTATTATCTGTTCTGGAAAAGAAACAGTCCTTGCTTCCAGTCCACAGAGTGTCTTTTGTGCACAGATCCAACCCAAAACTCCCCTTGGAATGTTTTATTTATTCCAGAGTTTTTGGATAGCTGTGAAACTGTTTTCTAACTAACATCAGATCTTGATTTTACTTTTTACCAATCATTTACTTATGAAACCACTTCCACAGTAAATCTTTATTAAAATAAACATTTCATTTTTGTTCACATATTCTTATTTAAAAGAAAAATAACACAACAATACAAACTAATCCTTAGTTATTTGTTTCCACTTAAGTTGGTGGTTACAGTTGTCCCCCCCTAAGGAGAACACCATCCTCGGTGTTTCTATTCTCTTGCAGAAAAAAGCTCTGGATAAGCTTCATGGACAAAACTCTCGTCTTCCCAAGTGGCCTCCTTGGGTCCAAAGTGCTTCCACTGCACTTTAACCTGGGCGATGGCTCGTCTCCGGAGCATGATTTCCCTCCAGTCTATTATACTGTGAGGCTCGACCAGAAACTCTCCGTCCGGTTCTACCTGCACACAAAGAACTTATGTTTGTTTTGTAAGTCTCTAACATCATATTATCATTTTAACCATCATGCATTCACTACCTGAATGTTTTGCCAATGGATTATGTGTCTAGGATCATGAACGTATCGTTTCAATAACGATACATGAAAGACATTATGCACCCGGATGTGGCTAGGAAGCGCTAAGCGATACGCCACTGGTCCCACTCTTTCCAATATTTGGAAAGGACCACAGAATCGAGGTGCTAGATTTGCACAAGATGCCCATCTTAATGTGATTTTCTTCGGTTTAATCCGGACATATACGTGATCTCCAACTTCATACTCACAGTATGATCTCTTCCTGTCCGCATACACCTTCTGCCTGTCTTGCGGTGCCTTCAAATTCTGTCGGATCTTCTTTACCTCCGCTTCCATTTCGGCTAGCATATCTGGTCCCAACATAAGTTTAGTGTTTGGGCTGCTCCAATTAATGGGGGTTCTACACCGCCGTCCGTATAACGCCTCAAATGGACTCATCCTTAAGGATTCTTGATAACCATTGTTGTACGCAAATTCTATCAAGTGTAAATACTCTTCCCATTTAACGGGTTGCTGCATAACGTACATCCTTAACATGTCTTCTAGTATCTGGTTCACTCGCTCGGTTTGACCATCTGTTTGCGGATGGTATGCAGTACTAAAATGTACTTGCGTCCCTAAACCTGTAAACATGGCCTTCTAAAAAGTGGATGTGAACTTCACATCTCTGTCCGAGATAACGGTCTTAGGAATGCCATGCAGCCGAAAGATTTCACGCATAAATAAGTTCTCTATCTGTACTGTCTTATAAGTGGATTGGACAGGTATAAAATGTGCTGATTTACTTAGCCGGTCCACTACTACCATTATAGAGTCATTTCCTCGTTTTGTTTTCGGTAGTCCAGTAATGAAATCTAATGAGATTACCTCCCATTTCCATTCAGGGATAAGTATGGGCTGCATTAATCCAGCAGGATGCCTACACTCCACCTTCACTTGCTGGCAATCTAAACACTTATTCAGATAATTCGCTATATCCTTTCTCATACCCGACCAACAGTAATCCTTTCGAATAGCAGTCAGCATCCTTTGATATCCTGGGTGTCCAGCATAATTGCTCTTATGATATTCATCTAGTATCATGGTTTTTAGTTCCATACGGTTTGGAATAAATATCCTTTTCTTGAAAACCAGCATTCCATCTTGGTTAATCTCATAACATTCCCATCTACCTTGACCTTCTGGTGCTTGTGTTTGCTGCCATAAATATTTATATTCAGGGTCCTTGTCTGCTTCCCTTCTGATTTGATCCAGAAATCTGGTCTCCACTTGGTTAACATATAACTCATAAATGCCGTGCAGTTTTCTGCTCAAAGCATCTGCTACCTTGTTCTCTTTACCTTTCACATGCTGCAAATCTATATCAAACTCGCTCAGGAAAGCATTCCATCTTGCTTTTCGGGAGTTTAAATCAGCCTGTTTAAAGTAGTTGGTTAAACTACTATGATCAGTCTTTAATACAAACCTTTTTCCGAGTAGATAATGTCTCCATACTCGGAGGGCGTGCACAACTGCGGTTAGCTCCAAATCGTAAGCTGAATATCGCTGCTCATGATCTTTTAGCTTGCGAGATTCATAAGCTATCACTTTTCCCTGTTGTGATAATACAGCTCCCACACCCTCCTTGCAGGCATCTGTACAAACTTCAAATTCTTTATCCGGGTCTGCCACACTTAATACAGGTGATGTTGTCAGTAACTGCTTCAATTTCTCAAAACTATCCTGACATTCCTTGGTCCATCTAAAAATCTTTCCTTTCCTTTGTAGGGAAGTAATGGGAAAGGCTATTTTTGAGAAACCTTTTATAAATCGCCGATAGTAACCGGCCAGACCCATAAAAGATCTTATATCCGCCACATTCTGTGGCACCTTCCACTCCATGATAGTTTTAATTTTCTCCGGGTCCACTGCTATACCCTCTTTAGATATTACATGTCCCAGGTACTGTATCTCTTCCTTGAAGAAATCACATTTACTGAACTTTGCATACAGCTGATGTTTCCTTAGTATCTCCAGCACCATCCGCAGGTGTTTTTCATGTTCATCCGCACTCTTGGAATAAATCAGGATGTCATCAATGAAGATTAACACGAAATTGTCCAAGTAGGGGTGGAAAATACTATGCATTAGTCTCATAAAAGTGGCTGGTGCATTAGTTAACCCAAAAGGTAATACCACGAATTCGTAGTGGCCGTACCTGGTGCGAAAAGCAGTTTTGTGTATATCTTCATCCTTTATTCGGATCTAGTGGTAACCGGAACGCAAATCAATTTTTGAAAACATAGTACCTCCCCTTACCTAGTCAAACAGGTCGTCAATACGAGGTAGGGGGTATCTGTTCTTAACAGTCAACTTGTTTAACTATCGGTAATCCATGCACATGCGCATGGTTCCATCCTTTTTCCTGACAAACAACACAGGTGCTCCCCAAGGTGACACGCTGGATCTAATGTACCCTTTATCCAGCAATTCCTGAAGCTACATTTTCAGCTCAGTCAATTCTGGCACACTCATATGGTAGGGAGTTCGCGAAATTGGTGAAGCTCCCGGCAGCAGTTCTATTGTAAAATCAACCTCTCTTTTAGGTGGCAATCCCGGTATTTCTTCAGGAAATACATCTTTAAATTCCTGTATCACAGGTATATTTTCTAACATAACAGCCTTGTTCTTGGGTTCGGACAGGCCAACCTGTATGGCGTACATTTGGCATCCCTTCCTCATACATCTTGCCAACTGAGAAGCGGTAACTGGTCGCAGATGCACAGGCTTCTTTAAGCCCTGAATCTCTTGGTGATTACCATTCTGATCTCTGTAGTAAACTATCTTTTCTTTGCAATCTATAAGAGTCCAATGTTTCTCCAGCTAATCCATACCCAACAAGACATCATAAGAGCCCAAGGGCAGAATATTTAAATCCACTGTTAACTGCTGTCCGCCGACTTGCAGAGCACAATCTGTTACTTTGGCACTCACTCTTCTTTTAGCTCCTGTAGCTAACTGAACCAACCATCTTTTCTTAAACTTTTGACTTGGCATTTTACAGATTTCTACAAGTTTAGGACTTATATAACTCAGACTTGCGCCTGGGTCTACCAAAATAGAAATAGTTTGAGAAAACAATTTACCTTCCAGTTCTATCATGGTGGGTTGGAAATCAGCCTGCCGATCCTCCAATGCAGCATGAATCCTAGGTATGCTTCTGGCAACATCCCCCACCGTAGAGGCTTCCTGCAAATTATTCACTCTTTCAGTTTTTCCCCGCTGTGGGCAATCTCGATAGTAGTGCGCTGCCCCACAGCCCCAACATTGCAGAGGTGGCCTCTGGTTTGGAGTTTGCTCAGGTCTATTTGAAGCTTCCACAGTTTTATCTTCACCTGGCCATCTAATCCTTTGATGGTTTCTGCTGAATTGCTTATTAATTGAATTCTTGGCTGAATTTCTGAAGTTACTGGTTTTGCCCTTTTTGAAACCAGCACTGTTCCTATTTTCCTTCTTTGCTGGCCATCCTTTTCCTTGATATACCTTATTTTTTGCTTGCTGGTAGCACAGCCTTGCCTTTCTGATAGCTTCATCCATCGTTCTAGGATTAAAAAATTCAATACGCTCCTTCATATGGGTGGGTAAACTGCTCAGAAATCTCTGAACCTTGGCCTTTTCATCTCTTAGATACGGTACATAACGCAGTAACGATGTAAACTTGGTGATGAACTCGTCTATAGTCAACTGGCCTAGCCTTAAGTCATGAAATTCCCGAGCTTTTTCATCGTACAAACGCTCCGTCAAGTACTTGTCCTTAAAATACTGTTGGAACTTATCCCATGTTACGTCTTGATCTTCTATTCCCTTCATGTTCTTCACTTCTTCCCACCATAGGGTGGCTTTGTCTTTTAGCTGATAAATTGCCAATCGTGCCTTGAGACCACTGTCATAATCATACACTTGGAAGTACTTGTTCATATTAATCAACCAGGCCTCAGCTACCTCTTCTTTTTCTCCATCGAAGGTGGGTGGTTTAATCTTTCTAAATTCTCCATGTAATTCCACCTTCTGTCTTTTTCCTGCCTTCCGTTCTGTTCCATTTTCGGATTCTACTTCATTAAGGTTTCTGTTCGAAATATTGCGCTGGGACGGACTTTTTCCTTTTTGACTCACATCTTGCTCTTCAGTTTGCTGTTCATTCCCCTCTTGGTGTTCTCTGTCAGCACTGGGATTTTCATTCCTGTGATTGTGTTTATCAGACAGGCTTTTAAAGATTCTTTCCTACTCCTGCATCATTCTGGCGTTTTCCTGTCGTACCCTCTCCATTTCCTCCTGCAACTGTTGTACTGTATGCAATAAGATGCGGGTCTGCTGTTGCTGCTCTTCCATTAGCCGGTTTGACCGCTGGTGCTGTTCAATCCCCAACTGAACCCACATCTCAGGGTTGGCCCCTGGCGGCGGCTGCATGTCTCCAGCATTTCGCTGTGACTGTTGCGAAGGGGTCCGTCTCACTTGTCTTTCCATTTAATCGTTGGACTGTGCATAAATAACACACAGTTTGAACGTTAGTTGGCCCAATAGGGTCCCAGCCTTGTAACAGGCTCTGATACCACTTGTCACATATATCTA
Source organism: Pinus albicaulis (assembly GCA_034641835.2). Lineage (NCBI taxonomy): Eukaryota > Viridiplantae > Streptophyta > Pinopsida > Pinales > Pinaceae > Pinus > Pinus albicaulis. The sequence goes on from MU968450.1 coordinate 22,733,341, forward strand.
ATAGAACGAAATTACTCCAGTAATAAATAATAATAAAAATATTATTTAATTATTAACTTCGGGGATTTGTTATAATAGCGGTCCTTGGCAATTATGAACAGTTGACATTTAACAATGTATTTGATACGATGTATTGTGATTACGGTGATTACAAGTTTGATTGATATGCGTTGCTGTACATTTATTTACCACATATCTTGACATGGCATTTGAGTTTCATATTATAGATCTGGAGGCTTCGGTCGTAATGCAACTTTAATTCCTGAAATATATTTATATATCATTGTTTTTTCGAACTTGGGATCCGGTATTGTTTTATCTCCTCGAGCTTATCCATTCGTACTATCGATCCGACCGTGGCGAGTATCTGGCCGTCGATGGCAAACTGGAACCGACGGTGCAGATTTGTTAGGGTTGGGTAATTCCTACCCCGCCCGTAACTGACTCTTCAGTCATTGCCGCGCCTCGCCGGAGCATCTGGAGGCAGGGTCTGCGGCCTTAGGGTTCCTATTCCGATACTCAGTTGGTCGATGGGGTTTCTTGCACAAGAACAGTCGGCCTAAACTCACTAGGTAACCTTGGCAGCTGCGAAATCTTGTTCCTGGTTTCGAACTTGTGTCATATGCGCACACTGACTGCGGATGTATGTTAATGTTCCTCCGTCTCGGCTGACCAATTACCCAGCTGTCCATCTTCGTTCCAGACGCTCCATCTGCGTTTGCACAGGTAAGGTTTTTTTTAACTATTTGGTTCGAATTAACTTTCATCGTTTTCACCTTAGCCTCTGTTCACTGATGATTTGAGGGTTTGTTAACAGGTGCAGAGTTGGTTTGATTACTAGGTACATCTCCCTCCGTTCGGCTGCTACCTAAATTGCTAAGCTTCGGCTTCAACCGGCTAATTTCATCGTTCTGTGCACAGGTATTTAAACCCTTGCTATGGAATTATGTACCCGAACCCATTTCCAGTGTTCATGGCCGAAGGTGTTGAGTTTTTGGCAAGCGCCTATGCTGCCTTGCCTTTGTTAAATTCAGACGTTTATTATGACTATGAATGTATATAAATTTTTGTTATACCCTACCAGGTTTTCCGCGGCTCTTTGTTTATCTAGAGTTTTGCTAAGGGATGTTGCCCCTCCGGCACTTTATGCTACTTTACGCTTCTTATGCTCCCTGCCCTGTGGCAGGTTTATGAACACTGGCAGTCTCATTTAGGCGTGAAACTGATATGTAACCCTTGTCATGGCTTGACGGGATTTTTGGTGATGAGTTACTTATTATGGGTTCAATGGATAACAGGAATTTATGTTTACTGTGTAGTTAATTTCCATTCAGAGCATATCTTCAGTTTTCCAATTCTATGTTTTCCGATGAATTTCATGAGGCATTCACTGGTGATTATTGGTGTCCTTAGACATTCATACCTGTTGTATTTATGGTTACTTGTTTCAGTCACATGCCGGTTCATGTTATTCTGGTTGGGTTCTGTGCTCTATCACTCTGTGCAATGCTTTATTTATTGTTTCCAAGAATAAAATGTTAACTCAGGCGAACCTCTCTATTCTGTTCTTTTCTTGGTTACATTAGACTGTATTAGTAGTGTCCGGACCACTTATTAGTCCGAGTTCTCCTAAGGAGAGAGACGACCAACCCAGAGGCCTGTTTTACAGGCGCTATGGGTTAACGGTCTCCCTCACCCATGATGGTTAGGTAGGGATATTTTCTTTAGGAAGGAGGAAAGAAAATTTGCCTCTTCTTACTGCTTTATTCCTGGTTCTAGACTGTACAGGTTTTATTGTTTATATATGTTGCTTCTTTCATATACAATAAGAACTCATTCATTTGAACTTACAATCCTGAACTATATGTTGTTACTGAAATAAAGAACAATTTTATTAAACATTTCTATGGTTGTCTCCTGCTCTAATTTACATACTGCTCCTAAAATAAAAGAACAGTTCTGTCACACTCTACAGTTTTTTTCTTCTATATATATATATATATTATCACTGGTATAAACGAAACAGTTCTGTCGATATTCAACAGTTTATCTTCTGTTCTAAATATAAATATATACAGTCACTGGAATAAAAGAAACAGTTCTGTTATTATTCTACAGTTTGTCTCCTGTTCAGCATAGGACAAGTTTATAACCCTGTAGTAGGTCTTAATAACAAGAAAACCAATAATTAACTTTCCGGTAATACAACTACTAAAACAAAATCTACTCATCTGTCCCGAGATTCGAGTGAAGTAGTGTATGTGCCTCCCTTCCACGAGCTGGGCGATCATGTCCTGCAGCTCTCCCCCGAGCTCAAGTCTGAATCGTTGTTAGTTCAGAAATTCTGGAGGAGGTTTTCAGGACAATCTGGTCCTATACTCTCCGACTCCAGTGAAAACAGTAGTACTGGGGAGTTCACGGGACAATCCGGTCCAGAACTCCAACCCAGGGTATTATCTGTTCTGGAAAAGAAACAGTCCTTGCTTCCAGTCCACAGAGTGTCTTTTGTGCACAGATCCAACCCAAAACTCCCCTTGGAATGTTTTATTTATTCCAGAGTTTTTGGATAGCTGTGAAACTGTTTTCTAACTAACATCAGATCTTGATTTTAGTTTTTACCAATCATTTACTTATGAAACCACTTCCACAGTAAATCTTTATTAAAATAAACATTTCATTTCTGTTCACATATTCTTATTTAAAAGAAAAATAACACAACAATACAAACTAATCCTTAGTTATTTGTTTCCACTTAAATTGGTGGTTACAGAATCATTGTGTGCTCATAAACATCAACCTTTAGCCTATATAAGATAGCAAACACTCTACAAATTAATAATACGTTTCCTAGCATTCTACAAATTAAACTTTTTTGAATTTGATATTTGCATAACTAAACTTCAAATTGCAACTTCGTTCATGGCTAAATGCAGCCATTGCCTCTCCCATTCTGACTTTCCCATCAATGGAAATTATATTATGAGACAATACTGGCCATATTTCCGCCAAAATATTGCTAATATGGTTTTCATAGTTTGTGATTGATTGTCAAGCAACTTTGACAACTAGTTTCCTTAGGCTAGCCACCATTTTGCAATTATAATCTTAAACTGAAGATCAACTGTACAATTTGTAGGCGATTAATATTAAAATGACTAGAACAAATTCTATTATTTGTCACATTAAACAAATTAATAAGATGAATAAAAAGCTAATTATAATTTTGTCTTACTATAAGTTGTAAGTTGTTGGATAATAAAAAAAATTAATTATAAGTTTGTGCTATGCAATTTATGACAAGTATATGTTGTTGGATAAAAAATAATAATTATAAGTTTGTGTCATACAATTTATGACAAGTAAATTAGTTAGTGTGTGGGGTTTAGTTTTATTAAATAGTTTATTCAATTTTTATTGGAAAATTATTTTAAATTAATAATTATTCAAATTTAGATTTTTGATAAATTAATTAAATTAATTTAAATATATTATTCATTAATTTTTGTTTGGTAAAAAATATTTTTATTATTATGATATATTATTATTTTAAAGAAAATGGATAATTAAAAAATGAAATTGACGCTATCAAGATTATAAACTGTTATTGTTAAGACAAATCTCTTGAAAATATATTTAATAAGATTAATTAGAATTCAAACAGATATACCGCCTTAATTTTGAACAAAAATAATCCATATAAACCCATATTTTATTTTTAAAAAAACAAATTTTGTTATTATTTGACCAAATATAAAATATTGATAATAAAAATGTTGATTCGTTGGATTTTGAATCGGGCGATTCGAATGCTCCCTGTGCAGCAGCGGCTCTAATCACTAACGGAGTGACGAAGGATAATTTAACGGACATACTGGTTTTATGACCGTTCTTTTAACCCTAATTTAACTCCGGTTCCGTACCAGGGCTTAGGCATGTAATTATCAATCGAAGATTTGATATAAATCCATATTTTACTTAAAAAATATCAAACTTTATTATTATTATTTGACGTGATATAAAATATTCATAAAAAATATCAAACTTTAATTATCAATCAAATGAACCATTAGAAGTTGTTGAGGCTCTCCCTTCAAAAATTCGATGATGATTATTTGCTTTTAATATTTACCATTTTAAGCATGATGTGGATAATTTTTCCAGTTACTCTCATATTTAACGTAAACATATTAGTAACTAAGTACATTTCGTTTGGAATTTATTATAAATTTTTAATTTAATTTTTTTTAATTTTAAAATTTGACCCTTCTATTAATATTAAAGATGTTTCGCTCAAAAGAAAATATCTAATACTAGAGTTAAAGATAGTTAAGACATGTAAATGAAAAATTTAGATCAATAAATAGAAAGTCAATATTGGGAAATTTTAGTGGTTAATAATTTTATTTGGAAAATTTAAAGGTATATTGGATCATTATACATTTATATAAGCTAAATACTTATAATTTATATCAATCCTATTTATTTTATTAATTAAATGTAGTTGTGCTAATTAAAATCTAAATGAAAATGCAAAGAAATCAAATTGTTAATCGTCCTTTTAACTAGTGTTAATTAAATTTGTAATCAAATTAAGCTCAGCATTTAGAATTTCACAATGAAAATGCAAAGAAATCAAACCCTTTATCGAGTGTTTATTTGGCGACGATCTATATGTTCAGATTGGTTAATTTGACGAGACATGTACATCTTAGTAAGAAAATTCGTATATTTCAAATTTAACCATTTATGCTGCATCTGAGTAAGAAAACTCATTTATTTCAAATTTTACCATTAGTGAGCAGATGGTTTGAAGAATCATATGTAAAATTTCACAGACTATGTGGCACCCTTAACGAAACCCTAACAAATGATGGTTTGATAATCTTGTTGGAACAAATTACCCTGGCACGGGCATTTGGCTGAACAATTGTGGATGAGGTGGCTGTGTGGGACGCTGAAGAATTGGTGTGGGCAAATAATTGACCTGGATGTGTTGAGGAAAATCGTTGAGGAATATTAGGGTTTCTTGGTTCATTTTGAGGAAGATTAGAGTTTGTGTTAGTTTGATTACGGTTTCTTGGTTCAGTTTGAGGAATATTAGGGTTTGTGTTAGTTTGAGAAGTTGGATTGATGCAGGTGACATGTACATTATGAATTTACTATTTGTTACATTAAACAAATAAATAACAAAATTTTAATTGTAAATTGGCTACATATAATTTATAAATTTCAGACATGTAAATTACGTGTTTTATGTGGGTTTATTCAATATTACAAATTTTATGTATTCCTTTTTTATTATAAAATTATTAATAAAATTTTAGTCACAACATTGTATCTTACTATTTGGTTAGTTGATATAAGGATTAATCTTGTCAAAGTATTAATTCAAAATTTATAAAATAAGGTTGATAATAATCTATAAAGATTAAAAATTATCCAAACTCAATCTAACCTAACACATTTTTAATAACCTCATCTTATATATAGATTACAAAATCTTAATAACAAAATACTCCAAAAATTTAAAAAATATATATAATAAAAATTAAATTATATGATCGTTTATAATCATTATATTGAAAATTTTGATTATGTGCACGTGAGTGGGATCTGTGTTTCAACGATAGATTCCACACATGCTTCCGTGCAATTAACAGTTACTTTTCTCTTTTGTTTTTAATTATTTCTCTAATTATGGACGGTAGTCTAAATATTCCTTCCATTAAAATAAAAGCAAGTCTAATCTAGGAAGGTAGAAGTTGACTTGACCACAAACCTAAAATAAAATAAATGATGATGGCCTTTTACATAAGATTATTTCTAATCAAATTTATCTAAATAATTCATCTAAATTATTTCTAATCAAATTTATCTAAATAATTTATCTAAATTATTTCTAATCAAATTTATCTAAATTAATCCCAAGTAAGGTTTTATAATTAAATCTAAGAGCGAGTACCCATGAAATTAGTTACATTTGTTCATCACATCTCTAGAGGAGTACATCCTATAATAGCATTCTAACAAGAAATTTTTTTTGCAACAATCGTATATTAGTCAATGCTATTACTCTCATCCTATTGTAGCTTATTAAAGTCTGAGAGTGATCTTCCTTTTGCTTGCTAGCCACATTGCACTCCTTGAGGTTAACATCCAAAGCATTGATTTCTTCCTGTAAAGAAAAAAAAATGTGTAGGTAATGCCTCGGTTTCATCCATCTGCCTTTAGCCTTGTGTCCAATTCTTGGACCTCTTCCATTAGATTAGCAATGGTTATTAGTGGCTTTTGCAATTTCATATTCATTACTAACATATCAAGTTTTAATGTGTCCATTTTCTCAAGTATATGTGTGACTCTCTCCTTATATTTACATTTGGTGCACCTTTCTCTACCGCTGGCGACAAGATTACGTTCTTTTCTTTACCACATTTTTCTCCACCCAATCAAGATAAAAAAAATTGATCAGCCCTTCTATCTCCAAATATCCCGTCTACTCCTTGATGTCATATTTTATTATCACAAGCAGATGGTTCAACACTACATAATACCTTCCCTTCTCCACCTTCACCTTCTCCACTTGCCAATTGTTGTTCCTTTCCCACTTAATTATTTGTCCTTGTTATTTGGCCTTATCTCAATTGTCTACCAAAGCTTATATTTTTATTATCCCAGTTGTTCTCACTCCGGTTTATCCCTAGTAGAGTTTTTGAACTTGCAAGGCATTGGGTCGGGCCGTCCATGAACCTCACTGCATTGCTTTTGATCCTAATGAGTTTTACTTTTTTTTTTAATTTTTAACGTTATGTCAATATAAAAATGTTTTAGGATTTTCATGTCACATTTATCGTGTGATATGTAATAGAATAGAGAGAAAAAATAGTTGCAAAAATACTCACTTCATTTTGGAATTGTTGAATGTATTGAATATATAGTCTTTGAAAAGAATGATTTTTTATTATCATAAAAAAACAATTTTTATATCTTTTCAATTTTGTGTGATGAACAATCTATGTCAAATATATGTGAAAATTACTTCTTCAAAATTAATATAAAATTAAATATTATCTTAATAATTATGATAAATTAATATATATGAAACAGATACATTTCTTAAATATTTAAAACCAAAATAGTTTAAAAACAACATAATAAGAAATTAAAAAAATAAATTAAAATATGTAATAAAAATAATAAGTTTAAAAAACATAATAAAAACTCAAAAAACATTAAAATATATAAACCAGTGCTTATTTTAATAAAGGAGGAAACCAATGTGAAATTCATACTTTTATTTACTATTTTTTTTTAATTTTAAAACAATACAATATATGGATAAATGAAAATATATAAAGCATTGCTTATTTTAATAAAGCAGGAAACCAATGTGAAATTCATACTTTTATTTACTAATTTTTAAAATTTTAAAACAGTACAATATCGATATTTATATTAATCATAAAAGTAATATATCAATAGTTATATTGATGTTACAAGTATAATAACGTTGTTGTTAAATATGAAAATGTTTCTTTTTAAATATACAAATGTTTAAGGGTAGTTGTGTTAATTTGAAAATTTTAAGATAACTAAATATATAAGAAATAAATATTTTTTTTTTACCAAAAATATAATCTATTAAAATAAATTACACATAAATATAACTAGTATCTTTTTATTATAGTTAATTTTAACAAATAAAATATTGGTAAAAATTCCTATATATTTTAATATTTTAATTTAATAAATAAAAACTTAATAAATAACATAAAATATTGATATGTATTTTAGATCCTTATACTTTCTTGAATGTATATACATTAAAACTCTATATGTTTTAAATTGCTACTTTTTAGTCCTATATTATAGAGTAGATCACGGTAGATTTACAAGAATGCAAAAAATAAGATATGCAATTTTAGAAACTGTTATTTATTATATTTTATTTGCAAATGTTAAATTAATAAGAGGCCAAAGTACATGATATGGAAAAAATTGCTCTGCTAAGGCTTTGTTAGCACAGTTGTAACTTTTTGTGCCATTAGTCCTCTTCCCTAAACACGTCGTGCACTGCTTCTGCAAGGTTCTGAACCTCTCCAGGCCTGAGTGGAAGCATCAATGTCAGGACCCCCGTCGTGGTGAGAGGGGTCAGATTCCTACCGCGACGCAAAAAACTAGACACCCTTTGTTTAAGGTCATCATCTCAATGGATCGCACGGCTCCTCCTTAGCTGCAGAAACCTCGGTTATGGGGGTTTAGAGCCAAGAAAATGAAGGTCGAATTAGATGCCTTCATAAGGCAGAAATCAGTCACAAATTTTTCATCACAGGCAATCGCTTGGAAAATTCTCAACAATAGATGAAATATCATGCATTGATCTACAAATTATTGGGGATTTTACCTCGAGAATAAGATATTTTGGCCTCGATCGAGAACAAGTGATCCACAATGGGAAATTTTGTGCTTCGAATCATGTGGAAAGGCTTCTTCACTATGATCTTTGAATATCTAGAGGATTCCAAGAGGATCTTAAAAAACAGACCATATTTTATTGGAAGTGCAAGCCTCTTCATCCTCTATTGGGAGGAATGCGACAACCTGGACAGAAAATAATTCACCGTGGCTCTTGTCTACGTTTGGATCTATTCCCTCCTAAATGATTTTTTTGAACTTCACATCCTAGAAGGAATCGAGATCTCAATAGGAGCGTTTGTAAAAAACTTGCAAATCACCAAACACCGATTACATGTGACCTATGCCCCAATCTGTGTCCATATGAACATATCTAACCCGCTACTAGAATCCATCGATCTAATCTACCATGACTCTACATGGACCGAACCGTTGGATTATGAACACGTCCATTTCAAATGTCGTCATTGTCATGAGTATGGACATATTTTCCAAGATTTCCCATTTAAAGCAGGAGACGAATCTCGAGTAGTTGTGCTGGCTAAGGATGGTATGTATGTCAACTACAGAGTGCTTATCATTTGATCATGCATGGGTGTTGAATTGTGTTGGTCGATTGATCGAAGAGGCATGTTTTTTTATTTGTGTTTGCTCGATGAGTTTTGACACCAAGATGAAAGAGTAAATGGAGATGTTCAAATGATGTGACATTTTTTTCTTTGAAGGAGCACAAGGATATGTCGTCAAGTTATGTTTCTTGCATGATGTGTTTTCCAGATTGATAGTTGTGCTTGTGACAAGATGTTGGAGGATTTTTAAAGGTCGACTGTTGTGAAAGAGGTTCATGTTTAGCCTTCATTGTCAAATCCATGGCATAAGCAGCATGTCAAATTGGAGGATGAGGGAAAGAGGGAAAATATGTCAATGAATTTGCAACCAAAATGTTTGCAGCCATTGTAGAACATTTTATGTGTTGACGCCAAGAAGCGAAAGAGGTGGCAAATGAATTCTTCGAGATGTGGAATTTGGAACAATGGAGGTAAAATAATGGCCATTATTTTCTTATTACTGCAGATTTTGGAACTCATTGTTTCATTTCGCTCAAATGTGTTTAACTTGGGAAAGTGGTTTTCAGGGAGAAGCTTGCACCAAATGCATGTATGTGCAAACGAGGAACATAATTCTCAAAGGGAAGGAAATCAGTTAGTTTTCCAAGAACCAAGGGATTGATTTGGTACATAAAAGTGTTATATAAGTCAACAAGCACCCAACACATGTTGGATTGGGTCAGCAACAAATGGAGAACATTGTTTGAAGCGCTAATCCATTTGGAAGGCAATTCATTTCAGTGATCCCAAATGGTTTTCATCGAGATTTTTCCAAGTAGAATCAAGATGATAGAACTTCTGAAATAGAAGAGTATTCAGCTCTCATGAGATAACAAAATTTTGTGTGTCCAAAAGCATTTCAGTGGGAAGGATAGATCAAAATATGGATTAGGGGTAAAAATTTGCCAAAGAAAAAATTTCTAAGAATTTCACCAAACCAGAACGACCAGATCTGACCCATTGCCAAGAATTTGGTGCAATTCGTTTCACTCAAATAGAGGTCGTATGAGGAATTTAGAGCTCAGTAACCATCGTTCAGAATAGGCAATTTAAAAAAAAAAAAAAAAAAAAAAGGTCAAAGGAGTCAAGACAGTTCAACCATGAAGAAAGTCCCTCCTAGCCAATGACAATGTGACAAGTGTCACAACAGGATTCAGCATATTTGTTTAGAGGTGAAATTGTTTTATGGATTTGGTTCCTAACATTGAAGTTGATTTTTTTTTATGTGGAAAGATAGCACAACCAGAGGCTAACATGTGGTGCATCCAGGGTCCACCACGTTCCCCCTCTAGTGGACCCCCCTCTCCATGTTTAAAATCACTTTTCACATTCTAAAAGACTCAATTTTAATTTATTGGTGCCCATCAGAAGCCCACTATTGTTATTGGTGCACCCCTTAAATTATTTTTGTTATGTAGACTCTAATTATATTGTGACCCAATAAACTCCTATATATAGAAAGTAGGTCCTATCATTTTTATCATCAAAGAATTGTTCATCTATGTAATGTAAGGAGGTCCCCTCATCGAAGTGGATAGTTTTTAATTTGTTGATCTATATTTTGTTCTATTTGGGAATTGGTTGTAGAAAATGAAATCAGAAAAATAATACCCATTGACTTGAAATTTGAAACTTAATGTTTTCAATTTTGGAGCTGTTGTTCAGTGAGAGACAAAGAGGGGACCCACCCAAATATTTCACAAGCAATGAGAAGAGATCGGGTTCACTATTAAATTTGGGGCTCATGTGTAAAGCATTAAGAGATGAGGAAGGTGGCTTCAAGTATGTTGTGAGTAGGTAAATGCACTCATTCGACAACCAAAGACAATCTCAAATGCTTCTTCCGGGGCAAAGGGAGGCATGGAAGTGATGATGGGCTTGAGGTAGCTTCCAAGGAGTCAAAGAGCTTGTTTTTGGGAAGGGGCCAATGGATAAAATTTTTCTTTGTTGCACAATTTTCTTATCCAAAACAAAACCAACGAGATATTGTTATTTTTCTAAATAATTAAATTAATTGAAATATATTGATTAATTATTTTTTTTTTATAAATTAAATTGAATTTTATTATCATTTTTCTTGTTATATTATTTAAAAAAAAAATAAGAATTAGAATATATGATTACTGCCATGAATATTTACAATGTTGTATAATGTTTTCAAGAATGAACATATTTCTTGATTATATATGATAGTCCACGAATTATATTGAATAAAAGTAGCTAGATTCAAATGAAAATAATTGCCATATATAGTAAGGAAATTTTTCTAACCTTTTAAGGAATATTATCACCATAAATACGAGTTACTTTGATTACCTTTATATTTTTATTTTAAAATAAAAACAAATTACATTATTAGGTTTATATTACAAATGATTAGAGTCTCTACATTGTTCACCCAGGGAATTCTCAAAGCCAAAACCTCAAGGACCAAATTCCTCACTCACACGGTCATCGTTGATTGGGATGCCTCACTTGAGCTAATAAAACTAAATCTTACTTGAGAAACCTTATTTCGTACATATATATTATTATTATTATTATTATTATTTAAGTTAATTATCTATTAATGAGAAATTTTTTCATTTTTTTCAAGTTTTTATTTTTCATGGGCTTGTTACAAGGGAAACGAAATTACTGGGAAAAAAGAGAGAATATGATAAAAAAATATATAGATTGTCCAAACAATGTATTCATAAACATAAAGAAAGCTAAAATAACTTGATTAAATTTAAGGGCTACACGCTAAACTATGTTTACTAGAAAGCCTAAACCTATCAAAAAAGTAGACACGGATAATTAGAAAAACCATATTCATCATGAGGCTAAGTAGAAGTAGAGATATACGCCTCGATCAGATTGATGTTCCACCTAGATGCAACCAATCGAACCTTGACAGTGAGCAATATGGGATTCAATTCATTCGAGTATCTTTCACATGTCATTTTGGTTGAGCACCATCTTGCCCAACATCAACAAGATTTTTTCCCTGGAATCATTATTAAGAAAATCTCTAACACGTAGCATGTTTATTCTCTAATACATGTAAATAGTCAACGTGTGTTTATTTTTCCTACCCTCGTATGCCATGCATGAGTTATCCATTCTCAGATGAATTATCAAACACCTTTAAACTGGGAAAAAAACCTCTCTCAACTATCATATCAACTTTGGAACCTTGTATCTCGTCCTAAACCTCCATTGTGATTTGTTCTTTGAAGCTACATGTTTATTTTTCCATGCTTAAGTGAGTTCAAGAGCTAGTAAATTCGCTACATTTGTCATTTTCATCGATGCACTTTGTACATTTCCTTGCCAAGGCTAAGGGGTTAGCGGATTAACTAGATATGAATTCTGCAAGACAGGCTACAAGATGGAGATTGGTGAAGTATCCAAGGCAAATAAATCATGTTCCAACTCCTAGAGACAACAAAATATTTGAGGTGGACGAAATGAAAAGGATATGAACAATGGAAAAAACAAAAGTGATGTCAAAATGGAGTGCGAGACTATAATAAAGGCACATAAGGGTAGTCACCACTCAGAGAAATCATGGTAGACTAGAGGGAGAATGGGTGAAAATGACCCCAATGCTAGAGAAAAATACATAGATTGAATCACCAAATCTCATTAAGAATCCATAAAATAGCTTTGGATATGAGGAATGAATGTGAGAGATGGAGACAAATTCAAGAATGGTGAAGGAATAATGGCAACTACTAACCTCCCTTCCATGTGTGTGAGGTTCATGTGTATATGGGCCATGACAGTACAATAACTCATATGTCTCTATAGTAATAAATATAGGCTCATGCCACCTTTAGAGATGGAGTCTCACATGGGTGCATGTCACCCTTAACAATTGCGGGATGTGACAATGACCCCTCCCTATCCAACCTCGCCCGATTCAAGATAGATTTGTATTGATCAACAATGGCATATCATATATATGTATAACTTTAATAATCCATACCCAACATAAATGATGTTGTTTTCTCCATTCTTTTAGTTGATGTATACAAATTTATTGAATTCAATTTAAAGATTTTGTATGTTCAAATTCTTTTAACATATTCTCAAAAAATGATTTATTTCTCTAATTTTCATTTCCAATTAATTAAGAGTTTGTAGTTAGAGACAGTGTATGAAGATATCAAAGAAAGGTTAAAGCATGGTTTTCAACCTTATATCTCCTCCGTAGAGACAGTGTATGAAGATATTAAAGCCAGATTAAAGCATGGTTTTCAACCTTATATCTCCTCCTCCTCATAGTCTATAATGACTATCATAATAGATCCTCAATAGAAATTTGTGAAGGACATTATAAATTACGCATAAAGAGATCAATAAATTGATTTTGAACCATAAATCTCCTACTCCTCACAATCTGGAAGGGAATCATTGTGTGCTCATAATCATCAACCTTTAGCCTATACAGGATAGGAAACACTCTTCAAGTTGGAGGGCATTAAACTAATATGTTTCCTAGCATTCTACAAATTAAACTTTTTTGAATTTGATATTTGGATAACTAAACTTCAAATTGCAACTTCTCTCATGGCTAAATGCAGTCGTTGCCTCTCCCATTCTGACTTTCCCATCAATGGAAATTATATTATGAGAAAATACTGGCCATATTTCCTTCAAAATATTGCTAATATGGTTTTCATAGTTTGTGATTGATTGTCAAGAAACTTTGACAACTTGTTTCCTTAGGCCAACCACCATTTCGCAATTCTAATCTTAAACTAAAGATCAACTGTACAATTTGTAGGAGATTAATATTAAAATTACTAGAACAAATTTTATTATTTGTCACATTAAACAAATTAATAAGACGAATAAAAAGTTAATTATAATTTTGTCTTATTATAAGTTGTAAGTTGTTGGATAATAAAAAAAATTAATTATAAGTTTGTGCCATGCAATTTATGACAAGTATATGTTGTTGGATAAAAAAAAATAATTATAAGTTTGTGCCATACAATTTATGACTAGTAAATTAGTTAGTGTGTGGGGTTTAGTTTTATTAAATAGTTTATTCAAATTTTATTGGAAAATTGTTTTAAATTAATAATTATTCAAATTTCGATTTTTTATAAATTAATTAAATTAATTTAAATATATTATATTTATAAATTAATTAAATTAATTTAAATATATTATTCATTAATTTTTTTTTTGGTAAAAAATATTTTTATTATTATGATATATTATTATTTTAAAGAAAATGGATAATTAAAAAAAGAAATTGAGGCTATCAAGATCATAAACTATTATTGTTCAGACAAATCTCTCGAAAATATATTTAATAAGATTAATTAGAATTCAAACAGAGATATCGCCTTAATTTTGAACAAAAATAATCCATATAAACTCGTATTTTATTTTAAAAAAAAATAAATTTTGTTATTATTTGACCAAATATAAAATATTGATAATAAACATGTTGATTCGTTGGAATTTTAATCGGGCGATTCGAACGCTTCCTGTGCAGCAGCGGCTCTAATCACTAACGGAGTGAGAAAGGAAAATTTAACGGACATACTAGTTTTATGACCGTTCTTTTAACCCTAATTTAACTCGGGTTCCGTACCAGGCCTTAGGCATGTAATTATCAATAAAATATTTGAGATAAATCCATATTTTACTTAAAATATTCATAATAAAATTGTTGATTCGTTGGATTTTGAATCGGCAATTCGAACCGCTTCCTCTGCCGCAGTGGCTCTAATCACTAACGGAGTGAAGGATAATTTAACGCCAATACTAGTTTTATGACCGTTCTTTTAACCCTAACTTAACTCTGGTTCCGTACCAGGGCTTCGGGATGTAATTATCAATCAAATGAACCGCTAGAAGTTGTTGAGGCTCTCCCTTCAAAAATTCGATGATGATTATTTGCTTTTAATATTTACCATTTTAAGCATGATGTGGATAATTTTTCTAGTCACTCTCATATTTAACTTAAACATATCGGTAACTAAGTACATTTTGTTTGGGATTTATTATAAATTTTTAATTTTAATTTTTTTAATTTCAAAATTTGACCCTTCCAATAATATTAAGATGTTTTGCTGAAAATAAAATATCTAACACTAGAATTAAAGATAGTTAAGACATTGGAATGAAAAATTTAGATGAATAAATAGAAAGTCAATATTGGGAAATTTTTGTGGTTAATAATTTTATTTGGAAAATTTAAAGGTATATTTGATCATTATACATTTATATAAGCTAAATACTTATAATTTATATTAATCCTATTTATTTTATTAATTAAATGTAGTTGTGCTATTTAAAATTTAAATTTGTAATCCAAATAAGTTCATAATTTAGAATTTCACAATGAAAATGCAAAGAAGTCAAATTGGTAATCGTCTTTTTAACGAGTGTTAATTAAATTTGTAATCAAATTAAGCTCAGCATTTCGAATTTCACAATGAAAATGCAAAGAAGTCAAACTGGGAATCGTACCTTTATCGAGTGTTTGTTTGGTACGCTGTGACGATCTATGTGTTCAGACTTGTTAATTTGACGGCACATGTACATCTTAGTAAGAAAATTCATATATTTCAAATTTAACCATTAATGTTGCATCTAAGTAAGAAAACTCATTCATTTCAAATTTTACCATTAGTGAGAAGATGGTTTGAGGAATGAGATGTAAAATTTCGGAGACTGTGTGACAGCCTCAACGAAACCCTAACAGATGATGGTTTGATAATCTCGTTGAAACGGATTGCCCTGGCATGAGCATTTGGCTGAACAATCATGGACGAGGTGGCCTTGTGGGGCGCTGAAGAATTGCCGTGGGAAATGGTTCTGGTTGAGGAAAATTAGTGTTTCGTTGAGGAAGATTAGAGTTTGTGTTAGTTTGATTAGGGTTTCTTGGTTCAGTTTGAGGAAGATTAGGGTTTCTGTTAGTTTGAGAAGTTGGATTGATGCAGGTGACATGTACCTAGTGAATTTACTATTTGTTAGATTAAACAAATAAATAATAAAATTTTAATTGTAAATTGGCCAGATATAATTTATAAATTTCTCACATGTAAATTAGGTGTTTTATGTGGGCTTATTCAATATTACAAATTTGATGTATTCCTTTTTTATTATAAAATTATTAATAAAATTTTAGTCACAAGATTGTATCTTACTATTTATAAAATATAAATTGGTTAGTTGATATAAGGTTTAATCTTTTCAAATTATTAATTCAAAATTTATAAAATAACATTGATAATAATCTATAAAGATGAAAAATTATGCAAACTCAATCTAACCTAACACATTTCTAATAACCTCATCTTATATATAGATTACAAAATCTTAATAACAAAATACTCCTAAAATTTAAAAAATATATATAATAAAAATTAAATTATATGATTGTTTATAATCATTATATTGAAAATTTTGATTGTGTGCATGCCAGTGGGATCTGTGTTTCAACGATAGATTCCACACATGCTTCTGCCCAGTTAACGGTTACTTTTCTCTATTGTCTTTGAAAAAAATGATTTTTTATTATCATAAAAAAACAATTTTTATATCTTTTCAATTTTGTATGATGAATAATTTATTTCAAATATATGTGAAAATTACTTCTTCAAAATTAATATAAAATTAAATGCTAACTTAATAATTATGATAAATTAATATATATGAAACATATATATTTTTTAAATATTTAAAACCAAAATAGCTTAAAAACAACATAATAGGAAATTAAAAAAAAAAATTAAAATATGTAATAAAACTAATAAGTTAAAGAAAACATAATAAAAACTCAAAAAACTTTAAAATATATAAACCAATGCTTATTTTAATAAAAGAGGAAACCAATGTGAAATTCATACTTTTATTTAATATTTTCTTTAAATTTTAAAACAATACAATATATGGATAAATGAAAATATATAAAGCATTGCTTATTTTATGAAAAGAGGAAACCAATGTGAAATTCATACTTTTATTTACTAATTTTTTGAATTTTAAAACAATACAATGTATCGATATTTATATTAATGATAAAAGTAATATACCAATAGTTATATTGATGTTACAAGTATAATAACATTGTTGTTAAATATGAAAATGTTTCTTTTTAAATATACAAATGTTTAAGGGTAGTTGTGTTAATTTGAAAATTTTAAGATAACTAAATATATAAGAAATAAATATTTTTTTTTTTACCTAAAATATAATCTATTAAAATAAATTACACATAAATATAACTAGTGTGTTATTATTATAGTTAATTTTAATAAATAAAATATTAGTAAACAATCCTATATATTTTAATATTTTATTTTATTAAATAACAATTTAATAAATAACATAAAATATTGATATGTATTTTAAATCCTTATACCTTCTTGAATGTATATACATTAAAGCTCTATATGTTTTAAATTTCTACCTTTTCGTCCTATATTATAGAGTAGATCACGGTAGATTTACAAGAGCCCAAAAAATAAGACATGCAATTTTAGAAACTGTTATTTATTATATTTTATTTGCAAATGTTAAATTAATAAGAGGCCAAAGTACATGGTATGGAAAAAAGTGGTCTACTAAGGCTTTGTTAGCACAGTTGTAACTTTTTGCGCCATTAGTCCTCTTCCCTAAACACATCATGCACTGCTTCTGTAGGGTTCTAAACCTCTCCAGGCCTGAGTGGAAGTGTCAATGTCAGGACCACCATGGCGAGAGGGGTCAGATTCCTACCGCGACACAAAAAACTAGGCTCTCTTTGTGCAAGGTCATCATGTCAATGGATCGAATGGCTCCTCCTTAGCGGCAGAAACCCCGGTTATGGGGGTTTAGTGCCAAGCAAATGAAGGTCGAATTTGATGCCTTCCTAAGGCAGAAATCAGTCAAAAAATTTTCATCCCAAACAATCGCTTGGAAAATGCTCGACAGTAGATGAAAGATCATGCATTGATCTAGAAATTATTGGGGATTTGGCCTCCAGAACAAGATATTATGGCCTCGATCGAGAACAAGTGGTCCACAATGGGAAATTTTGAGCTTTGAATCACGTGAAAAGGCTTCTTCACTATGATCTTTGAATATCTAGAGGATTGCAAGAGGATCTTCTAAAACAGACCACATTTTATGGGAAGTGCAACCCTCTTCATCCTCTATTGGGAGGAATTCTACAACCTGGAAAAATAATAATTCACCATGGCTCTTGTCTACATTCAGATCTATTCCCTCCTAAATGATTTTTTTGAACCTCACATCCTGGAAGGAATCGAGAACTCAATAGGAGCGTTGGTAAAAAACTCGCAGATCACCAAACACCGATGACATGTGACCTATGCCCCGATCTGTGTTCATATGAAAATATCTCAACCACTACCAAAATCCAGCGATGTAATATCCCGTTTTGGGGATATTTCTAAGTCACGACAAACTCCAACCAGAGATTGACTGGGAGGGCATTTACCGGATATGTCGCCTCTAAAGGAGGACGAGATCCGAAGGCTATCTAGCCCTTTCTAGAATCTGTCTAAGAGTGGAATATGAACACACCAAGTGGTATAGAATTAGAACGCTCAAGCAATAATAATGCAGCCAACTGTAATATCCCAAAAATGGATTTTTCAGCAGATCATGCCAGAAAAATGCATTATTCAGGTATTATGGCTTCATATATCATATAATATGTCTAAATATTCTCATTAACAAAAATAAAGTACAGCGGAAACCTTCACTCAGCTTTTAAGGGAAAAAAAGGTGGGGAAAAGTGAGGATTTTGGCCCTAAAATGAGTGTATAAGAAAATATACGTAAAATTACGGGTCAAGGTTCTGGAAAATATTATATTATGTCAAGAGGGATTCCCATGTCGAATTTCAGCTCAAAAAATGGCTTTTATATATGCTAAACAGTTCCGCCTTCCCGACTGGTCAAGAAAAACCCTGATTTCCCAAGACTTTGAATATGCAGAAATTTTATGAAGCAAGGGCAGCATATTTTCTAAAGGAATATGATGTATAACACTATAAATAATCATATAATTGGTTTATGAGCATGGAATATGATTTTAGCAAGGTTAAACAACAGTTTTATTTAGAAAACCCCTCAAGAATGAGGTGCCACAAGACAAGAAAATGATCCAGAAACCCTTCAGAGTTTTCTCCAGGAGCTGTGAGACAAGAATATGAATATATATATATATATATATATATATATATATCTAAGAATAATAGCAGCAAAATATGTACAAGTATTGAGGAAAAAACCTCTCAAGAAAAGCAATACAAGTCTCAACAACACATGTACATGAACATGAAGAACACAGTTATAAACCCAAGCTATGGAAAACACAGTCTGTGACAGAAGGCTGCTCCAAAATGATGATAATAGATGGATCTGACAATATGTATCCCAAACACAATAGGGGAGCAAGGATCTAACCCTTATAAGCATAAATATCTCAATCCTCCAAGGGATTGGCTGAAATACACAATATGACAAAAATGCCAGAGTTGCTGGGCAGCTACAGCAACTCCAAATTGGAACTAAGTAGACAAGCCTGAAGATGATGAGCAACTGAGGTAGACCTCCTCCAATAGATCTCCAAAGTGGAAGGTTGATCCTTACACTTGAGATCTTCCCCTCAAATCAACCTGCAAACCCTCACAACAGCTACACCATAAAAATAATGCAGAAATTAAGAGGGACTACACAGTAGGGGAAGAGTAAGTATTGGACTGATGCCAAGAGATGAAAATCAGCTCCAATATCCTCCAACCTTATCCTCGAAAGGAAATAAGGGCTCTCCCTCCGAAAAACAAGAGAAGGAAGTGGTGTCGTAAAGTCACCACGGAAACACCCTAAAACATAGTATTACATTGCTACACCAATAACGTTGTCCTCGAGGATGATGCTGAAAAGGTAACCTTGCCCGAGTAGGCACTCAAATTCCCCCGGGGCTAAGGGTGAGATCTCCGCATGGAGTAACTCGGTGCACTAAACAGTGCAACAGACAGGCTAAACAACTAGCATGCCAAAGAAGACAAATGTCTCACTCAACAATCAACAACTCAAGCATGAATGAAATGAGGAGGCTCCTCCATCTTTTATAGCATTGGTTTCCCTCCAAAACTCAATGTAGTATCTCTCTCTCCTCCACATCTTCATCCTTATCCACATTCTCATCCTTATCTGTGCGGAAGCTTGGAGAAGCTTCTAGAGTGTACATAGGTCCTCTCCTCCACGTGGTGTTGGGTCCCCCCTTGACTTCCACTTAAGTCACAATGTTGTGCTACTAGGTGGATGTCTTATTTCATTTAAGTGAGTTATACCCTCTTCACTGACTTTTTATTTATTTTAAAACTATAGAGGGAAAAATAAACAAAATAGAATATTCCAATTAGCTGTCGCTAATTAGGAATATTACAATCCCCCCCGGAAAAATGTTGTTTTCCCTCAAGCTACTGCCTGAACAAGTCTCCTCTCGGCAAAACTGTGCCTCGGTCCCAAATGCGCCACTGAATCTTCCTTGTCCTCTGCATCATCCTGATCTGAATGGAGCTCTCAATGCCAGGATCCCAAATTGATCTCTCACGGTACCAACCATCCAACAATCCTTCTGGATCCCATGCAATCATCCAAACAAAATGAGCCACCTCGCAACAAGGTAACTCCTGGAAATCTCCTTCCACCTCAAGCTCCGGTAATGAAGGTGGGATGAAAATCTGAACTTGGAAGGCATCATAGCTTACCCCATCTTGTCCTTCTCTCCACTCATGAAAAGTGTAAAGTGTATGCTGATCCTGGGCTGCAAAATCATTGCCCTCTAATGGCAAAGTGAAGAACAATCCTCCAAAGAAGGTTCCTCCAACAATGAAGAACAAGCTGACCCAAAACAATCCATCCATGAAGAATAGGACATGGTCATCATGGAACATCCTAATGAGAGGTTTTATAAAGGTTTTACATGATGATACATGATGCAAACAATCTCTCAGAAGGATACAACGCAGTCTCATCCACTGCAACTTCAGAAAATTACATGGCAAGCAATGTACAAGATCCATCACATCTACTAGTGCATAGTAAATGGCTTAATATGACAACAACATAGGACCAATCACTTGCCCATGGCTGTACAATGAATGAATATAAATCTCATGGACCACCCCAAAAGAGAACGCATATGTAGTAGTGGTGGCCATGCCTCCTCCCATGCTCCCATTAGAACATGTAGTGCAGAAAATGTGAGATTTTTTCCCACTCACGGACACATCCAGCTCATGTGTCTTCCTCATAATCAAGCCTCCCATAAAAATCTGAACTATATCAAAAAATGAAGCCATGATCACCAATAATATGAAGAGAATTCTTAAGGTTTCATGTGGTGCAAGAAGGTACCAACAGCTTCTCAAACAAGTACAACGCAGTTTTACAAGTTGCTACTTGTTGAAAATACAAGGCAAAATGTTTCTTCTTACATGGTTAATCATGCATGTATCCATATGACACATGTTAGAGTGTATACAATGAACATACAAGTGATGATAAAACATTTTCCCAAGGCCACAAAAGATATGGCTGCCTCCATCATGTGGATTGGCCCAATACAACTCATGGAGCAATGCGACAAGCTTTCCCCCTTGTGAAGCAATGCACTGCATAGGAATGGTAAGAGTGTGCAAATCAGTGAATGTATAAACAACCTCCTCACCATATGATGGAAGTAAGATGGTACATGGGTCCATAAATGAGTCCTCCATAGTGTTTTGGCATGCTATAAAGAAGAATGAACCATCTGCTGCAAGAAGATAATCCTCCTCATGCTTGGAAACCCAAGTCAAGAAGAATATGCCATACATGTCTCTATCATCATTAAATCCTCTTTGTGCAACAAATATGAAGTGATCCTGGGACCTATGGGTTATATATCCTCCATATCTCTGCTGGGCACACTTCATCCATAAGGTTCTGCTCCAAAGTGACAGCACTGTGAGCTCATGCAAATAAGCTCCTGTCAATACAAAGCTTCATTCTTTGACATGCTCCTTGTCAAAGACTCCTCCAATAATCCTGCAACAAATGTGGAATACTCCCCAAGATGGAAGTGCTTCCAAGCCATCATCAAATATGAAGGAGATAATTCCATCTCCTCCTCCTGCAACATCATGCAAAGTGTGAGAGAAAATCTCCCCTTGCTCTCCCAAGCAAAGAAACAAGACATTTTGCTGCGTCCCCATACTTTCATCATACAACTCATGTGATGAAGACATAATGAATGATATGAGTATCATACCAACACCATGCATCCATACTCTATGCTGCTCAATGATGCAAGTATCCAGCCATCTTTTCCCCTTCTTCCTACTCTTAGGAAGAGTGTTTACCAAGTGATGGACAAACTCTTTGAAGAGTAACCAGCGCAGCCAAGCCTCCTACTGCCCGATATCATAGTTTTGCAAGTACAAGTGATGGTCAAACTCCTTTAAAAGTAACCAGCGCAGCCAAGCCTCCTGCTGCCCGGTATCATAGATATGCAGGTAGCTCCCTAGTTCCTTGCTCATCATCCACATCCACTCAATCACTTGTGGATGCGTCATTCTTCTCCTCATCCAGGTACTCCTCCCATGAGGGCTACCATCCTCCCAAATCAAATTCATGTCTTTGCACTTCATGGGACTTTTAAATGCAAGCTCCTAAAGGATCAATGAGACCCTATCAAGAATCAAATAGGTGGTAGAAAAAAAACTCCCATCATGATGTGTATGGCTCAAGGGATGTCCAACACAAGCATGAGAGATGTTATCCATCCTAAGATGTCCTCCATATTCTATCTGCTCTTGTGAGAAGGGAATATAAGCATTGCATTCCATGGTGTGTCGAAGTGCATCTCCAATGAGATCTTTCCTTGAGACCTCCCTTTCATCCATATTCTTTCAAAACCAATGAGGTCTTGGATCTAAAAGTAGAAGTTCCTCTTTGAGCTGAGAGGAGCTCATTGAGAAAGTGTCATATTGAAGGGAGAAAAAGTTTCTTACTCCAATATTTCTACCATCAATATTCAAGGCTTCAAACCCCAACCTCCAATGTGATGTACAATCCAAAAATGGCTCATGAGAATGATGTTTTGATTCCTTCTTAAGTGTTTCCATGTTGCACAATGCAGTGCAACCAAGCTACTCTATAGTAGCACTGAGATTTGACCCTTGGTCTTGTAAAAGTAGAGCTCCACATTGATCAGAAGAATTTGTTGCAACAATGGAATGTAGAAATATTTTCATGCCTTGATGTGCATTTGGAACTTCTTGTAGGGCTACAAGAGTCCCTTCCTCCAAAGTGTTGGCTACCCCAACTGTTGATACATGTGGCTACTCCTCCATGAGTGTGACAGCGTTTTCACAAGACTCCTCAAGAGGTGATTTGATCTCTTCTTGATGAGAATAGGAAGCGCATGGTAATTCCTCTTATTTTTCTTCAATCTTCTTGATCTCCTCTATGGTGGATGAATTTCCTCTGGATCTGAAAAGAGATGAGAATAGACTCATCTTCTTCTTGGGCTGAGACTCACATGGATTAGTGGATCCCTCCTTCATGGGAGAAGGTGAACTCGTCGTGGTATGCTACAACTTTGATTTCTGCATGCTAGAAACCCTATTGTTTCTTCCTCCTTCATCCTGCCTGAGCTGACAGTAATCTCTGAAAGGAAAAGCTTCTTTGAAGTCTTCCCCCTTGGACTGCCATTCTCGAAAATAATCTCCAAAGGGTATATGATCACGCTGATGTGAGATCCTCATATTTTCCAGAGATAACTAGCTCCACATGCTGAGCCAGAACTATGCTCTTATACCACTATAATATCCCGTTTTGGGGATATCTCTAAGTCACGACAAACTCCAACCAGAGATTGACTGGGAGGGCATTTACCGGATATGTCGCCTCTAAAGGAGGATGAGTTTCGAAGGCTATATGGACCTTTCTAGACTCTTTATAAGATTGGAATATGAACACACCAAGTGGTATAGAATTAGAACGCTCAAGCAATAATAATGCAGCTGATTGTAATATCCCAAAAATGGATTTTTTAGCAGATCATGCCAGAAAAATGCATTATTTAGGTATGATCGATTCATATATCATATAATATGTCTAAATATGCTTAGAAACTAAAATAAAGTACATCATAAACCTTCACTCAGCTTTTAAGGGAAAAAAAGGTGGGGAAAAGTGAGGATTTTGGACCTAAAATGAGTGTATAAGCACATATGCGTAAAACTACGGGTCAAGGTTCTGTAATATGTTATATTAGGTCAATAGGGACTCCCATGTCTAATTTCAGCTCAAAAAAATGATTTTTTCTATGTTAAACAGTTCCGCCTTCCCGACTAGTCAAGAAAAACCCTAATTTCCCAAGACTTTGAATATGCAGAAATTTTCTGTCTCAAGGGTAGCATATTTTCTAAATTAATATGATGTATAACACTATAAATAATGATATAATTGGTTTAGGAGCATGAAATATTCTTTTAGCAAGGTTAAACAACAGTTTTATATAGAAAACCCCTCAAGAATGAGGTGTCGCAAGACAAGAGAATGATCTAGAAACCCTTCAGCGTTTTCTATAGGAGCTGTGAGACAAGAAGATGAATATATATATATATATATATATATATATATATATATATATATATATATATATATAGCCAATAATAATAGCAGAAAAAGATGTACAAGTCTTGAGGAAACAACCTCTTAAGAAAAGCAATACAAGTCTCAACAACACATGTACATGAACATGAAGAACACTCCAAAATGATGATAATAGATGGATATGACAATATATAGCCCAAAAACAAGAGGGGGGCAAGGCTCTAACCCTTATAAACAAAAATATCTCAATCCTCCAAGGGATTGGCTGAAATACACAATATGACTAAAATGCTGGAGTTGCTGGACAACTACGACAACTCCAAACTGGAACTAAGTAGAGAAGGATAAATATGATGAGCAACTGAAGTAGACCTCCTCCAATAGATATCCAAAGTGGAAGGTTGATCCTTACACTTGAGATATTCCCCTCAAATCAACCTGCAAACCCTCACAGCAGCTACACCATAAAAATAATGTAGACATTAAGAGGGGTTGTGTAGTAGGGGCATAATAAGTGTTGGCCTAATTCCAAGAGATGCAAATCATCTCCAATATCCTCCAACCTGATCCTCCAAAGGAAAGAAGGTCTCTCCCTCCGAAAAACAAAAGAAGGAAGTGGTGTCGTAAAGTCACCACGGCAACATCCTACAACACAGTATTACGCTGCTACAACAATAATGCTGTCTTGGAGGATGATGTTGAAAAAGTAACCTTTCTCGCGCAGGCACTCAAAGTCCCCCGGGGCTAAGGGTGAGATCTCCGCACGGAGACACTCGGTACACTAAACAATGCAAAAAACGGGCTAAACAGCCAGCGTGCCAAAGAAGACAAATATCTCACTCAACAATCAACAACTCAAGCATGAATAAAATTAGGAGGCTCCTCCATCTTTTATAGCGTTGGTTTCCATCCAAAACTCAACGTAATCACTCTCTCTCCTCCACATCTTCATCCTTATCCACATTCTCATCCTTAACTTTGTGGAAGCTTGGAGAAGCTTCTAGAGTTTACATAGGTCCTCTCCTCCACCTGGTGTTGGGTCCACTCTTGAGTTCCACTTAAGTCACAACGTTGTGCTACTAGGTGGATGTATTATTTCATTTAAGTGAGTTAGACCCTCTTCACTCACTTTTTATTTATTTACAAAATATACATGACAAAATAAACAAAATAGAATATTCCAATTAGCTGTTGCTAATTAGGAATATCACAATCGATCTAATCTACCACTACTCTACATGGAACGAACCGTCGGATAATGAACACATCCCTTTCAAATGTCGTCATTGTCATGAGTATGGCCATATCTTCCAATATTTCCCATTTAAATTAGTAGACGAATCTCAAGCAGGTGTGCTAGCTAAGGATGGTATGTATGTCAACTTGAGAGTGTTGATCATTTGATCATGCATGGGTGTTGAATTGTGTTGGTCGAATGATCAAAGAGGCCTATTTTTTTATTTGTGTTTTCTCAATGAGTTTTGACACCAAGATGAAAGAGTAAATGGAGATTTTCAAATGATGTGAATTTTTTTTGTTTGAAGGAGCACAAGGATATGTCATCAAGTTATGTTTCTTGCATGATGTGTTCTTCAGATTGATAGTTGTGCTTGTGACAAGATGTCGCGGGATTTTTAAAGGTCGACTATTGTGAAATAGGTTCATGTTTAGCCTTCATTGTCAAATCCATGGCATGAGCAGCATGCCAAATTGGAGGATGAGGGAAAGAGGGAAAACATGTCAACGAATTTGCGACCAAAATTTTTGAGCCATTGTAGAACATTTTATGTGTTGACGCCAAGAAGTGCAAGAGGTGGTGAATGAATTCTTCCAGATGTGGAATTTGGAACCATGGAGGTAAAATAATGGCCATTATTTTCTTATTACTGCAGATTATGGAGCTCATTGTTTCATTTCTCTCAAATGTGTTTAACTTGGGAAAGTGGTTTTCAAGGAGAATCTTGCACCAAATGCATGTATGTGCAAACAAGGAACATGATTCTCGAAGGGAAGCAACTGAGTTAGCTTTCCAAGAACCAAGGGATTGATTTGGTACATAAAAGTGTTATATAAGTCAAAAAGCAACCAACACATGTTGGATTGGGTCAGCAACAAAAGGAGAACATTTTTTGAAGCGCTAAGCCATTTGGAAGGAAATGCATTTCAGTGAACCCAAATGGTTTTCATGGCGATTTTTTCAAGTAGAATCAAGATGATAGAACTTGGGAAATAGAAGAGTATTCAGCTCTCATGAGATAACCAAATTTTGTGGGTCCAAAATCATGTCAGTGGGAAGGATAGATCAGAATATGGATTAGGGGTAAAAATTTTCCAAAGAAAATATTTCTAAGAATTTCACCAAACTAGAACGACCGGATCTGACCCATTGCGAAAAATTTGGTGCAATTATTTTCACTCAAAATAGCGTTCGTATGAGGAATTTAGAGCTCAGTGACCATCATTCAGAATAGGAAAATTTTCAAAAAAAAAAAGGTCAAAGGAGTCAAGACAGTTCAACCATGATGAAAGTTCCTCCAAGCCAATGACAATGTGACAAGTGTCACAACAGGATTCATCAAATTTGTTTAGACGTGAAATTGTTTTATGGATTTGGCTCCTAAGGTTGAAGTTGATTTTTTTTTTTAATGTGGAAAGACATCACAACCAGAGGCTAACATGTGGTGCATCCAGGGTCCGGTACGTTCCCCCTCTAGTGGACCCCCCTCTCCAAGTTTGAAATCAAATTTCACATTCTACAAGGCTCAATTTTAATTTATTGGTGCCCCATAGAAGCCCACTATTGTTTTTGGTGCACTCCTTAAATTATTATTGTTATGTAGACTCTAATTATATTGTGACCCAATAGACTCCTATATATAGAAAGTAGGTTTTATCATTTGTATCATCAAAGAATTCTTCATCTATGTAATGTAACGAGGTCCCCCCCTCGAAGTGGATAATTTTTAATTTTTTGATTCTTATTTTGTTCTATTTGTGAGTTGGTTGTAGAAAATGAAATCAAAAAAATAATACCCATTGACTTGAAATTTGAAACTTAATGTTTTCAATCTTGGAGCTACTGTTCACTGAGAGACAAAGAGGGGACCCACCCAAATATTTCACAAAGAGTTAGAAGAGATTGGGTTCACTATTAAATTTGGGGCTCATGTGTAAAGCATCAAGAGATGAGGAAGTTGGGTTCAGGTATGTTGTGAGTAGGTAAATGCACTCATTCGACAACCAAAGAAAATATCAAATGCTTCTTCCGGGGCAAAGGGAGGCATGGAAGTGATGATGGGCTTGAGGTAGCTTCTGAGGAGTCGAAGAGCTTGTTTTTGGGAAGGGGCCAATGGATAAATTTTTTCTTTGTTGCACAATTTTCTTATCCAAAACAAAACCAACGAGATATTGTTATTTTTCTAAATATATTGATTAATTATTGTTTTTTTATAAATTAAATTGAATTTAATTGTCATTTTTCTTCTTATATTATTTTAAAAAAAAATTAAGAATTAGAATATATGATTACTACCATGAATATTTACAATGTTGTATAATGTTTTCAACAATAAACATATTTCTTGATTATATATTATATTCCACAAATTATATTGAATAAAAGTAGCTAGATTCAAATGAAAATAATTGCCATATATAATAAGGAAAATTTTCTAACCTTTTAAGGAATATTATCACCATAAATCCCAGTTACTTTGATTACCTTTATATTTTTATTTTAAAATAAAAATAAATTACATTATTAGGTTTATATTACAGATGATTAGAGTCTTTACGTTGTTCATCCAGGGAATTCTCGAAGCCAAAACCTCAAGGACCAAATTCCTCACTCACACGGTCATCGTTGATTGGGATGCCCCAAATGAGCTAATAAAACCAAATCTTACTTGAGAATAATATGTGACATATATGATTATTAGAATGCGTCTTTCATATTTTAGTAAGTTAAAGAGAAACATGTAAGATCAAATTCTTCTTCTTTTTTAAATTTAAATGGGGGATAATTTAATATTAAATTATATTAAAAATAATTCAACTATAATGAAAATGAGTTTAATATAAATTTTAACAAAATGAAAATAAAATTGTTTATGATTAATTTATTTTAGAATTATTATCTTAAATTGAATGCAATAACTACTACACTTAATTATGTTTTTTCGTGCATATATATTATTATTATTATTATTTAAGTTAATTATCTATTAATGAGAATTTTTTTTCATTTTTTTCAAGTTTTTATTTGTCATGGGCTTGTTACAAGGGAAACCAAATTACTCGGAAAAAATAGAGAATATGATAAAAAAAATATATAGATTTTTCAAACAATGTATTCATAAACATAGAGAAAACTAAAAGAACTTGATTAACTATAAGGGCTACACGCTAAACTATGTTTACTAGAAAGCCTAAACCTATCAAAAAAGTAGACACGGATAATTAGAGAAACCATATTCAACATGACGCTAAGTAGAAGTAGAGATATACACCTCGATCAGATTGATGTTCCCCCTAGATGCAACCACTCGAACCTTGAGAGTGAGAAATATGGGATTCAATTCATTCGAGTATCTTTCACATGTCATTTTGGTTGAGCACCATCTTGCCCAACATCAACAAGATTTTTTCCCTGGAATCATTATTTAGAAAAACTCTAACTCGTAGCATCTTCATTCTCTAATACATGTAAATAGTCAACATGTGTTTATTTTTCCTCCCCTTGTATGCCATGTGTGAGCTATCCATTCTCAGAGGAATTATCAAACACCTTTAAACTGGGAAAACAACCTCTCTCAACTATCATATCAACTTTAGAACCTTGTATCTCCTCCTGAACCTCCATTGGGACTTGTTATTTGAAGCTACATGTTTAGTTTTCCATGCTTAAGTGAGTTCAAGAGCTAGTAGATTTTCTAAATTTGTCATTTTCATGGATGCAATTTGTACATTTCTTTACCACTAACCTCCCTTCCATGTGTGTGAGGTTCATGTGTATATGGGCCATGACTGTACAATAACTCATAGGTCTCTATAGTAATAAATATAGGATCATGCCACATTTAGAGATGGAGTCTCACATGGATGCATGTCACCCTTAACAATTGCGAGATGTGACAATGACCCCTCCCTATCCAACCTCACCCGATTCAAGAAAGATTTGTATTGATCAACAATGGAATATCATATATATGTATAACTTTAATAATCCATACCCAACATAAATGATGTTGTTTTCTCCATTCTCTTAGTTGATGTATACAAATTTATTGAATTCAATTTAAAGATTTTGTATGTTTTATTAGTTTTATATACTTGTCTTAAATTTAAAGATAAAATTTTATCTACTTATTATGTTCTTTCTAGCATTTATATTGTTTAAGATGGTTTGGTTAGATTTTTTTGATATTTACGTCTCAAAGGATTATGAAAAAAAGATATAAAGAAATGTAATTTCAAATCCTTAAAACATGGAGGGTTTTGAAGTTGTTGATGGTGTGCTATTGGGAAGTTGGTCACTGTTTAAATACTTTCAACATATTCTCCTAAAAGGATTGATTTCTCTAATTTTCATTTCCAATTAATTAAAATTCTAAAGTTAGAGATAGTGTATGAAGATATCAAAGCGAGATTAAAGCATGGTTTTCAACCTTATATCTCCTCCGTAGAGACAGTGTATGAAGATATTAAAGGCAGATTAAAGCATGGTTTTCAACCTTATATCTCCTCCTCCTCATAGTCTATAATGACTATCATAATAGATCCTCAACCGAAAGTTGTGAAGGACATTATAAATTATGCATAAAGAGATCAATAAATTCATTTTGAAACATAAATCTCCTACTCATCACAATCTTGAAGGGAATCATTGTGTGCTCATAATCATCAACCTTTAGCCTATAGATGATAGAAAACACTCTTCAAGTTTGAGGGCATTAAACTAATACGTTTCCTAGCATTCTACAAATTAAACTTTTTTGAATTTGATATTTGGATAACTAAACGTCAAATTGCAACTTCGCTCATGGCTAAATGCAGTCGTTGCCTCTCCCATTCTGACTTTCCCATCAATAGAAATTATGTTATGAGACAATACTGGCCATATTTCCTTCAAAATATTGCTAATATGGTTTTCATAGTTTGTGATTGATTGTCAAGCAACTTTAACAACTATTTTCCTTAGGCCAACCACTATTTTTCAATTCTAATCTTAAACTAAAGATCAATTGTACAATTTGTAGGAGATTAATATTAAAATTACTAGAACAAATTCTATTATTTCTCACATCAAACAAATTAATAAGACGAATAAAAAGCTAATTATAATTTTGTCTTATTATAAGTTGTAAGTTGTTGGATAATAAAAAAAATTAATTATATGTTTGTGCCATGCAATTTATGACAAGTATATGTTGTTGGATAAAAAAAATTAATTATAAGTTTGTGCCATACAATTTATGACAAGTAAATTAATTAGTGTGTGGGGTTTAGTTTTATTAAACAGTTTATTAAATTTTATTAGAAAGTTGTTTTAAATTAATAATTACTCAAATTTAGATTTTTTATAAATTAATTAAATTAATTTAAATATATTATATTTTTAAATTAATTAAATTGATTTAAATTTATTATTCATTAATTTCTTTTGGTAAATTTTTTTACTATTATTATGATATATTATTATTTTAAAGAAAATGGATAATTAAAAAAAGAAATTGACGCTATCAAGATTATAAACTGTTATTGTTAAGACAAATCTCTTGAAAATATATTTAATAAGATTAATTAGAATTCAAACAGAGATATGGCCTTCATTTTGAACAAAAATAATCCATATAAACGCATATTTTGTTTTGAAAAAACAAAATTTGTTATTATTTGACCAAATATAAAATATTGATAATAAAAATGTTGATTCGTTGGATTTTGAATCGGGCGATTCTAACGCTTCCTGTGCAACAGCGACTTTAATCACTGACGGAGTGAGAAAGGATAATTTAACGGACCTACTAGTTTTATGACCGTTCTTTTAACCATAATTTAACTCCGGTTCCGTACCAGGGCTTAGGCAGGTAATTATCAATGAAATATTTGATATAAATCCACATTTTACTAAAAAAAACTATTAAACTTTATTATTATTATTTGACGTGATATAAAATATTGACAATAAAATTGCTGATTCGTTGGATTTTGAATCGGGCGATTCGAACCGCTTCCTCTGCCGCAGCGGCTCTAATCACTAACCGAGTGAAGGATAATTTAACGGCAATACTAGTTTTATGTCCGTTCTTTTAACCCTAACGTAACTCTGGTTCCGTACCAGGGCTTTGGGATGTAATTATCAATCAAATGAACTGTTACAAGTTGTTGAGGCTCTCCCTTCAAAAATTGGACGATGATTATTTGCTTTTAATATTTACCATTTTAACCATGATGTGGATAATTTTTCCAGTTACTCTCATATTTTTCGTAAACATATCAGTAACTAAGTACATTCTGTTTGGGATTTATTATAAATTATAAATTTTAATTTTTTTTTAATTTTAAAATTTGACCCTTCCAATAATATTAAGATGTTTTGCGGAAAATAAAATATCTAACACTAGAGTTAAAGATAATTAAGACATGTGAATGAAAAGTTTGGATTAATAAATACAAAGTCAATATTGGGAAATTTTTGTGGTTAATAATTTTATTTGGAAGAGTTAAAGGTATATTTGATCATTACGCATTTATATAAGCTAAATACTTATAATTTATATCAATCATATTTATTTTATTAATTAAATGTAGTTGTGCTAATTAAAAATTAAATTTGTAATCCAAATAAGTTCGGAATTTAGAATTTCGCAATGAAAATGCAAAGAAGTCAATTTGGTAATTTGTAATCCAAATAAGTTCGGAATTTAGAATTTCACAGTGAAAATGCAAAGAAGTGAAACTGGGAATCATACCTTTATCGAGTGTTTATTTGGCACGTTGCCACGATCTATGTGTTCAGACTGGTCAATTTGACAAGACATGTACATATTAGTAAGAAAATCCATATATTTCAAATTTAACCATTAATGCTGCATCTGAGTAAGAAAACTCATTTATTTCAAATTTTATCATTAGTGAGCAGATGGTTTGAGGAATCGGATGTAAAATTTCGCAGACTGTGCAGCACCCTCAACGAAACCCTAACAGATGATGGTTTGATAATCTCGTTGGAACAGATTTCTCTCGCATGGGCATTTAGTTGAACAATTGCGAACGAGATGGCCCTGTGGGGCGCTGAAGAATTGATGTGGGCAAATAATTGACCTCGATGTCTTCAATGGTTCTGGTTGAGGAAAATTAGTGTTTCGTTGAGGAAGATTAGGGTTTCTTGGTTCACTTTGAGGAAGATTAGAGTTTGTGTTAGTTTGATTAGGGTTTCTTGGTTCAGTTTGAGGAAGATTAGGGTTTGTGTTAGTTTGAGAAGTTGGATTGATGCAGGTGACATGTACCTCATGAATTTACTATTTGTTACATTAAACAAATAAATAATAATATTTTAATTGTAAATTGGCTAGATATAACTTATAAATTTCTGACATGTAAATTAGGTGTTTTATGTGGGTTTATTCAATATTACAAATTTTTTGTATTCCTTTTTTATTATAAAATTATTAATAAAATTTTAGTGATAAGATTGTATCTTACTATTTATAAAATATAAATTGGTTAGTTGATATAAGGTCTAATCTTGTCAAATTAATAATTCAAAATTTATAAAATAACGTTGATAATAATCTATAAAGATTAAAAATTATCCAAACACAATCTAACCTAACACATTTCTAATAACCTCATCTTATATATAGATTACATAATCTTAATAACAAAATACTCCTAAAATTTAAAAAATATATATAATAAAAATTAAATTATATGATCATTTATAATCATTATATTGAAAATTTTGATTATGTGCACGCTAGTGGGATCCGTGTTTCAACGATAGATGTCACACAAGCTTCCGCGCAGTTAACTGTTACTTTTCTCTATTGTTTTTAATTATTTGTCTAATTATGGACAGTATTCTAAATATTACTTCCATTAAAATAAAAGCAAGCCTAACCTAGGAGGTAGCAGTTGACTTGACCACAAACCGGAAAAAAAAAAAAATTATAATGGCCTTTTACATAAGATTATTTCTAATCAAATTGATCTAAATTAATAAAATAAAATTTAAAATTATTTCCAATCAAATTTATGTAAATTAATCAAATAAAAGTTAATATTATCTCTAAATAAAATTTATGTAAATTAATAAAATAAAAATAAAAATTATTTCTAATAAAATGTATTTAAAATAAAGAAATTAAAATTAAAATCATCTTGATCGAAAAAGTTTAATCTAAAAAAATAAAGATCCCGTCATCTTAGAAGCTAATATCTAATCAAATTTGATCACTTTAATTTCCAATAAAATTCAGTTTTTTTTTTAATAATTAAATAAATTTAAATAATTTAATTATTATAAAAATTTTATAGATTAAATTTTATTTTATTATCATTTCTATTATTATAATATTTTAAAGAAAAATAATAATTAAAATATCTGTTTACCACTATCAAGATTATTGAGTGTGGTTTAAGAAAAAAAAAATCATAATTATATATGATAGTCCACAAATTATATTGAATAAGATTACTTCGGATTCAAACCAAGATAATTATTTAAATTTCTGAAGAAATTTGGGTGGCATTCTAATAAAGATAATAACTATAAATCCCAACTATTGTGATTATTTTTATATTTTATTTATTTATTTGTTAACCAGAATAAGTAAGGTTTTATAATTAAATCTAAGAGCGAGTACCCATGAAATTAGTTACATTTGTTCATCACATGTCTAGAGGAGTACATCTTATAATAGCATTCTAACAAGAAACAAACTTTGCAACAATCAAATATTAGTCAATGCTATTACTCTCATCCTATGGTAGCTTATTTTTGTCTGAGAGTGATCTCCCTTTTGCTTGCTAGCCACATTGTACTCCTTGAGGTTAACATCCAAAGCATTGATTTCTTCCTGTAAAGAAAAAAATCTATGTAGGTAATGCCTCGGTTTCATCCATCTCTCTTTTGCTTGCTAGCAACATTGCACTCCTTGAGGTTGAAATCCAGAGCATGGATTTCTTCTTGTAAAGAAAAATACCTGTGTAGGTAATGCCTCGATTTCATCCATCTGCCTAATAGCCTTGTGTTCAATTCTTGGACCTCTTCCATTAGATTAACAATGGTTGTTATTGGCTTTTGTAATTTCGTATTCATTACTAACATATCAAGTTTTAATGTTTCCATTTTCTCAAGTATATGTGTGAATCTCTCCTTATCTTTACATTTGGTGCACCTTTCTCTACCACTGCGGCCAAGATTACGTTCTTTTCTATACCACATTTTTCTCCACCCAATCAAGATAAAAAAAATTGATCAGCCTTTGTATCTCGAAATATGCCCTCTACTCCTTGATGTCATATTCTATTATCACAAGCACATGGTTCAACACTACATAAGACCTTTGCCTTGTCCACTTGCCAATTTTTGTTCCTTGCCCACTTAATTATTTGGCCTTGTTATTTGGCCTTATCTCAATTGTCTACCAAAGCTTATATTTTTATTATCTCAGTTGTTCTCACTCCGGTTTATCCCTAGTAGAGTTTTTAAACTTGAAAGCTACCTAATTTATAGAAAGGCATTGGGTCGAGTCGTCCATGAACCTCACTGCATTGCTTTTGATTCTAATGAGTTTTAGTTTTTTTTAATTTTTAATGTTATGTCAATATAAAACAGTTTTGGGATTTTTATGTCACATTTACCGCGTGATATGTAATATAATAGAGAGAAAAAATAGTTGCAAAAATACTCACTTCATTTTGGAATTTTTGAATGTATTGAATATATAGTCTTTGAAAAAAATGATTTTTTATTATCATAAAAAACAATTTTTATATCTTTTCAATTTTGTATGATGAACAATCTATTTCAAATATATGTGAAAATTACTTCTTCAAAATTAATATAAAATTAAATACTAACATAATAATTATGATAAATTAATATATATGAAACACATATATTTTTTAAATATTTAAAACCAAAATAATTTAAAAACAACATAATAAGAAGTTAAAAAAATAAATTAAAATATGTAATAAAAATAATAAGTTAAAAAAACATAATAAAAAGTCAAAAAAAGTTAAAATATATAAACCAGTGCTTATTTTAATAAAGGGGGAAACCAATGTGAAATTCATACTTTTATTTACTATTTTTTTTAAATTTTAAAACAATACAATATATGGATAAATGAAAATATATAAAGCATTGCTTATTTTACAAAAGCAAGAAACCAATGTGAAATTCATACTTTTATTTACTAATTTTTTAAATTTTACAACAATACAATGTATCGATATTTATATTAATGATAAAAGTAATATATCAATAGTTATATTGATGTTACAAGTATAATAACGTTGTTGTTAAATATGAAAATTTTTCCTTTTAAATATATAAATTTTAAAGGGTAGTTGTGTTAATTTGAAAATTTTAAGATAACTAAATATATAAGAAATAAATATTTTTTTTTTTACCAAAAATATAATTTATTATAATAAATTACACATAAATATAACTAGTATCTTTTTATTATAGTTAGTTTTAATAGATAAAATATTAGTAAAAAATCCTATATATTTTTATATTTTATTTTAATAAATAAAAATTTAATAAATAACATAAAGTATTGATATGTATTTTAAATCCTTATACCTTCTTGAATGCATATACATTAAAACTCTATATGTTTTAAATTGCTATCTTTTTATCTACTTGCGTATCCGAAATTAAGACAGAAGCATTGTAATGTATCTTATGACACAAAACTGAATAACGCAGTTTTGGGAAACAATACCACACACACTTTATTATGAAGAAGAGATGAGCATTTTATAAAACAATGCAATCATTCTCTTTATTAGAAAAGATAAAATCAAAATGCATAATTAGATAAAGCCAATATATTTTAGATGTTTCCTTTATCCTAGTTTTTCAGATGTTTCCCTCTTTTCTATTCTTGGATGTTTCCAATGAAATAGTACGCTTTTTCTTGGTTGCCCAATCAGTGAGATGTTTCTGATTTTTGTGTCCTTCTTGGTTGCCCAATTCCTCCCTGTTTAGATCAGGAAGCGTCCCGGCTTCCTCCACCAACTGAGGGAAAGTGCGTTGCAATGTTTCTGCAGTCATCCATTTTGCCTGCGCTGGTGTGTGTCCCTTCCGACCAACCAAATATGAATAGTATGGCTGATGCCGTGTATTTCGTTTCTTGAAATCCAGAATTGTATCTTTGAGCAAAGGAGGCTGAAAATCTGGAATATTATCAACCGGATGATGACTTGTAACAGATTCCTCAAGGAGAGGTGGTTCAAATAATTTGAGATTATTAACATTAAGAACATTGTGGATGCCAAGCTGGGAAGGCAAGTCCAAGCGATATGCATTTTCTCCAATGCGTTCTAGAACAGTATACGGGCCATATCGCAGAGGGTGCAACTTATGACGCTGGCCCTTGAAGCGTTGCTTGTCCAACCAGAGCCACACATGGTCTCCAGGTTGAAAATACAAGGGTGTTCGCTGCTTGTCATGCCTCTGTTTGGCACGATCTTGGGCTGCTTGCGAAGCACCAGTTACTTGAACTTGGCGTTGAGAAATGGAGTGTATAAAATGAGGAGCTGATTTTTGTTCCTGTTGTTGATGTGCAGACCCAGAAGGGGTGATTTCCAGTGGCATCTCAGATGGTGCACTTGGCTGAAACACTGCCTCTCGAGGATCAAGGCGACAAGATGGGGTATTGGGTAAGGAAGCACCAGGAATAAGATCGATGTGGTGTTCAACAGAGCATGCTGGAGGCAACTATGTGGGTTGGGTGAATACATCTGCAAATTCTGGGAGTAGAGGATCCATTGTAGGAGGCACTGGATTGGTGAGGTTGTCTGGCTTGACAGGACGAACCAAGCATGACGAAACACCTTGGTTTAAATTGACTCTCATAATGGGAGCTTTGCCAATAGAAGGTTGAGTTGATGAGCTAGTTGAGGATGTGAGCACATATGTGCGCCCATCGTGCTGCAAGTGGTATTGGTGATCTGTAGCATGATAAACAGCGTGTCTAGCCTCTTGGTATGGAATGCCTAGCAATAAATCGGCACAATCGAGAGGAGAAACATCACATACCACAGTATCACGGAAAGGTCCAATAGCAAAGGTGACAACACAACATTGGGAGATGGTAAGTCGAGAACCGTCTTTTTGGACCCAACCGAGCTGATACAGGTGTGGGTGAGGAGTGGTGGGAAGGCAAAGGCGTTCAACCAAGTCCTGGGCCACAAGATTCTTTTGACTCCCATTGTCAAGAATAAGTGTGGCCAACTCATGTTTGATTTGAAAATTATGGGTAAACAAAGGCGTAACAGAGGTGTTTGTTGCATTAGCAGTCATGAGGATGAGAGAGGGGTCCACTTCGGTAGGATTTTCAAGAGAAATCGCTGGAAGTTGGGTAGTG
This sequence comes from Pinus albicaulis, assembly GCA_034641835.2. Taxonomy (NCBI): domain Eukaryota; kingdom Viridiplantae; phylum Streptophyta; class Pinopsida; order Pinales; family Pinaceae; genus Pinus; species Pinus albicaulis. Next base: position 22,771,606 of record MU968450.1, read on the forward strand.
GCATTTGGTTGCTCCATCTCTGTAAAAAGAGTCTTGTCAGGGTGTAGATTTTTAAGTACTCGACAATCTGTAGAAGCATGTGAGTTGGTCTTATGAAAAGTAGACCAGGGGTTGTGAGGTGTGGGGGACGAGGCAAAGGCAACATTAGAAGAACCAGAGGGAGATGGACCATTTTTGGCTTGATGGGATCGAATTGGAGTACCCACTTTGCGTTCCACAGCCAGGGCACGAATAAAGGCCTTGTCTAATGAAGCACTATCAAACAACTCAACTTCGTGTCGAAGAAGCATTAGCAAACTAGAATTAAATTTGATAATTAGTACCTCTTCTGGATCGGATATATGGAGTTGAATGCGCAACTTGCAGAAGACATCAATGTAGGCTTGCACTGATTGATTGGGTAGTTGTCGAAGCTGCAACCATTTGGCAAGGAAATTTTGTATATATCCTGGAGGATAGAAGCGTTCTCGTAAGGCCTCGCAAAAGAGATTCCAAGATGTGATATGCGTCGATCTGGTCTCGGCTTGTTCTCCAAGTTCCACAACCAAGGACATATTCTCCAGATGAGTATCCCACCATGTTTGTGCTAGGCCTTCCAATTGTAGACCGACGATCTGAAGTTTCATCTCCTCTTCCATCATTGGACAGGTTCTAAAATAGTTGGAGAGACTGTAGAGCCAAGAATCAACAATCTAACCATTCATTTGCCCTGAGAATTTGGGCAGTTGAAAGCGTGTATCAAGCTGCATTTTCCCTGGAGGACGTTGTTTTTGTTGCAGCGTAATTAGCTCTTGAAGAGCCCTAGCTAAATCATTCACTGGCGAGTCTGCATGGTAGGGCTCTTGACGCTCTTGATGGGGCGGCATGATTTTCATCCACTGAATGGAGTGAAATGTATGAGCCTTTTTTAAAAAAAAAAAAAAAAAAAAAATTCTTCGAACAGGTGGATGGCTTCCAAGATCTTACGCTCCGATACCAATTGATCTACTTGCATATCTAAAAATTAAGACAGAGAAGCACAGAACAGACTATAGACACAAAAACTGGAATAACGCAGCTTGGGAAACAATACCACACTTTATTATGAAGAAGAGATGAGCATTTTATAAAACAATGCAATCATTCTCTTTATTACAAAAGATAAAATCAAAATGCATAATTAGATAAAGCCAATATATTTTAGATGTTTCCTTTATCCTAGTTTTTCAGATGTTTCCCTCTTTTCTATTCTTGGATGTTTCCAATGAAATAGTACGCTTTTTCTTGGTTGCCCAATCAGTGAGATGTTGCTGATTTTTGTGTCCTTCTTGGTTGCGCACTTTTAGTCCTATATTATAGATTAGATCACGGTAGATTTAAAAGAGCCCAAAAAATAAGATATGAAATTTTAGAAATTGTTATTTATTATATTTTATTTGAAAATGTTAAATTAATATGAGGCCAAAGTACATGATATGGAAAAAAGTGCTCTGCTAAGGCTTTGTTAGCACAGTTATAACTTTTTGTGCCATTATTCCTCTTCCCTAAACATGTCGTGCACTGCTTCTGTAGGGTCCTGAACCTCTCCAAGCCTGAGTGGAAGCGTCAATGTCAGGACCGCCGTGGCGAGAGGGGTCAGATTCCTATCATGACGCAAAAAAATAGACACCCTTTATGCAAGGTCATCATGTCAATGGATCGAACGGCTCCTCCTTAGGTGTAGAAACCCCGGTTATGGGGGTTTAGTGCCAACTAAATGAAGTTCGAATTCGATGCCTTCCTAAGGCAGACATCAGTCACAAATTTTTCATCCCAAAAAATCGCTTAAAAAATGCTTGACAGTAGATGAAATATCGTGCACTGATCTACAAATTATTGGGGATTTGGCCTTGAGAACAAGATATTATGGCCTCAATCAAGAACAAGTGGTCCACAACGGGAAATTTTTAGCTTCGAATCACATGAAAAGGCTTCTTCACTATGATCTTTGAATACCTAGAGGATTGTAAGAGAATATTCAAAAGTAGACCATATTTTGTGGGAAGTGCAAGACTCTTCATGCTCTATTTGGAGGAATGCTACAACCTTGACAAAGAATAATTCACTGCGGCTCTTGTCTACATTCGGATCTATTCCCTCCTAAATGATTTTTTTAAACCTCACATCATGGAAGGAATCGGGAACGCAATAGGAGCGTTTGTAAAAAATTTACAGATCACCAAACACCGATGACATGTCACCTATGCCCCGATCTGTGTCCATATGAACATATCTCAACCACTACCAGAATCCATCGATCTAATCTACCACTACTCTACATGGAGCGAACCATTGGATTAAGAACACATCCCTTTCAAGTGTCGTTATGGCCATATCTTCCGAGATTTCCCATTTAAAGTAGCAGACGAATCTCGAGCAGCTGTGCTGGATAAGGATGGTATGTATGTCAACTTGAGAGTATTGATCATTTGATCATGCATGGGTGTTGAATCATGTTGGTCGATTGATTGAAGATTCCTGTTTTTTTATTTGTGTTTGCTCGATGAGTTTTGACACCAAGATGAAAGAGTAAATGGAGATGTTCAAATGATGTGAAATTTTTTTCTTTGAAGGAGCACAAGGATATGTCATCAAGTTATGTTTCTTGCATGATGTGTTTTTCAGATTAATAGTTGTTCTTGTGACAAGACGTCGTAGGATTTTTAAAGGTCGACTATTGTGAAAGAGGTTCATGTTTAGCCTTCATTGTCAAATCCATGGCATGAGCAGCATGTCAAATTGAAGGATGAGGGAAAGAGGGAAAATATGTCAACGAATTTGCAACCAAAATGTTTGTAGCCATTGTAGAACATTTTATGTGTTGACACCAAGAAGCAAAAGAGGTGGCGAATGAATTCTTCCAGATGTGGAATTTGGAACCATGGAGGTAAAATAATGGCCATTATTTTCTTATTACGACAGATTTTGGAACTCATTGTTTCATTTCACTCAAATGTGTTTAACTTGGGAAAGTGGTTTTCATGGGGGAGCTTGCACCAAATGCATGTATGTGCAAACGAGGAACATGATTCTCAAAGGGAAGCAAATGAATTAGTTTTACAAGAACCAAGGGATTGATTTGGTACATAAAAGTGTTATATAAGTCAACAAGCAACCAACACATGTTGGATTGGGTCAGCAACAAAAGGAGAACATTGTTTGAAGCGCTAAGCCATTTGGAGGGAAATGCATTTCAGTGAACCCAAATGGTTTTCATGGCGATTTTTCCAAGTAGAATAAAGATGATAGAACTTGGGAAATAGAAGAGTCTTTAGCTCTCATGAGATAACCAAATTTTTTGGGTCCAAAAGCATGTCAATGGGAAGGATAGATCAGAATATGGATTAGGGGTAAAAAATTTCCAAAGAAAAAGTTTCTAATAATTTCACCAAACCATGACGACCGGATCTGACCAATTACCAAGAATCTGGTGCAATTTGTTTCACTGAAAAAGGAGTCCATATGAGGAATTTAGAGCTCAGTGAACATCATTCAGAATAGGCAAATTTTCAAAAAAAGAAAAAAAGGTCAAAGGAGTCAAGACATTTCAACCATGATGAAATTCCCTCCGAGCCAATGACAATGTGACAAGTGTCAGAGGATGATTCATCGAATTTGTTTAGAGGTGAAATTGTTTTATGGATTTGGCTCCTACGGTTGAAGTTGATTTTTTTTTAATGTGGAAAGACAGCACAGCTAGAGGCTAACATGTGGTGCATCCAGGGTCCACCACGTTCCCCCTCTAGTGGAACCCCCTCTCCATGTTTGAAATCACATTTCACATTCTACAAGGCTCTATTTTAATTTATTGGTGCCCCATAGAAGCCCACTATTGTTATTGGTGAACCCCTTAAATTATTATTGTTATGTAGACTCTAATTATATTGTGACCCAATAGAATCCTATATAGAGAAAGTAGGTCTTATCATTTGTATCATCAAAGAATTGTTCATCTATGTAATGTAAGGAGGTCCCCCCCTCGAAGTGGATAATTTTTAATTTGTTGATCTATATTTTGTTCTATTTGTGAGTTGGTTGTAGAAAATGAAATTAGAAAAATAATACCCATTCACTTGAAATTTGAAACTTAATGTTTTCAATTTTGGAGCTACTGTTCACTCAGAGACAAAGAGGGGACCCACCCAAATATTTCACAAATAGTGAGAAGAGATCAGGTTCACTATTAAATTTGGTGCTTATGTGTAAAGCATCAAGAGATGAGGAAGGTGGCTTCATGTATGTTGTGAGTAGGTAAATGCACTCATTCGACAACCAAAGACAATCTCAAATGCTTCTTCCGGGTTAAAGGGAGGCATGGGAGTGATGATGGGCTTGAGGTAGCTTCCAAGGAGTCGAAGAGCTTGTTTTTAGGAAGGGGCCAATGGATAAATTTTTTCTTTGTTGCAAAATTTTCTTATCCAAAACAAAACCAACGAGATATTGTTATTTTTATAAATAATTAAATTAATTTAAATATATTGATTAATTTTTGGAATCTAAACTTCTGTGATCCATCATATAAATTAGTAGAAATTATTTCGGTAATAATCACATGCAGTAGAACGTGGTCGACATGTTTCGAACCAACCAGCCTGGTTCATCATCAGGACTATGTGAGAGATCAGATCCAGACATTAAGTATAAATAGATGTAGAAATGGCTCAACTAGCCGTTAGGATAACGGCTAGTTTGACTTTGAAAAAGTAAATATTCCATTATTTATTTAAATTAATTAATTTTTATTTATTTTTTTAATATATTTATACAACTAATTAACCAATTAATTAATATAATGGTAATTAATTTTACAAATCGTGGTATATATATGTATATTTTCATTATTAATTTAAATGATTAAATTATATAATAATAAATTACTTTTTTTTTTTCTAAATAGGACTAATTCTATTTATTATGAAAATACTGATACAAAACTGCCAAGACTGCTGCTGTGAAAGCCAGACAGCCTGGGTTGATTAGCTAAACTGTCCTTGAGAAGTCTGGGTCGCCCATAGTGGGAAACCGACCCATTAAACATGAGTAATTGGACCGCCCATAGTAGGGAAACCGGCCAGAAGCTTATACAAGACATGTGGATAACTGCAAAAAAGCTGAAAACATCATTTTGCCCAATAGGTGGGTAACTAGAGCAATAGAACACAAAAAAACCAGCAGTAATTGAGCCCGGGGGATCAACCCTCATGCTCAGAAGACATCGGTTCCTCTTCAACTCTGCGTGCATATTCATTTCCAGCGCTGCTGTCCTCCTTTCCTGTCTGACTGTCGGACTTCTTGTTCTGGTGCTCAGCTTCAGTGAAAACCCCTATGTGAAGAGAGGGATTGGGGCGAAGGTCAGGAGGAGGGGAGGGGGAAAATTTCTTCACGAAGGGACACGGAGATGGGCGGTGACCAATGGGTGAGTGAGGGTGTGGAAGGAGCGAAGTTCCGCGTTCTGGGTGGTCTGCCTGATGGTGGACCCCCGTAACCTGCTGCCTGGAGGATTGGGATGACAGGGAGGGGCGGAGACATCAGAAGAGAGGGGATGACGGGGAAGAGCGTGAATGTCAGGAGGGAAGGAATGACAGGGGGGCACAGGGTGAGCGTCAGGCTGGCCAGAAACGTCACCTGTAACACGCGCACGCCCACGTCCTCTGCCAGCAAGATTTCCTCTGCCTCTGCCTCTGCCCCTACGTCTACCATCACGTGAGGGTGGCGGGTGGGTGAGGTCGTCGCCTTCAGAGGAGGAGCTGAGCTCGGGGAGAAAGGATGAAGGAGGAATATCGGAGATATGGCCTTTAATTAGCACCAATCGTGCCCGCATTGTTCTTTGTCGGAGGCGGGGACGCCCAAGTTGAAGTGAGATGGGGCAGTGGTGCTTTGCCTAAGTAGAGCTAGGAGAAGGAGGAAGGCGAGGGGAGACCACCATGACAATTGGATATACAATAGGAAAATTGGTCGATTAAAAGAAGGGCAGAGAAAACCCCAAATTAGGCAGAGGAGACACACAGAGGGAGGTATTTTGTGAAAATTATGTATATATAATAATAAATTATTATTATTAATTAAAAATATAATTAATTATTATTCATATAATTTAATTATAACAAACTACCTATCCAATAATCAAACATTGAGAAGAAAAATTAAATAAATAAATAAATTATAAAAAAATAAACAAAACATAAATAAATATATATATATATATATATATATATAATAATAATTTCAAAAAATAGAAAAATAAAATAAAAATAAAATTATAAAAATAAGTAAATAAATTAGTTCCAGGTGTGACCGTTAAAATGGATTCCTTCCAATCAAAGCTTTCCAATTCAGGTACCAGTCTTCCTATTATTTTCGATTCTGATTTAAGCTTAAATTCATTTGGGAATCTTCACAGCCCTGACTTTTCTTTTGTTAAAAAAACGAATTGTAATTCGAATAGTAATGGCCTAGGTAGTACGTTTTTAGTTAATAAGACTAACATTAATAATTATAACCTTAATAATATTAATAAAAGTTGTGTAATTAATGACAAGATAAAAGATCAAAAATGTAATAAGAAGATAGGTAACGATCATTTCAATAACATTATTAAGAATGATAATAATGAGAATATTAAAGATAGTAACCATTAATGAACATAGTATATACTGTTCTATTAAGAATAATGTTAGTAATAATTGTAAATATAAAAATAAATTTAATAATAATAATAATAATAATAATATGAATATTAATAGTAGCTCTAATAATAACAATATGAATATTAATAATAGCTCTAATAATAAAGTTGTCAATCTATCGAGTTTCTCTTTTGACCCCTCTGTTTATAATCTTTTAGAGAAAGGCTTCAATTTTGCCTTAGCCCCTAGAAAATTCCCTATTCGTGATATTATTTGTGACATAGAATTTGGTATTAGAGATTTTCCGGATTCCTCCAAGGACATTATTAGACAGGACTGTGCGATTATCTTGAGGAAAGCCAAACCCCCCAAGAGCAACCTAAGTAAGCTCGAATTTGAGGCTTTAAAATCTTTAAATAATAATAAGGATATTGTTGTTCTTAAAGCTGACAAAGGTGGTGCAACTGTCATCCTTAATAAGGATGATTATAGGAAGAAAATGTTAGATCATTTGGAGAATAGTGGGAGCTACAAGAAACTTGCCAAAAATCCGTTAAAAAAGGTCTCAAAGGCGGTTGCTGATGCTATTATGTCAAACAACATGGTGAGCTCCTTAAGTAAGAAGTTGATTGAAAGCAACCCCCTTACTCCAAGAATCTATGGTCTTCAAAAAATCCATAAGGATGGTGCTCCCCTCCGACCTATTGTTAATACAATTGGGGGTCCGACTTACCTTCTCGCCAAGTTTTTAGCCCTTAAGCTTAAGCCCCTCGTGGGTCGTATTGAATCCTTTGTTAAGGATTCCTACTCTTTCGTTAAGGATTTGAAGGACGTTAAGTTGGATATTGATGATAGATTTGTTAGTTTTGATGTTGTTTCACTTTACACCAATATCCCCATCAATGAGGCTATTGATGTTATTAATCGCATTACTGATCCAGACACGGCCCATTTAGTAGAACTTTTCTTAACCTCCACTTTCTTCAGTTTTGAAGGTGAATTCTATGAGCAAACTTGTGGCGTTGCCATGGGTTCTCCCCTTTCACTGATAGTTGCGAATTTGTTTATGGAGGACTTTGAATCTAGGGCTCTTTCCTCAGCCCTTTTCTAGCCTAAGTTATGGAAAAGGCTTGTTGATGATACTTGTGTTGTCTGGCCTCATGGCAAAGAAAAATTAGATCAATTTTTCATTCATCTTAATAGCCAATCGCGTTCCATAAAATTCACCATGGAACATGAGGTGGATGGTAGCCTTCCTTTCCTTGGTGTTCTTATCTCTAGAAATGATGATGGTTATTTCTCCCATCAAGTTTTTCGTAAGAAAACTCATACTGAGCAATATCTTCATGCTAGCTCCCACCATTTCCCTGCTAAAAAATTAGGAGTCCTTAGCACCTTAGCCACTAGGGCGCTGAGAATCTCTGATGAGTCTCACCTTGAGAGGGAAAAGATCCATCTGTTGAATGTCTTTTGTAATAATGGTTATAGTATGTCGCAGGGCCTCAAAGCTTTCCTTAAAGCGGAAAAAGGTCCTTCTGTTAAAAATAAAATAAAAAAGAGCCTAGTGAATGGTGTGGTAGTGCCAGCCTTCCATTCATCCAGGGTACCACTGATAAGATTGCTAAGATCCTTAAAAAGCATAAGGTATCATCTTATTTCAAGCCCCTTAATACAATTCGTGGTTCTTTAAAATCGGTTAAAGATCCGACTGACCCCAGAGATGGAAAAGGTGTCTACATCATTCCTTGTTCTTGTGGGACTCCTTACATTGGTGAGACTGGTCGATCGATTAATCAAAGGATCTGTGATCATGCTGCTGATATGAAGCACAGAAGATCTCGCTCGTCCGCCTTAGCTGAGCATGCAGAAAAGACTAACCATCATGTTTGCATAGAAGATGCTAAGGTCGTTGCTAGAATCGACCATTTCCATCATCGTAAGTTGAGAGAGGCCATTGAAATTGAGAAGAGGCCCGTTAATCTCAATAGAGATGACGGTTGGAATATCATCAGGTGCTGGGTTCCTGCCTTATATTCTTGATTTATTTATTATTATTATTATTATTATTATTTTATATATATATATATATATTTGTTTTTTTATATATATTTTTATTTTTATTTTTTATTTATTTATTTTTATTTATTTATTTATTTATTTTTATTTTTTTAACTCAGTGTTTGATTATTTGATAGGTAGTTTGTTATAATTAAATTATATGAATAATAATTAATTATATTTTTAATTAATAATAATAATTGATTATTATATAATTTAATCAATTAAATTAATAAGGAAAATATACATATATACACCACGATTTGTTAAATTAATTACCATTATATTAATTAATTGGATTAGTGGTGCTCTCCATTATATTAAATAAATAAAAATTAATTAAATTAAATAAATATTGGAATATTTACTTTCGTCAAATAGTGGTATCTATTCGTTGTTATTATCTATTTATACTTAATGTCTGGATCTGATCTCTCACATAGTCCTGATAATGAACCACACTGCTTGGTTCGAAATGCATCGACCACATTCTATTGCATGTGATTATTACCGAAATAATTTCTACTAATTTATATTGATTAATTATTATTTTTGTATAAATTAAATTGAATTTTATTATCATTTTTCTTTTTATATTATTAAAAAAAAATTAAGAATTAGAATATATGATTACTGCCATGAATATTTACAATGTTGTATAATGTTTTCAAGAATAAACATATTTCTTGATTATATACAATAGTCCACAAATTATATTGAATAAAAGTAGCTAGATTCAAATGAAAATAATTGCCATATATAATAAGGAAATTTTTCTAAGCTTTTGAGGAATATTATCACCATAAATCCCAGTTACTTTGATTACCTTTCTATTTTTATTTTAAAATAAAAACAAATTACATTATTAGGTTTATATTACTGATGATTAGAGTCTTTACATTGTTCACCCAGGGAGTTCTCGAAGCCAAAACCTGAAGGACCAAATTCCTCACTCACACAGTCATTGTTGATTGGGATGCCTCAGTTGAGCTAATAAAAATAAATCTTACTTGAGAATAATATGTGACATATATGATTATTAGAATGTTTCTTTCATATTTTAGTAAGTTAAAGAGAAAGATGTAAGATTAAATTCTTCTTTTTTTTTAAATTTAAATGGGGGATAATTTAATGTTAAATTATATTAAAAATAATTCAACTATAATTAAAATGAGTTTAATATAAAGTTTAACAAAATGAAAATAAAAAAGTTTATGATAAATTTATTTTAGAATTATTAGCTTAAATTGAATGAAATAACTACTACACTTAATTATATTTTTTCGTGCATATATTATTATTATTATTATTATTTAAGTTAATTATCTATTAATGAGAATTTTTTTTCATTTTTTTCAAGTTTTTATTTGTCATGGGCTTGTTACAAGGGAAGCCAAATTACTGGGAAAAAATAGAGAATATGATAAAAATATATATATATTTTTTCCAAACAATGTATTCATAAACATAGAGAAAACTAAAAGAAATTGATTAACTATAAGGGCTACACACTAAACTATGTTTACTAGAAAGCCTAAACATATCAAAAAAGTAGACACGGATAATTAGAGAAACAATATTCAACATGACGCTAAGTAGAAGTAGAGATATACACCTCAATTAGATTGATGTTCCCCCTAGATGCAACCACTTGAACCTTGAGAGTGGGAAATATGGGATTCAATTAATTCGAGTATCTTTCACATGTCATTTTCGTTGAGCACCATCTTGCTCAACATCAACAAGATTCTTTCCCTGGAATCATTATTTAGAAAATCTCTAACTCGTAGCATCTTCATTCTCTAATACATGTAAATATTCAACGTGTGTTTATTTTTCCTACCCTCGTATGCTGTAACACCCCCAATTTATGTGTTTGAATTTCAAAGCTAGACATTTGAACTTTAATCCTAAGGGGAGTCGACCCCAAAGGATAGGTATTTTGTGAATGTAATTAAATATTTAATTTGAGGAAATGAATAAAATGACTGTGTGCAGATTGACCAAAATGAGATTATGAGATCACTTGCTAAATCCATGAGGATGGATAAGGCAACTATTTCCCCACAATCTTTCAAAAAATCCTTGAAAGGAATTATTTCTAATTTAGATTTTTGAGGAAGAATCTAAATTTCCCCAATGATGAGGAAAGTAGTTGGGAAGAGGTAAAAAGCTGGAAAAGCTAAGGAAAAGCATAAAACAACTTCAAAGAGTCCCTAAAATGGGAAGCCTAAGCAAACAGGAAGAAAAGCATCCTGCTATTCTGGACGCAGAATTAGAAACATGCTTTGGGGAACAATAGCTTAAATAAGCTACTCCTAAACAGATTAGTGGTTGGTATGTGGTGGAGGTGATCTCAGCTCAGGGGTGAGTTCTGGGAGACAGAAGAACTCTAAGGTTGGGAGGTTGGTCGACTGCATGAGTGTTATGTAATTAAATTGAATTGGTGTTTCTATTTTCTATGGTATGAATTGGCTACATATAATTGTTTGATTTTATGTTAGAATTATTGAATGCCACATTCAATAGAATAAATCATCAGGAATTTACCTTCATGATTCTGTATAGTTGTAAGCAAGAAAATCTATGGAGTAGAATCCAACAGAATCTCTAAACCATTGTTTGTTTAGATCTGAGGATACATAGTTCTCCACAGGAAAATTGGTGAATTAATTTTAACCTATTTCTGATTATTAGAATGAGTTAATAATATACATACATAAGAGAGAACTATATGAGAAATTATGTACTGCAATTGAGAGTAGTAGTATATGAACTGTCATATAGACTGAGTATCAAAATGAAAAGAAAACTTTTACAGACTACCTTCCAGGAAACAATACACTATCTTTACATGAATAGGATTACAGTAGTCAGTTATGTCTGCATATAAATAAGCAATTCTACATCAGAAGGAAGCAAATAACAAATTGCATGGGACTGTCTATTAATATTTAGTTTCCATGAATTACACTCATAGTATGAGTTAAAATCCATTATGTGAAAGAAGGATAAATAAATAATTTAACATGCGGATTTTATAACAATAGACCATAAACAAAATCTACTCTATTATGTGAACAAGATACCAGGAGGTATAGTGTTATATTAAAAACGAAATTGTTTCCAGACACAGATACACACATACATATTAGCACATCACTTGTAGGTATTCGCAAAGCCTAAAGAGATATGATGCCAATCAATTATCAATTTCAATTTAGTACTTTTTCTTTCAAGACTGAATCTCTGGAAAGAGCATAGCTGACAATACTTGGAAATATTCCACTAATTGAGAAAAGATTTAGTTCTCTATTATTGTCCAATTACAATCCAGAGAAATAGGAGAAATATACACAAAAATGCATTTGAGTACTAGCATAATAATGGTAATGATAGCTGACATAGAATAATCACTGGAAAGCTACAATAAAAAGGATGGAGTATAAAATTTTATGCAACCAAATTCACTATGGCAGAGCACAGTTAAGCTGTTAAATAACATAGTCACTATTTGTAGGCATATAATTCTAACCTATGAATGGCCTGTAAGTATTATGGCAACAAAATACAACTGAGTGGGAATACATGTAGCTGCTCAATAATTCCATAACTAAGTATAAACCTGAACTCAAGCTAGAAGAGTAAAGAAATGCCTTGTTACAGATACATAAGATTAACCATAAGCACAATTTATAATAGGAAACAGACAGAGTTATATAATCAAGAAAATTCAACGATTTAAGTCCACTGTGGCATGAGGACATGGTCAAAATTGTAAATGTTTCCGAAATTGAAATAGTAAATGAGTCAGGGTCGAAACCCAGAAAGAGTTTTAATGGCTAAAATTATACAACGACATCAATTAAAGTTATTAAGTTGTCGAAAATGTTTCAAGAACGAGGTGAGGAGAACTGGTTCCTTCAAACCAGCGTTCGACGAGTACCGACCTGGAAAGGATCAAAGAAATTTATATTAGTGCTGAAGGGAGCTACGATTTTCGTGGGTTGAGAGAGAAAGAGTAGGAAGTCGATTGTCAATACCTGCAAGAGTAAAAAACCCCAATATCAGTATGAATTAAAATGGAAAAGAATGCTATCAAAACAAAAATTTGTTAAATGAGGAACAAAAAATTACCTGAGGCTCGAGCAACTCTAAGCTATCGAGGACCTGGCATATACATAGAGGAACGACAGAATTAAGCATACGATGGAGAGTGGACATTATCAAAGACATAAAATAGTTGTATAAACAAACAATAGAAATTCTTACCTATACAGGTTAAGAAAAGAGCAAACCTGAGTATTTAATGATTCACATTCTTATGTCACCCTGCGAAGGACGCAGACAATCTTTCGATATGCTTAAGGGAGAAGACGAGTATTTTTCCAGGACCATAAACACAACACAATGGTTCTGTCTCATTCTTAATAATGCATATAGAGTAATATAATAACAAGAAACTTAAACCAATGAATCAAATAGTTGGAAGCAGCGAAATCCAACCCACTGCAAAAAGAAACAAAAATTTTCATTAAGCAAAGTAGCAAACAGAAATCCATCTGTATGGAACGATGGTAAACAATCCAAAAAAATCTGAATCTCAGTGACTAGTCGAACAAATACGCGTTACCCTAAACGAATAAGGATACACTTCGTAACCTTAGGAGTAGACATACCTGCGTGGTTCAATGAAGCACTGAGACATGTAGAATGAATGGATAGATGCACCGAGAACTCAATGGCGTTAGAAGTGCACTGTTACGAGACCAATCGAATAAGAATGAAGAGAAAAGAACCGGCAAAACCAATAATACTGATATTTATATGTACAAAACCCTAACGCATCGTTAGATCCACATCATCCACCTGGCAAGATCTTAACGATGAAGCCATGGATCAAAGAGTGGGATGCGTAATGAACAATCAATACGTTCAACGTTTAATGTGATTTGCAATATCATAAATGTCAATACAGGCCGACCGTGCCATCGAAATTACAATCGCACCAAGGTAAGCTGGCATGGAGGGTTCCAGAGTTGCGTGGAGTAGACCCACGTGACGGCCAATCAAATAAGACTCATTCCAACTACACAATTACACCCAAAATCATCTACAGACTTACGTGGATAACGAATTCACGTCGCAACTTAATTAAATCACATTCTAATCCATATGACGTGGATATCCGAGTAAAGGAGTTTGGTTTAATATAAATGCTGACCGGAATTCAACGAATGGCCATGACAGCCTGTACGCACAGATAGCCACACAAATACATTACATCAAATTATAATTCCTACTTTGTAAACAAACGGGAATAGGTGAACAATCTTCACTGTTTCATATAAGTCGATCAAATTATATTGAGAGGGTTATTACGTGCAAAGGGAATGGGCTCCCCGATATCTATTAAAATATTATAGTCGATGACCCAAGGTTCATTACGACACAAACAAGGTGGTGAGATATAACCGTGGAGTTTTGACAAACAAAACCATTGGGTGGTATTTTAAAAATAATGATGGTTGGCAGTATTAATATTATTATATCCCATTTGAGGTTGGATATAGTTGAGATGGGAAAATGAAACATAATTAGGTAAACCATTATGAATTGAGTAAACCACCATAAGTATAGTATCCTTCCAGAATGAAATTGAAAAGAGGAAGGCTTGAAATAAAAACAATTTTTTTTTTGGTTACGTAAATTGGAGGTGTGACATATGCCATGCATGAGCTATCCATTCTCAAATGAATTATCAAACACCTTTAAACTGGGAAAACAACCTCTCTCAACTATCATATCAACTTTAGAACCTTGTATCTCCTCCCGAACCTCCATTGGGATTTGTTCTTTGAAGCTACATGTTTATTTTTCCATGCTTAAGTGAGTTCAAGAGCTAGTAAATTTGCTACATTTGTCATTTTCATGGATGCACTTTGTACATTTCCTTACCAAGGCTAAGGGGTTAGCGGATTAAATAGATATGAATTATGCAAGAGGGGCTACAAGATAGAGATTGGTGGAGTATCCAAGGCAAATAAATCATGTTCGAACTCTTAGAGACAAAAAAATATTTGAGGTGGACAAAACGACAAGGATATGAATGATGGAAAAAACGAAAGTGGTGTCAAAATGGAGTGCGAGACTGTAATAAAGGCACATAAGGGTAGTCACCACTCAGAGAAATCATGGAAGACTAGAGGGCGAATGGGTGAAAATGTCCCCAATGCTAGAGAAAACTACACAGATTGAATCACCAAATATAATTAAGGAGCCATAAAATAGCTTTGGATATGAGGAATGAATGTGAGAGATGGAGCCAAATTCAAGAATTATGGAGGAATAATGGCCACCACTAACCTCCCTTCCATGTGTGTGAGGTTCATGTGTATATGGGCCATGACTATACAATAACTCATATGTATCTATAGTAATAAATATAGGCTCATGCCACATTTAGAGATGGAGTCTCACATGGATGCATGTCACCCTTATCAATTGCGGGATGTGACAATGACCCCTCCCTATCCAACCTCACCCGATTCAAGAAAGATTTGTATTGATCAACAATGGCATATCATATGTATGTATAACTTTAATAATCCATACCCAACATAAATGATGTTGTTTTCTCCATTCTCTTAGTTGATGTATACAAATTTACTGAATTCAATTTAAATATTTTGTATGTTTTATTAGTTTTATATACTTGTCTTAAAATTTAAAGATAAAATTCTATCTACTTATTATGTTTTTTGTAACATTTATATTGTTTAAGATGGTTTGGTTAGATTTTTTTGATATTTACTTCTCAAATGATTATGAAAAAAAGATATAAAGAAATGTAATTTCAAATCCTTAAAACATGGAGGGTTTTGAAGTTGTTGATGGTGTGCTATTGGGCAGTTGGTCACTGTTTAAATACTTTTAACATATTTCTCTAATTTTCATTTCCAACTAATTAAAAGTGCGAAGTTAGAGATAGTGTTTGAAGATATCAAAGTGAGATTAAAGCATAGTTTTCAACCTTATATCTCCTTCGTAGAGACAGTGTATGAAGATATTAAAGCTAGATTAAAGCATGGTTTTCAACCTTATATCTCCTCCTCCTAATAGTCTATAATGACTATCATAATAGATCCTCAACCAAAAGTTGTGAAGGACATTATAAATTATGCATAAAGAGATCAATAAATTGATTTTGAACCATAAATCTCCTACTCCTCACAATCTTGAAGGGAATCATTGTGTGCTCATAATCATCAACCTTTAGCCTATAGAGGATATCAAACACTCTTCAAGTTGGAGGGCATTAAACTAATACCTTTCCTAGCATTCTACAAATTAAACTTTTTTGAATTTGATATTTGGATAGCTAAACTTCAAATTGCAACTTCGCTCATGGCTAAATGTAGCCGTTGCCTCTCCCATTTTGACATTTGGAAATTATATTATGAGACAATACTCGCCATATTTCCTTCAAAATATTGATAATATGGTTTTCATAGTTTTTGATTGATTGTCAAGCAACTTTGACAACTAGTTTCCTTAGGCCAGCTGCGATTTTTCAATTCTAATATTAAGCTAAAGATCAATTGTACCATTTGTAGGAGATTAATATTAAAATTACTAGAGCAAATTCTATTATTTGTCACATCAAACAAATTAATAAGATGAATAAAAAGCTAATTATAATTTTGTCTTATTATAAGTTGTTGGATAGTAAAAAAAATTAATTATAAGTTTGTGCCATGCAATTTATGAAAGTATATGTTGTTGGATAAAAAAATTAATTATAAGTTTGTGCCATACTATTTATGACAAGTAAATTAATTAGTGTGTGGAGTTTAGTTTTATTAAATAGCTTATTCAAATTTTATTGGAAAATTGTTTTAAATTAATAATTATTCAAATTTAGATATTTTATAAATTAATTAAATTAATTTAAATATATTATATTTATAAATTAATTTAAATATATTATATTTATAAATTAATTAATTTAATTTAAATTTATTCATTAATTTTTTTTGGTAAAAAATATTTTTATTATTATGATATATTATTATTTTAAAGAAAACGGATAATTAAAAAATGAAATTGACGCTATCAAGATTATAAACTGTTATTGTTAAGGCAAATCTCTTGAAAATATATTTAATAAGATTAATTAGAATTCAAACAGAGATATCGCCTTAATTTTCAACAAAAATAATCCATATAAACCCATATTTTATTTTAAAAAAACAAATTTTGTTATTATTTGACCAAATATAAAATATTGATAATAAAAATGTTGATTCGTTGGATTTTGAATCGGGCGATTCGAACGCTTCCTGTGCAGCAGCGGCTCTAATCACTAACAGAGTGAGAAAGGATAATTTAATGGACATACTAGTTTTATGACCGTTCTTTTAACCCTAATTTAACTCCGGTTCCGTAGCAGGGCTTAGGCATGTAATTATCAATGAAATATTTGATATAAATCCATATTTTACTTGAAAAATATCAAACTTTATTATTATTATTTGATGCGATATAAAATATTGATAATAAAATTGTTGATTCGTTGGATTTTGAATCGGGCGATTCGAACCGCTTCGTCTGCCGCAGCGGCTCTAATCACTAACCGAGTGAAGATAATTTAACGGCAATACTAGTTTTCTGACCGTTCTTTTAACCCTAACTTAACTCTGGTTCCGTACCAGGGCTTCGGGATGTAATTATCAATCAAATGAACCGTTACAAGTTGTTGAGGCTCTCCCTTCAAAAATTCGATGATGATTATTTGCTTTTAAAATTTACCATTTTAAGCGTGATGTGCATAATTTTTCCAGTAACTCTCATATTTAACGTAAACATATCAGTAACTAAGTACATTTTGTTTGGGATTTATTATAAATTTTTAATTTTAATTTTTTTAATTTTAAAATTTGACACTTCTAATAATATTATGATGTTTTGCTGAAAATAAAATATCTAACACTAGAGTTAAGATAGTTAAGACATGTGAATGAAAAATATTGGGAAAGTCAATATTGGGAAATTTTCGTGGTTAATAATTTTATTTGGAAAAGTTAAAAGTATATTTAATCATTATACATTTATATAAGATAAATACTGTGAATTTATATCAATCATATTTATTTTATTAATTAAATGTAGTTGTGGTAGTTAAAAAATAAATTTGTAATCCAAATAAGTTCAGAATTTAGAATTTCAGAATGAAAATGCAAAGAAGTCAAATTGGTAATTGTCCTTTTAACAAGTGTTAATTAAATTTGTAATCAATTAATGTTGCATGAAAACTCATTTATTTCAAATTTGACAATTAATGTTGCATGAAAACTCATTTATTTCAAATTTTATCATTAGTGAGCAGATGGTTTGAGGAATCAGATGTAAAATTTCATAGACTGTGTAGCACCCTCAACGAAACCCTAATAGATGATGGTTTGATAACCCTATTGGAACAGATTGCCCTGGCACGGGCATTTAGCTGAACAATTGCGAACAAGGTGGCCCTATGGGGTGCTGAAAATTTGTTGTGGGCAAATAATTGACCTGGATGTCTTCAATGGTTCTCGTTGAGGAAAATTAGTGTTTCGTTGAGGAAGATTAGGGTTTCTTGGTTCAGTTTGAGGAAGATTAGAGTTTGTGTTAGTTTGATTAGGGTTTCTTGGTTCAGTTTGAGGAAGATTAGGGTTTGTGTTAGTTTGAGAAGTTGGATTGATGCAGGTGACATGTACCTCGTGAATTTACTATTTGTTACATAAAACAAATAAATAATAAAATTTTAATTGTAAATAGGCTAGATATAATTTATAAATTTCTGACATGTAAATTAGGTGTTTTATGTGGGTTTATTCAACTATAGTGATAAGATTGTATCATACTATTTATAAAATATAAATTGGTTAGTTGATTTAAGGTATAATCTTGTCAAAGTATTAATTCAAAATTTGTAAAATAACGTTGATAATAATCTATAAAGATTAAAAATTATCCAAACTCAATATAACCTAACACATTTCTAGTAACCTCATCTTACATATAGATTACACAATCTTAATAAAAAAAATACTCCTAAAATTTAAAAAATATATATAATAAAAATTAAATTATATGATGGTTTAAAATCATTATATTGAAAATTTTGATTATGTGCACACGTGTTTCAACGATAGATTCCACACATGCTTCCGCATAGTTAACGGTTATTTTTCTCTATTGTTTTTAATTATTTGTCTAATTATGGACGATAGTCTAAATATACCTTCCATTAAAATAAAAGCAAGCCTAACCTAGGGAGGTAGAATTTGACTTGACCACAAACCTGAAATAAAATAAATGATAATGGGCTTTTACATAAGATTATTTCTAATCAAATTTATCTAAATTAATAAAATAAAATTTAATATTATTTATAATCAAATTTATGTAAATTAATCAAATAAAAGTTAAGATTATCTCTAATTCAAATTTATGTAAATTAATCAAATAAAAATAAAAATTATTTCTAATAAAATGTATTTAAAATAAAAAAAATTAAAATCAAAATCATCTTGATTGAAAAAGGTTAATCTAAAAAAATAAAAATTGAGTCATCTTAGAAGCTGATATGTAATAAAATTTGATCACTTTGATTTCCAACAAAATTCAATTTTATTTTTTTTAATAATTAAATAAATTTAAATAAATTAATTAATTATAAAGTTTTTATAGATTAAATTTTATTTTATTATCATTTTTATTATTATAATATTTTAAAGAAAAATAATAATTAAAATATATGTTCACCACTATCAAGATTATTGAGTGTGGTTTAAGAAAAAAAAATCATAATTATATATGATAGTCCACAAATTATATTGAATAAGATTACCTCGGATTCAAACCAAGATAATTATTTAAATTTCTGAAGAAATTTAGGTGGCATTCTAATAAAGATAATAACTATAAATCCCAACTATTGTGATTATTTTTATATTTTATTTATTGATTTATTAACGAGAATAAGTAAGGATTTATAATTAAATCTAAGAGCGAGTACCCATGAAATTAGTTACATTTGTTCATCACATGTCTAGAGGTGTACATCTTATAATATCATTCTAACAAGAAACAAATTTTGCAACAATCATATATTAGTCAATGCTATTACGCTCATCCTATGGTAGCTTATTAAAGTCTGAGAGTGATCTCCCTTTCGCTTGCTAGCCACATTGTACTCCTTGAGGTTAACATCCAAAGCATTGATTTCTTCCTGTAATGAAAAAAATCTATGTAGGTAATGCCTCAGTTTCATCCATCTCCTTTTTTCTTGCTAGCAACATTGTACTCCTTGATTTTGACATCCAGTGTAGGTAATGCCTCGGTTTCATCCATCTGCATGCTAGCCTTGTGTTCAATTCTTGGACCTCCTACATTAGATTAACAATGTTTGTTAGTGGCTTTTGCAATTTCATATTCATTACTAACATATCAAGTTTGAATGTGTCAATTTTCTCAAGTATATGCGTGATTCTCTCCTTATCTTTACATTTGGTGCACCTTTCTCTACCACTGGCGCCAAGATTACGTTCTTTTCTATACCACATTTTTCTCCACCCTATCAAGATAAGAAAATTTGATTAGCCCTTGTATCTCCAAATATCCCCTCTGCTCCTTGATGTCATATTCTATTATCAGAAGCGCATGGTTCAACACTACATAAGACCTTCACCTTCTCCACCTTCACCTTCTCCACTTGCCAATTTTTGTTCCTTGTCCACTTAATTATTTGGCCTTGTTATTTGGCCTTATCTCAGTTGTCTACCAAACCTTATATTTTTATTATCCCAGTTTTTCTCACTCCGGTTTATCCCTAGTAGATATTTTAAACTTGCAAGCTACCTAATTTTATAGAGAGACATTGGGTCGGGCCGTCCATGAACCTCACTGCATTGCTTTTGATCCTAATGAGTTTTAGTTTTTTTGTAATTTTTAATGTTATGTCAATATAAAAATGTTTTACGATTTTTATGTCACATTTACCGTGTGATCTGTAATAGAATAGAGAGAAAAAATAGTTGCAAAAATACTCATTTCATTTTGGAATTTTTGAATGTATTGAATCTATAGTCTATGAAAAAAATGATTTTTTTATTATCATAAAAAAACAATTTTTATATCTTTTCAATTTTGTATGATGAACAATCTATTTCAAATATATGTGAAAATTACTTCTTCAAAATTAATATAAAATTAAATACTAACTTTATAATTATGATAAATTAATATATATGAAACACATATATTTTTTAAATATTTAAAACCAAAATAGTTTAAAAACAACATAATAAGAAATTAAAAAAATAAATTAAAATATGTAATAAAACTAATAAGTTAAAAAAACATAATAAAAACTCAAAAAAATTTAAAATATATAAACGTGTGCTTATTTTAATAAAGGAGGAAACCAATGTGAAATTCATACTTTTATTTACTATCTTTTTTAAATTTTAAAACAATACAATATATGGATAAATGAAAATAATAAAGCATTTCTTATTTTAAGAAAGCAGGAAACCAATGTGAAATTCTTACTTTTATTTACTAATTTTTTAAATTTTAAAAAAATACAATGTATCGATATTTATATTAATGATAAATGTAATATATCAATATTTATATTGATGTTACAAGTATAACAACATTGTTGTTAAATATGAAAATGTTTCTTTTTAAATATACAAATGTTTAAGAGTAGTTGTGTTAATTTGAAAATTTTAAGATAACTAAATATATAAGAAATAAATATTTTTTTTTTTACTAAAAATATAATCTATTAAAATAAATTAAACATAAATATAACTAGTATCTTCTTATTATAGTTAATTTTAATAAATAAAATATTAGTAAAAAATCCTATATATTTTAATATTTTATTTTAATAAATAACATAAACTATTGATATGTATTTTAAATCCTTATACCTTCTTGAATGTATATACATTAAAACTCTATATGTTTTAAATTGATACCTTTTAGTCCTACATTATAGAGTAGATCACGGTAGATTTAAAAGAGCCCAAAAAATAAGATATGCAATTTTAGAAACTCTTATTTATTATATTTTATTTGTAAATGTTAAATTAATATGAGGCCAAAGTACATGATATGGAAAAAAGTGCTCTGCTAAGGCTTTGTTAGCACAGTTGTAACTTTTTGCGCCATTAGTCCTCTTCCCTAAACACGTTGTGCAATGCATATGTAGGGTTCTGAACTTCTCCAGGCCTGAGTGGAAGCGTCAATGTCAGGACCACCATGGCGAGAGGGGTCAGATTCCTACCACGACGCAAAAAAATAGACACCCTTTGTGCAAGGTCATCATGCCAATGGATCGAACGACTCGTCCTTAGCTTCAGAAACCCCGGTTATGGGGGTTTAGTTCCAAGAAAATGAAGGTCGAATTCGATGCCTTCCTAAGGCAGAAATCAGTCACAAATTTTTCGTCCCAAACAATCGCTTGCAAAATGCTTGACAGTAGATGAAATATCATTCATTGATCTACAAATTCTTCGGGATTTGGCCTTGAGAACAAAATATTCTGGCCTCAATCGAGAACAAGTGGCCCATAACGGGAAATTTTGAGCTTCAAATCACGTGAAAAGGTTTCTTCACTATGATCTTTGAATATCTAGGGAATGCAAGAAGATCTTCAAAAATAGACCATATTTTATGGGAAGTGCAAGCCTCTTCATCGTCTATTGGGAGGAATGCTACAACATTGACAAAGAAGAATTCACCACGGCTCTTGTCTACGTTCGGATCTATTCCCTCCTAAATGAATTTTTTTTTTTTTTTTTAACTGTAACGGTTATGTTTTTATTAAGTAAGAAAAGTTGTGGGTCTTTGCCGAGGCAGCCCCTTTTACAAAGCAGAGATCTATCTACTGCATCTAACTGTCAATAAGGACATTCAAGGCATCTGTACGGAGCTTATGTTGTTTACAATGATCTTCCCTTTCATAAGCGAGCTGCCTTTGTTTGCCATCTCATCTGCTTCATTATTTGACGTTCTGAGAATGTGATGAAGTTTAAACTTGTCAAAGTCTCGGAGGACTCTCTTCAATCTGTCCAGAATTTTGTTGAGGCTGGCATTGCTGAACGGCGTTTCCATGTATATATGTTTTATTATCAATTCTGAATCACCGAAGACTTGGAGCACTTTGATTCCCTTATCTCTTGCCATAAGACAAGCTTTAAGGAGCCCTAGGATCTCTGCATGATTGTTGGATTTCTTGCCAAGTCCCCAGCAGAACCAATCTTTGGAGTACCCACCAGGAGAGTAAATAACTCCACCCGCACCAGCAGCACCTGGATTCCCCTTGGACGCCCCGTCGAAAAAGATAGTGGAAATGTTTTGAGACCTCCACCAATTTTGAAAAAAAACATCCTCGTCTCTAATGCGCCATTCAGGATTGTCACCTTGCGGGGGTTGTAGGTACTTGCGAGGATGGGGCGCAAGCATACCAAGCCAGCGCTTTTCATCGGGCAGTAGCAAATGATCTTCTTTAAAATACTGAATTTGAGCCGCTTCCAGGAGAAAGGATTTAGCTTTTGCAGCGACTTGCAGAGGGGTATAAAGCAGCTCTGTAAAAATCTTCTGATTGCGGGCCAACGAGATCTGCCAGCATACGTATTTTGGGAGCGCTATCCAGATTCTACGCCAGAAAGATTTGGAAGGGATTCGATGGGGATAGTGTTGACTCCAAGAGGCAAAGAGGTCTGCTACAGAGTTCTGCAGGGGGGCTGGAATCTGCAAGTCCTGAAGCGTGAGAACCCAAACCTCTTCAGCAAATTTGCACTCCATGAAAAGGTGCTGAGCTGTTTCGGAATTGTTACAGCATAACACACATCTGTGAGGCCCAGCTATTTTCCTTTTTTGCAGATTATCCCCCGTAAGCTGCTTGTTATGGACCAAGGTCCAGAAGAAGAAGTTTACTTTTGGAAGGGAGAGCGGCTCCCAAACATTCTTCCAAAACTCCTTAGTTTGACTACAATTCCTTATGTCCTGTAAAGAATTATACCCAGCTGCGGTGGTATAGACTCCAGACTGTCCCCATCCCTAGCTATCTTTTTTAGATCTGCAAACAGGTGCAGCATCATCCAACAGATCGACAAGCAGTGCTTGTTGATGGGAAAACCGTGCTGGCACTCTGTGGAAATCCCATCCGTTCCAATCTCCACGCTGATCCCAGGTCGACATATCATACAGTCTGTTTACACCTGCGGGCTCCAGCCAATTCCTGAGGTCTGCAATGTCTTCCATCTGAGCAAGTGGCTCACTTCCCATTATACTGTCATTCCATAGATGCGTACGCTTGTCGTTCCCTGGAATCCTGTAGATTAATTTTTTGAAAAAATTGCTGCTTTTACAACATAACTTCCAGACCAGCGTGCTATTGGGTGCACCAGCTGTCTGTAGGTTGGAGAGCGCACTAGTGGGACCGTACTTTGAGCGCAGGGTAACACTGATTGGATGAGAGGGTTCGTTGAACATCTTCCACAAAATCTTTCCTCCCAAAGCAAGATTGACAAGCATGGGTTCTCTAATTTGCAGTTCGCCTTCAGACAATGGCTTTTTAACCACATCCCAGTTAACCAGATGCATTTTTCTCTCATTGCCTTTCCCTCCCTGCCAAAGAAAATCTCTGAGCAGTTTGGAGATCTGCTCCATCACCTTCCTTGGAGCAAGGAGGAAAGCTGCCTGGAAGATTGGGAGAGCAGAAAGCACCGTTTTAATTAAGATTACTTTACCTCCCTTAGTTAGCCAGTTGCCTCCCCACGCAGCAATTTTGGTTTTAATTTTTGAGATTATATCGCTCCATAACGACCTCTTGTTTACTCCAGATGTTATGGGAAGACCAAGATATTTAAACCTGTCCCAGTTTGCCTGACCTTTAAACCCAAGAAGAGCAGAGATTGCAATAAGTTCATTCTGATCTATATTCCAGCTATATATTTCGCTCTTACTCTCGTTAACCAAGGCACCTAAAACTCTGCAGTACTTTCTGAGGACTGAATCGAACGCTCTGGCTATTCTGATGGAGGCTCCTCCGAGTAGGAGAGAGTCGTCGGCAAAGAGAGCATGGTTCAAAGGTTCAGCTCCATTTGAAGGTTTGAGACCCGGAATATGTCCTGCTATTCTTTCAGCAGTAAGCTTACGACTTAGGGAGTCTGCCATTATGATATACAGGAAGGGGGAGAGTGGGCAACCCTGCCTGATACCTCTCTGAGCTTGGAAGAAGTTAGCGGGTCTGCCATTAACTAACGGAGCAATCCATGGACTGTCAATGCAGGCTTTTATTAAATGGACAAAATGTATCGAAAAACCAAAGGAGAGCAGGACCTTAGATAGGAAGCTATGATTAAGTCTATCAAAGGCGTTAGCCATATCTAGTTTAATCAACATACCTTTCTCCTTTCATTGCTTACTTGAGTGTATTGTCTCCTGAACTTGGATCACGTTGTCCAGAATGTGCCTACCCTCCACGAAGCCACCTTGGCTGCTGGAGATCAGTTTTTTTAACAGTGGCTTGATCCGACTCACCAGCAGTTTTGCCAGGATTTTATAAGAAGCATTGCACAGCGAGATAGGTCTGAATCTAGCAAAGGAGTCAGGATTGGTGTCCTTAGGAATTAGAGCCAGATAAGTGGACTTAGTTCCTCCACCAATCTTGGATTTCTGCATGAATCCTCTTGTCATTTTAAGCAGATCTGCCTTGATAATGTGCCAGCAGGATTTGTAGAAGTGGATTGTGAACCCATCCGGCCCAGGAGCCTTGTCTGATTCCATGGACCAAATAACTTTTATGATTTCCTCCTCAGTAATGGGTCTGCAGAGATTTAAGTTGTCTTCAGGACTGATAAGGGAGGGAACACAGGAGAGAAAGTCATCCACCTCCTCGTCATTACTTTGAGTTTCTTCTCTGAACAAGTTCCTGTAGTGGTTTTCAGCAGCGACTTTAACTTGATTGAATCCTTTACATACTTGACCCTCGGCTGTTTTGATTTCTGCTATGTAGTTCTTCGACAGTCTAGCTCTATATTGCCGGTGGAAGAAGGGAGTGTTTCGATCCCCGGCCTTCAACCAAAGGCTTCTGGATTTAAGCCTCCAGTATTCTTCTTCCTTACGAAAATTTTGGTACGCTGCTCTTTGTGCTTTTACTTCCTCCTCGAGCAACTCAGATGTGATATCTCTGTTTTCCATATCATTTTGTAGATCTGACAAAGACTGCACAACCTCCTTTCTCTGATTGATGGGGTTGATATCCGGTGCTTTTATCCAGTCCTTCAGCGCTTGCTTTGTGGCTTTCAGCTTTTGCTCCCATACGTAGCTGGAGGATCCGGAGATTGGTTTGGCCCATGCTTCCTTGAGAGTCTCCAAGAATCCATCTCTCTCGATCCAGAGAGGGTTGAATCGAAAAGGAAGCGGACCCAAGTCTTCTTCATCATCCAAATGGAGCTGGATGGGTTTATGATCTGAGGAGAGCTTGGGCAGAATTTTGGTGGTTATTTTCTTATTCATCATAATGGAGCTTTGAACCAAGAAATGGTCTAAACGAGCAGAAATATGCTCCGTACCAACCCGATTGTTAGTCCAGGTGTAAATGCCGCGAATGGGTCTGAAATCAAGAAGGTCCCAGTGCTGGGTGATCTCCTCAACCTTGGCCAACATAGGGTCACTGGAGCTGATCCCCCCCCTCTTTTCTTTTGCTTTCAGAACAATATTCAGATCCCCGGCTAGAATGATATTGCTGGGATTGGTCTGTTCAAGAAAGGCCTCAAGTGTATCCCAGCATTCTCGCTTTTCAGAGTAAGTCATTGGAACATAGAGATTGAAGAGAGAGATGGTCAACTTACTTGCCTTATGCTTCAGCTCCGTGTATATCCAGTGCTGGGTTTCATGGGTCCTAAGCAGCTGAAAGAGGTCTTCCGTCCAAAGTGTTGCCAGCCCTCCAAAGGTTCCCCTTGCGTTGACTGCTTTTCCTGCTTTTTTGTTCCACTTTGTTCTACCTAACTCTAGAAGGGCCTGCCCTTCTATTTTGGTCTCCTGGAGCATAAGAACGTCTGAGGGTTCTGATTTCAGTAGGTCCCTGACTGCTTCTATTCTAGAGGGATTCCCCAGACCTCTACAGTTCCAAGAGACAAGATTCATTATTTACAAAGAGGGGGGTTGGGGCCTCCCTTGGAAGGCCTTGGTCTGATATTTTGCCCAATAGACATTTCTATTGTGGATTGACTTCCTTGAATCTTGAGTCTTTCTGCCTCTTCTTCCCTCTTCTCTTTACGAGATTTCCTTCCTGCTTTTTTGGAAGGGCGCTCGTAGAATTCATCTTCGGAAGAACTAGAACTAGCCACTGGTTTTTTCCTTGCTATTTCTGCGTAGGAAGGATTAGTGGGAGAGCCTTGATTTTCCTCCAACTGAATTGTTTCCTCTCTCTCTTTTTTTGAAGGGAAAGGGGCCGGCTGTTCCTCGTTCTCCTGATTTAGGTTGGCTTGTATGTCCTACTCTCCTTCTGGTGCATTTGGAGGAGCTTCCGCTTCTTGGTTGCTTTTGGAGCTTGGTTGACCTCCAGTCATATTTCCTTTGCCTGCGCCTTTTTTTGAGCTAGTGTTTCTTTGGACTAGGGTCCATTGTTCCCCATTTTGTTTATCCGCCTGTTCCTCCGCCTTATTCTTACAGTGCTTTGCGAAGTGACCGTGCCCGTGGCAGTGCCTACATTTAAAGGGCAGCTGTTCATAATCCAGCTCTTGGACATGCGTCCACCAAGCAACAGTGAGCTTGATTGCTTCCGGTAATCCTTCTTCGAGATCTACTTCTACGCAGATGCGGGCACATGAGTACTGATCCTTTCTTACCGTCTGGTCTATGTATTTTCCCAAAGCATTTCCTATGGTCTGGAGAGAATTTGGATTCCAGCAGTGGAGAGGCAAGTGAGGGAGTCTAACCCAAACCGGGACTGCCGAGGGAACATCCTGAGTGGGGTCGAAGTCAGGGGACCATTTGTTTAGGTAAAGGCCCTGAGGGCCCATAAAGTATGGCCCGTTTCTGAAGATTAATCCTTTGTCTTCCGGGTTTTCAAAGACAAACACAAAGAAACCCTTACCTACGAAGTAGCTATTGACTCCCTCCTTGATCAAAGGCTTCCAGTTCCTTTGAGTCCATTCCTCAACCGATTTGGGAGAGGGCCAGAGGCCCGTGAACTGGCCTATGAGACCCCTCTCCGCCAGATTCAGAGCCGATTTGCAGGTGTCTCCTTCGGGGAGAGCCACTGTGGGGATTGAGTCCAGTTTTTTCACAAATTTCTGCTGGGACTGAGATGGAGGGCGTTCGGGAGCATTCGCAATCATTTCCCTAAAAGCCGTAACCTCCGGAGGCGGAGGGGGATCTGGGGTCCTGCGGTCTTCCATGGTAGGATCTGTCGCAAGGCAGGCCGGACAGGGCAGAACAGCGCGCTGGAGCTGCCAGCAGCCCAGGCGCGATCAGAGGGCGCAGAGGGCGCAGAGGGAGGCAGAGCGGAGCAGTATAAACCTTCGTAGAATTTTAGTCAGTGATAGTGATCAAGATTCCAGTAGTAACAACATCAATAATTTTCAATCAACCAATAACTTATATTTATACACAATCAATTAGCAACATAATCAGTACTAGAAAAACCTAGATCTATATGAAGACATCATTGACAGATAGTAGAAACATAGAAAAAATGATCTAATATTTCCTTCAGCATTCTTCAACAAAACTCTAGCTTTCATACGTGACTTCCATAAGACAAATCCATGTCTGTAAGCGCTTCTTCATAAACTAACTTATGTACAGATATCAATATTTTCACTTAATAAATATATGAACCTTTGTAGAGCTAAACCCACGTGTATATGCGCCTTCCATGTGTCGAAACAGTGTATAGATCTGTCAATAATTCAAGATAGAGC
Organism: Pinus albicaulis; assembly: GCA_034641835.2. Taxonomy (NCBI): domain Eukaryota; kingdom Viridiplantae; phylum Streptophyta; class Pinopsida; order Pinales; family Pinaceae; genus Pinus; species Pinus albicaulis. Next base: position 22,800,299 of record MU968450.1, read on the forward strand.
AATACTTCAGAACTATCCCTAAATGATTTTTTTGAACCTCGCATCCTGCAGGGAATTGGAAACTCAATAGGAGCATTTGTAAAAAATTCGCAGATCACCAAACACCGATGACATGTGACCTATGCCCCGATCTGTGTCCATATGAACATATCTCAACCACTACCAGAATCCATCGATCTAATCTACCACGACTCTACATGGACCGAACCGTTGGATTATGAAAATGTCCCTTTCAAATGTCGTCATTGTCATGATTATGGCCATATCTTCCACGATTTACCATTTAAAGTAGCAGACAAATCTCAAGCAGTTGTGCTGGCTAAGGATGGTATATATGTCAACTTGAGAGTGTTGATCATTTGATCATGGATGGGTGTTGAATTTTGTTGGTCGATTGATCGAAAAGGCTTGTTTTTTTATTTGTGTTTTCTCGATGAGTTTTGACACCAAGATGAAAGAGTAAATGGAGATGTTCAAATGATGTGAAATTTTTTTCTTTGAAGGAGCAAAAGGATATGTCATCACGTTATGTTTCTTGCATGATGTGTTTTTCAGATTGATAGTTGTGCTTTTGACAAGATGTCGTAGGATTTTGAAAGGTCGACTATTGTGAAAGAGGTTCATGTTTAGCCTTCATTTTCAAATCCATGGAATGAGCAGCATGTCAAATTGGAGGATGAGGGAAAGAGGGAAAATATGTCAACGAATTTGCAACCAAAATGTTTGCAGCCATTGTAGAACATTTTATGTGTTGACGCCAAGAAGCAAAAGATGTGGCGAATGAATTCTTCCAGATGTGGAATTTGGAACCATGGAGGTAAAATAATGGCCATTATTTTACTATTACTGCAAATTTTGGAACTCATTGTTTCATTTTGCTCAAATGTGTTTAACTTGGGAAAGTGGTTTTCAAGGAGAAGCTTGCACCAAATGCATGTATCTGCAAACGAGGAACATGATTCTCAAAGGGAAGCAAATGAGTTAGTTTTCCAAGAACCAAGGGATTGATTTGGTACATAAAATTGTTATATAAGTCAACAAGAAACCAACACATGTTGGATTGGGTCAACATCAAAAGTAGAACATTGTTTGAAGCACTAAGCCATTTGGAAGGCAATGCATTTCAGTGAACCCAAATGGTTTTCATGGCGATTTTTCCAAGTAGAATCAGGATGATAGAACTTGGGAAATAGAAGAGTATTCAACTCTCATGATATAACCAAATTTTGTGGGTCCAAAAGCATGTCAGTGGGAAGGATAGATTAGAATATGGATTAGGTGTAAAAATTTTCCAAAGAAAAAATTTCTAAGAATTTCACCACACCAGAACGACCGGATCTTCGTTTCACTCAAAATGGAGTCCATATGAGGAAGTTAGAGCTTAGTGACCATCGTTCAGAATAGGCAAATTTTCAAAAAAAAAAAGGTCAAAGGAGTCAAGACAATTCAACCATGATGAAATTCCCTTTGAGCTAATGATAATGTGACAAGTGTCATAGCAGGATTCATCCAATTTGTTTAAGGGTGAAATTGTTTTATGGATTTGGCTCCTAAGGTTGAAGTTGATTTTTTTTTTTATGTGGAAAGACAGCACAACCAGAGGCTAACATGTGGTGCATCCAGGGTCTGCCACATTCCCCCTCTAGTGGACCCCCCTCTCCATGTTTTAAATCACATTTCACATTCTACAAGGCTCAATTTTAATTTATTGGTGCTCCATAGAAGCCCCCTATTGTTATTGGTGCACCCCTTAAATTATTATTGTTATGTAGACTCTAGTTATATTGTGACCCAATAGACTCCTATATATAGAAAGTAGGTCTTATCATCTGTATCATCAAAGTATTTTTCATCTATGTAATGTAAGGAGGTCCCCCCTTCGAAGTGGATAATTTTTAATTTGTTGATCTATATTTTGTTCTATTTGTGAGTTAGTTGTAGAAAATGAAATCAGAAAAATAATACCCATTGACTTGAAATTTGAAGCTTAATGTTTTCAATTTTGGAGCTACTGTTCAATGAGAGACAAAGAGGGGACCCACCCAAATATTTCACAAAGAGTGAGAAGAGATCGGGTTCACTATTAAAATTGGGGCTCATGTGTAAAGCACCAAGAGATGAGGAAGGTCGCTTCAGGTATGTTGTGAGTAGGTAAATGCACTCATTCGACAACCAAAGACAATCTCAAATGCCTCTTCCGGGGCAAAGGGAGGCATGGGAGTGATGATGGGCTTGAGGTAGCTTCCAAGGAGTCGAAGAGCTTGTTTTTAGGAAGGGGCCAATGGATAATTTTTTTCTTTGTTGCACAATTTTCTTATCCAAAACAAAACCAACAAGATATTGTTATTTTTCTATATAATTAAATTAATTTAAATATATTCATTAATTTTTGTTTTTATAAATTAAATTGAATTTTATTATCATTTTTCTTGTTATATTATTTTTAAAAAAATTAAGAATTAGAATATATGATTACTGCCATGAATATTTACAATGTTCTATAATGTTTTCAAGAATAAACATATTTCTTGATTATATATGATAGTCCACAAATTATATTGAATAAAAGTAGCTAGATTCAAATGAAAATAATTGCCATATATAATAAGGAATTTTTTCTAACCTTTTAAGGAATATTATCACCATAAATCCGAGTTACTTTGATTACCTTTATATTTTTATTTAAAAAAAAATAAATTAGTTTATTAGGTTTATATTACAGATGATTAGAGTCTTTACATTGTTCACCCAGGGAATTCTCGAAGCCAAAACCTCAAGGACCAAATTCCTCACTCACACGGTCATCGCTGATTGGGATGCCGCACTTGAGCTAATAAAACTAAATCTTACTTGAGAATAATATGTGACATATATGATTATTAGAATGTGTCTTTCATATTTTAGTAAGTTGAAGAGAAACATGTAAGATCAAATTCTTCTTCTTTTTTAAATTTAAATGGGGGATAATTTAATGTTAAATTATATTAAAAATAATTCAACTATAATGAAAATGAGTTTGATATAAATTTTAACAAAATGAAAATAAAACTATTTATGATAAATTTATTTTAGAATTATTAGCTTAAATTGAATGAAATAACTACTGCACTTAATTATATGTTTTCGTGCATATATATATTATTATTATTATTTAAGTTAATTATATATTAATGAGAAATTTTTTTCATTTTTTTCAATTTTTTATTTGTCATGGGCTTGTTACAAGGGAAACCAAATTACTGGGGAAAAATAGAGGATATAAAAAAATATATATATAGATTTTCCAAAAAATGTATTCATAAACATATAGAAAACTAAAAGAACTTGATTAACTATCAGAGCTACACACTAAACTATGTTTACTAGAAAGCCTAAACCTATCAAAAAAGTAGACACGGATAATTAGAGAAACCATATTCATCATGAGGGTAAGTAGAAGTAGAGATATACACCTCGATCAGATTGATGTTCCCCCTAGATGCAACCACTCGAACCTTCAGAGTGAGAAATATGGGATTCAATTCATTCGAGTATCTTTCACATGTCATTTTGGTTGAGCACCATCTTGCCCAACATCAACAAGATTTTTTCCCTGGAATCATTATTAAGAAAATGTCTAACTCGTAGCATCTTCATTCTGTAATACATGTAAATAGTCAACGTGTGTTTATTTTCCTGCCCTCGTATGCCACGCGTGAGCTATCCATTCTCAGATTAGTTATCAAACACCTTTAAACTAGGAAAACAACCTCTCTCAACTATCATATCAACTTTAGAACATTATATCTCCTCCTAAACCTCCATTGGGATTTGTTCTTTGAAGCTACATGTTTAGTTTTCCATGCTTAAGTGAGCTCAAGAGCTAGTAAATTTGCTACATTTGTCATTTTCATGGATGCACTTTGTACATTTCCTTACCAAGGATAAGGGGTTAGCGGATTAACTAGATATGAATTCTGCAAGAGGGGCTACAAGATGGAGATTGGTGGAGTATCGAAGGCAAATAAATCATGTTCCAACTCCTAGAGGCAACAAAATATTTGAGGTGGACAGAACGACAAGGATATGAACAATGGAAAAAACAGAAGTGGTGTCAAAATGGAGTGTGAGACTATAATAAAGGCACATAAGGGTAGTCACCACTCAGAGAAATCATGGCAGACTAGAGGGAGAATCGGTGAAAATGACCCCAATGCTAGAGAAAACTACATGGATTAATTCACCAAATATCATTAAGGAGCCATAAAATAGCTTTGTATATCAGGAATGAATGTGAGATATGGAGCCAAATTTAAGAATGATGGATGAATAATGGCCACTACTAACCTCCCTTCCATGTGTGTGAGGTTCATGTGTATATGGGCCATGACTGTACAATAACTCATATGTCTCTATAGTAATAAATATAGGCTCATGCACATTTAGAGATGGAGTCTCACATGGATGTATGTCACCCTTAACAATTGTGGGATGTGACAATGACCCTTCCCTATCCAACCTCACCCGATTCAAGAAAGATTTGTATTGATCAACAATGGCATATAATATATATGTATAACTTTAATAATCCATACCCAACATAAATGATGTTGTTTTCTCCATTCTCTTAGTTGATGAATACAAATTTATTGAATTCAATTTAAAGATTTTGTATGTTTTATTAGTTTTATATACTTGTCTTAAAATTTAGAGATAAAAGCATAGTTTTCAACCTTATATCTCCTTCGTAGAGACATTGTATGAAGATATTAAAGCCAGATTAAAGCATGGTTTTCAACCTTATATCTCCTCCTCCTCATAGTCTATAATGACTATCATAATAGATCCTCAACCGAAAGTTATGAAGCACATTATAAACTATGCATAAAGAGATCAATAAATTGATTTTGAACCATAAATCTCCTACTCCTCACAATCTTGAAGGGAATCATTGTCTGCTCATAATCATCAACCTTTAGCCTATACGGGATAGCAAACACTCTTCAAGTTGGAGGGCATTAAACTGATACGTTTCCTAACATTCTACAAATTAAAATTTTTTGAATTTGATATTTCGATAGGTAAACTTCAAATTGCAACTTCGCTCATGGCTAAATGCAGCAATTGCCTCTCCCATTCTGACTTTCCCATCAACGGAAATCATATTATGAGACAATGCTAGCCATATTTCCTACAAAATATTTCCTTTCACAACTAGTTTCCTTAGGCCAACCACCATTTTGCAATTCTAATCTTAAACTAAAGATCAACTGTACAATTTGTAGGAGATTAATATTAAAATTACTAGAACAAATTCTATTATTTGTCACATCAAACAAATTAATAAGACGAATAAAAAGCTAATTATAATTTTGTCTTATTATAAGTTGTAAGTTGTTGGATAATAAAAAAAATTAATTATAAGTCTGTGCCATGCAATTTATGACAAGTATATGTGGTTGGATAAAAGAAATTAATTATAAGTTTGTGCCATACAATTTATGACAAGTAAATTAGTTAGTGTGTGGAGTTTAATTTTATTAAATAGTTTATTTAAATTTTATTGGAAAATTGTTTTAAATTAATAATTATTCAAATTTAGATCTTTTATAAATTAATTAAATTAATTTAAATATATTATATTTATAGATTAATTAAATTAATTTAAATATATTATTCATTAATTTTTTTTGGTGAAAAATATTTTTATTATTATGATATGTATTATTTTAAGGAAAATGGATAATTAAAAAATGAAATTGACGCTATGAAGATTATAAAACGTTATTGTTAAGACAAAACTCTTGAAAATATATTTAATAAGATTAATTAGAATTCAATCAGAGATATCGCCTTAATTTTGAACAAAAATAATCCATTTAAACCTATATTTTATTTATAAAAAAACAAATTTTGTTATTATTTGACCAAATATAAAATATTGATAATAAAACTGTCGATTCGTTGGATTTTGAATCGGGCGATTCGAACGCTTCCTGTGCAGCAGCGGCTCTAATCACTGACGGAGTGAGGAAGGATCATTTAACGGACATACTAGTTTTATGACCGTTTTTTTAACCCTAATTTAACTCCGGTTCCGTACCAAGGCTTCGGGATGTAATTATCAATCAAATGAACCGTTAGAAGTTGTTGAGTTTCTCTCTTCAAAAATTCCATGATGATTATTTGATTTTAATATTTACCATTTTAAGCATGATGTGGATAATTTTTCCAGTTACTCTCATATCCAACTAAACATATCAGTAACTAAGTACATTTTGTTTGGGATTTATTATAAATTTTTAATTTTAATTTTTTTTAATTTTAAAATTTGACCCTTCCAATAATATTAAGATGTTTTTGCTGAAAATAAAATATCTAACACTAGAGTTAAAGATAGTTAAGACATGTGAATGAAAAAATTAGATCAATGAATAGAAAGTCAATATTGAGAAATTTTTGTGGTTAATAATTTTATTTGGAAAATTTAAAGGTATATTTGATCATTATACATTTATATAAAATAAATAATTATAATTTATATCAATCCTATTTATTTTATTAATTAAATGTAGTTGTGCTAATTAAAAATTATATTTATAACCCAAATAAGTTTAGAATTTAGAATTTCACAATGAAAATGCAAAGAAGTCAAATTGGTAATCGTCGAGTGTTAACTAAATTTGTAATCAAATTAAGCTTAGCATTTCGAATTTCACAATGAAAATGCAAAGAAGTCAAACTGCGAATCATACCTTTATCGAGTGTTTCTTTGGCATGTTGCAACGATCTATGTGTTCAGACTGGTTAATTTTACGAGACATGTACATCTTAGTAAGAAAATCCATATATTTCAAATTTAACCATTAATGGTGCATTTAAGTAAGAAAACTCATTTATTTCAAATTTTACAATTAGTGAGCAGACGGTTTGAGGATCGGATGTAAAATTTCGCAGAAGGCACCCTCAACGAAATCCTAACAGATGATGGTTTGATAATCCCGTTGGAACAGATTTCCCTGGCACAACATTTGGCTGAACAATTGTGGACGAGGTGGCCCTGTGGGGCGCTAAAGAATTGTTGTGGGTAAATAATTGACTTGAATGTCTTCAATGGTTCTGGTTGAGGAAAATTAGTGTTTCTTTGAGGAAGATTAAGGTTTCTTGGTTCAATTTGAGGAAAATTAGAGTTTGTGTTAGTTTGATTAGGGTTTCTTGGTTCAGTTTGAGGAAGATTAGGTTTTTTGTTAGTTTGAGAAGTTGGATTGATGTGACATGTACCTCGTGAATTTACTATTTGTTACATTAAACAAATAAATAATAAAATTTTAATTGTAAATTGGCTACATATAATTTATAAATTATGTAAATTAGGTGTTTTATGTGGGTTTATTCAATATTACAAATTTTATGTATTCCTTTTTTATTATAAAATTATTAATAAAATTTTAGTCATAATATTCTATCTTACTATTTATAAAATATAAATTGGTTAGTTGATATAAGGTTTAATCTTGTCAAATTATTATTTCAAAATTTATAAAATAATGTTGATAATAACATATAAAGATTAAAAATTATCCAAACTCAATCTAACCTAACACATTTCTAATAACCCCATCTTATATATAGATTACAGAATCTTAATAACAAAATACTCCTAAAATTTAAAAAATATATAATAAAAATTAAATTTAATGATTGTTTATAATCATTATATTGAAAAGTTTGATTATGTGCACGCCAGTGGGATCCGTGTTTCAACGATAGATTCCACACATGCTTCTGCCCAGTTAACTGTTACTTTTCTCTATTGTTTTTAATTATTTGTCTAATTATGGAGGGTAGTCTAAATATTCCTTCCCTTAAAATAAAAGCAAGCCTAATCTAGGGAGGTAGAAGTTGACTTGACCAAAAACCTGAAATAAAATAAATGATAATGGCCTTTTACATAAGATTATTTCTAATCAAATTTATGTAAATTAATCAAATAAAATTTAAGATTATTTCTAATCATCTTGATCAAAAAAGGTTAATCTAAAAAAGTAAAGATCGCCTCATCTTAGAAGCTGATATCTAATAAAATTTGATCACTTTGATTTCTTTTATTTTTTTTTAATAATTAAATAAATTTAAATTAATTAATTAATTATAAAGTTTTTACACATTAAATTTTATTTTGTTATCATTTTTATTATTATAATATTTTAAATAAAAATAAGAATTAAAATATATGTTCACCACTATCAAGATTATTGTGTGGTTTAAGAAAAAAAATTCATAATTATATATGATAGTCCACAAATTATATTGAATAAGATTACCTCGGATTCAGACCAAGATAATTATTTAAATTTCTGAAGAAAGTTAGGTGGCATTCTAATAAAGATAATAACATTAAATCCCAACTATTGTGATTATTTTTATATTTTATTTATTTATTTATTAAGGAGAATAAGTAAGGTTATATAACTAAATCTAAGAGCGAGTACCCATGAAATTAGTTACATTTGTTCATCACATGTCTAGAGGAGTACATCTTATAATAACATTCTAACAAGAAAGAAATTTTGCAACAATCATATATTAGTCAATGCTATTACTCTCATCCTATGGTAGCTTATTAAAGTCTGAGAGCAATCTCCCTTTTGATTGCTAGCCACATTGTACTCCTTGAGGTTAACATCCAAAGCATTGATTTCTTTCTGTAAAGAAAAAAATCTGTGTAGGTAATGCCTCGGTTTCATCCATATCCCTTTTTCTTGCTAGCAACATTGTACTCCTTGAGGTTGACATCCAGAGCATGGATTTCTTCCTGTAAAGAAACACACCTGTGTAGGTAATGCCTCGGTTTCATCCATATGCCTGCTAGCCTTGTGTTCAATTCTTTGACCTCTTCCATTGCATTAACAACGGTTGTTAGTGGTTTTTGCAATTTCATATTCATTACTAACATATCAAGTTTTAATTTGTCCATTTTCTCAAGTATATGTGTGACTCTCTCCTTATCTTTACATTTGGTGCACCTTTCTCTACCACTGGTGCCAAGATTACGTTCTTTTCTATACCACATTTTTCTCCACCCAATCAAGATAAAAAAAATTGATCAGCCTTTGTATCTCCGAATATCCCCTCTACTCCTTGATGTCACATTCTATTATCACAAGCACATGGTTCAACTACATAAGACCTTCACCTTCTCCACTTGCCAATTTTTGTTCCTTCCCACTTAATTATTTGGCCTTATCTCAATTGTCTACCAAAGCTTATATTTTTATTATCCCAGTTGTTCTCACTCTGGTTTATCGCTACTAGAGTTTTTAAACTTGCAAGCTACCTAATTTTATAGAGAGGCTTTGGGTCAGGCCATCCATGAACCTCACTGCATTGCTTTTGATTCTAATGAGTTTTAGTTTTTTTTTAATTTTTAATGTTATGTCAATATAAAATGTTTTAGGATTTTTATGTCACATTTACCGTGTGATATGTAATAGAATAGAGAGAAAAAATAGTTGAAAAAATACTCACCTCATTTTGGAATTTTTGAATGTATTGAATTTATAGTCTTTGAAAAAAATGATTTTTTATTATCATAAAAAAACATTTTTTATATCTTTTCAATTTTGTATGATGAACAATCTATTTCAAATATATGTGAAAATTAATTCTTCAAAATTAATATAAAATTAAATACTAACTTAATAATTATGATAAATTAATATATACGAAACACATATATTTTTTAAATATTTAAAACCAAAATAGTTTAAAAACAACATAATAAGAAATTAAAAAAATAAATTAAAATATGTAAAGCATTGCTTATTTTAAGAAAGTAGGAAACCAATGTGAAATTCATACTTTTATTTACTAATTTTTTAAATTTAAAAACGATACAATGTATGGATATTTATATTAATGATAAAGGAAATATATTAATAGTTATATTGATGTTACAAGTATAATAACATTTTTGTTAAATATGAAAATGTTTATTTTTAAATATACAAATGTTTAAGGGTAGTTGTGTTAATTTGAAAATTTTAAGATAACTAAATATATAAGAAATAAATATTTTTTTTTTTTACCAAAAATATAATCTATTAAAATAAATTACACATAAATATAACTAGTATCTTTTTATTATAGTTAATTTTAATAAATAAAATATTAGTAAAAGATCCTATATATTTTAATATTTTATTTTAATAAATAACAATTTAATAAATAACATAAACTATTGATATGTATTTTAAATCGTTATACCTTCTTGAATGTATATACATTAAAACTCTATATGTTTTAAATTACTACCTTTTAGTCCTATATTATAGAGTAGATCATGGTAGATTTATAAGAGCCCAAAAAATAAGATATGTAATTTTAGAAACTGTTATTTATTATATTTTATTTGCAAATGTTAAATTAATAAGAGGCCAAAGTACATGATATGGAAAAAAGTGCTCTGCTAAGGCTTTGTTAGCACAATTGTAACATTTTGTGTCATTAGTCCTCTTCCCTAAACACGTTGTGTATTGTATTTGCAGGGTTCCGAACCTCTCTAGGCCTGAGTGGAAGCATCAATGTCAGGACCGCCGCCATGGTGAGAGGGGTAAGATTCCTACCGCGACGCAAAAATATAGACACCCTTTGTGCAGGGTCATCATGTCAATGGATCGAACGGCTCCTCCTTAGATGCAGAAACCTTGGTTATGGGGATTTAGTGTGAAGCTAACAAAGGTCGAATTCGATGCCTTCCTAAGGTAGAAATCAGTCACAAATTTTTCATCCCAAACAATCGCTTGGAAAATGCTCGACAGTAGATGAAATATCATGCATTGATCTACAAATTATTGGGGATTTGGCCTCGAGAACAAGATATTCTGGCCTCGATCGAGAACAAGTGATCCGCAACGGGAAATTTTGAGCTTCGAATCACGTAAAAAGGCTTCTTAACTATGATCTTTGAATATCTAGAGGATTGCAAGAGGATCTTAAAAAACATACCATATTTTATGGGAAGTGCAAGCCTCTTCATCCTCTATTGGGAGGAATGCTATAACTTGGAAAAAGAAGAATTCACTGTGGCTCTTGTCTACGTTTGGATCTATTCCCTCCTAAATGATTTTTTTGAACCTCACATCCTGGAAGGGATCGGGAACTCAATAAGAGCATTTGTAAAAAACTTGTAGATCACCAAACACCGATGACATGTGACCTATGCCCCGATCTATGTCCATATGAACATATCTCAACTGCTACCAGAATCCATGGTATGTATGTCAACTTGAGAGTGTTAATCATTTGATCACGCATGGGTGTTGAATTGTGTTGGTCGATTGATCGAAGAGGCCTCGTTTTTTATTTGTGTTTACTCGATGAGTTTTGACACCAAGATGAAAGAGTAAATGGAGATGTTCAAATGATGTGAAATTTTTTTCTTTGAAGGAGCACAAGGATATGTCGTCAAGCTATTTTTCTTGCATGATGTGTTTTTCAGATTGATAGTTGTGCTTGTGACAAGATGTCGTGGGATTTTAAAGGTCGACTATTGTGAAAGAGGTTAGTGCCAAGGAAATGAAGGTCGAATTCGATGCCTTCCTAAGGCAGAAATCAGTCACAAATTTTTCATCCCAAACAATCGCTTGGAAAATGCTTGACAGTAGATGAAAGATCATGCATTGATATACAAATTATTGGGGATTTTGCCTTGAGAACAAGATATTCTAGCCTCAATCGATAACAAGTGGTCCACAATGGGAAATTTTGAGATTCAAATCATGTGAAAAGGCTTCTTCACTATGATATTTGAATATCTAGATGATTACAAGAGGATCTTCAAAAACATACCATATTTTATGGGAAGTGCAAGCCTCTTCATCCTCTATTGGGAGGAATGCTCAACCTGGAAAAAGAAGAATTCACCGCGACTCTTGTCTATGTTCGGATCTATTCCCTCCTAAATGATTGTTTTGAACCTCACATCCTGGAAGGAATCAGGAACTGAATAGGAGTTTTTGTAAAAAAACTCGTAAATCACCAAACACCGATGACATGTGACCTATGCCCCGATCTGTGTCCATATGAACATATCTCAACCGCTACCAGAATCGATTGATCTAATCTACCACGACTCTACATGGACCGAACTGTTTGATTATGAACACGTCACTTTCAAATGTCATCATTGTCATGAGTTTGGCCATATCTTCCAAGATTTCCCATTTAAAGTAGCAGACGAATCTCAAGCAGTTGTGCTGGCTAAGGATGGTATGTATGTCGACTTGAGAGTGTTGATCATTTGATCATGCATGGGTGTTGAATTGTGTTGGTCGATTGATCGAAGAGGTCTGTTTTTATATTTGTGTTTTCTCGATGAGTTTTGACACCAAGATGAAAGAGTAAATGGAGATGTTCAAATGATGTGAAATTTTTTTCTTTAAAGGAGCACAAGGATATGTCATCAAGTTATGTTTCTTGCATGATGTGCTTTCCAGATTGATAGTTGTGCTTGTGACAAGATGTCGGATGATTTTTAAAGGTCGACTATTATGAAAGAGGTTCATGTTTAGCCTTCATTGTCCAATCCATTGCATGAGCAGCATGTCAAATTGGAGGACGAGGGAAAGAGGGAAAATATGTCAACGAATTTGCAACCAAAATGTTTGTATCCATTGTAGAACATTTTATGTGTTGACGCCAAGAAGCGAAAAAGGTGGCGAATGAATTCTTCCAGATGTGGAATTTGGAACCATGGAGGTAAAATAATGGCCATTATTTTCTTATTACTGCAGATTTTCGAACTCATTGTTTCATTTCGCTCAAATGTGTTTAACTTGGGAAAGTGGTTTTCAAGTAGAAGCTTGCGCCAAATGCATGTATGTGCAAACGAGGAACATGATTCTCAAAGGGAAGAAAATGAATTAGTTTTGCAAGAACCAAGGGATTTATTTGGTGCATAAAAGTGTTATATAAGTCAACAGGAAACTAACACATGTTGGATTGGGTCAGAAGAAAAAGCAGAACATTGTTTGAAGCGCTAAGGAATTTGGAAGGCAATGCATTTCAGTAAACCCAAATGGTTTTCATGGAAATTTTTCCAAGTAGAATCAAGATGATAGAACTTGGGAAATAGAAGAGTATTCAGCTCTCAAGAGATAACCAAATTGTGTGGGTCCAAAAGCATGTCAGTGGGAAGGATAGATCAGAATATGGATTAGGGTTAAAAAATTTCCGAAGAAAAAATTTCTAAGAATTTCACCAAACCAGAACGACCGGATCTGACCCATTACAAAGAATTTGCTGCAATTCGTTTCATTCAAAACGGAGTCCGTATGAGGAAGTTAGAGCTTAGTGACCATCGTTCAGAATAGGCAAATTTTCAAAAAAAAAAGGTCAAAGGATTCAAGACAGTTCAACCATGATGAAAGTCCCTCCGAGCTAATGACAATGTGAAAAGTGTCACAACAGGATTCATCGAATTTGTTTAGAGGTGAAATTGTTTTATGGATTTGGCTCCTAAGGTTGAAGTTGATTTTTTTTAATGTGGAAAGACATCACAACCAGAGGCTAACATGTGGTGCATCCAGGGTCCACCACGTTCCCCCTCTAGTGGACCCCCCTCTCCATGTTTGAAATCACATTTCACATTCTACAAGGCTCAATTTTAATTTATTGGTGCCCCAAAGAAGCCCACTATTGTTATTGGTGCACCCCTTAAATTATTATTGTAATGTAGACTCTAAATATATTGTGACCCAATAGACTCCTATATATAGAAAGTAGGTCTTATCATTTGTATCATCAAATAATTTTTCATCTATGTAATGTAAGGAGGTCCCCACATCGAAGTGGATAATTTTTAATTTGTTGATCTATATTTTGTTCTATTTGTGAGTTTGTTGTAGAAAATGAAATCAGAAAAATAATACCCATTGACTTGAAATTTGAAACTTAATGTTTTCAATTTTGGAGCTACTATTCACTGAGAGACAAAGAGGGGACCCACCCAAATATTTCACAAAGAGTGAGAAGAGATCGGGTTCACTATTAAATTTGGGGCTCATGTGTAAAGCATCAAGAGATGAGGAAGGTGGCTTTAGGTATGTTGTGAGTAGGTAAATCCACTCATTCGACAACCAAAGACAATCTCAAATGCTTCTTCTGGGGCAAATGGAGGCATGGGAGTGATGATGGGGTTGAGGTAGCTTCCGAGGAGTCGAAGAGCTTGTTTTTAGGAAGGGGCCAATGGATAAATTTTTTGTTTGTTGCACAATTTTCTTATCCAAAACAAAACCAATAAGATATTGTTATTTTTCTAAATAATTAAATTAATTTAAATATATTGATTAATTATTATTTTTTTATAAATTAAATTGAATTTTATTATCATTTTTCTTGTTATATTATTTAAAAAAAAATCAAGAATTAGAATATATGATTACTGCCATGAATATTTACAATGTTGTATAATGTTTTCAAGAATAAACATATTTCTTGGTTATATATGTTAGTCCACAAATTATATTGAACAAAAGTAGCTAGATTCAAATCAAAATAATTTCCATATATAATAAGGAAATTTTTCTAACCTTTTAAGGAATATTATCACCATAAATCCTAGTTACTTTGATTACCTTTATATTTTTATTTTAAAATAAAAACAAATTACATTATTAGGTTTATATTAACAATGATTAGAGTCTTTACATTTTTCACCGAGGGAATTCTCGAAGCCAAAACCTCAAGGACCAAATTCCTCTCTCACACGGTCATTGTTGATTGGGATGCCTCACTTGAGCTAATAAAAATAAATCTTACTTGAGAATAATATGCGACATATATGATTATTAGAATGTGTTTTTCATATTTTCGTAAGTTAAAGAGAAACATGTAAGATCAAACTCTTCTTCTTCTTTTAAATTTAAATGGGGGATAATTTAATGTTAAATTATTTTAAAATTAATTCAACTATAATGAAAATCAGTTTAATATAAAGTTTAACAAAATGAAAATAAAACTGTTTATGATAAATTTATTTTAGAATTATTAGCTTAAATTGAATGAAATAACTACTACACTTAATTATATGTTTTCGTGCATATCTATATTATTATTATTATTTAAGTTAATTATCTATTAATGAGAATTTTTTTTCATTTTTTTCAAGTTTTTATTTTTCATGGGCTTGTTACAAGGGAAACCAAATTACTGGGAAAAAATAGAGAATATGATAAAAAATATATATAGATTGTCCAAACAATGTATTGATAAACATAGAGAAAACTAAAAGAACTTAATTAACTATAAGGGCTACACACTAAACTATGTTTACTAGAAAGCCTAAATCTATAAGAAAAGTAGACACGGATAATTAGAGAAATGATATTCATCATGAGGCTAAGTAGAAGTAGAGATATACACCTTGATCAGATTGATGTTCCCCCTAGATGCAACCACTCGAACCTTCAGAGTGAGCAATATGGGATTCAATTCATTCAAGTATCTTTCACATGTCATTTTGGTTGAGCACCATCTTGCCCAACATCAACAAGAATTTTTCCCTAGAATCATTATTAAGAAAATCTCTAACTCGTAGCATCTTCATTCTCTAATACATGTATGCCATGCATGAGATATCCATTCTCAGATGAAATATCAAACACCTTTAAACTGGGAAAACAACCTCTCTCAACTATCATATCTACTTTAGAACCTTATATATCCTCCTCAACCTCCATTGGGATTTGTTCTTTGAAGAAACATGTTTAGTTTTCCATGCTTAAGTGAGTTCAAGAGCTAGTAAATTTGGTACATTT
The DNA here is from genome assembly GCA_034641835.2 of Pinus albicaulis. Classification (NCBI taxonomy): domain Eukaryota; kingdom Viridiplantae; phylum Streptophyta; class Pinopsida; order Pinales; family Pinaceae; genus Pinus; species Pinus albicaulis. The sequence goes on from MU968450.1 coordinate 22,816,096, forward strand.
GTCATTTTCATGGATGCACTTTGTACATTTCCTTACCAAGGCTAAGGGGTTAGCAGATTAAATAGATATTAATTTCACAAGAGGGGCTACAAGATGGATATTGGTGGAGTATCCAAGGAAAATAAATCATGTTCCAACTCCTAGAGACAAAAAAATATTTGAGGTGGACAGAATGACAAGGATATGAACAATGGAAAAAACACACGTGCTGTCAAAATGGAGTGCGAGACTATAATAAAGGCACATAAGGGTAGTCACCACTCAGAGAAATCATGGTAGACTAATGGGAGAATGAGTGAAAATGACCCCAATGCTAGAGAAAAATACACATATTGAATCACCAAATATCATTAAGGAACCAGAAAATAGCTTTGGATATGAGGAATGAATGTGAGAGATGGAGGCAAATTCAAGAAAGATGGAGGAATAATGGCCACTACTAACCTCCCTTCCATGTGTGTTAGATTCATGTGTATATGGGCCATGACAGTAAAATAACTCATATGTCTCTATAGTAATAAATATAGGCTCATGCCACATTTAGAGATGGAGTCTCACATGGATGCATGTCACCCTGAACAATTGTGGAATGTGACAATGGCCCCTCCCTATCCAAACTCACTCGATTCAAGAAAGATTTGTATTGATCAACAATGGCATATCATATATATGTATAACTTTAATAATCCATACCCAAAATAAATGATGTTGTTTTATCCATTCACTTAGTTGATGTATACAAATTTATTGAATTCAATTTAAAGATTTTGTATGTTTTATTAGTTTTATATACTTGTCTTAAAAGTTAAAGATAAAATTTTATCTACTTATTATGTTTCTTCTAGTATTTATATTGTTTAAGATGGTTTGGTTAGATTTTTTTGATATTTACTTCTCAAGGGATTATGAAAAAACGATATAAATAAATGTAACTTCAAATCCTTAAAACATGGAGGGTTTTGAAGTTGTTGATGGTGTGCTATTGGGAAGTTGGTCACTGTTTAAATACTTTTAACATATTCTCAAAAAAGGATTGATTTCTCTAATTTTCATATCCAATTAATTAAAAGTGTGAAGTTAGAGACAGTGTATCAAGATATCAAAGCGAGATTAAAGCATGGTTTTCAACCTTATATCTCCTCCGTAGAGACAGTGTATGAAAATATTAAAGCGAGATTAAAGAATGGTTTTCAACCTTATATCTCCTCCTCCTCATAGTCTATATTGACTATCATAATAGATCGTCAACCGAAAGTTGTGAAGGACATTAAAAATTATGCATAAAGAGATCAATAAATTGATTTTGAACCATAAATCTCCTACTCCTCACAATCTTGAAGGGAATCATTGTGTGCTCATAATCATCAACCTTTAGCCTATACAGGATAGCAAACACTCTTCAAGTTGGAGGGCATTAAACCAATACGTTTCTTAGCATTCTACAAATTAAAATTTTTTGAATTTGATATTTGGATAACTAAACTTCAAGTTGCAACTTCGCTCATGGCTAAATGCAGCCGTTGCCTCTGCCATTCTAACTTTCCCATCAATGGAAATCATATTATGAGACAATACTGGCCATATTTCCTTCAAAATATTGCTAATATGGTTTTCATAGTTTGTGATTAATTGTCAAGCAACTTTGACAACTACTTTCCTTAGGTCAACCACCGTTTTCCAATTATAATATTAAAGATCAACTATACAATTTGTAGGAGATTAATATTAAAATTACTAGAACAAATTCTATTATTTGTCACATTAAACAAATTAATAAGACGAATAAAAAGTTAATTATAATTTTGTCTTATTATAAGTTGTAAGTTGTTGGATAGTAAAAAAAACTAATTATAAGTTTGTGCCATGCAATTTATGACAAGTATATGCTGTTGGATAAAAAAAATTAATTATAAGTTTGTGCCATACGATTTATGACAAGTAAATTACTTAGTGTGTGGGGTTTAGTTTTGTTAAATATTTTATTCAAATTTTATTGGAAAATTGTTTTAAATTAATATTTATACAAATTTAGATTTTTTATAAATTAATTAAATTAATTTAAATATATTATATTTATAAATTAATTAAATTGATTTAAATATATTATTCATTAACTTTTTTTGGTAAAAATTATTTTTGTTATTATGATATATTATTATTTTAAAGAAAATAGATAATTGAAAAATGAAATTGACGCTATCAAGATTATAAACGGTTATGGTTAAGATGAATCTCTTGAAAATATATTTAATAAGATTAATTAGAATTCAAACAGAGATATCGCCTTAATTTTAAACAAAAATAATCTATATAAACTCATATTTTATTTAAAGAAAAACAAATATTGTTATTAATTGACCAAATATAAAATATTGATAATAAAAATGTTGATTCGTTGGATTTTGAATCGGACGATTCGAACTCTTGCTGTGCAGCAGCTGCTCTAATCACTAACGGAGTGAGAAAGGATAATTTAACGGACATACTAGTTTTATGACCGTTCTTTTAACCCTAATTTAACTCCGGTTCCGTACCAGAGCTTAGGCATGTAATTATCAATGAAATATTTGATATAAATCCATATTTTACTTAAAAATTATCAAACTTTATTATTATTATTTGACGTGATATAAAATATTGATAATAAAATTGTTGATTCGTTGGATTTTGAATCAGTCATTCGAACCGCTTCCTCTGCCGCAGCGGCTCTAATCACTAATGGAGTGAAGGATAATTTAACGGCAATACTAGTTTTATGACCGTTCTTTTAACCCTAACTTAACTCTGGTTCCGTACGAGGGCTTCGGGATGTAATTATCAATCAAATGAACCGTTAGAAGTTGTTGAGGCTCTCCCTTCAAAAATTAAATGATGATTATTTGCTTTTAATATTTACCATTTAAGGCATGATGGGAGAATTTTTCCAGTTACTCTCATATTTTTCGTAAACATATCAGTAACTAAGTACATTTTGTTTGGGATTTATTATAAATTTTTAATTTTAATTTTTTTAATTTTAAAATTTGACCCTTCCAATAATATTAAGATGTTTTGCTGAAAATAAAATATGTAACATTAGAGTTAAAGATAGTTAAGACATGTGAATGAAAAATTTAGATCAATAAATAGAAAGTCAATATTGGGAAATTTTTGTGGTTAATAATCTTATTTGAGAAATTTAAAGGTATATTTGATTATTATACATTTATATAAGCTAAATAATTATAATTTATATCAATCCTATTTATTTTGTTAATTAAATGTAGTTGTGCTAATTAAAAATTAAATTTGTAATCCAAATAAATTCAGAATCTAGAATTTCACAATGAAAATGCAAAGAAGTCAAATTGGTAATCGTCCTTTTGAAGAGTGTTAATTATATCTGTAATCAAATTAAGCTCAACATTTCGAATTTCACAATGAAAATGCAAAGAAGTCAAATTGGGAATCCTACCTTTATCGAGTGTTTATTTGGCACGTTGCGACGATCTATGTGTTCAGACTGGCGCACGTTGCGACGATCTATGTGTTCAGACTGGTTAATTCGACGGGACATGTACATCTTAGTAAGAAAATCCATATATTTCAAATTTAACCATTAATGCTGCATCTGAGTAAGAAAACTCATTTATTTCAAATTTTACCATTAGTGAGCAGATGGTTTGAGGAATCAGATGTAAAATTTCGTAGATTGTGGGGCACCCTCAACGAAACCCTAACATATGATGGTTTGATAATCCCGTTGGAACAAATTGCCCTGGCACGAGCATTTGGCTGAACAATTGCAGACGAGGTGGCCCTATGGGGCACTGAAGAATTGTTGTGGGCAAATAATTGACCTGGATGTCTTCAATGGTTCTAGTTGAGGAAAATTAGTGTTTCTTTGAGGAAGATTAGGGTTTGTGTTAGTTTGAGAAGTTAAATTGATTCAGGTGACATGTACCTAGTGAATTTACTATTTGTTATATTAAACAAATAAATAATAAAATTTTAATTGTAAATTGGCTACATATAATTTATAAATTTCTCACATGTAAATTAGGTGTTTTATGTGTGTTTATTCAATATTACAAATTTTATGTATTCCTTTTTTATTATAAAATTATTAATAAAATTTTAGTCATAAGATTGTATCTCACTATTTATAAAATATAAATTGGTTAGTTGATATAAGGTTTAATCTTGTGAAATTATTAATTCAAAATTTATAAAATAACGTTGATAATAATCTATAAAGATTAAAAATTATACAAACTCAGTCTAACCTAACACATTTCTAATAACCTCATCTTATATATAGATTACACAATCTTAATAACAAAATACTCCTAAAATTTAAAAAATATATATAATAAAAAATAAATTATATGATCATTTATAATCATTATATTGAAAATTTTGATTATGTGCATGCCAGTGGGATTCGTGTTTCAACGATAGATTCCACAAGGTTACTTTTCTCTATTGTTTTTAATTATTTGTCTAATTATGTACTATAGTCTAAATATTCCTTCCATTAAATAAAAGCAAGGCTAATCTAGGGAGTTAGAATTTCACTTGACAACAAACCTAAAATAAAATAAATGATAATGGCCTTTTACATAAGATTATTTCTAATCAAATTTATTTAAATTAATCAAATAAAATTTAAGATTATTTCTAATCAAATTTATGTAAATTAATCAAATAAAATTTAAGATTACTTCTAATTCAAATTTATGTAAATTAATCAAATAAAAATAAAAATTATTTCTAATTAAATGTATTTAAAATAATGAAATTAAAATTAAAATCATCTTGATCGAAAAAGGTTAATCTAAAAAAATAAACCTCGCGTCATATTAGAAGCTAATATCTAATAAAATTTGATCACTTTGATTTCCAATAAAATTCAGTTTTATTTTCTTTTAATAATTAAATAAATATAAATTAATTAATTAATTATAAAGTTTTTATAGACTAAATTTTATTTTCTTATCATTTTTATTATTATAATATTTTAAAGAAAAATAATAATTAAAATATATGTTCACCACTATCAAGATTATTGAGTGTGGTTTAAGAAAAAAAAATTATAATTATATATGATAGTCCACAAATTATATTGAATAAGATTTCCTCGGATTTAGAACAAGATAATTATTTAAATTTCTGAAGAAAGTTAGGTGGCATTCTAATAAATATAATAACTATAAATCCCAACTATTGAGATTATTTTTATATTTTATTTATTTATTTATTAACGAGAATAAGCAAGGTTTTATAATTAAATCTAAGAGCGAGTACCCATGAAATTAGTTACATTTGTTCATCACATTTCTAGAGGAGTACATCTTATAATAGCATTCTAACAAGAAACAAAATTTTCAACAATCATATATTAGTCAATGCTATTACTCTCATCCTATGGTATCTTATTAAAGTGTGAGAGTGATCTCCCTTTTTCTTGCTAGCCACATTGTACTCCTTGAGGTTAACATCCAAGGCATTGATTTCTTCCTGTAAAGAAAAAAATCTGTGTAGGTAATGCCTCAGTTTCATCGATCTCCCTTTTTCTTGCTAGCAACATTGTACTCCTTGAGGTTGACATCCAGAGCATGGATTTCTTCGTGTAAAGAAAAAACCTGTGTAGGTAATGCCTCGGTTTAATCCATATGCCTGCTAGCCTTGTGTTCAATTCTTGGACCTCTTCCATTAGATTAACAACAGTTGTTAGTGGCTTTTGCAATTTCGTATTCATTACTAACATATCAATTTTTAATGTGTCCATTTTCTGAGGTATATGTGTGACTCTCTCCTTATCTTTACATTTGGTGCACCTTTCTCTAACACTAGCGCCAAGATTACGTTCTTTTCTATACCACATTTTTCTCCACCCAATCAAGATAAAAAAAATTGATCAGCTTTTGTATCTCCAAATATCCCATCTACTCCTTGATGTCATATTCTATTATCACAAGCACATGGTTCAACACTACATAAGACCTTCACCTTCTCCACCTTCACCCTCTCCACTTGCCAATATTTGTTCCTTTCCCACTTAATTATTTGGCCTTGTTATTTGGCCTTATCTCAATTGTATACCAAAGCTTATATTTTTATTATCCCAGTTGTTCTCACTCCGGTTTATCCCTAGTAGAGTTTTTAAACTTGCAAGCTACCTAATTTTATAGAGAGGCATTGGGTCAGACCGTCCATGAACCTCACTGCATTGCTTTTAATCCTAATGAGTTTTAGCTTTTTTGTAACTTTTAATGTTATGTCAATATAAAAATGTTTTAGGATTTTTATGTCACATTTACTGTGTGATATGTAATATAATAGAGAGAAAAAATAGTTGCAAAAATACTCACTTCATTTTGGAATTTTTGAATGTATTGAATATATAGTCTTTAAAAGAAATGATTTTTTATTATCATAAAAAAACAATTTTTATATCTTTTCAATTTTGTATGATGAACAATCTATTTCAAATATATGTGAAAATTACTTCTTCGAAATTAATATAAAATTAAATACCAACTTAATAATTATGATAAATTAATATATATGAAACACATATATTTTTTAAATATTTAAAACCAAAATAGTTTAAAAACAACATAATAAGAAATTAATTAAATTAATTAAAATATGTAATAAAACTAATAAGTTAAAAAAACATAATAAAAACTCAAAAAAAATTAAAATATATAAACCAGTGCTTATGTTAATAAAGGAGGAAACCAATGTGAAATTCATACTTTTATTTACTATTTTTTTTTAAATTTTAAAACAATATAATATATGGATAAATGAAAATATATAAAGCATTACTTATTTTAAGAAAGCGGGAAACCATTGTGAAATTCATACTTTTATTTACTAATTTTTAAATTTTTAAACAATACAATGTATCGATATTTATATTAATGATAAAGGAAATATATCAATAGTTATATTGATGATACAAGTATAATAACATTTTTTTTAAATAAGAAAATGTTTCTTTTTAAATATACAAATGTTTAAGGGTAGTTGTGTTAAGTTGAAAATTTTAAGATAACTAAATATATAAGAAATAATTCTTTTTTTTTTACCAAAAATATAATCTATTAAAATAAATTACACATAAATATAACTAGTATCTTTTTATTATAGTTAATTTTAATAAATAAAATATTAGTAAAAAATCCTATATATTTTAATATTTTATTTTAATAAATTACATAAACTATTGATATGTATTTTAAATCCTTATACCCTCTTGAATGTATATACATTAAAACTCTATATGTTTTAAATTGCTACTTTTAGTCCTATATTATAGAGTAGATCACGGTAGATTTACAAGAGCCCAAAAAATAAGATATGTAATTTTAGAAATTGTTATTTATTATATTTTATTTGCAAATGTTAAATTAATAAGAGGAAAAAGTACATGATATGGAAAAAATTACTTTGCGAAGGCTTTGTTAGCACAGTTGTAACTTTTTGTGCCATTAGTCCTCTTCCCTAAACACGTCGTGCACTGCTTCTGCAGGGTTCTAAACCTCTCTAGGCCTGAGTGGAAGCGTCAATGTCAGGACCCCCACCTAGGCGAGAGGGGTCATATTCCTACCGTGACGCAAAAAAATAGACACCCTTTGTGTAAGGTCATCATGTCAATGGATCGAACGGCTCGTCCTTAGCTGCAGAAACCTCGTTTTTGGAGGTTTAGTGCCAAGAAAATGAAGTTCAAATTCGATGCCTTCCTAAGGTAGAAATCAGTCACAAATTTTTCATCCCAAAAAATCGCTTGGAAAATGCTCGACAGTAGATGAAAGATCATGCATTGATCTACAAATTATTGGGGATTTGGCCTTGAGAACAAGATATTCTGGCCTCAATCGAGAACAAGTGGTCCACAACGGGAAATTTTGAGCTTCGAATCATGTGAAAAGGCTTCTTCACTATGATATTTGAATATCTAGAGGATTGCAAGAGGATCTTCAAAAATAGACCATATTTTATGGGAAGTGCAAGCCTCTTCATCCTCTATTGGGAGGAATGCTATAACCTGGAAGAAGAAGAATTCACCGCGGCTCTTGTCTATGTTCGGATATATTCTCTCCTAAATGATTTTTTTTAACCTGACATCGTGGAGGGAATCGGGAAATCAATAGGAGTGTTTGTAAAAAACTCACACATCACCAAACACCGATGACATGTGACCTATGCCCCGATCTGTGTCCATATGAACATATCTCAACTGCTACCTGAATCCATCGATCTAATCTACCACTACTCTACATGGACCAAACCATTGGATTATGAACATGTCCCTTTCAAATGTCATTATTGTCATGAGTATGGCCATATCTTCCCAGATTTCCCATTTAAAGTAGCAGGCGAATCTCGAGCAGCTATGCTGGCTAAGGATGGTATGTATGTCAACTCGAGAGTGTTAATCATTTGATCATGCATGGGTGTTGAATTGTGTTGTTCGATCAATAGAAGAGGGGCCTGTTTTTTTATTTGTGTTTGCTCGATGAGTTTTGACACCAAGATGAAAGAGTAAATGGAGATGTTCATATGATGTGAAATTTTTTTCTTTGAAGGAGCACAAGGATATGTCATCATGTTATGTTTCCTGCATGATGTTTTTTTCAGATTGATAGTTGTGCTTGTGACAAGATGTCACATGATTTTTAAAGGTCGACTATTGTGAAAGAGGTTCATGTTTAGTCTTCATTTTTAGATCCATGGCATGAGCAGCATTTTAAATTGGAGGATGAGGGAAAGAGGGAAAATATGTCAATGAATTTGCAACCAAAATGTTTGCAGCCATTGTAGAACATTTTATGTGTTGACGCTAAGAAACGAAAGAGGTGGCGAATGAACTCTTCCAGATGTGGAATTTGGAACCATGGAGGTAAAATAATGGCCATTATTTTCTTATTACTCAAGATTTTGGAACTCATTGTTTCATTTCTCTCAAATGTGTTTAATTTGGGAAAGTGGGTTTCAAGGAGAAGCTTGCACCAAATGCATGTATGTGCAAACGAGGAACATGATTCTCAAAGGGAAGAAAATGAGTTAGTTTTCCATGAACCAAGGAATTGATTTGGTACATGAAAGTGTTATATAAGTCAAAAAGCAACCAACACATGTTGGATCAGGTCAGCAATAAAAGGAGAACATTGTTTGAAATGCTAGGGCATTTGGAAGGCAATGCATTTTAGTGAACCCAAATGGTTTTCATGGCGATTTTTCCAAGTAGAATCAAGATGATAGAACTTGGGAAATAGAAGAGTATTGAGTTCTCATGAGATAACCAAATTTTTTGGGTCCAAAAGCATGTCAGTGGGAAGGATAGATCAGAATATGGATTAGGGGTAAAAATTTTCCAAAGAAAAAATTTCTAAGAATTTATCCAAACCACAACGACCAGATCTGACCCACTACCAAGAATTTTGGTGCGATTCGTTTCTCTCAAAACGAAGTCCGTATGAGGAAGTTAGAGCTCAGTGACCATCATTCAGAATAGGAAAATTTTCAAAAAAAGAAAAAAGGTCAAAGGAGTCAAGATAGTTCAACCATGATGAAATTCTCTCCGAGCCAATGACAATGTGACAAGTGTCACAGCAGGATTCATCGAATTTTTTTAGAGGTGAAACTGTTTTATGGATTTGGCTCCTAAGGTTGCAGTATATTTTTCTTTATGTGGAAAGACATCACAACCAGAGGCTAACATGTGGTGCATCCAAGGTCCACCACGTTCCCCCTCTCCATGTTTGAAATCACATTTCACATTCTACAAGGCTCAATTTTAATTTATTGGTGCCCCATAGAAGCCCACTATTGTTATTGGTGCACCCCTTAAATTATTATTGTTATGTAGACTCTAATTATATTGTGACCCAATAGACTCCTATATATATAAAGTATGTCTTATCATTTTTATCATCAAAGAATTGTTCATCTATGTAATGTAAGGAGGTCCCCCCTCGAAGTGGATAATTTTTAATTTCTTGATCTATATTTTGTTCTATTTGTGAGTTGGTTGTAGAAAATGAAATGAGAAAAGTAATACCCATTGACTTGAAATTTGAAACTTAATGTTTCAATTTTTGAGCTACTGTTCAGTGAGAGACAAAAAGGGGACCCACCCAAATATTTCACAAAGAGTGATAAGAGATCGGGTTCACTATTAAATTTGGAGCTCATATGTAAAGCATCAAGAGATGAGGAAGGTGGCTTCAGGTATGTTGTGAGTAGGTAAATGCAGTCATTCAACAAGAAAATAGAATCTCAAATGCTTCTTCCGGGGCAAAGGGAGGCATGGGAGTGATGATGGGCTTGAGGTCGCTTCCGAGGAGTTGAAGAGCTTGTTTTTAGGAAGGGGCCAATGGATAAATTTTTTCTTTGTTGCACAAGTTTCTTATCCAAAACAAAACCAACGAGATATTGTTATTTTTCTAAATAATTAAATTAATTTAAATATATTGATTAAGTATTATTTTTTATAAATTAAATTGAATTTTGTTATCATTTTTCTTGTTATATTATTTTTAAAAAAACTAAGAATTAGAATATATGATTACTGCCATGAATATTTAAAATGGTGTATAATTTTTTCAAGAATAAACATATTTCTTGATTATATATGATAGTCCACAAATTATATTGAATAAAAGTAGCTATATTCAAATGAAAATAATTGCCATATATAATAAGGAAAATTTTATAACCTTTTAAGCAATATTATCACCATAAATCCCAGTTACTTTGATTGCCTTTATATTTTTATTTTAAAATAAAAACAAATTACATTATTAGGTTTATATTACAGATGATTAGAGTCTCTACATTGTTCACCCAGGGATTTCTCGAAGACAAAACCTCAAGGACCAAATTCCTCACTCACACGGTCATCATTGATTGGGATGCCTCACTTGAGGTAATAAAACTAAATCTTACTTGAGAATAATATGTGACATATATGATTATTAGAATGTGTCTTTCATATTTTAGTAAGTTAAAGAGAAAAATGTAAGATCAAATTCTTCTTTTTAAAGAAAATTTAAATGGGGGATAATTAATGTTAAATAATATTAAAAATGATTCAACTATAATGAAAATGAGTTTAATATAAATTTTTAAAAAATGAAAAAAAAAATGTTTATGATAAATTTATTTTAGAATGAATAGCTTAAATTGAATGAAATAACTACTCCACTTAAGTATATGTTTTTGTGCATATATATATATATTATTATTATTTAATTTAATTATCTATTAATGAGAATTTTTTTTCATTTTTTTCAAGTTTTGATTTGTCATGGGATTGTTACAAGGGAAACCAAATTACTGGGAAAAAATAGAGAATATGATAAAAAAATATATAGATTGTCCAAACAATGTATTCATAAACATAGATAAAACTAAAAGAACTTGATTAACTATAAGGGCTACACACTAAAATATGTTTACTAGAAAGCCTAGACCTATCAAAAAAGTAGACACGGATAATTAGAGAAACCATATTTATCATGAGGCTAAGTAGAAGTAGAGATATACACCTCGATCAGATTGATGTTGCCCCTAGATGGAACCACTCGAACCTTGAAAGTGAGCAATATGGGATTCAATTAACTGGAGTATCTTTCACATGTCGTTTTGGTTGAGCACCATCTTGCCCAACATCAACAAGATTTTTTCCCTGGAAAATATCTATCTCGTAGCATCTTCATTCTATAATACATGTAAATAGTCAATGTGTGTTCCTTTTTCCTACCCTCGTATGCCATGCGTGATCTATCCATTCTTAGATGAATTATAAAACACCTTTAAACTGGGAAAACAACCTCTCTCAACCATCATATCAACTTTATAACCTTGTATCTCCTCCTGAACCTCCATTGGCATTTGTTCTTTGAAGCTACCAGTTTATTTTTCCATGCTTAAGTGAGTTCAAGAGCTAGTAAATTTGCTGCATTTGTCATTTTCATGGATGCACTTTGTACATTTCCTTACCAAGGCTAAGGGGTTAGCGGGTTAACTAGATATGAATTCTGCAAGAGGGGCTACGAGATGGAGATTGGTGGAGTATCCAAGGCAAATAAATCATGTTCCAACCCCTAGAGACAACAAAATATTTGAGGTGGACAGAACGACAAGGATATAGAACAATGGAAAAAACAAAAGTGGTGTCAAAATGGAGTGCGAGACTATAATAAAGGCACATAAGGGTAGTCACCACTCAGAGAAATCATGGCAGACTAGAGGGAGAATGGGTGAAAATGACCCCAATGCTAGAGAAAACTACACAGATTGAACCATCAAATATCATTAAGGAGCCATAAAATAGCTTTGGATATGAGGAATGAATATGAGAGATGGAGCCAGATTCAATAATGATGGAGGAATAATGGCCACTACTAACCTCCCTTCCATTTGTGTGAGGTTCATGTGTATATGGGCCATGACAGTACAATAACTCATATGTCTCTATAGTAATAAATATAGGCTCATGCCACATTTAGAGATGGAGTCTCACATGGATGCATGTCGCCCTTAACAATTGCGGGATGTGACAATGACCCTCCTTATCCAAATATCACAGATTAAGAAGAATTTGTATTGATCAACAATGGCATATCATATATATGTTTAACTTTAATGATCTCTTAACATAAATAATGTTGTTTTCTCCATTCTCTTAGTTTATGTATACAAATTTATTGAATTCAATTTAAAGATTTTGTATATTTTATTAGTTTTATATACTTGTCTTAAAATTTAAAGATACAATTTTATCTACTTATTATGTTTTTTCTAGCATTTATATTGTTTAAGATGGTTTAGTTAGATTTTTTTTATATTTACTTCTCAAAGGATTATGAAAAAAAGATATAAAGAAATGTAATTTCAAATCCTTAAAACATGGGGGGTTTTGAAGTTGTTGATGGTGTGCTATTGGGTAGTTGGTCACTGTTTAAATACTTTTAACATATTCTCAAAAAAGGATTCATTTCTCTAATTTTCATTTCCAATTAATTAAAAGTGTGAAGTTAGAGACAGTGTATGAAGATATCAAAGCGAGATTAAAGCATGGTTTTCAACCTTATATCTCCTCCATAGAGACAGTGTATGAAAATATTAAAGCCAGATTAAAGCATGGTTTTCAACTTTATATCTCCTCCTCCTCATAGTCTATATTGACTATCATAATAGATCCTCAACCGAAAGTTGTGAAGGACATTATAAATTATGCATAAAGAGATCAATAAATTGATTTTGAACCATAAATCTCATACTGCTCACAATATTGAAGGGAATCATTGTGTGCTCATAAAAATCAACATTTAGCCTATACAGGATAGCAAACACTCTTCAAGTTGGAGGGCATTAAACTAACACGTTTCCTAGCATTCTACAAATTAAAATTTTTTGAATTTGATATTTGGATAACTAAACTTCAAATTGATAACATTTATATAAGCTAAACACTTGTAATTTATATCAATCATATTTATTTTATTAATTAAATGTAGTTGTGCTAATTAAAAATGTCACACCTCCCAATTTTTTTTTTTTCAAGACAACGTATTCCTTTTCCACTAGCAAATTTTCCGCTTCTATTTTAAATACAATCTATACATATTGGTGAATTTCAGTACCAAATTTCACACCTGTTCAACTTATTAAGTTCAACTAAAGTGCAATTTAATAACTCCAAATAAAGTGCCACTTTATTAAATTCAATATATATATATGTTTATATATATATATATATATAGATATTTAATATCCTACCCATAAAAATCTAAAGTGAAACTTTATTAAATCCAATATATATATATATATATATATATATATATATATATATATGTATTTATATATATATATATATATGGGTATTTAATATCCTACCCATAAAATCATCAATGCCTGCTCCTTAATCCAATTCATAAATATTTATATATCCTACCTATATGCATATATATATATATATATATATATAGGTGGTTAATCTCCTAACCATTAAAATCATTCCATTATATACGACATTTAACCCATCGCATAATGTAGGATTTAAATCATTCCCTCTTTACCTTTTTAAAGTCACATAACATAACATGATTATATCCTCATGTAAATTCGCATAGTAGGGTTTGTGATATTATGGTTTAACGCCACATACATGTGAAGGATGAAACATGTAATGAATAACTAAAATGGGCGTATGAAGTTATTATGCAGAACTTACACTATATACGTGTATTACGGTGGCATGGGTATGCGCTACCGTTTTCTATAGTTAACGTCGGCATGTTACCACTGATAATTAACTTTCGCCATGTACAGTGCAGGTACCATATACAGTGATATGAATTACACCCGCGATCTTTCCCAAAATAATTTGTGTGTAACCGCCAGAAGTAAGATTTCACTTCTTTTTGCCACGTAAGAATTTTCTAAGGTCGATTATATGCTGGAGTGTTCATGTTGTGCACCAGCCGCGGCGGCGGTCTGCGTTCTCCTCTTTCTTCTGTACTTCATACATCGCTTCAGACCAATTTCCATGGAAAGAAGGATACACGCATTCCACGCAGAGGCGAGGAACTCTGCAAGGTTATCGGCTGGCGTTCACTTTCGCCCCCCCTCGGGAGAGATAGGTTTTTGACCACGGTACTGTTCCTCTGTGCTCCCAGCTATACGTGCCTTCAGTAGGGGTCACTTCAGCAGGATGAACGCACAGCTTTACAGACATTCCGCCGGCTCGATGCACAAATTTAGAGTTTGAGAAAATCAATTGTTATGGGATGGTACAGATCTACCTACTCATCCTGATCCCTAAAATCCCTCTCGGGATTTCGTGCGACTAGATGTCGATGCGGATTAGGGTTGAGTCTCTGGCCTGTACCCCAAACCTGGAACAAATTCTTGTGTGTAATAATGTATATTTAGGGTTAGGGTTTCGGTTTCACATTTTAAACCCCTCCCCATTCGGATCATTATTATTTCATTTGTTGTGTTCAGTTCTATTTGCTCTCTGTGTTTTTTTTTTATTTCTCCACCCTGCAGGCAGATGTTCCTGAATCGCTCCCCTCCCTTGTCATTCACGCGTACGTTTTGGTTGAAATAAAGGTTCGGGTTGTTCTGCGGAATAGAAAAACCAGGGTTTAATAGTCAAGTGAATGCGCGTTCTCATTGATGCAGGATGACCCCTGGTGCATTGCGTGCCCTGTCTTCTTCTGGTGCAAAGACCGTGCTCGTTCCCAATCATCCTTTGGGATTACGATGGTAAACAAACTTCTTTAAATTCTGCATTGTAGGTTAGTTATGGCACGTTGGTTTTTTTGTTTTTTTTCTTTCGGTTTCATGTCGTTGTGTGTTATCAATTTCTTGTTTTCTAGAGGTTATGTTTATGATACGGGTTATAGTGCGATGTGTATATTTTGAACTCGTACCTTCGTTGGAATCGCCTCACTGTCGACATGCAGGGTAAGGGGTCAGCGCGCGCACCACTGTTCCGAGCCTTACTATTACTCTCAGAATATTTATAATTGAAATGTCACTCTGTGTTTAATGGATGAAACGCTTATTGCGTGAGTACGCTTCTAATACTGTAGGGACCAACCATTTATTTACCCGAATGATTCTCTTTCTGGGTTCAAGAAATGAATGATAGGTATTATATTTATGTGATTACCTACTTTCATTCCGATCAATAACTAAAGCAAGTCTATTCGAATTTAGAAATAATACTGCTGGCATGGCGTTTTTTGTTTTCGTCCTTATTGTTAATTTTTTTTTTTATACATCTGTTATCCTTTGTTTCTCGTTTATTAATACATATCTCGGCGCTAACATACATGCAATATACTTCGTATTTCACTGGTTCCATACGGCATAATTTTAGGCATGCACTCTTTTCCTGAACTTGATGTTTACGCAGGTGCGGGACTCAAAGTCTCCCATGTCACCACTACAGAGATGCGCCGAACGGGATCTAGGACCTGGAAATAAATAATGATTTTTGTTTTTGTTTTTGCATTAGCCGATCCTCCGGCGTTTACCCAGTAATGATCATTCTCATACTATCACTGTAATAAATAACGATTTCATTTTTTTTTATCTAATCGACCTTACGGGGTCCCACAGTAAGAATCGTGTTACTATTATGACGACAGAGCTAAGATTATTACCCACTCTTTTAAATATGATGTCACGCCTACGTATGACTAATTTCCATAGTTATTAACTCGTCTTACTTCTGTTAGTTTAGAGCCAAAGGTTCTTTGTGTTGTTTTTTTTTTCTTCTTTTGATTTGATTATATATATACTATGTCTCCCAAGCCGGAATTTCGGTTAGGGCCTTTAATGTGAACTTCACAATTCTTTAATTTCCTTTTTATATACCTTTGTGATGTCCATGACTACTAATATGGATTCAATAATTTGTCTCTAGAAATGTGGAATCTAGAATAGAGATTTCTTTCCTTTGGTGCTTTCAGTTTTTCTTTCCAAAGAGGTTTACTATTTATAAAGCACTAGGATGCTATGTTATAAAAATTCCCATTCTTTTCTATTTGTTTGTGTATGAGCTCGGATTTTAGATTTCTCTATAGTAGATATTGAAATGCAATCCTTGTAATTTAAGTAGAAGCAGAGTAAAGTTACCCCAAATTTTTTGTTTATTTTATTTAGAGTAATAGTCTTCCAGATTTGAAACCAGCAATGGTTGAAGAATTTTGCTAGAAGCTTGTCTATGATTTGGATTATCTACCACTGGGCAGAGATTTCAAGGGTCATTCTTATGATTACTACAGCTAGAGGATAATTTATTCTTGATTTATAAATAACTCAAAATACTTATTCCCCTATCTTTGCTTCTATTTTAGGGTACCATGTAAATATCAGTTTTGCTACCATCTTTTTATAGCATACCTATGAACATAAAATTTCACCTTTGTGTATATCAGAACCAAGTTAGTATTTAATTATCTGTGGAGAATAAGTACTTTCAGATTTAAACTGACTTGGTTTAAAGATTCTGTGGGTTTCTACACTACAGATTTCTGGTCTACAACTAAATAGAATCTGGAAGGTGAATGCCTTAGGATGGATTCTATTAAATGTAGTGCTAAAATCACACATACCATTCAAATTGATTTTATATGTAGCCAATTCATACCATAATAAATCCAAATAACAGAAATTTCAGATACATACCAATATTGCAAATGACCAACCTCCCAACCTTAGAGTCCTCTTTGTCTCCCAGAACTCACCCCCGAGCTGAGATCACCTCCATCACAGATCAACCTCTGATCTACTTAGGAGCAGCTTATTTAAGCTCATATTTCCCCAAAGCATGTTTCTAATTCTGCGTCCAGAATAGCAGGATGCTTTCTTTCCTGTTTAGCCTAGGCTTCCCATTTTGGGACTCTTTAAAGCTATTTTATGCTTTTCCTCAGCTTTTCCAGCTTTTTCTCACCTCTTCCCAACTACTCCTCTTCATTGGGGAAATTTAGATTCCTCCTCAAATCTAAATTAATTTCTTTGAAGGATTTTTGAAAGATTTTTGGGGATTTGTTGCCTTATCCATCCTCATGGATTTGGCAAGTGATCTCTAATTCTCATCTTGGTCAAAATGCACAATCATTTTATTTATTTCATCAATTTAATTATTAAATTACATTCACACCATACTTATCCTTTGGGGTCCACTCCCCCTTAGGATTAAAGTTCAAATGTCTAACTTTTTCAAATTCAACACAGAAATTGGGGGTGTTACATATTCCCCCTCTGAAAATAAACACCGTCCTCGGTGTTGTTATTCAACTACTAGAGTTCATTTAAACAAAAATGGATATTTCTCCATCATTTCAGCTTCCCTTTCCCAGGTAGCTTCTTCAGCAGTAAAGTGCTTCCACTGCACTTTTACTCTGGCTACTGTTCTGTTTCTCAATTCAATTTCTTCCTGCTCCAATATTTGAAGCGGTTCTGGCAGAAACTCCCCTTCTGGTTCCACCTGTACAACATTCCAATCAACTATGTGAGAAGCATCATGCACATATCTTTTTAGTAATGAAATATGAAACACATTATGCACTCTAACATGGGGTGGTAAGGCCAGCTTGTAAGCCACTGGTCCCACCCTTTCTAAAATTTCAAAAGGCCCACAATATCTAGGAGCCAGTTTTGCACAACTTCCTGCATAAAGTGTGCTCTTTTTGGGTTTGATGCGCAAATGCACATGATCCCCCTCTTTGAATTCTCGGTGCACACTTTTCTTATCAGCATAGCTCTTCTATTGATCTTGTGATGTCTTGATATTTCTCTGTATCTGTTTAACAATTCTTTCCATTTCCTGTAAGGCATCAGGTCCTAGCATCAATTTATCCTCAGGTTGGCTCCAACTTAAAGGAGTACGACACTTCCTACCATACAGTGCTTCAAATGGGCTCATCTTGATAGAGGATTGGTAGCTGTTATTATAAGCGAATTCAACTAAATGCAAATACTCTTCCCATTTTGATGGTCTATCCATCACATACATTCTCAGCATATCTTCCAATACTTGATTAATCCTCTTTGTTTGCCCATCGGTTTGAGGGTGATAGGCAGTACTAAAATTCAGCTTAGTACCCATCCCTCCAAACAATCCTTTCCAAAATGATGCTGTAAACTTAGCATCTCGGTCGAAAACAATTACCTTGGGAACTCCATGAAGCCTTACTATCTCCTTCAAGAAAACATTTGCTACTTGAGCTGTCCCAAAGGTAGACTTCACTGGTATAAAGTGGGCAGCTTTGGTGAGAGTGTCTACTACGACCATCACAGAATCATGTTGATATTTAGTTTTGGGTAATCCTGTTATAAAATCCATGGAGACCGTGTCCCATTTCCATTCTGCAATTGGCAAAGGGTTCAAAAGACCTGCTGGATGTTGATGCTCAACTTTGACTAGTTGACATTCCATACACCTACTTAGATATTCTGCCACATCTCTCTTCATACCTGGCCAGAACAACTTCTTCTTCAAGGCTGTTAACATCTTTTGGTAGCCTGGATGTCCTGCATAAGGCTGTTTGAGATATTCATCCAAAATTTCTCTTTTTAATGACTCTACATTTGGAATATACAACCTGTTTTTGTAATATAGTAGCCCTTTTTGATTCTGAGTGAAATCAGTTTTATCCCTTTTCTGTAGTTTCACCAAGAGTGTTTCATAGTTGGGATCCTGATTTGCTGCTTTTCTCACCAATTCCTCTACCTCCATCTGGGCACTACTCCCAATGCTGTTTAAATTTTGACAAGCATTTCTACTTAAAGCATCAGCAACTTTATTTTCTTTTCCCTTGATATGTTTTATGTCCATATCAAATTCACTTAAAAAGGACAGCCACCTGGCTTGTCTTGCGTTCAGGTCAGTTTGGGAAAAGAAGTATTTGAGGCTAATATGATCAGTCATCAATGTGAACTTTTTCCCAAGAAGATAGTGCCACGACATTTTCAGAGCATGGATAACAGCTGCAAATTCTAAATCATATGCACTATAATTCTGTTCATGTATTTTTAGTTTCCTAGATTCATATGCAATAACTGAATTTTCCTGCACTAGAACTCCTCCTAGCCCCTCTCTGCAAGCATCTGTACATACCACAAACTCTTTATCAGGATCAACAATTTTTAATATAGGGGCTGAAATAAGTTTTTGTTTTAATTGTTCAAAACTGTTCTGACAATTCTCAGTCCACACGAACTTGACACCCTTTCTTTGCAATGAAGTGATGGGATGTGCTATGGCAGAAAATATCTCCACAAATCTACGATAATAGCCTGCTATCCCCATGAATGACCTTACTGCTGAAACATCAGTTGGAATCGGCCATTCTTTAATTGCTTTTATCTTTTCAGGGTCAACTGCAAGCCCTTTTTCAGAGATAATGTGACCCAAATATTGAATCTTATCCTTGTAAAATTCACATTTACTGAACTTAGCATATAGCTGATTTTCTTTCAGAGTTTGCAACACTATCCACAAATGTTCCTGGTGTTCCTCTCTGTTTTTGGAGTAGACTAAAATATCATCTATGAACACTAGAACAAACTTATCCAAATACTTATTTAACACACTGTTCATCAGGCACATAAAGGTGGCAGGGGCATTTCTCAGTCCAAAAGGTAGGACTACAAATTCGTAGTGTCCATACCTGGTTCGAAAAGATGTCTTGCTAATATCTTCTTCTTTGATTCTAAGCTGGTGATACCCAGTCCTTAAGTCAATCTTTGAAAAGACTGAAGCTCCTCTCACTTGATTGAAAATATCATCAATTCTAGGTAAAGGGTATCTATTCTTGATGGTCAACTTGTTCAGTTGACGATAGTTAATGCACATCCTAAAAGTCCCATATTTCTTTTTCACAAATAAGACAGGTGCTCCCCACGGAGACACACTTGGTCTAATGTAACCTTTATCTAGTAATTATTGCAGCTGCATCTTCAACTCCATAAGTTTAGGCGGACTCATTCGATAAGGGGCTCGAGAAATAGGTGTGGCTCCCGTCACCAGATCTATGGAAAAATCAATTTCCCTTTTGGGGGGAAGATGAGGAATCTCATCTGGGAAAACTTCTTTAAATTCTCTTACCACAGGTAGTTCACTCATCAGATTTTCTTCAGTTCTCTGTTCTACTTCTTCCACATGCACCGCATAGACTTGGTATCCTTTTCGAGCTGTTCTTTTCAATTGTAAGGCTGATATTTGTCTTACTGAAATAGATTTTGGTTTTCATTTTAAGGTAAAAGGTTTCCCCTCTTCATCCACACAATGCAGGGTTTTATCCCAGAAGTTCATCAAGGATTTCTTCTTTTCCAGCCAATCCATTCCTATCAGTAAATCATAGGATCCTAATGGTAATATGTTCAGATTTACTTCTGTTGGAAAACCATTTAATTATATTGCTGTTTTAGGCAATTTATGTGTTACTTTTCTCTTAGTCCCAGTGGCCAGCTGTACCAACCATGACTGCTGAAATTTTTCAGGTTTAATTTTACATTTTTCTACAATTCCAGGACTAATGTAACTCAAAGAAGCACCTGGATCAATCAAAACAGTAACAGGTAGGTCAGAAATCTTACCCTCCATTTCCACCATGGTTTCTTGATGTTCTGCTTGTCGATTTTCCAATGCTGCACTGATAGTTGGTATATTTCTGGCTATGTCATTTACTGTTGTTGCTTCTCGCTCTCTGCTGATCATATGAATATTTCTATGGGGGTAGTCTCTCATCATATGGGGTTCTCCACAGCCCCAAAATTTCAAAGGTTCCTTCATTCTGACTGTCCCTTCCTTTTTATTGTTCCCTTCTACTAGTTTTGAAGCCACTTGGGACTAAGCAGTTTGGCTTTCTTTTGGTTTATTGAATTTTTTCCACTGATGATCTCTACCAAAATTTCTTAGATATGCTGGTTTTGGTCTTTTACCTTTGAACTCACCCTTGTTCAGCCAGCTCTTCCCTTGTTCAGCTTTACCTTTAAACTGCTGATAGCATAATCTTGCTTTTCTAACAGCTTCATCCATTGTCTTTGGGTTGTCAAACTCAATTTTCTCCTTGTACATAGTAGGCAGGCAATTTAAAAACCTTTGTACCTTTGCCTTTTCTTCCCTAATGTAAGGGACATATCTCAGTAAATTTGTAAACTTAGTGACAAACTCATCGATAGTGAGCTGTCCTAGTCTAAGTTCATGGAATTCTTTAGCTTTATCATCATAATAACGTTCGTTCAAATAACGATTTTTGAACTTAACCTGGAAGTCTTCCCAAGTAACTGTCTTTTCATCAATGGCATGTACCATTTTTGTCTCTTCCCACCACAGTGTAGCTTTTCCTTGTAGCTGGTACACAGCTAATCTGGCTTTCAGATTGCTTTCATATTCATAAACTTGGAAATACTTGATCATGTTCAGCAACCAAGCTTCAACATCCTCCTCCTTCTTCCCATCATAGGAGGGAGGTTTGATCTTTCGGAACTCACCCTGCAGTTCTCTTTTCTGTTTATGCTACTGTCTCGCAGCATCATCATCATCAGACTCTTCCATCTTTCTCTTCCCGGAACCTTCACCTTCTTGGCTGTTCCGGGAAGTGAGTTCTCTGATGAGCTTTTCCTGCTCCTTACTGGCTGATGACAATATGTCATTCTGGCTTCTTAGTTCAGCCAATTCCCGTTGCAATCGG
Organism: Pinus albicaulis; assembly: GCA_034641835.2. NCBI lineage: Eukaryota > Viridiplantae > Streptophyta > Pinopsida > Pinales > Pinaceae > Pinus > Pinus albicaulis. The sequence continues at coordinate 22,838,310 of MU968450.1, forward strand.
TGCAACATAGCCATTACCGGTGCATTGGGATCTGGAGTAGCAAACTCATTCATGCGGATGTATAAATTCTCCCTCTTCAGCCATTTGCTTTCTTGTACACACTCATCGTTTAATCGGTCAAACACAACAAAAATAAATTAACAATCTCTCTGTGCTCAATAACATGTCGGAATTTTTGTGAGCACATAACAACAGCCAGTTTTGCACTTGGGCTCGATACCATTGTAACACCTCCTAATTCAGAATATTTTTTTTTTTTTTTCCTATTTAATATCTCGATTAAGATTTTCTCCCACGATAATGTCCTAACAACATTCAATATTTCCCCATGTGTACCTTAAAAACCCATTTTATAAAGTTTCATAGCATGAGGTGTTCCTAGATGTAATATAAATCAGGAATAGTTGTTCCATAACGGTGTTCCATATACAAATTCATAACGGCTGTCCCATATTTATATATACACTTATATAATAATAAATACCTATTCCATATGTATATTTATATACTTGTTCCATATATAAATTCATATAAAGTGCCATATTATTAAATCCAACTTATTAACTCAACTAAGTGCAATTTATTAATTCCAAGTAAAGGGCCATTTTATTAAATCCAATATATATATATGTTTATATATATATATATATATATATATATATATATATATATATATTTGTTATTCTACGTAAAAATCTGAAACTTTACTAAATCCAATACATATATATATGTATTTATATATATATGGGTATTTAATATTCTATCCATAAAACCATCGATGCGTGCTCCTTAAATCCATTTCATAAATCTTTATATATCCTACCTATACGCATATATACATATATATAGGTGGTTAATATCCTAACCATGAAATCATTACATTATATACGATTTTTAAACCCTCGCATGCGCGGGGTTTAATCATTCCTTCTTTACTTTTTTTTATTTTATAACACAACATGATTATATCCATGTGAATTCGTGAAGTAGGGTTTTGTGATCTGATCGTTTAATTACATACTGCGACGGACGCAACACAACAGTGAGTAATTAATCGGGGCGCATGATTATTATTCGGTTCTACACTATATGCGGTTATCACGGTGGCGTGTGTATGCGCTACCATTTTCTATGATTATCGTCGGATGATACCACGAGATTTAACTTTCGCCATGTACGGTGCAGGTAACCAACACGGTGATATGAATTACACCGCAATATTTCCCAAATACTTGCGTGTAACCACCGAGGTAAGTTTTCAATTCTTTTTTCCACGTAAGAATTCCCTGGGGTTGTTCATAGGTGATGTTCATGTTGTGCACCGGTACGACGGCGGTGCATTCTCGGCTTCTTCTCCTTATTAACCACATCACCTCAGATCAGTTACTATGGAAAGAAGGACACACGCGTTCCACGAAACAATGAACTGCAAGGTTATCGAGGCGCGTTCGCTCTCGGCCACCTCGGGAGAGATTTTTGCCCACGGCTTGTTCACCGGGGTCACTTCACGGGGATGAATCGCACGACCTTGCCGACTTTTCCGTCGGCTCGATGCACAACTTTCGTCGAGAAAGTCGGTTGTTGGGGATGAGTACGGTTGCCAGCGGCCACGATCTCGAAAATCCCTCTACAAAGGTTTCGATGCGTGGCGCGTGCGGATTAGGGTTGCGTCTCTAGCCTTCACGCCACACATGAACTCTTGCGTGTACTAAGTTCGATCTAGGGTTAGGGTTTCGGTTTTTCACGTTTAAACCCCTCCTCCCTGGAATCGTTATTATTTCATTTCGGTTTCGATTCTTGTTTGCTCTCTGTTTGTTTTCGTACTCCACCATGCGAGGGATTTGGATGCGTCGTCGGGCGGGTCCTGTCTTCTTCGGTGCAAAATAGTATTCGTTCAAATCCTCCTTGTTTGTTCCACGATGGTAAAGAACTTCTTTTACATTCTGCTAACCTTCAGGTCTTACGCCTATGTGATATATGGGTTCTCTTATTTTTTGGTTGTTCGCTACGGCTTAGCAATTTTTGGTTTTCCCGAGATTATGTTTATTATACGCTTATAGTGTGACGGGTATATTTGGAACTTGCTCTTTATTGGATTAGCCTCACTTTCGTTAGGGGTAAAGGCTCGGCCTCGCGCACACTATTCCAGGAGCCCTACTATTATTCCCATAATATTTATAATTGGAGATATCACTTTGTGTTTGTTTTAACGGATCAACCTCTTTTTGCGTGACTATGCGCTGTCATGAGAGGACCAACATTTAGTTGACCGAATGGTTTTCTTCCCTGTTTCGGGGAAATGAATGACGGATATTATGTTTATGTGATTACTACTTTCGCTCGGCTTATAACTAAAAGCGAGTCCATTCGATTTTAGAAATAACGGCCACTGCGGAATGGCGTTTTTTTTTGTTTTTCGTTCTTATTGTTAAATAAATTTTATTTTTCAAATACATCTATTATCCTTTGTTTCTCGTTTGTTCATACGGCTCTCGGCGCTAACGGGCATGCCGGACTGTTTCGTATTTCAGCCGGATTTCGATACGACATAATTGTGAGCATGCGGTTATTTTCACAGACCGATGTTTACTCGGGTGTGGGGCACTCGAAACCTCCGTGCTCAATATTATAGAGAGGCACGTGCAGGTTATGACCCGGAATTAGAGAAAATATTGATTTCGTGTTCTTTTGTTTATGCGTTAGCGGAAACCCTTGACGATTTACCCATTAATCATCATTTGCATACCCTCGAGTGTAATGAATAACGATTTCATTTTTCTTTTTGATCTGGTCGGCCTTACGAAGTCCCCGTAAGAATCGTTTTACTATTATACGGGCGAGGTTAAACTGTCGCATCTTTTAACTATGATGCCAACTACTTGCTAGATAATTCTCATAGTTATTAAATCGTATTACTCTTGTTAACTAAGCACCAAAGGTTTTTTCTGTGTTTTTGTTTTCCTTTCGATTTAGTTATATATATCATGTCTCCCAAATCGGAGTTTCGATTAGTGTTTTATCGGTTACCTGCTGTTAATTTTATTTAACATTAAAAAGATCCTCGAAAATGCAGTGGCTATAAAAAATTCGACGGCCAAAGGGTTTCGTTTAAACATGGCGAAATGACGTATTTTAAATTGGCTTGTCACACATTTATGAAATTTGACTATGCATTTATTCAATTAGTCGTAGGAATCATATATATATGTTTCGTTTTTACATAATGGATTCGTATTAACATCTCCTTTTTGCACATATATAATTCATATATATGTTTTTAAGTGATTATAACTCCTTTTTTTTTCTTTTTTCTTTTATATATATAATTCCATACATATGATTCATATTTGTATCTCCCTTTTGACCTATATAATTCATATATATATAGGTATAGCCCATGTGCGATCTGTGTAAAAAGGGCCTATTGGTATTGGTTCTTGATACTTTTAATATATAGATATTTTGTTAAAAGATTTTACATGATTTAATAGTTCATTTGATGGTATATATTGAGCATAGATTAAATCCATAGCCATAATATTTATTTCAATGTTTAGAGTGAATTCCAATTGCAATACATTCCATAAATACTAGAAATGCTAGAATACTTCCATAGGTAAAAATACTTCTTTATCTAGAGAAGGTCGGATTCCATATTCGAATGTCTTTACTTTCTTACCTCGATTCTTGCTACAATTTTTCTAATATACTTATGAACATATACTATCACCTTGTATCTATATGAACAACAAAATGTTTAATTATCTGTAGAGACGAAGTAACTTGATTTAAACCGACAACTTAGTTTAGAATTTCACGGGGTTTCTACTCTATGGATTTATGGTCTACAACTAACCGAACCTGGAAGGTGAAAGCCTTAAGATGGACTGGTAAATGTAGCACAAGGTCATTCATACCATTAAATTTGTTTTTATATGTAGCCAATTCATACTATCATAAATCAAATATCGAATTTCGGAACATACCACAATGCACGGATGACCAACCTCCCAACCTTAGAGTCCTCTTTGTCTCCACGAACTCACCCCAGAAGCGAGAGATCACCTCACAGAACAAATCAGCTTCCCCCCGGTACGCCCAGCAGCGGCTTATTTAAGCTCATATTTCCCCAAAGCATGTTTCTAATTCTACGTCCGAGAATAGCGGATGCTTTCTTTCTGTTTAGCCTAGGCTTCCCATTTTGGGAATCTTTAAAGGTATTTTATGCTTTTCCTAAGCTTTTCCGGCTTTTATTTTACCTCTTTAACTACTCCTCTTCATTGAGAAATTTAGATTCCTCCTCAAATCTAAATTAATTTCTTTCAAGGATTTTTGAAAGATTTTTGGGGATTTGTTGCCTTATCCATCCTCATGGATTTGGCAAGTGATCTCTAATTCTCATCTTGGTCAAAATGCACAATCATTTTATTTATTTCCTCAAATAAAATATGCAAATACATTCACACCATACTTATCCTTTGGGGTCCGCCCCCTTTAGGATTAAAGTTTAATGTCTAACTTTAAAAAAAAATTCAACACACAAATTGGGGGTGTTACAGGCGGTTTATGTGGTTGTTGTTGATCCATATTGGGTTCCCCGTAAAACGAAATTTGACAAGACACAATGCTTTGATTATAAATATTATATAATTGGACGAGAACCATTAGGTAAACGCTAAAATAAAATTGATTGAGGAAAATCCTAATAACTATCTTTTTTAAATATTCAAATGCATCATTTACATTGGTTTAATGGCTCTAATTGAATTTATTGGCATGGAGGAGATTAATGTAGATAATGATTATAAAATGAAAATTACTTTCATCTGAAAAGATTGAATTTATTCATAATGAATTCATAGAAAAATGTGGTGGGGATAAGGGAAAAGTTAATTAAACCTTTCGAATAGTGTTTAATGGAAATAGGTTATCAACTTGATGAAAAAATGAAATCAAAATATCAAAAAAATCATTCAAAAATATTAGGAATAGCTGGATAACATTTTTTTAGGTTAGCATTCGTGGAAAGATATGGGAATTGATTGATGAGATTTTTTGAGCGGTGGTAAGAATATTTCCATAAAAAATCGGAAGGTTAAAGAGTAAACCCATAATATGTACCAACGATGAGCTGAGGTCCTAAAATGAAGCAAATTCCGAGAGGATATGACTATCACACCTTGGAGAAAAATGAAAGAGTGAAGGATGAGAAACTAGTCAAATCAATACTATTTTGTGTGAATTCGGAGTGAATTATCAATGCATGAAATGTGCACGGAAATTTAAAAGTAATTTTGTTGAATTATTTCTACTTTTCCTTTGATTAATTTTCTCTTAAATAAAACATAATGTTTTTGGTAGGTTATTTATACATATCACTATATTAACAATTTTAACTTTATTTATTCGAGTTAGAAGATTTATATGGAAATACAACAACATATGTAAAATGTTGAATGAAGAAATTGGGTTGATGTTGTGCGCCACTACCTAGAATCAAGTTCTACAACAACACTTCAATATTTTTATATTGCATTCAATAAGGTATGTTTATTTATAAATTAATTTTATTCATATGTAAAATATATTTATTTTATGTATATGTGTGTGTGTGTGTGTGTGTACGTAAATATAAATTAAAGATGTCGAAGAAGGATGGAAAGGGAGTACCAAATACTTCCAAAAGTTTCATTGAAAAAGATTAATTTGGAAAATATGTGAAAGAAACATCTTATGAATGTTGAACATGATCCTACTCTTAATAATTTCATTTGAGATGGGCTCAACAATTTCCAATATCAAATAATACAAAGTGATTGTGAAGACATTGAAAAACTCATACCTAGGAATATGCCCTAGTTATTGCGTGTTCCTCATGGTTTCAATTTGCGAGTCATGGAGAATATGATGAGAACCATATACTTATCAAGATTTTAGTAAAGAAGTTAGAAAATTTTCAAGATGCTGCAACATCACCACTTTTAAGATTTGTGACATCTCACTCGGACGCATAATTTGCAATGCTATTAACAAGCTTCAAGGGAAAAATAAACTCAAGGATGAAACTTGTGGTAAGACATGAAATTGTATGTGTTCGATTACGGCTAATTTTTTTTTTATTGATGTACAATTTAATTGAAATTTTACTATGTTATGTTACGAGCATTAGTCAAATCTTATTTCTTAGAAGATCGACCTATTATAAATAATTGTGATTTAATCCATGTTGAATGTTGGACCAAAGATAGCTATAAGCCTATTCATACGCTTTGAGTAGATGGGAAGAGTCATAGTCTCGTCTTGGTTCATGATGTTGTTGTAAGAAAAATAACATATGAGGATAAGAATGCAAAAGGAGATATAGTTAACATTTATCAAAAACCACAAGCATTGATTAACTATCTTATAGGTCTATGTTCAAATGAAGGAGATTGGGTTTTGGTTGTTATTTTGAGTTCATGTAAGTTTTATTATATAAAATTGAACTTAAATATTTTTAGTTTTAGTTTTTATGTGTTTATACCTAACTTTCTTAATTATGTTTTGTGTGAGTGATTGGGTACAACACTAACATGTTGCCTAGAAAAGAAATAATTGCATTGCCATTGAGAAAGACCCGGTGTAATGTAAATTTATTCAAGAATTAGTACTCTTCGATTTCTTTGAGATGCAATGCAAGAAGTTTGTTTTAGGAAAGGGATTTTAATGAATCACGTGTGGCAAAAAAAGCAAAGGAACCTCAACCACCATTATATGGAATGATTGGAAAACTTTGAAAAGGTTTTGCGGACATGAAAGATCCATTAGAAGATGACGATGACGAAAATAAAGAGCGGCAAATGTTGTGGAAGAAAGTCACGATGTTCTAGAAGATGTTGAACATGGATTAGTTGATATTATCGATCTGACTTTGAAATTATGCTTGCAAATAAAGCTCAATTTTGAGAAGATTAATCGGTTTACTTTTAATGTTTAGACTTTGATATTCTATGAGAAAAAGTCCTTATTTTTGCAAAAAATATGCTTACTATTAATTTTTGACATAAAAATTCCAAAATAAATACTATTTTCTTAAGTTGTTTTGTTAAAATTTACCCAAAAAATAGTTTATTTAACATGTTTTCTTAACAAAAACTCTCACAATGTGTATTTTTTTCATTATTTATATTGAAAATGTGTATTTTTGTCATATGGTTAAAAATATTGGTTATTTAGTGACAATTATTTGATGTGCATTGAAATATTAATTAACAATACACAAACATATAAAAATTCCAAACTTTAAAATATTGACCCTTTTTTTCATTTTTTAACAATGTGAAAAATGAAGATTTCATTACAAAAAAAATTAATTAAAAAAAAAACAAGCACATAAATACACAAAAATAAACATCTGTTGAAGAAGAAGACATTAGAAAATGTAGTGTCAAAATCAACCCTCCCCAAAAAGTGGTCATTATGCACCACCACTTTTCAAAATCGACATAGTAATCATGACATTAAAAAAAAAAAATTTAAGTGCCAAAAATATGCTCTAGAGAAATAAAAAGGTTGATTCTGCATCACCACTTTTCAAAATCGGGTGTTTATTTGCTACCTCAAAATATAGGTACCAGGTAATTTTCCTATTTTATTGGTAACTATGTTATTACCAACTTGCACGACTAGGGGAGGATCCTACGATGACATTTTGGAGGAAAAGCCAAGACCACAAAGTAGCCAAGGATGTCAAAGAAAAATACAGGTCTCTTATGCACATTTTTGGTACATGAAATCAATGATCTCATAGTCCGAGATGAGTATGTTGATCATTGCGTGCAGGTGATGAGAAAATGCGAGTGAAGGAACTTGAGCCCATCTGTCATTGCACTAATAGGGCTATGTGAGGAAAGTGCCTATTTCAATTGGTCCCAATACCTCGATCTGAGAGTTCTTGTCTAATTTGCACGAAATACGGGAAGAAGGGAGAGCACTTCTACTATGCCGAATTTATTGCTCCTTATTGCACTCATCGGATGGAAGATGCACGGAAGTTACAAAGTTCCCTAATATTGAGCTAGACATGTGCGAAGTTGCACGCTACGCGACCCTCTCTAACTCGAAGATCTATCGAGTCATGGAGAACAAGATTCTTTGGGTGTTGTTTGACTTTGTGCTCTTCAAGCCATTCGGTCAAAACGATACTGTCTTTGACCCTTTACGAGCAATATAAACTTATTACGGACTTCAAATCTACGTTCCACAACATGTATATCCGTGCGAAGGGCATTGTGGAAGGAATTTGGTATGAGCTGCCATAGGCGGAGTGTGGAGGATGACTTTGGTCGCGTCACGGTAGGAGGGCCGCCGCCTACCTCTTTAGAGTCGTGCACACGGGGGGGTGCCTCATCATCGATCTTGAGAACTCCAACTAAACCATGCATAACCAAGGATACAAAGAAAGAAAGCAAAGGACACGGAAGGCGAAGCACGAGCCTAATCGACGGGGAAACAATCGATCTAGAGAAGGACGCGGAAAAAAATATGGTGATGGAGGCGAAACTGGCCCCATAACGTTGATAATTAAAGGCACTAAGTGAGGTTCTAAGGACACGAGTGGGTCCATGAAAAAAGGAGAAAGGTTCCAAGTTGTCCACAATGGAGGACGTAACCCTCACCAGGATGAATTCAAAAAAATTGAAAACATGGTGTCTGTCACAAAGGATATTTGGAGCGACATGGAAGCATAATACAAGCTCGTTCTTGATGGATTACAATTGGGAATCCAAGAGCTCAAAATGAAAGTGAGCGCAATACCAAAGAGAGCGTGAAGCAAGCGAAGGCGCAACAATGACGTGCCAACTTCCAACATCGGTCAAATGAGTGCGCGGCCAATCATCATGGTGCTTTTATCCCCTTGGATAGCCACATGCTTTAAATTCGAGTGCTAGCCATTATAGTTGAGTCGCCTACCTTACGCGCTACTGCGAAAATATAGAGATATTGTCGACTCGACGATGCTACGGGAGGAAAGATCCATGCTATCCAAACCATAATCATGTATGAGTTGTAGTACGAGAGGCACATTGTGCCTTCCATGTTGCCAACGAGTCTTAGCGACGCTAGCGGTAGTACTACGAGCGGAAACATGGGCGGGAGGAAGGGCACGCGCAGCTGAGGATCTTCACGTTGCATTAGAAGCAATGATTGATCAAGTGTGCGGTGACACGCTGGGGAATCACTTTATCCCTAATTTATCCATGCCAACATTGAAGTTAGAGAGATCTGTTTGCTGCACTAAAGGGATGTGCACGGAGATTTGAAGTTTGTACGGGAAGAGTTTGAGCAGAGATAGTTGAGCTGCGGATAGGCTCAGCGGAGACACGTGGAGGTTCAAGCATGATACTGCATGAGAGGTAAGGGCCACCCAACAAGCCACGCGGCGAAGTGGTAGAATGTGGTACCCTCCTAGATGAAGCCATGGAACATTTGGACTTGGTCCAAAATGACCAATGGTCCAACAATTGAGAAATGAGCTCAAAATTAAAGAGCATCCAATTTAAAAGAGATCAGATGAAATTTAGTTTTCCAACATTAATGATAGTGGAGAGCTCGCCAAACTTCATGAAGGTAGAGCCATTCGGACGGAGATTGAATACACATGCCGCTAAGTAGCTTCTGGAGACACGAATGCAATCTTGAAATTTACAGAAGCCCTACAAATCTGCGTAGAACCTTGATAACACCACCTAATCAAACACAACATAACATCAATTTGGTAGTTGAGGGGCTAACAACAAGGTGGTCGATGAAGCAGAGTGCCACCACGCGAGAGATTTGGAAGTCATCTTCCCACTCCCTAGGAGCTCTCTGAAGCATTGAAGGTGGAGATGAAGGAAACCACTTGAGTGACTCGGGACAAGTCAAGAGATTATGTTGTGGGCCTATTGGAGTGGGGTCCCTTGGGTTTAATTCTTGTGGTTAACTTTTTCTAAGTTTCGTATACGTGTTGCACAAAAATAGTTAAAGGGGATTTTGGGCGGGTCAAAGTTCCTTTCATTGTAATGGGTTTAAAGGGAAAAACCATGAGTCTAAAACCATGGTTTAAGACCATGGTATGTCTTGTCGTTATAATAATATAAATATGTAAGGATTGATTAATTAAAGATATCTCATGAGATGATGTATGTATGTTTTGATCAAGTACGCGGTTTGTACGGTGAAAGGCTCTTACTCGCTATGTGTGTAGAGACCTAAGTCTTAGTGATAATGCAAACTTTCTGTGTGCACGGAAGACATATTTTACTGAATTAAAAGATCTCTTAATAAAGAAGAAATTTGTCACGAACTTGGATTCTTATGTGATTTTTTATCTTGATTGTGTGTTATTTGTTTTCGATTTATTCTTTTATTTCATATTTACTTCTATTAATCGTTAATTTCACTACTGACATCTGAGAACTCTTAGTTGATGTTATATGAATAGATACGATTAACGTACACTAAACTACTGTGTGTAAAATATATTGAAGTATTCTTTGATAATCTACGGAAGGTTAGATTTGTTGATTATGCATGTATGAATCTTTTATATTATCTCCACTAATTTTGATTCGGGCCACCACATCAAAGCTTCCTAAGGGTGCGAAACTTGGTTCCAAAACCCCCCATACGGCTTTGGGTGAGACTTTGATACGCAAGAAGATGACTACCGAAAAGACAATAGTTAGAGGGTTTGTTGGTTGTCAGTAACTACGAACCTAGGTCAAGGCCCAGATTCGAGCCAACAACTCTATTAGAATTGCCTTATTTTTTTTTCCTATCAATGAGTTAACATTGTTCGTACACTCTTACCCTATTTGACAAGTTAACCTTGTTCGTGCTCTCTGTCATCTTGTACTCTCCTTTCATTTTGCCTATTCGCTATAAGCACATCTATAGTGTCACCTGCAACCTTCAGCTTCAGCCCCTTAGCCTTGCGGTTGCATGACAACATAGGTGATAGTTCGAAGTGAATGGTTGGAATTTAAGAATGTTAAGGTCATGTATTATGGAGTATTGACAAAAAAATTTGATTACAATCGACTTATGCTAGCATTTGTCCACCATGAATATTTTGAAATTTATTTTTTTGACAATAAGCTCTTTTAACCTAATATTTTAAATTGTTATGTGGCTCTCAGCCTTGCGAAGAGGTCGATAAGACCTCAAAACTATTCATTGGCAACTAAAAAGGATTGTGAATATTTGATAGGATAGTGAAAAGAGATAGAATAAAAGTTGGCTAAAAAATTTGGGTTTATGATCTTCATTTATGGGTGACTAATACTAAAAAACAACATATCGATTATTTATAGTTCCTTGCATCTTTGTCGGGGATTAATAATAGAATGTATAGACGGTAGACCTTCAACAAATGTTAGTTCACACAATATATAAAGCCTTCGTGCCATCATTAAATTCATAGCTAGTAGAAGAAAAACTCCCCAACCAAGTTCTCCAATGAATAACAAAAAACACCCACGGTTACAACCTTAAATAGAAATTTCTAACCAAAATATTGAACACACTAGAATAACACCATAATTTGAAAATGTTTGAAATAGAAAATATAGATGTCGAGACCAAAATGACTCCCAACGATAGTAGAAAGTGTCCCAACGGTGGTTCTGAAAACCTTCAACCACATCTTTATGTAACATCTCCTTCCTCTCCATTATTGTCAACCATGTGAGAATGAAAGAGGTAAATAACTACTCTAGCAATAATGTAGGTTAGAAATATATATAATATTAAACAAAAAAATAAATAAATATAATCAAATAAATATAATATTTTTAAAAGGGGTTGGATTTAATGGTGGAGAACAAGGGTTTTTCACCATTGGGCAAGGTTCAATTCTTGTGAGTTCTTAACCCTAAAGCCATGGGGCACCTTAAAGTAGTGGTTGAACATATTGCACTAGAGATATATATTATGATGGTCTCGTGGTCCATGAACAAATAAGTGGATCAAAAGCCCACCCTATGTCTTTCTTTGTAAAAGGTCTAATTGACAATGATTATGATATGAAGTATTATGTAAAGTATGAGATCCAAGGTTCAAATCCACCCTAATTTACCCATGACCCGAGTAGTGTGTGTGGTTCACCTAGGTTATAGTGGTGATAGATGAAATTGACCAATGTTATGTGAGTATAAGCCTAACCCATGTCATGTGACTACAAGCGACCCAATTTGAATCCTTCAATAGAAAAAAAAAATTAAAAAATATTGTATTTATGAAAAATATTTACAATAAAAATATAATAAATCATCAACTATTTATACTCCAATAGACTCCCTAAACCCTAAATAACCATTATACAACTCTCTCTCTATACAAACCCACCTAAATCTCCAAGGACCACATTATAATATAATATGGTAATACCATAAATGTGACTATGGATAAACTCAGACAACCAAATATAAAAAGTTGAAAGAATAGAAAAATATGACATAAATAATAAAAGGTGTTAAATCTAAAAACAAACTAGTATAGTTATATAAATTAAATAATTGGTAAATATTGATAGGAATTAATTTATGATAGATATATAAACACTTATATTAGATAAAAATCATGGCCAGCTAAATTATAACTTATTATATATATATATATATATATATATATATATATATATATATATATATATATATATATATATACTCATCAATACTATTTTCTCACAAAACGATGTTCATTTCATAGTCAATATATTTTATACATAATTTACTTTAATATAATTTTATGATATTCTTTTGATTAAATTGAAAAGGAAAAAAACATAACTATTTTTAAATAAATCTAAATTCTTATTAATAAGAATACTAAAAAAATGTTATACATAATTTGCTTTAATATAATTTATAGTCTTCTTTTTAATTAAATTGAAAAGCAAAAAAAACATAGCTATTTTTAAAAATAAATCTCAATTCTTATTAATAACTACTATGTGTGGATATTCCATAAAATTAAATTTCACTTTCCACCTTTTCAATTAAATGATTAAATTAAATTTATAAAACTATATTCCAAAATAAATACTTATAAATTTAATTACTTTTATTTCTTTTAATAATACGTGAAAATAAAATCAACTTCACCTCAAAATCAAATCAGCATAAAATTAACAATACTTTTGAAATTCGTCTACATTTCTAAATTTCTTTTTAATTTTCTTTTAATCCATTTTAATTTGAAAAATACATCATTAAAAATTATTTCTCTCATCACGATGTCAATTGAAATCTCATAACAAATTTCAATTCGGAAAAGCCTTTTAATATTCATGTCATAACAAATTCCAATTAGGTAAACTTTATAATATTCTATCCTCAGTTGGAGACTTGTGGCAAAATATTGAAAAGCATTTAGACCCTGGATTAAATTTATTATTGTTGCCTAAGATCAGAAAATGATATATGGTTTAAGTGAGTATTCGAAACATTTAATTTTATTTTTAATTTTAAAAAATATTTTTATTTAAAATATAAATATAAATAATAATTTTTAATTATAGTTTTATTGGAATACATATTTTTAAATTATATTTAAAAAAAAATAATTTAGTAAGAAAACATTATAAAACATTTAAAACCTTTGTGCATGAAAGTGGATTGCAAAGAACTTTGTTTATTAAAAATAATTAGTACCAGTTATAAGACTTGCTGTATTGATATATCATTCATAATTTTTTTAATAATTATATATTATTAAAATGAAAAATACGTGGATATTCTTTAATTATTCTATATTTTATTTATTATTATTATTTTTAAAGAATTTTTTTGATTAAAATTATATTTTTGAATGTATAAATAAGTTTAACATTTTAAAAACTTTTAAAATATTAAAATTATGTAGGTTGTATAATTAAAACTTATAAAATTTACAAATTCATGAAAAATTTAAAAAAAGTAATAGGTGTTTAGAAATGCCCAAAATTAAAATGAGATGTTATGGATTAGATAGTGAGAACTTCTTGTTGTCAAAACATTTAAAATTATTTAATTAAATTATTTTTAAATTTTGACTTTTTCTTATAATTTGGTAGAAATAGTTTTTGGTTGAATTATGTTTTCTTGTTATTATTATTTAAAATGTATTTTTAGATGCATAAATAGATTAAGTGCTTTAAAAATCTGTTTCTATTATTTTTAAATACATAAATAAATTCAACATTTTTAAAAAGAACAAAAATTACTACATAGTGCAAATTTGCAAAATCAATTTCAAAAAAGAGTGATAAGTGTCCATGAAAGAGCCAAAACAAAAAAAAAATATGATATAGATTTGATATTAAAAAACTACAAAGCAAAGACCATATTGTCAAAACATTTAAACTATTTAGTCTAATTATTTTAAATTTTATTTTATTTATTTATTTATATTTTTGAAATTTAGCTAAACAAATTTTAATAAATTATGATATTTTTTTGTTATTTAAAACAAGTTTCTGAAAATATAAATTTAATATTTTAAAAAATCAATATAAAGCAATCTATATTAGTGTTCAAATTTATGATTTGAGCAATTTTTTACTAAAATTTGAACAATTTTTTAATGAAATTTGAACAATTTTTTGCCTAAATTTTAAATAAATTTAAATGAAAAATATAGAAAAATATGAGATCGGTGAAAAAGGATAAAAATTTACAATACGCCACAGTGAACTACATATTAAACTTAATGTGTGTTGAGAACTTCGATTATTGGCAACATTCTATTAAGCAGCAGTTTTCAATTAAAAATTCATTTAAACTTAGTGTGTTGGTGATAATGAACTTTGATTATGAAGCCTAGTCGTAACACTTAATTGGAGGAGTCGAGATGGCACCCTGCATATCAATCACACGGCAATAATTATTAGAAAGTATAATTACTTTTATATGTAAAAGTAGATTAGATTTGAAGAGTTAGAGTCTATTTCAGTTAAGTTTTATTTTGGAAAAAAGTCGAAGCTTCACGAGTATGTGAAATTATTTATACTAGTTATTAGTGGAAGAAATTTAAATACTCTTCTTGAGTTTATTGTAGTTAATAATTAATAAAACTTTGATACATAAAAATTTTAAATACCTAAATTCATTGTAATCAAAATTTGTGTAATTAATAGAACTCATAAGTAGAATTTGCATAATTTGTAACTCTTTGAATTCTAAATGAGGGCTCCGCATGTCTCTTAGGATGTTGGTTCGGCAAGATGGGACATTAGTCCCCTGGCAAATCTTGAGGCGTTAGCACACCAGTGGCCATATGGCCCCCTGCGGCGTCATAACTCATGCAATTACTATGGTAGGCGCATCATTCTGACTTCCTCGCCTCGCCATTCTACCACTTCGCCTTGTTGGTTAAACTTGTTATGGCTTTCATTACGGAGAATTCGTCTACCGTTCTTATGTTTTATGCAGCCCTGCGTCTCCTCTCTATGGAGCTTGCCCAACAACACGGCGAGGCGAGTGCTGCTTGCTACACGGGGACGTTGCACCGTCCTCGGCCCCATTTGGAAACTCTTCCGAGTTATCATTCATAGAGAACCCGTGTTTCGATTAGCATGCCGCATTTGTAGTTTGTCGATTTCGATTTTCAGCCAGATGCTCCCTTGAACAACGCACACTGCTCCTTTGCCCCAAGCACCCCTAGCAATGCTTTCTGTGGCTATGCCTGGGCTTCGGCATTGAATGAGATGTAGGAGAGGGATGAGCGGTGACTCTTCACGCCCACGCCCTTCACGGCTCGACCTGCGACTCTTCTACGAGAGGGATGTCGATTGGGGCCTTTGTTCGGACTTTCGGTGTCGGAGGGGCCGCTTCTGCCATCGTGGGGGCACCCACTGCGCTGCCTGTGTGGCATCCTCCTCATCTCTCGGCTTTGCTACCCTTCTTTTCGTAAACGCCCTGATCGAGCCCTCTCCCGGACGACCTCTCAGAGCGGGTCTACTTACGGATAAGCTTTGTCCTCATTACTTTTCTTCCTTTTATCCTTTGTTAGTGAAGAATGCGCTAACTCTCTCCTATTTACGTCAACGCTACGCCCTACTCCGCCGGCCCTCAACCTCTCCGCAAAAAATGATGTTAGGCTCTGCTACGCCCATTGGCATTGGGCAATCCATCCTTGGAAAAAGAAAACATGCGGTGGACTTCTTGATGAGATGACGCGCCGGAGAAGGACGATGAAGATGGCGAAGAAGAGTTTGGGTGCGAGTCATGGAAGAACCGGCCCTCCCTAGCTCTGAACAATGAATTTGACCTCCCTCGGGGGTTTATGGTACGGATATTCGACTTCATTGGAAGAATTTTTGGTTTTTAGATCTCATCGGTTGTAAAAGTTGTAGGCTATATTAGTTTGTCTCTTGTTAAATTATAATGCATGCATATATACGGTTTCCCTTTAAGACGGTGGATTTTCTTTCAAAAGAACAGTTTCTTTGTTTCTTGTTAAATTATAATACATACTATATACGGTTTCCCTTCTAAGGGCGGTGGACTTTCTTTCAAAAGAACTAGTTTCTCACTCAAGGCGATTAAATTATTTTATGTTAAGCTTGGACATCAAGCCCGAGTTCTCGAGCTCACACGGTACAGGCGGCGCGATTTTGTACTATTATGTTTATAAATAGAATTAGTTTTGCGAGAAAAAAAATATTTGAGAACGGGGTCACTTTCATATCAATCCTTACACATGGCAATAATTGCATATCATTCATACTCGGTTAATAAAAAAGTGATATAGATTACACGGTAGAGAATTATAGAGACTATATTCTCAAACTCAGGGGCTGTTAATAGGAAAGCTGAAACGATTACCCTAAAATCTCACAAACACTAAAAACGAAGGAAGCGAAAACATTCATCCTGATATCTGCAGAATAAAATCTATAAAACAGATCCGATATGAGGCATAATTAGCATTCAAATCTTCAAGTATGTATGGTTGGCATTTAATGATCAGTATGGTTGTCGTGATCAGCATGAGGATTGAAAGTCTCTAGTAGCGTTGTCAAGAATAACACCTGCGATGGCTTCTCCGGGGGCCTTGAACGAGACTGCCCACAAAGAACTGACCAGCTTGCGTGGCAAGGCGCGCCGCCGTTCTGAACTTGCTCTGTTTTGCGCGAACAGCGCCGATACCCTTAAGGCCATTGATGGCCGTTTGGGCGCGAACTGTCCGAGAAAATAACCGCATTTAGCACAGTAGTAGACCCAAGACGATCCCTTTCTGCCACACCCTCCGCATGTGTAGGACGGAGCATGGCGGAGGGAGGCCCATGGAAAAGCTTCAGGGCGTGCTGGGGATGGCCATAGAAGTTGAGTTCTTTTGGAGAAGCTCAGCACAGCAGGAATGGATGTTGAAGTTACAGACATTGCAGCGGTAAGCGAATCCCTTGAAGGAATAGCATAGAACATCGCACTTAGAACTTGGCGAATCGTGTTCCGAGCTTGTAGTAGAAGATGAGGGGATGTTGGTTGTGGCATGGATAGGAGATGGAAGGAGGAGCGTTGGCACAGAATTCATGGATGTTGATGTTGCATTCATTGCATCTGTGTCTAGCCCCGGTTCCTGTTCCTTGCATCCATGGCAGGTGAATGGATGTGTCAGGGGTACTGGGAGTTAGGGTTAGGGCGTGCTGTGGATGAGTGAAATGGCGAATTTGCTCACTTTTTTTAAAGGTCGTCGACTGCAGAGCCATGGTGAGAATATGCTTGTATGAGTAGCAGCAGCAGGCTCTTGCAAATCAATTGAATGATCTCTAATCATTATGATTTCTGATCTAAGCAACTATTCAGATACCTTGATTGTAATGCAGGAAAACAACATGAATTTATAGGAGACTGGACTGTCTACAGACATCTGGACTAACTTCTGGACCTCCTGGCATCTGATGCCATTAGGGTTAGGGTTTAGTCCCGACATTATCAATTTGCAGAAGTTGGCAAAAAAGAGTTGAAAAGAATCAACGTTAATCCATGATTGTGACTGATTTAGCAAAAATGTCACGCAAAAATCTTCGTCATTGGGTTTGAAAAAGTGTCACGCAAAAAAACTACTTTTTTTAAAAAGCGTAGAAAGTAAATTTAAACTAAACCAAAAGAAACATGTTTTTGTTTTAAAACATTTTTTGTTGTTGATTTTTGGCAAATAAGTTCCAGGATCATCACGCTTTTCGTTTGCATGAGATTACAAAATCTCTGTAATTTGCTACAGTTGGAAAATATTGATAGATGACTAGCAGGTGTGTTTATCTTCTATAACAAGATTAGTTAAAGGTTCCAGATAGTCGTAGG
Organism: Pinus albicaulis; assembly: GCA_034641835.2. Lineage (NCBI taxonomy): Eukaryota > Viridiplantae > Streptophyta > Pinopsida > Pinales > Pinaceae > Pinus > Pinus albicaulis. Next base: position 22,856,618 of record MU968450.1, read on the forward strand.
ATCATACTGCTTTTTAATCGACACGAGACTAATAAAGAGTTCGGAATCTATGAGTGAAAAGACAGATCGAAGACAGCGAAAAACATTGAAATCTCAACCTCAATTATGTATCTGACTAATAGGATATAAAGTGAAATTTTAAATAACATTTTAAAAAACGTAATAAAAGATTAGAATAATATATTTAACGATATATAAATATTTCAGGTTATACATTGGCTACATTCTTTAAAGACTAGATAACGATATCTGAGAATAAGTCCATGTAACGTGTTCATTAATAATCATAAGCAAAGAAAAGGCATAGCAATATAACTTGAATTTGAATTATTTTAATTTTCATAATATATGACACATTAATTATGTCAATATTAAACTAGTACAACCACATTAGTAAAAACTAATGTGGTTGAAATGCATACGATAAGTATATAAAATAGATTTACAACCACATTTACCAATGTGTTTGATATGTAGATAGACTATTATCTCCACTACCCATCATTAATTTATATATTTAATAATATTATATAATGATTTATTATATATAAACGAAAAATATATATTATATATTAATAGAATACTAATATATATTATTATTAATTATCATTTAAATCACAAAAATATTTTATATATATTAATAATATTATAAAAATATTAATAATATATATTAAAAATATTTATTAATATATTAAAAATATTAACTATATACATATATAAATTCATACGAAATATATATAATATATAATAATATAAAAAAGATATTAATAATATAATAAATTAATATAATAATTGGTTATATTATTAATAAAGCAAAAGAACTAATAATAATAATAAAAATATTTATATATATTATTTATTATATTCACTTGAAAAATATATATTATATATTAATAAGAATATTAATATGTTAAATATATTAATTATGATTAAAATCATAGAAATATATATAATATATATTAATATAAAAAAAATATTAATAATATATAATAATTAATATATCATAAGTGGTTCTATTATTAATAATAAAAGAACTAATAATATATTAATAATGTATATTATATCATAGTTAGTTATATTATTATTATTAAGAATAATATAAATATTAGAATATTTATTTATAATGATTTTTAGTAATATTATAATATTATTAATATTTTAAATAAATATTATAATATTTATAATATTATTAATATATATTATTAATAATATATATTAATAATGTATAATATTAAATAATCATTATTAATAAATATTTGAATATTTATTAATAATGATTATTTGTAATATTATAATATTATTAATATATACAAAAATATTTTATATATATATTTTTAATATTTAGCAATAAATATTAATAATATATATAAAAAATATTTATTATTATTAATAATATTAATATACATACTATAAATTAACTTGAAATATATATAGTATATATTAATAATATTTATTAATATAAAAATAATAAAACTAATATTTAATATTTTAATATTTATTTTTATATTAATATCATAGATGGTTATATTATTATTAAACTAAAAAACTAATAAATCGAGGTTTAATATTATAAACTAGTAAATCGATGAACCAAGAGGAAAATCATTACCAAAAAATTATAAACCAAAAATTTAGTGAACCAGAAATTGATTTAAACATTGAGACAATTGTTGGTATAAATGCGGCGTTGACAATGACCACCTGATTGCTGTGTGGTGATTACTATATTGATACAAATGTTTATGGTCTTTGTGTTTTGATCATGATTTAATAATTAATTATTCATATTATATTAAACTAATGACAGGGTTTAATATTATAAACAAAAGTGAACGACCCCAAGAGAAAATCCTTACCCAAAAATTATAAACCAAAGGAATTGATGAACCCAAAGAGAGTGGTTAAGCATTGAGACAATTGTTGTCGCAGTAAGCCGTTAGGCAAGTATGACCACGGTTGGCCACAGGTGATTGTATTGATGCACAAATGGCACTGAGAATGTGACATTTGATCAAGGATGACATGTCAGATTATTATATAAACTTGAAAAAACTAATAAGCCAAAGGTTAATATTGTATAGAAAGCAGAAGTGGTGACCAAAGGAAAATCACCACCCAAAAAATTATAAACCAAAGGAATTGATGACAGAGATTAGTTTAACATTGAGGACAAATGTTAACCATGATGCGACGATCCCAGGCAAAGTATGACCATGGTTGGCATTGGTGATTATGACAATCTACAGTATTTGCAAGATAGAGCATTTGATCAAGGATGACATTAATCGATTATTCATATTATACTTAAAAAAAAACTAATAAACCCAAAGGGTTTAATATTATAAACCAAAGCAGTGGTAGACCCAAGGGAAAATCCTTACCCAAAAATTATAAACGAAATTGGTGAACCCAACAAAGATTAGTTTAAACATTGAGACAATTGTTGACATGATGCGACGTTGAGCCAAATATGACCATGGTTTAATGTGGGTGATTTCATATTGATACAATGTTTTTCGGAGAATGTGACATTTGATCAAGGATGACATTATTAGTTATTCATACATGTAAACTGAAAAACTAATAAACACGAGGTTTAATATTATAAACCAAAGAAAGTGGTGAACCCAAAGGGAAAATCCTTACCCAAAAAATTATAAACCAAAGGAATTGGTGAACCAAGGAAGTCATTTAAACATTGAAGACAATTGTTGGCGCAATGCGACGTTGGGCCAAGTATGACCATGGTTGGCCATGGGTGATTTTCATATTGATACAATGTTTGTCAAAATGTGACATTTGATCAAGGATGACATTAATCGATTATTCATATTATAAGCCGAAAAAACTAATAAACCCAAGGGTTTAATATTATAAACCAAAATCAAGTGGTGAACCCAAGGGAAAATCCTTACCCAAAAAATTATAAACCAAAGGAATTGGTGAACCCAAGGGAATTGATTTAAACATTGAGACAATTGCTAGCGCAATGCGACTGCGACGTTGGGCCAAGTATGACCATGGTTGGCCATGGGTGATTTTCATATTGATACAATGTTTGTCAGAATGTGACATTTGATCATGGATGACATTGATCGATTATTCATATTATAAACCAAAAAAACTAATAAACCCAACGGTTTAATATTATAAACCAAAGGAAGTGGTGAACCCAAGAGAAAATCCTTACCCAAAAAATTATAAACCAAAGGAATTGATGAACCCAAGGGAATTGATTTAAACATTGAGACAATTGTTGTCGCAATGCGACGTTGGGCCAAGTCTGACCATGGTTGGCCATGGGTGATTTTCATATTGATACAATGTTTGTCAGAATGTGACATTTGATCAAGGATGACATTAATCGATTATTCATATTATAAACCGAAAAAACTAATAAGCCCAAGGGTTTAATATTATAAACCAAAGCAAGTGGTGAACCCAAGGGAAAATCCTTACCCAAAAAATTATAAACCAAAGGAATTGATGAACCCAAGGGAATTGATTTAAACATTGAGACAATTGTTGTCGCAATGCGACGTTGGGCCAAGTATGACCATGGTTGGCCGTGGGTGATTTTCGTATTGATACAATGTTTGTCAGAATGTGACATTTGATCAAGGATGACATTAATCGATTATTCATATTATAAACCGAGAAAACTAATAAACCCAAGGGTTTAATATTATAAACCAAAGCAAGTGGTGAACCCAAGGGAAAATCCTTACCCAAAAAATTATAAACCAAAGGAATTGGTAAACCCAAGGGAATTGATTTAAACATTGAGACAATTGTTGTCGCAATGCGACGTTGGGCCAAGTATGACCATGGTTGGCCATGGGTGATTTTCATATTGATACAATGTTTGTCAGAATGTGACATTTGATCAAGGATGACATTAATCGATTATTCATATTATAAACCGAAAAAACTAATAAACCCAAGGGTTTAATATTATAAACCAAAAGCAGGTGGTGAACCCAAGGGAAAATCCTTACCCAAAAAATTATAAACCAAAGGAATTCGTGAACCCAAGGGAATTGAGTTAAACATTGAGACAATTGCTGGCGCAATGCGACTGCGACGTTGGGCCAAGTATGACCATGGTTGGCCATGGGTGATTTTCATATTGATACAATGTTTGTCAGAATGTGACATTTGATCATGGATGACATTGATCGATTATTCATATTATAAACCAAAAAAACTAATAAACCCAAGGGTTTAATATGATAAACCAAAGGAATTGTTGAACCCAAGGGACAACCATTACCCAACAAATTATAAACCAAAAGGAATTGGTGAACCCAAGGGAATAGATTTAAACATTGAGACAATGGTTGTTACAATGCAACGTTGGACCAACTATGAACATGGTTGGCGATGGATGATTTTCATATTGAGACAATGTTTCTCATAATGTGTCATTTGATCATGGATGACATTGATCGATTATTCATATTATAAACCAAAAAATCTAATAAACCCAAGGGTTTAATATTATAAACCAAAGCAAGTGGTGAACCCAAGGGAAAATCCTTACCCAAAAAATTATAAACCAAAGGAATTGGTGAACACAAGGGAATTGATTTAAACATTGAGACAATTGTTGTCGCAATGCGACGTTGGGCCAAGTATGACCATGGTTGGCCATGGGTGATTTTCATATTGATACAATGTTTGTTAGAACGTGACATTTGATCCTGGATGACATTGATCGATTATTCATATTATAAACCAAAAAAACTAATAAACGTAAGGGTTTAATATTATAAACCAAAGTAATTGGTGAACCCAAGGGACAACCACTACCCAAAAAAATATAAACCAAAGTAATTGGTGAACCCAAGCGAATTGATTTAAACATTGAGACAATCGTTGTCACAATCCGACATTGGACCAACTATGACCACGGTTGGCCATGGGTGATTTTCATATCGAGACAATATTTGTCAGAATGTGACATTTGACCATGGACGACATTGATCTATTATTCATATTATAAACCAAAAGAAGTAATAACCCAACGGTCCAATATTAGAAAACAAAGGAACTGGTGAACCCAAGGGAAAAATATTAATAACCCAAGGGACCAATAACGCGAAGGGAACAAAAATTCAGTCGAATATTAGTATGACAACCACATTATATTTATGAATACATTAATAAAGTGGAGGGACTATTAATAATACAAACAAAAATATATAATAAACCCAAGGCTTTAATATTATAAACCAAAGGAATTCATGAACTGAAGGTAACATTATTAAAAACATAAGTTATACCAATAGTCCATTCTCTTTATATTAAGTTGAGTGAGTGTTTTTCATAATGTGAAATTGGACATATTATAAACCAAAAAACTAATAAACCCAAGGGTTTAATATTATAAACCAAAGCAAGTGGTGAACCCAAGAGGTGTATACAAAAGAGATTTTTTCATTAAAATTGCCAAAAGTGATTTCAAAGTCACTAGGTGGACAACATAGGTCTTTCGTTAAAGTTCAGAGAAATGTATGTTAAGAAAAAATAGTTTGTACTAAAATGAGTCTTTTGCTAAAGCTCGTGAAAATGTATCTAACATGTAAGGATGCGATTTTTTTTTTTTTATATACAGAAATTTTCTGAGTAGCAAGAGTTTAAAAAGTAATATGTGCTATATATTATTTGAAGACAAAATAAGATGTATTGACAAAATTGCACCATGTGTAGCATAGTGGTTAGATGGTTTCCCACTAGGGGGAAATACTAGTCGTATAGACAAGGTGTTGCTCGACAACGACAGCACCATTTGATGTCCAGAGTAGGTACACGGTCAAGATAGTATTCTCGGAGTTCTCTATGTGCATCCCTTTCATGAATATGGATGACGAGATTCATCCAATTTCTTATCCGTTGCAGTAGTTGTATTGTGGGGCGCAACCGGTAAAGAGGCAGAGTAGGTGGACGCAGGAATCGCTCCTGTACATTGAGAAGTGCAGCTTCTTGTTCATTGATTTCTTTGCAAAATTGTTGGAGCTGTGAGATATATCTACGATCCATTATGTTCCTGCAAGGAAATTGAAAGCATGTTGAAACCCTATTCAGTAATTGTTGAAACCCTATTCACTAATTTGAGTTGATTATAATAAAAAAAATAAACTAACTATAATAATATAGATAATTAATAACTTCTAACTTATTTATGATTAATCAATTAATTTATCCACTTCTAAGTTATTTAAATTATTTATGCATACCTTTCCAATGATAGTCATAATTTTTTAATTATGATACTCAGAATAAAAATTCCAGAAATTTACATTATCCCATAGTAAATCTACCTAAAAGAAGTAAATAATTAAACTGCATTGATATTGTTAAAGAAATTTCTTGCAACTCCTACTAGAGATGGTTTGATGGTAAACCATATAGAATCTCATAAATAAAGGAATACTAGTTGCATCCAACCTTGTTTGGAGGCACAAACATTCAAATTCCAAGCAAAGTTTCGACTATGTTACACATGTTCCAATCTAACTCTGCACATTAATTCTGTTTTACAATAAAGTATTCTAACCTCTTTTAATTATAATAAAATTTAATTCTCAATATATATATATATATATATATATATATATATATATATATATAGTTTTATATTTTAAAAAGATGGTAAAGAAATATTTTTTTCCTGTTAATTTAATTTCAATTAATTTTTTTAAATCAATAATTAGATTTATTTTAAATCATAAGAAGGAATGATTTTTTTTTGGTGTAAATTCAATTTTAATTAAATTTTTTTATGGGTCCAATTTAAATAAAAAAAATTAAGCTAACCACAATTTATTTCGTTTATAAATTTAATTCAAATAATTTAAATATTTCCTTATGAACTTAGAGAAAAAAGCCATGCTTAAATATGATTATGAACTTAGAACTCAAATACATTAATGAGCTTTGTGTTGTTCTTGAAAATGATTTACAAGTGAGAAATGATTCTCAAGCTTTGTTATTGTAATGTACTTTTAGTAAAGAAAACTTAACTTAAAGTTGTGCAGATATATTAATTGTTTAAACATTCTAAATATGCCTTATGTTTTAATAGAAGTCTAATCTTGTATAGTATTGTTTCTAATAGTTTAGAAATAAGAATAAGGATAATTGGTTTATAGTATTTTTTTCTGAATAAGAATTACAAAAATAATGTATATAATTGTAAAAAAAATATATATTTATAATTGAAATTAAGTGGTAATTTTTGGAGTTTCAAGTAGATTTTTTATTAGAATAAAATTTTGGTGAAATCTTGATTTGTGTTGTTTAGATTGGAAAATAAACTAAAAAAACTTTTCAAAAAGTTACCTAGAGACAAGTGTCGAAATCTTGATTTGTGTTGTTTAGATTGAAAAATAAAAGGATTTTTTTTCTTCAAAAAGTTACCTAAAGACAAGTGTTTTTTAATTGATTAATTTATTAATTAAAATCAAACAAAATAATAATTTGATAGATTTTTGAATTAAAATAAATTTTTAATTTTTAAACTGTAAAATATAGATCAGACTATTAAAAAAAAAAAATCATATTCTATTTAAAGAATTTCATTTGTTTTTCCATTATTATTTTTAAAGAACATTAAAATAGTTATTAAGGGTAATAGAAATTATATTTTTAGATTTTAAAGTGATTGATTTAATTAAATTTTTTATATTTATGAAATATTAATAAAGATTAAATTTATGGAAAAATGATTTGTTAAGAAATTTAAGATGCATAAAAATGAGTCAATTTTTTTTAATATTCATTCATATATATATATATATATATATATATATAATTTAATATGGAATTGATTTATATTTTATTTTTATTTTTATTGTAATTTAATATTTATTCATTTATTGTTGACAACTCCTATATTAACATTTTAGTAAAAATGATAAATATTTTGATGAAATTAAGTAGTTTATAGGAAAGTAATTTTTGTGCCAAGTTCAAGTTCTAAGATTCTTTCATTGTCATGGAGAGTATTTCAATGATTTCATTTATCAAATTTAAACATTGAAATCTATGTGTCACAAAAATTTCTTATCTAATCTATGAATTTGTTAGTCTTAAAAATTATTATTTTCTTTGAATGTTTTGCTAGTCTTTTGTATATATATTTGTGATTTCTTTTATTATTGCTTTCATTGTGACACTTACACTTTTTCTAACTCCCTCTTGTGACTGTAGAGATGTAAATGAATGGATTCTATGAAGGGAAAAAGACAATGTATTGGTGAGTGATGATAGACTCATAGTTATCTATGAGTGGAGTCTAAATTATCTAACAATTTCTCTTATCCTTCAATGAAGTATTCAGTTATATGTAACAAATCAACAAAATATAGATAATTTAATTTTACATGTAATACTAACTTAACATGCTAGTGTTTGATTCTCTTGAGTTTTATGTTTAAATTATTTAGCTTGAGTTTGTGAAATTATATTATAGTGTCTCTAGTAAGAAAATAAAGCTTCTAAATAATAAAATTAAATCAACATGCATAAAGCTTCCAAACAATAAAATTAAATCAAGAGGAAAAACACACACACATATATAGTTTAGTTTCAGATGGACTGAAAAAAATGTGATGCAAAACAACTCAATATGTTATCCAAGGTAAATACACACATAACATTGCAACATATTTGTAAATCAAGTTTATAAAGAAACCAATGAATTTCTATTCTCCAAAAAAATAATATAGAATACTTGCGTTGTTGTAGAAATAATCAAACTAATGCTGTTTTGACTTGCGTTGTTGTTGTAAAAATAATTGCGTTCTTGCTCTAAAAATAATAGGGAGCTGATATTTTTCATAATAATTTATTTATTTTTAAAATGAATAAATAATTTAATTTTCATTATTAGAATGAATGAATAATTTAATTTTTTAAAACTTTTAATAATTCTAACGCGTGTTAAAAAAACTTAACGTTTAACAAGTTCTTTAAATCTCCCTCCTCTTGGCTTCTTTCTTTGTTCGTAATAGATATTGTTGCAACTCCTGCTCACAGAACTCATTGCAACCGTTGTGAAGGTGTCCATAAAATCGATCGAACTCCTGCTGCTCTGCTGACTGAAATCAAGATTTTGCAACTCAGAAATTAGTTAAGGTGATGGCGTGGGCGTTATTAATGCTGGTTTTTTTATTCATTATTGCAGCTACTGCTGCAGAACCCCAAGGCGGAGGTCGCAATAATAGGTTGGTTGACTGCATGAACTCCACTGTCTTCGCCAACAATATGATCATTGAAATCCCGGCAAGCTCCAGGGATCGTATTCTGTCGGGCATCAATATTGATGGGTCTACCAGCTCCTCTACTCTCCTGCTGCATTCAACGTGGTCTATGGATTTAGAAGCTCATCACTTCATCACTGCTGGCGATGATGGAGCGGAGTCTTGGCTAATTCCGGTGGTGGCTGAGAATAATGATGGGTTCTTGCAGGGCTCCTCTGGCAATGGAGCGGAGTCTTGGCATCCGGTTGCTGAGAATGATACGTTCTTGGTCTTTTTCTTTGGCAGCTGGATCAATGAAAGAAAGGATAATTTATCTGTTTCAATGGCGGCCTCTTCTTTTACAACGTCTATCACTCAATACCGGCTGCCACGCCTCTTCACACTGCAGATGGCGGCCTCATTGATAGCGTTAGCTCTCTCTTTCTGTCTTCTAAGGCAATCTAAAACAGGTACATTAATGACAGAAAGAATGGAGGTGGTTCTGGATTTTATTATGAAGGTGATTTTTATGACAGAAATGACTGTAGCTTTTGTGTTGGTTCTTGCTTTGGCTTTTGCAAGGCTATGTAAAAGACGTATAGCTATGGTGATTTTAGTGATAGCACTGGCTGTGATTTTGGAATTTTCAAGGGTACCTAAAACACTTACGATGACTGTAATTTTAATGACAGGGCTGTTTTTAGCTCTAGTTTTTCTAAGGATTTCTAAAAGTATAATTATGACGTTCATGAGAGAAGTGGGTATCTAATCTTTTTACTATACTAAATCTGAAATTTCACCCTTGTACTCCAGCGATTCGGGCATCCAAAATTTCATGCACCAAAAAGATGGGAAATCAGTAAAATTTGCATGCGAACCTTGTTAATCGAAATCTATCATTTATCAATTCTATAGGAACATAAATCCAACACAATACATCGAAACTAATTCACAGTCTCATCCCAATGAATTATACAGGCGAAATAAAACAAACTTAACGCATTGGCAGCCTTCAAACCTGTAACAATCGCTTGAACTCTGTAAACAATCGCTTCAACTCTGTAACCCGTGCTCCAATGAAACGAACGACAATGACACAAATGCTAAAAGATATAAGACTTAAACAGACCCATTAAATTTCCATAAAATTCTGAAACGCTTCTACCCATTAAATTTCCATAAATAGACCCAGCCACATGTCTACGACTGTACAATGAAACGCTTCTCTTGTCCTCCCACTCCACTGCTACGTTGGAACTGAAACACTTCTCTTGTCCTCCCACTCCACTGCTACGTTGGAACGCTTCAACGCTTCTCCTCCCACTCGCGTGCTTCTCATGTCATGTTAAATTCCCGATCGCCACATGTCTACCAGCACACAAGCAGACAAGCAGACAAGCAACGTGCCAATCTCCACACGTCCGAGAATGCTGTCAACGTGGTGGTTATGGGATGGGAGGATTTCTTAATTAGATAGGTGGCGGTCAATAAAAGGCGCAGTAAATTTTTAAACATGTTTTGTAAAAAATTAATTTAAGTATGGTTTAAACCCCTGATTTAGACATGCAAGGAAGTTACCGTTTTGAATTTCATCCATTGATTCACTGGCGACGACCAGAATATGCCAGCATCTTTCAATCTAGACCATGAGATTGAAAAGATTAATTACCATAATCACGAAAGAGCCCACCTCCGACAGGGGGTTACGCCTATCGGCGTAATAATGGGAAACAGAATAGGAGACGAGTGTAGCAACAACACCTACACAACCGCCATTGGGAAAGAAGGGCTGGGAAAAATCAGAACCAGGGGACTCAGGGAGAGAGCCCTCCCCAGGCAAGCCATAGAGTGCTTAAGATTACCGTAGCCAACTTGTAACCAAATTCTGACGTAGCATTCCCACTACATATGATGATCCAACTGCCATAATTTTTTTAATTGTCTAACACATCGGATAAACGACAAAAAATTGTACACAGTGGCACATATGGAGTTCTTCCTAGAGAGAAACGCCTTACGATGCAACTAGAAATTGTACTAGATGTTGCAAAGGAAACACTGTAAGGCATAAATTTGTGAAAAATCGTGAAATATAGAAGATAACTGAATATAAAAATTAGTTTTGGTAGGCTGCATATTTTGGCACAAAAACCAAGGTATTCTAAGCACTTTAACTACAAATCGAAATTGCAGGTTGACCGCAGTTTTCAAGACATCAGTTTCATCAAGTTTTACTTTTGACTTTTTCACTATTTTGGGCTTACTTTGACCTCCTGATCACATTGATTTTGACTAGGGAAGACCAAGACATTTTGAGGACATTATATTACTTCTTTGACCAACATTGTCTTTTTGGTTAGGGCTGAAGTTTGATTGCAGTTGACTGCAGAAAATGACAAGGTTGCTTTGACTTTGAATTTGGCAAGTCAATTTGACTTTTGTACTTTCTCTCTCTCATGAAATTTTTTATATAATAATAAGAAGAATTAATCAAAGGATTTTCCCCACAATGGGTTTTTTCCCTCTCATCCACCAAATATGGTATCCTCTTGTCATGGCTTGTATTTTTCATTTTGTTTCATGTTCTATCTACGTAATTTCTCCTAAAAATATAAATTGGAAATTATTATTGGGCTACTAAAGGAACATTGAATTAATTGTGCTAAGCATAGTACATACCATTGTAAACTAAAATTTACACTATATCATGGAAATATGACCACAAGTTACTGGCATAATGATAATAATAGAGGTGTTACATAGATAAAAGTGAAACAAGAGTAGTTTCTCAAACAATAACTCTTATCCTAACGCCTATTATCACAAATAAATGAACCATATATCCATTATGGAGAGACAATTTTTTTTTAAAATACCTCTAGAAATAGTTTTTCATCTCAAATCCTTAGCAACTTGCAAAAATAGAACTCAACAACCTTACTCTGTTGTCACAATTAAAATTGAAAAGTTAATACAATGTCGAAACCTTAAATGGAAAACTTACAGTAAGAAATCGATCCTGGAAGTACTAATGAACAAATAAACCAATCCCTACAAGAAAAACCCTCTTCTACAGAACCGATAGGGGAATAAGCCTTCGTGTTAAGGCATCAAGAAACCGTTCAAGAAGAAGAAGTTGTTTAGTTACTTTTTGAATGTTCCCATTGCACACCCTAACTATTAGTTTTATCTTAACTATTAACTATTAAGAGGACAACCTAAAAATGTTCAATGGTGGTAGCTCGGGGAGTTGTTCTCAAAGGGTAACACCTTATAACATAATAATTAATTAATATTAATATTTAAATATTTTATTTAATATTGATATTGAATTAATTGTTTTATTTTCAATTATTTTGTTTTTTATATAAAAATGATATAAAATTAAACTAACATAATTATAAAAAATAAAATGAAGGAGAGGTGTGATTCCTTCTATGCTCACCTTGAATTAGATACATTACATACACATAGTTAACATCTATCCATTATAACCTTGTATTCAATAAAAGAATGCTAGTCATGAAATATCTTGAACTATTTTTTTTTAAACTTTGCACTCTAAATGAGATTTGTTAATCCTTCTAAAAACTTAATAAATTTAAAATAAGAATAAAATATTTTAATATCAAATTCACGTATAATTTTTTTTTTTCAAGTTTAAAAAATAATTTTGAAACCCCTTCTAGCTTATTTTTGCACCAAGAAGAGCACAAAAAAAGGACACATTTACACACAATGTATTCTAAATAATATGTTCATTAATAACTCTTTAGAAAATATTTAATATTTAAAAAAAAATAATAAATGAAATTTATTATAATAAAATATATTTTAATTTTTTTACACAAAATTATGTTAATAATATTTTCAAATCATGCAAGAGAGTTACATGTAATTTTTTACCTATGTATTTTAATAATTTAAAAATAAACCAATATAATATTTAAAAATATAAATTTATTTTTTAAGATAAGGTATTTTTTATCATTATAAAATGAAACTAAGAATGTAATCATTACAATTAAATATATTAAGGTTCATATTTCATGCTACTAATTACAACCTAACTCCAACTTTCCCAGATTCATATACTACATGTGATATCTATGGAATTGTCAAATATATTAGCGTTCATATTTCATGTTACTAATTACAACCTAACTCCAACTTTCAAAGATTCAAATACTACATGTGATATCTATGGAATTGTCAGCACGTTAGTTTTTATTTTTATTTTTTTACGAATACTCATTAAAATGCTAAGCTCTTGGTAGATAACCGATATGCATATAATAGTTGTTTTAACCATAGAGATAAACATAATAATTTGGTTAATTTTTAGGTTTACTTGACATGTGATTTCTATATCTCATTCACAGGAAGTGTTTGTCTAGCTTGTAGGAGCATGGAGGAAGAATACTTTGCATTTATGGGTCTTTTCTCACACTGCCATATTTTGTCAAAGAAATTAATTATTGAGGAGATGCATGATATGGCATCATATTTTACTTCACATTTTGAAAATTGGTGCAAGAAAAAGTATAGAGGTATTTTATTTCTCATTTTATGTGTGGAATTGGTGCAAACAAGTGGTATGTTTGAGTAAATGGCGATTCGTACAATGTTCAACTTCATCCTTTTCTACTTTATGTCAGATAAACCACTTAAAGGTTTGGATAATATAACCTAAAATAATTTTATACAAAATTGATCTGTAGAAATCCACAAGATTTGTGTGATTCATTGTTCTAATGGTTAACCATACTTCTGTATATTCGCTACCCTGTGTTTTCACTGTGTTAGGATTTTTTCATAATTGTTTAATTTGTAGCTAGACATACACACGCAATATACATGAATTTCCACACCACTCCAGCAACACAACAATAACAACAACACCATGATAACTAGGGACAATCTAATCTCCATCTCAATTTGAGAACCAGGAGTAGAATAAGTTTCCTATTTAAGCTATCAAGAAATAAAATCATCGTTCAACAATAAGTAGTTATTTGATTACTTTTAGAATGTGCTTATTATAAGTCCTAATTATTACTTTTCTCTTAACTGTTAACTATTAATATTAGGGCCTAAAAATATCCAATCTTATCACATTCTATCCAATGATATAGACTAGTACACATTGGTAGCCTAGTACATAGTTGTAGCGCAGAGGTCCTCCAAGAAAAAAAATCGTCTCATAAAAAATTGTTGTATTTTTTATTATCTCTGTGTGTTTTTAATGATATTAAATCCTTATCTATGATCTATTATCAACCTCATATTTTACAATTTTTCTTGAAAAAAAAATGATTGAATCTATTGGTATGGACCTGCAATCAAAAGGAATATAGATGGGTTATTGGCTTTAAGTAGACGTGTAGATGTAATCTTCAACATTGTGTCACCATGCCCTTTGCAATGGGGGGAATTTTTTTCCTGATATTTTCAATTGATAAATAATAGCTTTAGGTTCCAATCAGATGAACTGACTATGTATGAGGGGTTTCTAGAGCATTCAAAGTGTGTGCACACAAGCCAAATCCATTGCAAAGTAATTGCACGCAGTTTTGGTCCTCAGTATGTAAATGAAGGTTTGGAAAGATTTAATATGCAAGAGTGCAAGGCAGCAATTACTCCCACAGTAATGGGATTGAAACTCAGCAAAGATGACAACAGCAAGGATTTTGATCCTAGTTTGTACAAAAGCATAGTTGGTAGCCACATGTATTTGACTGCAACTAGGCTGGATATTATGCATGCTGTTAGTTTGATTTCCAGATTTATGGAAAGGTCAAAAGAAGCAAATTGGCAAGCGGTAAAAATAATTCTGAGGTATGTGAAAGGAACTAAAAGGTATGGAATTTTATATACTACTTCAGAAAATTCTAAATTAATTAGATATATTGATAGTGATTGGGTTGGAAGTGTTGATGACCAGAAAAGTACTTCTGGTTATGTTTTTCATATGGGTTTAGGAGCTATTTCATGGGCTTCTAAGAAACAGCCTATTGTAGCATTATCTACAACAGAGGCAGAGTATGTGGAAGTTACAACAGTAGCATGTCAAGCAGTTTGGATGAGAAGAATGTTGAAGAGTATATGTCAAGAGTAGGTAAAAGGGACAGTGTTTTATTGTGACAATAGCTTAGCTATTTCATTATCAAAGAATTATGTGTTTCACAAAATAACAAAACACATAGATGCAAAGTTTCACTACATCAGAGAATTAGTGAACAATGGAGAAATCATTTTACAACATTGTAGATACGAGGAGAAATTTGCAGATATTATGAGAAAGCCATTGGGGCAAAAGAGTTTTGAATATTTGAGAAAATGCTTGGGTATGATTGATAACCCAGTAGCTGAATTTAAGGGGGAGTGTTGAAAATATTAAATTCATCTACAAACCCTGTGCAGGTAGAAGCAGAGTACAAATAGGGGCAGCAGAAGATTGAGTTCACATCTTCGTGTATTTAACATGAGTTTAAATGAGACCGTAAGGAATTTTTTATTGTTGATGGCTGCAACCACCATTGCAGAGATGAATTAAATTGTGATGGGCGCAACCGCATTTGCAGAGGAGAAATTGAAGAAAATTGTGCTTCAACCATGCAACAGCAGAATTTTAATGAAAATAATATTTTCGGGCTTTTAAGCCCTCAACAACCAAATAGGATGAATTTATGTTTAAACATGCCAAGTCCTTTTTAAGTTTTGAATGAGCCACGTCATCTATGGTCCGCACTTCATCGCAATCGCAATTTTTTTTTATTTTCCGTGTCTTGTTGATGTGAAGTCCCGAGCGATGCGATGTTGCGATATCGCACATCGCATATCGCAATGGATGATTGTCTATACCACCACAAACATACACCGCCGATGTTGTGATGCGATGTGGTCCCTACCACCATCGTATATTGCACATCGCGCTCAAATGTTCCACCCTACCACTTATGTTTTCCGGAAGTGTTATCGTCGATGCGATGTGGTCCCCACATCCATTGCACATTGTAATCGCCAAGTCCAAAGGTTCGTCCGCAAAACCATTCGTTCCGCTGATGCGCTAATGTGGTCCCACTGCCACATGGACGAATCACATTGATTTGCGTTTTTTTACCCATAATGTCACCACCATAATTTGTTACGTGAAGATTTTATGAATACCAGTTTCTAATTCTGTTTGAGTTCCGCAGGCCCCAGAAACAAGCAATCAGAATGCGTTCACGCTTGTTTTGAGCTTGATGACGTAGGGGATTTTTGTAACGTGAAAAGTTTCCAATGTAGTTTGTTAAGGATTTGAAGTCCAGGTTTTAAGTTTGTTGATTTTTGATGAAATATAGTGTTACAGGGGCAGTGAAAGGTTTTGAAAAAGAACCATGGGGTGCCTCCGTAGTTGACCATGCCATCGCACATTGACTAGAGATCGACAGTGGAGATTTTGTGCGGGGGCACACCACAGATCAAATGAACCCAAGGGAGAGTGCCTCTACAGGGACCCACATAAAGGGTTTCGCATATGTTTAATATAGTTTTTTTTATGTTTTTTTTTTATGTCACGCCATATAAAAAGTGAAAATACCGTAGGCTCATCTAGAATATAATGTATTGCTGTGTAATGAAAAAGCACGCAAGCAAAGAAAAACACAGTAAAAACTAGAGAGCACTGTTTGTCAATTTTTGAGAGACAGAGAAAAGATTAGTGAGCACTATGTGTTGCAGCAGTCAGACATATTTTGTAATCCCACATAGTGGAAGAAATTTTATTCTGTAATGTTTTGTTGTTAATGAAATAGAAGAAATTTTTATACCATCTATGTCCAACATTTCTCTCTATTAAAGGAGGAGAATTTTATTCTCCCTGTGTGTTCAAAATATTCAGAAATTTCAACATGGTATCAGAGCTTATCCAGGCTCTTTGAAGTTGTCAAAGAAGCTGAAGGAAGAAGAAGGATTTGTTGCAGCAGTTCTCCAGCAACGTGAAGGCTCAACAGAAGTTTAAGTCCAGGTATTTCTCAAAAAATCAGAGTTTTGTTTTGTTTAAAAGTGTGCAGTCCTCAGAGACAGAATTTGACTTTTAAAGAAGGAAAGATGGTTTGTCTAAGAAAAACACAGTCAAGTTTTAATTTAAAGTTCAATCTGTAATTAATGGCTGGACCAAGCACCAGTATGAGTATTGGAAATACTCATCTTTCACAATTTAATGGGATGAAATATGATTATTGGGCGATTACCATGAGAGCCCTGTTTGCCTCCTAGGATTTATGGAAATTTGTTGAAGATGGTTTTGATGAACAAGTTGATGAGCAAGCCTTTAATGTCTTGAAACAGGAAGAGAATGATTTATTAAAGATAAATAAGAAGAATGACTCTAAATCCCTCTTCTATCTCTATGAAGCAGTACATGAGAGTGTGTTTCCAAGGATGGCAACAGCTAAAATATCTAACGATGCATGGGAAACTCTTAAGACAACATATCAAGGTATGGAGAAGGTGAAGAAAGCAAAACTACTATTGCGGAGGAGAGATTTTGAAACTCTCAGTATGAAAGAGTCTGATAACATAGACTCATTCTTCACACATGTGATTGGGATGGTCACACAGATAAGGTCTCGTGGAGAAACACTTGAAGAAAGAAGGATTGTGGAGAAAGTATTGAGGAGCCTACCCTCATGGTTTGATGTTATTGTAACCATAACATCTCTCAAATTTCATAGCAGATGAACTTCATGCATCACTTATGACTCATGAATAGAGATTGGGAAGATTAGTAAACCCATCTTCGGAGAATGACTTCAAGACCCAGATGCCTTTTGTAAGAGGAAGAGGTCAAGGAAGAGGAAGAGGAAGAGGCAGAAGCCAAAACAGAGGAGGAAGAAACAACCCTGCACATTCACATGGAAGGAGCAACAGTCACAATCACAGCCAAAGCCAAAGCAGTAGCCAACAAGGTGGAAACCAACATGCTCATGGAAAAAGGTATGACAAATCCAATGTCTAGTGTCATTATTGCAAGAAATATGGGCACTATGCCAATGAATGTAGGAAAAAGAAAAATGACATGAATAATAGGCAGAATGCTAATGTAGAAAAATAAGAAAAGAACCCAAAGAATGTGTTGTTAACATGTAATGTAGCACAAGATAAGAAGGATGATGTATGGTTCTTAGATTCAGGCTGCAGTAATCACATGACTGGAAACATAGAAATTTTTGCCAATATTGATGAAGAAGTTAAATCTGAAGTAACAATAGGAATTGATACTAAGATATCTATAAAGGGAAAAGGCAGAGTAAGTATCTATGCAAGAAATGGAGAGCAGAAATTTGTGCCAGATGTATACTATGTTCCTGGCTTGAAATGCAATATTTTGAGCATTGGGCAGCTCATTAACAAAGGTTACAATGTATTTTTCAAAAATCATGTGTTCACAATAATGGATATACCTCCAAGCAAGAAGTTTATTACCGAAGTGCAAATGACCAGCAATAGAATGTTTCCACTCAAGCTCAATATAGACTTGAAGGGAAAGAGAAAGAATGTTGCAGCTGTAACTCAAGAGGTCTTCCAATAGGAAGTGAAATATGAGAATTGGTTATGGCACTTGAGATTTGGACATCTCAATTTCGGAGGTCTAAATTTGTTGCACAGAAAAGGAATAGTAATAGGACTACCATTGATTGAGAAACCGGAAAAACTATGTGAAGGCTACATCTTGGGAAAACAACACAGAGAAAACTTTCCATCAGGAAAGAGCATAAGGGCAAAAGCTCCATTAGAAATTATCCATTCAGATTTGTGTGGGCCAATGCAAACATCATCAATATTAGGCAATAATTACATGTTGACCTTCATTGATGATTTCATAAGAAAAGTGTGGGTTTATTTCTTGAAATATAAAAGCGAAGTGTTTGAGAAATTTTTCCACTTTAAAGCTCTTGTAGAGAAACAAAGTGGGCAGCATATCAAAGTCCTAAGAACTGATAGAGGAGGTGACTACATCTCAAAATAATTTCTGCATTTTTGCAGAGAAAATGGCATACATAAACAATTTACCACAAGGTACACACCACAGAAACATGGTGTTGCTAAAAGGAAGAATTTAACTATCATGGAAATGGTGAGAATTATGATAAAGGAAAAAAATTTGCCAAATGAGTATTGGGCAGAAGCTAAAAATTGTGATGTATATATTTTGAATAGATGCACAACAAAAGCACTGATGAACAGAGTTCCAGAAGAAGCGTGGAGTGGCAGAAAACAAGGAGTCACTCACATGATAGTTTTTGGTTGTGTGGCTTATGCAAACATTCCAGATCAACTGAGAAAAAAGTTGGACAGTAAGGGGGAGAGGTGCATCTTCCTTGGATATTGTGAAGATTCCAATGGATATAGATTGTATAACCCATCCACAAAGAAATTTATTATAAGTAGAAATGTGCACTTCATAGAAGAAGAAGCATGGGATGGAAGCATTGAGAAAACAATCAATGTCAAAATTTGTTTCTCTCATGATGAAGATGAGGAAGATGTGGCTGAAAGGAACACATCGGTAGCACCACCTCCACCAACACAAGGACAACAAGGGACACCTCAAGCAGGAGTAAGAACACCCTTGAGAAGAAATGAGAGTGCTTCTCCAACGACACCACATGGAGCAGATTTGAGTGCTTCTTCAAGCACAAGTACACCAAATGAAAGAGGAACCAGATTCAGGAATTTAAATGAAATCTATGAGCAAGAAGTAGCAAATGAAGGTATGAATTCCTTATTTTCTTTATACTGTCATGTTGATGATCCTATTCATTTCTAGGAAGCTATAAAAGATAATAAATGGATAGAAGAAATGGATGAAGAAATTAATGGAATAGAGAAGAAAAAAACATGGGAGTTGGTTGATCTCCCAGAAGGTAAAGAAGTCATTGGAGTAAAATGGGTCTACGAGACCAAAGGCAATGCTGAAGGTAATATAGAAAGGCACAAGGCCAGACATTTTTTCAAAGGATATAAGAAGTAGCATGGAGGAAATTATGAAGAAACTTTTGCACCAGTTGCAGGAATGGAGACAATGAGAGCAGTGTTGTCCATAGCAGCACAAAACAAATGGAAGGTTTACCAAATGGATGTAAAATAAGCATTCCTAAATGGAGTTTTAATGGAAGAGGTTTATGTTGAACAACCTCTAGGTTATGAGAAAGAAGGGCAAGAGCACAAAGTGTGCAGATTGAAGAAATCTCTTTATGGGCTGAAGCAAGCACCAAGAGCATGGTACCGTAGGATAGATTCCTATTTACAGAAAAATGGGTTTGAAAAATGTGAAGGAGAACCCACATTATAAATCAAGGAGAAATATGGTAAGATGCTCATTTTTTTTTCATATGTTGATGATGTGATATTTGTAGGTAATTAGAATTACCTCATTGAAAATTTTAGAACAGTCATGAAAGATGAATTTGAAATGACTGATATGGGATTGTTGAGATACTTCTTAGGAATAGAAGTAGAGCAAAATGAAAATAAGATTTTTATATCTCAAGCAAAGTATGTAAATGAAGTCTTGGAAAGATTTAATATGCAGGAGTGCAAGGCAGCAATTACTCCCATAGTAATGGGATTGAAACTCAACAAAGATGACAGCAACAGGGATTTTGATCCTAGCTGTACAAAAGCATAGTTGGCAATCTCATGTATTTGACTGCAACTAGGCTGGATATTATGCATGTTGTTAGTTTGATTTCCAGATTTATGGAAAGGCCAAAAGAAGCACATTGGAAAGCAAAAAAAATAATTCTGAGGTGTGTGAAAGGAACTAAAAGGTATGGAATTTTATATACTACTTCAGAAAATTCTGAATTAATTGGATATACTGACAGTGATTGGGCTGGAAGTGTTGATGACCAGAAAAGTAATCCTGGTTATGATTTTCATATGGGTTCAGGAGCTATTTCATGGGCTTCTAAGAAATAGCCTATTGTAGCATTATCTACACCAGAGGCAGAGTATGTGGCAGCTACAGTAGCAGCGTGTCAAGCAATTTGGATGAGAAGAATGTTGAGGATTTTATGTCAAGAACAGGTAAAAGGGACAGTGATTTATTGTGACAATAGCTCATCTATTGCATTATCAAAGAATTTTGTGTTTCACAAAAGAAAAAAACACATAGATTCCAAGTTTCAATACATCAGAGAATTAGTGAAAAATGGAGAAATCATTTTACAACATTGTAGAACAGAGGAGAAATTTGCAGATATTCTGTCAAAGCCATTGGGGCAAAAGAGTTTTCAATACTTGAGAAAATTCTTGGGTATGACTGATAACCCAACAGCTGAATTTAAGGGGGAGTGTTGAAAATATTAAATTCACTTGCAAACCCCGTGCAGGTAGAAGCAGAGTACAAACAGGGGTAGCAGAAGATTGAGTGCACTTCTTCGTGTATTTAACAGGAGTTTAAATAAGACCGTAAGGAATTTTTTATTGTTGATGGGCCGTAGCCACCATCGCAGTCTGGGTTTTAAGTTTGTTGATTTTTGATGAAATATAGTGTTACGGGGGCAGTGAAAGGTTTTGAGAAAGAACCACGGGGTGCCTCCACAGTTGACCATGCCATCACACATTGACCAGAGATCAACGGTGGAGATTTTGTTTGGGGGCACAACACATATCAAATGTACCCGAGGGAGAGTGCTTCCGTAGGGACCCACAAAAAGGGTTTCTCATATGTTTAATATAGTTTGTTTTATGTTTTTTTTTTAGGTCATGCCATATAAAAAGTGAAAATCCCTTAGGCTCATCTAGAATAGAATGTATTTCTGTGT
Source organism: Pinus albicaulis (assembly GCA_034641835.2). Lineage (NCBI taxonomy): Eukaryota > Viridiplantae > Streptophyta > Pinopsida > Pinales > Pinaceae > Pinus > Pinus albicaulis. Next base: position 22,878,681 of record MU968450.1, read on the forward strand.
AATGAAAAAGTCCGCAGGTAGAGAAAAACATAGTAAAAACTTGAGAGCATTGTTTGTGCATTTTTGAGAGACAGAGAAAAGATTAGTGAGCACTGCGTGTTGCAGCAGTTAGACATATTTTGTAATCCCACACAGTGGAATATATTTTATTGTGTAATGTTTTGTTGTTAATTAAATAGAAGCAATTTTTATGCCATATCTATCCAGCGTTTCTCTTTGTTAAAGGAGGAGAATTTTACTCTCCCTGTGTGTTAGGAATATTCAGAAATTCCAACAAAGCTCATGATGATCTCGTTTGCATGAAAGGAAGGTGAACGTATTAAAATTATATTGTGTAAATGTTAACTATTTCGGACATAATACAAGTGTAAACATTATTATAATCGATTCAATGCGTTTTCACGATGTTCTGGTCAAATAAGGTGCACATAATAAATTCTTGAATTGGTCCACAAATCTATGAATATGTTGTTCTTGTTATTGACGATTGTGTGAATTCATATATTATATATTTGTGGAGATTGTGAAATTATTGAGGTCCCTTGATGGTTTGATTTCTTATTTCATAGACAAAATCTAAAAAACAAAAAAATCTCTCCTAGAAAGGTCAATGCTAGATATTGTGGGAGGCATTGTTCCCATTGCAATATATTATGACACATAATTTTCCACATGTTTTTCTCATATTTTTTCGCGCTCATGCTACATGGATGCTGGATAGATGATTCCCAGAGTTTCCTATGGACTTGTCTATTATTGTGAATAATTTTTTTTTTTGTTGGTGAGACATATAACATTTTGTAAAAAACCATTCTGAATTCCATTTTTTGGGAAGGTGGATATATGATTCTTTGACAAAAATTGAACTCTTACAACAGATGACATGGAGTTTCAAAGAATTATTGGTCTTCGCGGAAAGTTTACTTTAAAACCAAACACAAATAAAGTGCTAAACAAGTGATATTTTTCACTCTAAATTTGAACATATGACAGTATTTGATTGCAATAACAGAATAATCATATGAATAAAGAACACATTAGGTTTTTGTTTTGGAAGTGTTTTCTCAATCTATTTTTTTTTCGGATATACACTGTAAATCATTTACCATCGTAAGAACATGAAGGATGCTTATGTAATTTGGGATTTGATGACGCAAGTGATATTGTACCTGATTTTACCACTTATAATACAATTATTGGCATGTCTTGTTGTGAAATCACGATCTAGGTCTTATCTCTGCCTGCAAGGTGGAGGGCATGGCATCAAGAATTTTTTGATAAACGTTTACAAAATAATTAAATAATTTTTTCCTCTCTATGCTAATTATATTATGACAATAAAAATGTATCTTGAAGTAGATGATCCAAATATGGTTGTAAAAATGTGAAATCACATGATACCAAAGGTCATTTTCTAAAAATCAGATTGCAGTCTAAAATCAATAACATTATAGTAGTGATAGCATAGCACTTTTTTTCTAGAAGATGATTTTGAAAGCCTTCAATGAGTTTTTATAATGTAACATTGTGGATGAATTAGTGATTGTTTGATGTGTGATTAGAATTAACGGAGAGTGTATGATCATTTTTAGAAACCCTGCATATGGTATGGTGAAAATACAAGTGCTATCTTGTGAAATGTGTTACAAATTTGTAGAAGTATATTGTAATCACATCACCAACATTGACAAGGAAATTTTACATTTATTCCCGATAGTTTTGAACAAGTCACGTGAAGTACATAGGGAGATATATGGGATCTCATCACCATTTTTAATGCAATTTGGAGTGAATACACACTCTAGAAAATGAATGATATAATCCCTGTTCATTGAGAGGGTGTTATGGTGGGGATCGAATCCAAATTTTTGACACAATTTTTATAAACCTCTTATAAAAATTCCTAAGAAAAAACTGAATGTAGACGTGGTTCATTTGTTTGATATCCTAAAAAGGATAATTTTATTTTCACTATACAAAAATGAGTGCATTACTGAAAGGTGTTGAAATTGTGTGGATCTCTATCATCGGAAATTGCTATATGTGTCTTCTTGAGATCAAGAAGAGCCCCAACCCCATGGTATCTTGCAGCATGCTTGCGCTTCCTGACACGAGAGATAAAGATTGATACTCGAAAAAGGAAAGTGAAGCGAAGATGTTGTACCTATTTGATGAGAATGGACATCAATATTTTGATGCTTTTATAGGTATTATGATAGTTTCCTGTGGGCATTGTCATCCAGATATTTTTGAGGCCATCAGGACTGAAAATTAATTACTACAGCATGCTACAAAAATTTATCATTGTCATAGATTTTGATCTATCTTTCACTCTCTCGGATTCATTCGTAGTGTGAGCTATCAATACTATGATATGAGTTATACAATTTTCATGATTTAACAGAACATATGATTCATGCAAATAAAATGAGAAATATCAAAATTGAAATTTTCTCTCTCCGTAAAGTTCTTGATGCACAAATTAACTCAGATTTAAAATTGTTTCAGCTTCACCAAGTTATGAGTTTAGTCAGAGTGGATGATTATGCCAGAATGTTGTTGGATAATAAAATTTCTCGCACATCACTGTTCTTTCCTTGGGATGATTGGAAGGATAAATTTCTATCGTCAGTAAATTCTCTTTCAAGGTATATAAAATGACGGGAAACAGAACAAGATATTTTCTACCTAAAGTATGCTCTTGAATTAATTGGTGTCATAAAAAACAAGAATGATTGATTTTTTAATGCATTTGATACTGAAGTTTTCTTGCTTAAGGGTATCGATCTTGGATTTCTATAGATATGAGGAAATACCATGCAAATGAGTATTCAATTATTTTTTTCATGTCTACAAAGTAGTTTTCTATTCTGTAGGAAATAATCCCATTGAAAAACTAGAAAATATGTATTCTTTTTTTTTTTGTTGGATGTAATTAAAATGATATATGGGTAGATACAAAACTCATCACATGGGATACATATGCAGTTACCAGCAAGTTACTTTTTGTTTTAAAATTTTCTTTTACTAATACGCATCAAAACGTTAAGCATCAAAATGTTAAGCTTCTGGTAGATAAATGATATGCATAGAATATTTATTTTAACTATAGAGATAGACATAATCATTTGGTTAACGTTTCATTTTACTTATAACAGCTACGCCATGAAAACTACATACAATCTGATATCCATCTCCAGAAAACAAAAAACAAAATCTAGGAAATCCATATAGGTATAGAATGTGAAAAATGACCTTTTTCTTGTATAGGAACATGTGCAAAAAAAAAATTTCCTATATTTCCAAAACCCCAAGAGATTGAAGATTTTATTTTGGAAAATCTTGTTCTAAAGGTTTTTTAGTAACATTCAGAAAAAAGGTTGGAATCTATGTAAAATATGACATCTACTGCAATTTAATTATTGAAATGATTATTTACTCTAGAAAGGAAAAAAAAATGTCCACAATATTAAATATGGGGAATAAGCATATGGTAAGCGGGATGTAAAATGTACCTTGAAATCGATCTAGGTTTTAGTTTATTCATGACCGGGAAAGGAATGCTCCTAATACTTAAGCATGCTCGCTCATCTGAGACATGCACTATGGTGAAGATTCCATTGAGCCAAACCCTTACAACTGTAGTCTCGAAGGACTCATTAGAAAATAGACTAATCTCTACAATAGAAACACTCTTCTCGAAAACCTAGAGGGAAATACGTTTCCCCATTAAACCATCAAGAAATTGTGTCGGGTCCCTATATTACTAGTTTAGTCCCTTGTTTTTGTTAGTGTACAACCCCTTATTATTATTGTTGTACCCCTGTAACCCTAGTATTGTTATTATTGTGCCCTTACATTATTATTTTTAGGTCGGCTAGGATTATATTGTGACCCCATGGACTTCTATATATAGAAGGCAGTTTTATCATTTGTATCATCCAATAATTGTTCATTTATGTTATATAAAGGAGGTTTCCCCCTCAAAGTGGATTATTTATAAGTTTTTCATCTCTCTTTTCTTCTATTTTTGGAGTTGGTTTCATAACATTTGGTATTTGAGCTTTGGATTCTAGGGTTTCACTGCTCCAAACAGGTCATCGTGGAATTTTATCTATAACTTGTTTTCTATGAAGTTTCAGAAGATGAAATGTTCATCATGCGAAGCTGAAATACTGAGGAACCTCATGTAAAAATTTCAGATCTTCGTTCACAATATTTTCGAAGATATGACTTGTGGAAGTTTGGATTTTTCAGGCTCACGAATTTCATCTCAAAGCAGTGACCGTGGAAAAATCGTCATAACTCTCTCCCTGAGCACCGGATTTTAATTCTGTAAAAATTGGCCGCAATTACACAAACTATAGTTTTTTTTTTATCCATTTCAAAGCCTAAGGAGGAAACAATGATATGTGGCATGCCATATAATTTCGTTCGACTGAAAAATTCCATAATTAGGTCATTGTGGGAGAATGGGCATAATTTTCCTTGAATAATTCAAATTAGGTCAGACCTATGGAATTTGAAAGAATATTCATAGGGATACTATAGGGCCAAATTTCAAATATTTAATATCCTAAATCACAGAGATAATTCAGTTTCAATATCGAGCTCCTCAAAAGGAAGAAAAAGGTATTTATTTTTTTGGAATTGCATAAGTCTTGTTTGAAAAATAATTTTGAATTGATTCCAAGGGCATATTGTAGAATAGATATCAGTATTGGGTTCTAAAATTCCCCCTAAAAATAATTCAACACCCATTAAGCCTTCAGAAGGCTCTACTATGACCCATGAAGATGAAGAAGTGCAACATGACATATCAAAATTATAAGAGCAAGTGCACCAATTTTTTCTCTCACAAATAGCAACAAAAAATGAAATGGAAGTTTTGAATAAATGCGTGGAAGCTAAGATGGATGGTTTGAAGAAAGGCATGGAAGCTAAGATGGATAACATGGAAGATGGGATGGAAGCTGTAATGTCCCTATTTTTACTGCTTTTATTAGATAATCGAACAATCCTAAATGTTGGTGGTCCTGAAGGAAAATAATTATTTTGGACATATTATATTTTAATTTTAATAAATGTGGAATTTGATTTTTTGTGTAAAGACTAGAGTATAAATTGGAGACTAGGATTCAAGTCCATGAGGATACTATTAAATCCAAAGACTTTCCCAAATTCTCCAAAAATCCTTGGAGAAAATAAAATTAATTAAAAATAGTAGATTGGAGATAAAAGTCTAAAAGATACGTTAGTAAAGTGGAAATTTACTGAAAAGAGGTGAAATAAAACTAGAAAGAGGAAAAAGCTATTTTTTAAAGTACTTTTGTGGAAAAAACAAAATGAAAGCCTAGGAAAAAAGGAAAACAACATCCTAATTAACTGAACGCAGTTATGGAAACAGGTTGAAGGGAAAGCATGTAATATTCCAAAATTTATTGGAATATGAAAGTTATGTTTTGTCACTTAGATAGGTGAATAAGTGGGTAAGAAGACTCATAAATCTTTTTCTAGAGAATAAAACCACTTCTCATGTGAAAGTGGATCATCTTTTCAGCTTAATAGAGCACCCTAAGGTGTGAACAGGGGCTGGAGCACATAGATTGGGTAAAATTTAACCAAATCAATAGCGTTGTCATAGAGGAGTGGCATTCATTATGGGACAACGCAGTTTTGGGTGGAGACTCCATGCATGGAAGTAGTGCCTTTAATGAGTGGAGCCAAGGGTGAGGAAGCTCACCACTTATATAAGGAAGAGGATGGAAGCCATAGTTATTGATGTTTGGTATTTGATATTTTTGAATGTATGGTCTATTTATACATATAGCCTTCTTTAGCTGTTTAGCTAAGATTGCAATGTTTTTTAGCACAGGGTGTTCCTAATCGGGAATCCCACATATTTCCTTGAGAAACCTCTAGGAAGAGTATTGCACTATTATTGCACAATCAGGCATTAGGCCAAATATTGAGTCCCATATACAACACAATTCTATTTAGAGTTGGGTTGTGCTGCATGGGTGTAGCAGCGGAGGAGAGAGATCTCCAATTTCTGAGCTAGTTTTCCTTTGGAGGGACCATCCTTTCATTCGAAAGCTTTGGAGGAATACATCAAGGCCTCATTTCATATTTTGGCACCATGCCAAGTAGCTGTCATGAGCGACAACATAGTTTCATTCAAGAATTACGTTTCTTTTTACAGCAGCTGCAGAAATTGGTTTATTGCCCTACTTGGAATGTTTGGGTTTCCTGTGTGGGGACCAACCCTTCATTTAAGAGATCTATTGGAGGAGGATTATCCATCTCCCATTAGTGATTCAGTTGCAGATATTATTCAGCCCTAGGGCCAAATCTGCTATATTTTGTATAGTGTATATTTCCGGAAACCTTTTCTGGATTGTCCTGGAAATATGTTTTGGAGCATGGATATCTAGTCTTAGAATTTTTGGAGTATTATATTAGCAACAATACATTTTTCTATCTTTCAAATGCTATTCTCTCATATACGAAGTAGTTTACTGCATTCCTATATTTCATGTCTTGACAGCATTTCATATCTAGGTGTATGCTTTCATGGGGACCTTGTTTTCCCAACTTGAGTGATATTTTCCTCAAGATATTGTACCAAATTTTCTGTTATAATCATAAAGGAATGGATCTACTGTTGTCTCATTCTTGATCTATTGATATTTCTGCATATTTCTAGTTTTATGCATTATATTCCTACTTTTCCCATTTGGGAATATTACAAAGCAAGCTTAAATACACCATTCCTAGGTAGATAAGAGGTTGTCTACACTTTGGAGGAATTGGTCTCTGGTCAGAGGGAGCTATGCGGAGAAATCTCAAGGTTGGGTGGAAAATATTCTTACCAAAATTGGTATGCACAAGTAATTTAATTCTGTGTTATGAATTGTAGTGGTAAAGAAAGTTAGAAGTTGTATTTCTATATTGAATGATGGTTCAATTAGAAGAGACTGAATTATGTAATAAAGTTATTTTTTATGAATGATTAAATTCTATAGAAATTTTAATGTAATATTGTGATGTATTTAACAGAAAACAACTATATTATATATAGTATATCTGTATGGTTACATAGACAATTATAAAGTAATAAACCAACACTCAGAATGTCTAAACCCTAGTAATAAGGTTTCAATCTGAGGTTAGGCTGCAAACATCTGAACTGTATACAGAGAAATCATATATAAATACATGTAGAAAGAAGGAAAATTAGTGTATTTATCTGTGGTATACTTAAAACATGGAACCAGGAAACATGTACATAAAGAGAAAATTATATTTCTACAAGTAAATATGATTACTCAAAATTAAAGGAGTTATTATCTTGTATAGTAACTAGAATATTTATTATAGACATTAAGTCTTGCATGAACACAAAAGTGTAAAAATTAAATGCAGCACAAAGTAGTAACAGATAGTGCAAGAATAAATTAAAGGCAGAAAAGAAATATATTTCAATGTACTGACGATAATTATTGTTTATCGTTACAGTGATAATCTAACCATGAGATTCTTCTTGATATAAATTACATTCAAAATCTGTCATAAATTATGGACAGAGTCCATGGTGCTATCTAATAATTACAATATAATTACAAAAAATTATATAGTTTGGAATTGAGGAGGATGAATTCTTCAATCTAAATGGACCAACCTGTAAAGAAGAAATAAAATTTTACTGTCAAGGAATGTCAGAGTGAGCTTCCCAAATTGAGAGAATGAATACTTAAACTGAGAAATTGTGCATTGAGGGTAGTGAAGTACCTGCACATAACAGTTTATACATATGACTTACTGTGTATCTATATATATATATATATATATATATATTGAAATAAATTAAATAATATATAAATAGTTGAAAAGGGTAATTAAATCTGGAAATTTACCTTACTATTCTATGTTAAAAAGTGACAGTAAACCTGCACCTAAACATGAGAAAAATGGTTAAGTTTGAGCATTAAATTAAACAAAAGAGTAAATGGAAATTAATGTAACTAGAGTAAAATTGAGTACATTTTCTCTCATCGACAGAGTACATATTAAAAATCTAAGATGTTGTGAGAAATTGAGTAAATTGTTCCTATACAAATCATCATTTTATTAATTTGAGTAAATTGATAAAATCAGAAATTTAGTACGAATTACTCTCAAAAGAAATATCAAATTAAAGTTGACAAATTCACATATAATGAAATTCTTTGATACTTTAATTATACTTCTATATAAAATTAACTATTAATAAATTCCAAATCACCAGGAATGTCAACTTCATAAAAAGGAGAATTATATGAATCATAGTGAAGAGATATAATTGCTAGAAATTTATTATAATTGAATGGGGGTTTTTGGGTTAAATCGAAAATATATTTTCCTCCAGGAAATAGGTCATTTCAGAAGTCCATGAAAACGACGAGGGTCATGTTTAATCCCAACGAATGAAATATAGAAATTTCCTATAGAAACTTCAATTATGATAGTGAACTCCATAAAAAAGAAGAATAAATCTAATTTTCAAATAGAAAATTAATTAAATGAAAACTCTGTACAAAATCAAAGTAGAAAAATTTATGTCGATTGAAAACCCAAACTCTGTAATTTCATTAAAAATAAAGGGAATGACAATACAAGGATATTATATTTCAAATTAAAGTCAAACCAAATATATATAATACACACTGGTAATACGACCAAGATCAATGCTGACTTTTCAAACTGATTTAGGGAAAATCAAAGTTATGTATTGAAATTTCACATTCAACGAAAACTGATAAGTTTAATTCAATGAAAACGTTGTGAATCCAATTTAATATGGAAAACCCAGATGGTATTTCATTGAATTAATAATAAATGGAAACATATACAAAAGAGATGCATGAGGATGTTGCTATGAAGAACGATGAAGTTATAGCTAAATACAGAGAATGATATTTGGGATGAAAATATCGGCTATGTAATTGCATTAAGAAGAATGAAGTATGGTATTAACTATATAAATAAATTCTAAGAGATAAATAATTAATCAAACTGAGATTTCAATTTGTAGTAATTTGTTGAGTAAATCCTAAATACTGATTCACCCCCCCCCCCCCTCTCAATATTTTTCCCAACAAATCCTGCAAGAAATTACAAAACAAAAGGTAAGGAATGAAAAATTGGGAACGATGTATAGAAATTATAGGAAGAGTATTCATATGAATACGAAGGCAAAAAACAACAGAGAAAAAGGTCATAGAGGGTTTAAAATCATTACATATCCCTTAAAGAAAAGAAATTACCTCACAACATCCTAAATCATTGAAGGATGAGATGATAAAGACCTTCGGCAAAACGAAACCCTGCAAAAAAATAATGATATATAAGTTGCAGAAGAAAACGAAATGGAAAATCAATTAAAAATGATTTTATACACAAAGATAGAAAAATAATAATGATGGCAAAATGTAAAAGTCGCACACCATTCCCTGGAGGAAACGGTATAATGTTGATGATTTCACTTAGAATGCCATCAAATTGATGGACTATGTGGAAAAATCAAACACATTGATGGACTATCTGGAAAAACCAAAGCCGAAGGTGCCGACATGCCCAAAAACGAAAATTTAAATTTGTAACCAAGGTAAAGATACTATTTCATCTTTACTGTCAACATGTCAAGAATCCAAACTAACATTGGATCCAAATATATCTGTAGCCATGTGATGGAGTAAATTATCAGTAGTACAATCATTATTATTGATTTCTTGGAAGTAGAAATGAGTTAAAACCTCTCTCCTACAGATAGAATTGTCATAAATTCAAAACCAAGAACGATTTATGAATATCACTATATCAACGTGGACTGGTGTATTAATACATCAAAATTTGACAATTTAATATAAGTTCCAAATTAATAAAACCTCAAGGCTATGAAAATAACGTAATAACCTTACGAAGGGTCCTTTCATATATAACTATGGGGAAAAAGGTATGAAAGGAAATTAATAAAATGTGTGTATAGTATTACTCCCCTTCCGAAATTTGAAGTAGGTTAAGCCTTAAATGGTTAATCATATATTTTAAAATTAAGATAAGTGGAGTATACAACGTTGAATTTATATGAATGCTCCACTATATATTAAAGGTATCATTAAATCCTTTAAGATGTTTTAGGTATATACTTTTACTTAAATAAAAGGGATATGCTTCAAAGATTAACTCTAATATTATAAGTTAAATCATGGTAAGGTTAAATCTTGGGTATTTTAAGGGTGACATATAGAGTATAAGTGGATTATGTGATGAAAGTGGCTTAGAATACAATTAAATATTCTAAAGTATAAAATAAAGGGTTATGCTACCATATTATGCTAGAGTAAGTATAAATTGGTAAGGACAGAAATAAATAGAAAATTATAAATTCTATTATACAAGTAATAAGGGGGTGAGGAACTACCTTCAAGGATAGTCACTAATGAAACCGAATTGTGAATCCTTTAAGAGGATCAAAGGATAATAAATCACAGAAAAGTAGCATGTGCAAGAAATTCTACCTACATTTTAAAACTTCCTACCTAGTATCTATAAGGAAAGAATATAATTTGATAATCCAAAAAAAATGGATGAAGCGATGCACAAAGAAAGGTTGTGTTATTAGCAGATCAAAGGCAGAAATGATCAGCTGAAAATTTAGCAAAACAAAGAGAAAGGGAAAGGTGACTCTAGTGGAAAAAGAGTAAAACCAACATATTTGAAAAAATTTGGGAAAATCCATCAAAGGAATAAGTTTAAAAAAAATGGAGAAAATCAACCAGCACAATCACAAACTGGATCTAAACAGATGGATGTAAATAGGGAAAGGAAGGGACTGTAAAAATGAAAGAACCATTAAAGTGTTGGGGTTGTGGAGAACCTCACCTGTTTCGTGTCTGTCCTCATGGAACAGTTAAAAATATTCAAGTGTTAAGAGAGGCGACTACTGTAAATGATATTTCTAGAAAAATTTTGAGAACCGTTGCGACACTTAGGGATCACCACGTTGAACCCCAATCAACCATGATCGAATCGAAGGTATGATTTTTGAACAACCTGTTTCTTTTTTGATAGATCCAGGAGAAATTTTTAGCTATATAAGTCCTCAGATGGTGGAAAAGTGAAAATTAAAATCAGAAAAGTTTTAGCAAGCATGGTTAGTTTAGTTAGCTACTAGAAAAAAATAAAAGTGACCCATAAACTACCAGATATTGTTGTAAATTTTAATGGGTATGAAACTGAGCTAAATTTAAATACTTTGCATCTATGCTGATATGATGTGTTAGTTGGAATGAACTGGTTAGAGAAAGATAAAGCAATAGTTAATTTCTTAGATAAAATAGTTCACTGTATAGATGGTGAGGAAAAACCAGTGGTAGTGAAAGGAAAACCAAGACCCATATCAATAAGATATATTTCAGCACTATATTTAAAAAGGACAACAAGAAAAGGCTGTCAATTGTATGTTTTACAAGTGGAGGAATTCAGACAACGAAGTGAAAAGGAAGCCGTAGAAAATTTACCGGTAATTAGAGAGTTCAAAGATTTATTTCCAGATGAAATCCCTGATTTATCCCCTAAAAGAGAAATTTACTTCTCAATTTAATTGGTACCAGTAGCTACACCTATCTCTAGAGCATCTTACAAAATGAGTACTCCTAAGTTGTTAGAACTAAAACTACAACTACAAGAGTTATTAGACAAAGGTTACATCAGACCAAGTGTGTCTCCTTGGGGAGCACCTGTACTGTTTGTTAAAAATAAATATGGCACCTTCAGGATGTGTATAGACTACAGAAAACTGAATAAATTGACCATAAATAATAGATATCCTCTACCCAGAATAGATGACTTATTTGATCAAGTGAGAGGAGCTACTATCTTCTCAAAGATTGATTTAAGAACAAGCTATCATCAACTAAGAATAAAAGATGAAGAAATGAATAAAATATCATTCAGAGCTAGATATGGACACTATGAATTTGTAGTTCTACCTTTTGGATTAACTAATGCACCTGCTACATTCATGTGTCTAATGAATAGTGTGTTACATAAGTATCTAAAAAAATTTGTTTTGGTGTTCATTAATGACATTCTGGTATATTATAAAATTGAATCGGAACATAAATAACATCTCAAAATTGTCTTACAAAGACTTAGAGAACTTAAGTTATATGCCAAACTCAGCAAATGTGAATTTTTGAAGGACAAAATTCAGTATTTGGGTCATGTAATTTTAGAGGATGGATTGGCAGTAGACCCAGAGAATATATAAGCTATCATGGATTCGCCTGTACCTACTGATGTCCTAGCCATAATATCATTCATGGGTATCGATGGATACTACTAGAGATTTGTAGAGGGATTTTTAGCCTTAGCATATCCTATTACTTCTCTACAAAAAATGGGAGTGAAGTTTGAGTGGAAAACGAAGTGTCAACATAGTTTTGAACAGTTAAAACTTAAAGTAACAACTTATCCTATTTTGAAGATTTTTGATTCAAAAAAAGAAATTGTAGTGTGTGCATATGCATGTGCAGAAGGATTAGGAGGGGTATTATTACAAGAAAACTCAATAATAGCATATGAATCAAGAAAATTAAAGAAACGTGAACATAATTACATTGTATATTACTTAAAGTTAGTTGTTGTAATACAAGCTTTGAAAATGTGGAGACATTATCTATTAGGAAAGAAGTTTATACCGATGACAGATCATATAAGCTTGAAATATTTTTTCACAGAACTTGATTTAAATGCTAGACAAGCTAGATGATTGTATTTCCTTAGTGGGAAATGAAAATAAGATTGCAGATTCCTTGAGTAGGAATCCCCATCACATTTTGAATAGTGCTAGAAGTAGTGTGAAATTTGACATAGAAGGATTGATACAAGAAGTGGCGAGTCAAGATCCAAACTATGAAAAACTACAATAAAATTGTAGAACACTGGAATACTAGGATATACTCAAAATCAAAAGGGGATAATTTATTATAAAAACATATTGTATATTCCAAATTTGATCTCATTAAAACAGGAAATTTTAGATGAGTATCATAAATGACCTTATGCAGGGCATCTTGGTTATCAAAAAATTATTTTAGCATTGAGAAAGAACATGTTTTAGCCCGGTATGAAGAAAGGTGTGGCTGCTTACCTAGCTAGATGTATAGAATGTCAACGGCTAAAAGTAGAGCATCAACATCGAGCATGATTATTGAATCCTTTACCTATTCTAGAATGGGAATGGGAAGTAGCTTCCATAGATTTTATTGCTGGATTGCCTAGAACTAAATATGAACATGATTCTATAATGGTTTTTGTAGACACATCACTAGTACAAAATGGCTAATTTGTTACAAAAAAACAAGTAAAATTTACATATAAACGACTATTTTTCAGTCGGTGACCAATAGTAGCTAATTTACAGTATCTTATAACGCGACTAACTTTTGGTTGTTTTTAGCTTAGTCATCAATTGGTTATCTCTATTTTGTTATCTATTTGTATATTTGGTCATTGATTTGGTCATTGATTTAGTCACTGATTTGGTCACTAATTTAGTCATTCATTTGGTCTTTCATTTTGTCACTGATTTAGTCATTCATTTAGTCATTCATTTGGTCAATGATTTGGTCATTCATTTAGTCATTGATTTGGTCTTCGATTTGGTCATTAAATGTCACAATTAATGACCAAATATACAACAAAATATATTACTATATGATCACCTGAGAAAACCAATTAATGACCAAAGAACTATGACCAACATGTTGGTCGTGTTATAAGATATTGTAAATTAGCTACTAATAGTCATATATATGCAAATTTTAGTCATTGTTTGAAACCAATTAATGACCGAAGAAATGTGACTAAATTTTAGTCATGTTATAAGATACTATAAATTAGCTACCAATAGTCATATATATGCAAAATTTAGTCATCATTTGTAGTCACAAATTTATCGTTTGTAGTAGCCATTTATTCATTATATAAACGAATAATTTAGTAGTTTATATTCATTTCATTAATAATCATTATAAATGACTAATTTAGTCGTATATTCATTTTATTTGTGTTCATTATTAATCAACATGAATTAATTTGTATGATTTAAAAAATGTCATACAATGTGCATGTTCATCTAATATGAAAACACAAAGTCACATATTTTAATTACAATACTAGACAACATCAAGTGCAACTATAAATAATTTCAACCACATAAATTATATTATATGAAATGTTAAAATATTACAATATGAGTTTCCAACTTTATATTAGTTGGACTACAATTTACACATGAAATGATGTTTCATCACTTCAAAAAATTATCGTTGTGTTGTCAAGGCATTATAGGTGAATTCACCAAATCTGAAGACTTGATCATCAGTATTTATATGTGTGTCTTATGCGAGATATTGGTTCTAAGGGTATCACCAGACCAATTCTCCTCTCTCTTTTTGCATTTTTCGTTCCAATGTTATTGCTCTTCTCTTTTTGTAATTCATGCTTCTTACCATCAATACTGATTTCATTTTCTAAAAACAAAAAAAAATATGATGCATTGTAAGAAATGAAAGACAATGAACACTAGAATATAACCTAAATTAGACTATAAATAGTTTATACAACATATACCTTAACATCAACAATGTCAAAGCAATTTCCCTTCAACATCAATTTCTGCAAAATAAATGTCACGTTATTCTTTCCCATTTCTCAACATGCTACATATGATAAATTGAAAATCACATAAAACCAAGAGAAAACCCTTTTCCAACCAAAATAAACAAACAAACAGTGCCTCTACTAAAACTTCATTATAATATTAGCGAATGAAAGGAGAGCTAGTGGACCATTTGTGTTGTTTGACTTTGTCTATTTTTGTTATAAAGTGCTCGAGATTTAGGAACCAAAAAATGTGAGCACGAGCTAAAAAATAACCAACCATTCACTAGTCAACATGAGAGATCACAAATAAACCACAAAATTGATCAGGCATTAAAATTGTGAGCAGACTACCTTGAAATTTTCTTCTTGAGAAATACTTCAAAATCCCCTCATTTCTAATAAGCTTCCTGGCTATGTACCTCCATCCTTGATTTCCCTTTCTATATCTTGAATAAATAATATCCCTTCAACAACCAATTTTGCAAGAATCCTACCAACTAACTCAAGAGCCTTGTGCGCATCAATAGTAGCATCCTCCAATGAAAATAGTACAATCTCCAACCTAGAAACATCAAAATCATATATAGTTATAATGTTGAAGTGTGTAACTAGGTAAGTCTTCCTTATAATGACTATGTAACTATCATTTGCACCGAGAGGTGCAAAGTAACGCCAAGGAGTGGGGAAAACAATAATTAAGTGAAATATATAAAAATTTTAGTTCCTATATATCTTTCAAAGAATGTAATAGGAGGTTAAAATTTAAAAGAAAGTTACACTAACATAAAGGAACACTAATATAATTGTCCCGGAATAATGGCATAGTAATGATGGTATTGAAGATCCTTCAATAGTCGCTCCAAGGAGATTGCTCTAGCTCTTCAAATGATTCAAATAACTATCGAAACTAAATATTCAAACCTGCTCTAAATCCATCATCAAAAGGTTTTCAATGTGCTAGAAAGGGGTATTTAAAGGTTTTTTTTTTTTAATTTAATTTCTGCTACAAGACTGTTTTAAAGCTGGTCCAAAACTGCCTTCTAACAACTTTAAAAGATGTCATACAAACACCTTCAATAAACTGTTATACAAATACACTATATGAAGTAATCCATATAGAGAACACACCAATAGCCTAGAAGAGGAAAATGAAAAGTTTATCTGCAGTTACATTTTACTCTAAAAAATATTCATATCAAAATTTGTTAACATCAAAATTTGTTAATGTTAAACCAAAATTTTGTAATTTTCAAGATCCTATGTTCAGCACCAATTTCCCAACAACCTAGCAAACTTGACAAGAAGACCCTAACTATTCTTGTACGCTATAAGAAAAGATGGTCAACAATGTCATGAATTATAGCAAGCACCTACAATTGTTTCAGCATGTCTTATCTTTTGAACTGATCCATCATCCTGAATTTGTCTAGCATTCTCTCAATCGCCAAAATCAGCATTGTCAAGCTTTAAAAATATAGCATTCACTCCAATCTAGAAACAAAAATATGCATTCACAACTCAACTTACCTAGTATTCTGTTGGCCTCGTTATTAAGTTGTAAGTTGATGCCATACTCATGCAGTAAGCTCCTGTGTCATGGACCACAATTCCTGCGCAGTGAAAGAGGATGGCCACTCAAAGTTAAGCCACAAGTGTATGCCTTCAAAGAAGCATCACAAAATAATTCTAGAAAAAATTAAATATCATATTGGAAAATCAATTCCTTCCCATCATGCATGTATATTAGGTGTGATAATTATTGTCCTGTAACTAACCACCATTTCTAGAGTTGGAAGTTCCCAGTCCTTTCCTAAAAAGTCTGCAGACTCGCAGACAGGCCCAACAACATCAAAAGTTTGATTTTTTCCTTTGGGGAAGGATGAGAAATTAGCTCAATGTGTTGTGTATCAAGAATAATATCAGTTAGAAACATCTCAAAATCTCAAAATCATTTTATGATTCATATCAAAACTTTCAGACTGTGTGTCTGTCATGAGAAAGAATGGTCTATTTAGTATCTGGGAATCTCAATACCAGTGATATTTCCTGTCAACAAGGAGACTACAAAATTAGGGCAAATTATCCCTTCTATATTCATTTGGAAATGATCATCCCTTCAATCATGCATCATCAAAAAAAGTTAGGTTTGCCCCAAGTCAAATTTATGTACTAACTGGGTAAGCTCCATAAAGGCTAGGCCTAATAAGCTCTGCCATGCTGCCATCAATTACAATGAAGTTCTTGTTACCATTCTATCTCTTCAAATGACTCAAATAACCGTTAAAACTAAATATTCAAACCTGCTCTAAATCGATCATCAAAAGGTTTTCAATGTGCTAGAAAGGGGTATTTAAAGGTTTTTTTTTTTGTAAAAATCAATTGTTGCGACAAGATTGTTTTAAATCTGGTCCAAAACTGCCTTCTAACAACTTTGAAAGATGTCATACAAACACCTTCAATAAACTGCTATACAAATACACTCTATGAAGTAATCCATATAGAGAACACACCAATAGCCTAGAAGAGGAAAATGAAAATTTTATCTGCAGTTACATTTTACTCTAAAAAATATTCATATGAAAATCTATTGACTTCAAAATCTGTTAATGTCAAACCAAAATTTTGTAATTTTTGAGATCCTAAGTTCAACACGAACTGCCCAATAGCCTAAAAAACTTGAAAAGAAGACCCTGACTGTTCTTGTACGCTATAAGACAAGATGGTCAACAATGTCATGAATTATAGCAAGCACCTACAATTGTTTCACCATGTCTTATCTTTTTAACTGATCCATCATCTTGAATCTGTCTAGCATGCTCTAAATCGCAAAATCAGCATTGTCAAGCTTTAAAAATATAACATTCACTCCAATCTAGAAACAAAAATATGCATTCACAACTCAACTTACCCATTATTCTGCTAGCCTCATTCTTAAGTTGTAAGTTGATGCCATACTCATGCGGCAAGCTCCCGCATCATGGACCACCATTCCTACCCACTGAAAGAGGATGGCCACTCAAAGTTAAGCCATAAGTTTATGCCTTCAAAGAAGCATCAAAAAATAATTCTAGAAAAAATTAAATATCATATCGGAAAATCAATTCCTTCTCATCATGCATGTATATTAGGTTTGATAATTATTGTCCTGTAACTAACCACCATTTCTGGAGTTGGAAGTTCCTTGTCCTTTCCTAAAAAGTATGCAGACTCGCAGACAGGCCCAACAACATTAAAATTTTTAATTTTTTCCTTTGGGGTAGGTGGATAAATTAGCTCAATGTGTTGTGTATCAAGAATAATATCAGTTAGAAACATCTCAAAATATCAAAATCATTTTATGATTCATATCACAACTTTCAGACTGTGTTCCTGTCATGAGAAATAATGGTCTATTTAGTATTTGGGAATCTCAATACCAGTAATATTTCATGTCCACAAGGAGACTACAAAAGTAGGACAAATGATCATCCCTTTAATCATGCATCATCAAAAAAAGTTGGGTTTGCCCCAAGTCAAATTTATGTACTAACTTGGTAAGCTCCATAAAGGCTAGGCCTAATAAGGTCTTCCATGCTGCCATCATATACAATGAAGTTCTTGTTACCATTTGTCTTGACTCCAACAATTCGGCTCACAAGAGCACCATAGTTTTCAACAAGAGATCTCCCAGGCTCAACAATGAGTGTAAGATTTCCAGATAATACCATCTCTCTTACCTGAAGAAACAGCCAATGGTGCAAACATACATCTTTAAAGTGTCTATGTATATTCTCAAAATAGCTGTAACAAGGCCAGCACAGTAACTTGGGTAGAAAAAGAGTGTAAGTGTGAATAAAAAGTAGCTTTGTTTAAGCCAATGCTTAAAATCTTTAAGGACTTATAGAACTTATAAGATCCTTAGGGGTAGGAAGCGCTTCACCCTTGTGATAGTAATCAATGCCTAAACCTCCTCCAATATTTAGATACTTAATTTCAAATCCTTGACCACGTATTTGGTCAATATACTGGATCATTAGAACTGCAACATTCTTAAATATTTTCACCTACAAAACCAAAGTAATATTAAAGAAAAATAATGTGCAGCTGCTTACAGTTAACAAACTAGGAAAATATCTTTACACAGAAAACATTTCAAGCAACAAAATTATCACTTCAGTCTCATGAAAAAGTTAAATATTACATAAGAAAACCATAATATACTTTTAACTATCGTTTTGTACAGGAAAATGCAGTCTTGGGGTTTGTTAAAACCTTCATCATCTAAGCTAATACGTTAGACTTGGACGACAGATGTAAAATAATAAAACTTGTTTAAACAACAGTGGCATATCTTTGGTTGGTCCATCTGATCACAAAGTGCAGTTCCACAATAGAATGAATTTTCTATGGTTAAATCAGAAAATTCTGACTAGCTGGGTAACAAAAAAATCATGATTACAAGTTATTTTACACTTCTTTTAAATTTTAGTGTCATCATTCTGGCCTTTTTCATCAACTTTCAGGAATTTTGTATAACTTGTTAATGTGGAATATTACACAACAAGGCAATAGTCCAGTGTTTTAGCTTTGGTTTTAATCTTATGCTTTTAGCTTAATTGTTAATGCTTCACAGAACTTAACATTCTAACTTATAGCCTAAGTCTAATAAATTTGGAACTAAATTATCTTTGAAACTTCATCTCCATGTGAATGTACTAGAAGTTCAAGTTGGCACAAGACATTTATTATAATATCATCACATGAAAACACCTTGTCTGATGTAGCTTCATATCTTCCTCTTCCGCTTTAGATATCCTACTTCTGTATTGAATCAATATTGCAAGCAAGGAAAACCAAATAGTTGATGCTGATTTTTATTTTATCCACCATGGAGAGAAAGTATGACACTGTTAGAAGATAAGTCAAGCAGGGAAAAGTTGGATCCAACCTCAAGTATACATGTTGAAGACAATAATTTTGACATGAAAATATTTTTACAAAAATGAATAGGTCAAACCCTTGATTAGAAATACCCACCATATGGCCATCCTCACAGTCGCTGGCTTCATATAGGAAATATAAATCTAACAAGATAACCAATGAATTTCAATGACTTGTTAAAATAGCTGAGATTGACCTATCATAATTTTAGAAATTCAGCCAATCATTGGATTATAATCTAAGATATTTTGCAAGCTAACTTGCATTAAGCCAAAAAAATTAAAGTAGAAAACAATACCAGTAAATCAGTCATCCATAATTATGGAACTTTTAGAAAGTGAAAAATCAGAAATTAGCGTTCCAACAATTTTAAGAGATATTTAAAAATTTTAATACAAAATATTAAATGATCTTGAACAATAAATAATAATAGAATTATTTAAAACTTAACTAGAGTAATACAAAAAATAAACATAAAGCATTCTACATGCCTATATCAAAAAATTCAGTCAATTCAACAACTAAAGGAAAATTGATAATCAACAATGGAACACTTGAAAATGTGAACAACAAATAGCATTGTTCCCTTTACTTTGTTGGATTCTACAAATGAAAAATTAAATCAAAAGAGGGAATTGATTAATTATAGTGCCAAGCAGATATATGGAACCTGTAATTGATCACAGATGTTGATAACAAAAGAATTAGGAATGGGGTTGACAGAAATCCAGTGTCCATTTTTTAGCACTTGTAAATCGGGCACCTTATCCTGAAGAAGAAGAGTGAGTACAGTGGGGTATGAATGGGCTGGTAAACTGAATGTAAGCTCAAGATTGGGGCACTTGGGATAGTATTTTATAGCCATTTGTTGCTCCTTATTTCCCAGCACTTTGTCAGCTAGGAAGTCAGCTTCCACTCCCAAGCTCTCAGATATTGCCTCCAGCAATCTCAAAGAAAGTGCCCTTACTTCTCTGCAATAGATACTGGCATGTTCTCTACAATACTTATCAAAATTACACACACAAATCTAACAAATGAAAGAAACAAAATATTAACCTATAATTAGTAGCTTTCGAAGGCCAAGTATCAACATGGTATTCTAACAGATAACAATGATGTCTCAGGTAGTCCCGCTAGTTGAACACTTGATCTTTGTGGACGTTGAAGCTGGTAGACAAACATGTTCTACTGAATGGATCGTCAAAATAGTATTCCATTCAGTCTTCCACATGCATAGTGAAAAACTCCTCTTCCACTTCCACCATCTTGTTGCTCACCACATCTGGAATGCCATGATTGATTATCTGTTTGTACATGAAATAATAACAATAAGGTGAATTCCAAGTTAATCTCTCCCAGAATAGTCGTTCCATCAGTTCCATTGAAGGGGGCCCATCCTTCCATCATGTTTTTTGGGCTAACAAATTGATTTCCCCCAATTTGGAGAGATTTTCAATCAAAGTGTTTGATGAAGATATGATTCACAAGCCAAGGGTAGCTATTAGTCAATGGACCAGTACTTCTAGCTGTCAAAGATTTAGTATTTTGAGGATCCAAGGCACTTTTAACAATAGAGTAAGGCTTTCTCGAAGCATGATAGGTTGCATATGCGATGAAGTTTAATATCATAACATAATTTCTGTACACGTTGTGGCTCGGTTTTGATTGAAAACACTATAACCAATCACAAAAATTACTCTCTTTAATAAAAGATATATGAAGAATATTTTTTTGAGAAAATACTGCAAACTCCATTTACAAGCATAAAATAGAGCATCTGAGGAAAGATCCTTGGAGTAGCCCCTTAAATAGCATCATAGGATGTTAAGCTACATCCCCAAAAAATTAACAGCAGGCGGGCTCTGCACAGCCAGCGACCTACAATCTGCCAAAATATATGTTCAACTTATTGGCCTTGGAAAAATAAAGAGCGCCGACATCATTGTCCTCACAAAAACTCACTGTCACTTTTCACTGTAGCTCAGCAGACATCAACTTGTAAAAATTTATGATTAGGTCCACCCATCTTCATCTGTACGGTCCCTAGGTTTAGTAATTCCTTTCCCCATGGAAAACTGGGCCATGCAACACTATTCTCATGGCTCCGAGCAAAAATCACTGAAGTCCCCAACTTATACAAATATGAAAAACAATCAAAAATAAAATTATGAATTCATCAAAGGATTAATACCTGCGAATGAAGAAAAACCTATAACCCTGAATCCATTACTCCCTCGTTCACCCAACCAACATCTGGAGACACTGCTAATGAAGAATAGTCTTGATCGAGATTTTCTCTGGTAAGCTATAAATATTCCCTAAAAATTGCTTTTCATTTAATACAACCATCTAGCTCAAATCATAGTAAGATAGTCCAATAATTAAGCTAGGTGCAAGTTCACAAGAAAGGTCAATCTATGTCACTATGAAAAGAAGGATCTCAGTAACATATCAATCTCAATGACATCACAGTGTTGATATTACCTCTGCCTCCATTTAGTACTACTCTTATAAGATTATTTCGATACCATAGTAGTGAGGAGAATGAGTTATAAAGGTGTATTTACAGTTATGGCTCGGTGTAACAAAAAGATATCAGTATAATCCGTATTATAGTGAAGATCTTCAGTGTTATAATCACAGGTCAACTACAGTCTCGGTATAATCAAACACATGATAAGTATGACACTACAATTTGGAACTACCACAGTAAAAAATCTATCACTGTTTCGTGCTACCATAGTGAGAAAGGTCTGACTGGTTCGGTGCCATCATAGCTTGATGAGAAGTATGCCATTTTAGTTTGATGGTATCACATAGGGTCTAACAGAAATGGTCAACAGAAGTCAGATACATGTACAGTGAAGTACTTACAATCTAAGCACAAAATAAGTTCAAAACAGTAATATGTATACACAGTGAAATAGTACATTCGAGGATCCCGGAATAGCTTCTTACATTGGGTTTGAAAGAATCTGAATTCTTTCCTATGAAGTTGACAGTGCAAGAACCAACTAAAATAAATAACTAGTTTGAAGGTATAAAAAATCAAATATAACTATGTAACTAGGTGGGTATTCATTATAATGACTATGTAATTATGTAGTTATGTAAATATGAAGTCAATAATAATAAAATGAATCTTTGGTTTACTTGCTTCATGGGTTTGATGCCAGCTTGGAGAGGAATTTATAATATTTTAAATGAGTGCTCATACACATCCTAATTCATTTTCATTGAATAAAAATTATTTTTTTAAGATCAAACATGAAATACTACTAACTTACATATGTAGGCATGACATGCCTCTCCAATAATCATTTACTTCCATTGTGGAAGAAAAATATATAAGTACCAATGTTCAAATCAAATAGGCATCAATTAATATCATATTATGTTGGTGAAGAGAAGCTAAAGAATAGTGTAGGAGAGAAAATAAAAGAGAGATATTTTTAGACCCCTAGATGGAATTTCTGGACCTATATTTTTTCTAACCTGTAGACCTGTAGTAAGCACATTAATCTCTAAATTTAGGCCAATGTAGCATCCACAATTTTGGCCTATTTCAGGCCTGAAATTGAGCCGTATGGCCATTGTAATTTTGGCCTATTTTAGGTGTAGGATACACATAGACTCATATCAACATTCTACAAGTACCTATTTGAGGCGAATTCGGCATTCTAAAAGGACCTATGTCAAAAGGGCTGAAATCATAGTAAGACAGTCCAATAATTAAGCTAGGTGCAAGTTCACAAGAAAGGTCAATCTCTGTCACGATGAAAAGAAGGATCTCAGTACCATCACAATCTCAATGACATCACAGTGTTGAAATTACCTCTGCCTCAATTTAGTACTACTCTTATAAGATTATTCCGATACCACAGTAGTGAGGAGAATGAGTTATAAAGGCCTATTTATAGTTAAGGCTCGGTGTGATAAAAATATATCAATATAATCCGTATTACAGTGAAGATATTCAGTGTTATAATCACAGGTCAACTACAGTCTCAGTATAATAAAACACATGATAAGTATGACACTGCAATTTGGAGCTACCACAGTAAAACATCTATCACTGTTTCATGCTACCACAGTGAGAAAGGTCTCACTGGTTCGGTGCCATCCCATTTTGATGAGAAGTATGCCATTTCAGTTTGATGGTATCACATAGGGTCTCATAGAAATGGTCAACAGAAGTCAGAGACATGTACAGTGAAGTATTTACAATTGAAGCCCAAAATAAGGTCAAAATAGTAATATGTATGCACAGTGAAATAGTACATTTGAGGATCCCAGAATAGCTGCTTACATTGAGTTTGAAAGAATTTGAATTCTTTCCTATGAAGTTGACAGTGCAAGAACCAACTAAAAGAAAGAACTAGTTTGAAGGTGTAATAAATCAGATCTAACTATGTAACTAGGTAGGTCTTCATTATAATGACTATGTAATTCTTTACTTATGTAAAGATGAATTCAATAATAATAAAATGAATTTTTGGTTTACTTGCTTCATGGGTTTGACCCAAGACTTGGGGGAATTGACCCATTCTGCATGTTTCCTGCTAGATTTAATATTTGCAATTTTTGACATATGCCAAGCTCCATAGGAATGCTTCCACTAAGGAGATTATACCCAAGGCTAAGTGCACATAAGGTAATTCCAATACTTTTGCCACCATCTCTATTCATGGGAACCACAATACATAATGTATAAATACACGCCCAAATTTGGGAGCTACGGACCAAAAGGAGTAGGGAGGAAAATAACCTAATGTCACAAAAAAATAGTATGTCACCACAACTAACGGACAAGCCATCAGTTGATGTCACACATAAGCTAAATAGAAAAAAATCATACCTGTATTTTTGGCTTGTGTGGAGGAATTGACATTGGCTTTCATTGCTTCATGTTTCTTAGCTTCTTCAATCTTTTTCGTCTGCCATTCTTCAAGGGTTATCACTTAAAAAAATGTAAGCATTAACAACATATTGATGTAACTGCCAAATTCTATAACAATCAATAGTTTACATTGTTACTGAACTGGGTAACACTTTAACTTTACATTATTACTCAACTAGTGGGTTAACATTTATAACTTTTGAGGAATCCAGAGCGAAAACGTTCCTGAGTTTTACCTTGTTAGAAAACTTTAATGCATTCCTGAAATGGGTCAGAGTATCAACCAGTCTTCTCTTCTCCACCATAAGACTCAGAAACTCTTTTCTACTTCGTCAGGCCAATGTTTCAGGATCAGACCTTTGGTAGGAATGCCATATGGGCAACTCCATAGGAACTTTAGATGCACACTCAAGGTATAACAAATCAGATCTAACTATGTAACTAGGTAGGTCTTCATTATA
This sequence comes from Pinus albicaulis, assembly GCA_034641835.2. Taxonomy (NCBI): domain Eukaryota; kingdom Viridiplantae; phylum Streptophyta; class Pinopsida; order Pinales; family Pinaceae; genus Pinus; species Pinus albicaulis. Next base: position 22,903,674 of record MU968450.1, read on the forward strand.
ATGACTATGTAATTATGCACTTATGTAAAGATGAAGTCAATAATAATAAAATGAATTTTTGGTTTACTTGCTTCATGGGTTTGACACCAGCTTGGAGAGGAATTTATAATATTTTAAATGAGTGCTCATACACATCCTAATTCCTTTTCATTGAATAAAAATTATTTTTTTAAGATCAAACATGAAAGACTACTAGCTTACATATGTAGGCATGACATGCCTCTCCAATAATCATTTACCTCCATTGTGGAAGATAAATATATAAGAGCCAATGTTCAAATCGAATAAGCATCAATTAATATCATATTATCTTGGTGAAGAGAAGCTAAAGAATAGTGTAGGAGAGAAAATAAACGAGACATATTTTTAGACCCTTGGATGGAATTTTTGGACCTATATTTTTTCTAACCTGTAGACCTGTAGTAAGCACATTAATCTCTAAATTTAGGCCAATGTAGCATCCACAATTTTGGCCTATTTTAGGCCTGAAATTCAACACTATGGCCATTGTAATTTGGCCTATTTTAGGTGTAGGATACATATAGACTCATATCAACATTCTACATGGACCTATGTGTAGGATACATATAAACTCCTATCAACATTCTACAAGGACCTATTTGAGGCGAATTCAACATTCTAAAAGGACCTATGTCAAAAGGGCTCAAATCATAGTAAGACAGTCCAATAATTAAGCTAGGTGCAAGTTCACAAGAAAGGTCAATCTCTATCACTATGAAAATAATCTGAATTCTTTCCTATGAAGTTGACAGTGCAAGAACCAACTAAAAGAAAGAACTAGTTTGAAGGTATAAAAAATGAGATCTAACTATGTAACTAGGTAGGTCTTCATTATAATGACTATGTAATTATGTACTTATGTAAAGATGAAGTCAATAATAATAAAATAAATTTCTGGTTTACTTGCTTCATGGGTTTGACACCAACTTGGAGAGGAATTTATAATATTTTAAATGAGTGCTCATACGCATCCTAATTCCTTTTTCATTGAATAAAAATTATTTTTTTAAGATCAAACATGAAAGAATACTATCTTACATATGTGTTGTGGCCAGCAACAACTCCCCTTCTTATTTAGTATTACTAATAATACTAAATAAGTGGGGACCCTTAGTCAAAAAATCCAAAAACAATTAATTAGTGCTTGTTTCCTTTCTCAAATAAAACTTACTATCATAACTTAGGGAAATTCCTTTGGAAATATTTAAATACACTTAAGTTTATGATAGATTAGAATAAAATATTTTCTTTGAAGAAAATATCACATCCATCGCAATAAGTATATATCCTTTGCAAAGTAAAATCTTCAAAATTGCGATAGCGCGATCCCAAAAAAACTATGCATTAAAATATTGATCGCAAACTGCATATCATAGAAAATATGTTTAAGTAATACTTCTCATATATTATATTTTGTGATATTGCGATTTTGTGATGCTATGAGACTGCGATTTCTGAATATTCCGATTTGTGATAAATGCGATCTTTCGATGATTTCGATTTGAGAAAACTGCAATCTGCGATATTGCGATATTGCGATATTTCACAGCAAATCACAGATCGCACTATCGCAGATTCTTAAAAGCTCGTTGTCCAAAGAAAATATTTTCATAAATAAATATCCGTTATGCGCTTTAATGATTGAATTAATGAATGGATTGTCAATTTTTGATGAAAAGAATTTTGTTTTGATTGAAAGGTTGTTTCACGTTAAGATAATATATTTCATCTGCCTTCAGCATTTAAAACTATCCCGTCACCTTTCTCATATCATTACTCTCACTTAATTCGTAAAACCGCAGGCGCAAAGGAGCAGAAGACAATACAAATCATTCACAGAGTATTATGGGAAAGAAAGAGAAAACTCCAAGTTCTGAAAACAAAGAGATGGCTTCCCTGTATGCAGATATTGCTTGCAATAAGGATGCCGGTATCACTACCTAGGAGGGTATGCATAATTTTCTCGAACAATAAAATCCCAGGGTAATGGAAGTCGCGGCTACTGCAGGTTCAAGTAATTCCTCTAAAGCATCTCTTACAGAACTGTCTTGTTCACTTTTGCACCGGATATCAGCAAGACTGAGAATTCTTCCGTATACAGATATGGTAAAATGGGTGCTAGATAGCACCGATATTTCAGATAGGAAATTTAGAACTCCAGATCAATAGCTCATAGGGTCATTCATTATAGAATATTTGAGGCTTATGTATCACTTGCCGGAGCCTTAGGCGACTTACAACAAACAATTTATTGAGAAATTTGCCAGGGAAAATGAAAATTTGGCAGAATGCACCAAATAATGGACCAAAAGAGATGAACCATTGAAAAAAGACAAACACGGTATGTACAGTACTGGTTCACTCACCTCTCCATATTGTTTTGTTGCTACTATGTTATGTAGGCTTTTTGGAAACCCTGATATTAATAAGGTCTTTCCTGAATGGCTTCCGTTATTGAATGCTGCTGTTAATGCTACCATTGTAGACTGGGCCAAAATATTGTCTGATAATTTAGCCACCGCTATGTTCAATTACCGGTCTAAATGGACTGTTTCTCAGAGGATTTATCCTCCTTTTTATCTATCTTCCTATGTTATGGATTCAATCTGCTTTGTTTCTAAATTCCCTTTAATGGGTTGGCAATGGAAAATTCATGATCCCTTGCCTATTCATGTCTATCACAGAGAATTGTGGGAATCAAAGTTTGTTCCTCACTTTTACAAGATTTTCCATGGCATAATGTTGCCTCTATAGAGAATATTGTATAATAAGGATGCTCCAAGGTTTTCCCCGGAAGCAGAAGTCGACATTCTCCCCATCGCACAGTGGTTTGGAGAAGAGTTGTTTACCTATGTAAGGGTTTTTGGAAGTTCTGCTTCTCCTCACGTTTTACCCTTGTATGTTCCGAATAAACTTGTAGCTCGGGAAATTGCATACCAAACCTGTGGTGAAGGAGGTTTGACAAAGGAATTAAAGGATAAGAAGAAGGCTATCTGGCCACAATTTCCCATAGCCTATGGATCATTTTCATTATTTAATGTTGGTCATGCATTCAAAGAGGTAAGCAATATTACATGCTTACAACTGTTCAAGTTTTCGAGAAGGCTATTTGATCCATATGATGTTGTCAAAGATTTCACCATTGCAGTTAAGGTGAGAGTATTTTCTGGAGAAGAAGATCCTTTTGATGATATGTTTCAAGAAAAATTTTCATTTAAAGAAATTTTGCATTTAGCTCAAACACAGTTTTCCCCAGAAGTATTTCAAGAATTTAAAATCTATAGAGAAAGAATATTGACCACTATCCCTTTAGAAAATTTACGCTTGGAACCCGCAAGGGAACCAACCCCTAGTTTCAGTCTTAGTGGCAGCTCAGATACAGAAAATTCTAAGTCGAAGTCTGACAAAGAAACTTCTGAACATTCTAAAAATACTGATAATGATGAAGGCTCAGTAAAATATACAGTTCAATAAAAAGATCTTTCACAACTACAGACTTCAACCACTCCACAGTTGAATCTTCCACCTCTCACTATACAACAACCATCCATCAGCACTCAATTAGATAAAGAATTGGAAACGTTTAATGAATTTCTTAATGTTGAAGGATAGAATACGCAAACCCCTGTACAGACAACAAAATTTTTAAGCACAGGAATAAGCGGCAATGTAACAAACACAGAGCATATACCTATCACACCCTCTTCTGAAATTGTACTTAATATAGAAGACATTCCTCCTTTGGATGTATTCTACAGCCCACAGTATAAAGCAGTAGTCAGGAAGCAAAGGAAAAAGAGGAATTTAGAGAGCGCAATCTCTACTGATGCAGAACAATTAGATGTCTTATGGAAAGATCCTACAACGGATCCTACTAAGAATCTTACCAAATTATCTCAAATTACAGGGGCTTATGACTCCGCAACTATTGACAAAGCATCTGAGGTACGACTATTATTAAATGAAAAAGAATATCATATACAAGTTCTGCAACAGCAATTGCAACAAGCCCATGCTAACAGTGAAGCACAGATAAAACTTGAAAAGTTACAGCAAGAGCTTCAAGAGATGCCAATCGGATATCAAAAAAGTTTGGCCGATAAAGAGAAACAAATACAGATTATCTGAGAAGAGCACAAAGATGACCCAAAACTTCCAGAGTTTATTTTAGAATCTATTTCTTTAAATAATCAACTGCTGCAACAACAAGATATATTATGCCAGAAGATTTCACAGTGGAACTCTTTTTGTCAAGAAACTGATAGAATCACTAATCATGTCGTAGAATTACGACATGATTATGATTCAATAAATGAAACAGTTACCAATTATTTGGCATGGCAAAAGACAAAGGTTGGAAAAAGAGTAGGAGCGCCAATAATCAATGACAACCATAAAGAAATTCTCTTTAGCATTTGGGATACACAGATAAGAGAGGCAGAAAAAGCAGCAGAGGAAGCAGCTACAGCGGCGAGCAACATTACTGATTGTGTAAATGAGAATTTGCACAAGGTTAATTTAATTTCAGAAACTATTCCGGGATATCTTCCACAAGCACAGCAATTTCAAACAGAGTGGAAATAAAAAGCGAAAGGGAAGGCAAGATCAATTCAAGGATTGACGAAATTAAACTGGGATTCTTACTAGACCTATCTAGTAAAACCACACAGTCAATGTAGTACTCTTAATTTCATTATTAATTCTGCTGAGAATATCACACCCACACTTGCTGATTCCGTTTTTTCGGGACAATTGAAATCTGAAGTCGGTCAACCCCCTCTTCTCAAGTCAATGCTGGATGCTTGCAAATTAAAAGATCAAATTCACAAGTAGTTAGTTGTTAATTTTAGTTTTAGAATTATTTTTAGATTTACTTTACTTTTGCCTAGAAAAAGGACGGTTATTTAAACCGAATCCTAAATTTTTGTAATAAAATATTTTTAGATTTAGTTAGTAGTATTTAAACCCTTCTCATGCATTTAGAGAGGGGTCCTGAAATTTGTTCAAAACTTATCCTCAGAACATGCACTTCTGCACCCTTCGAGGAGGTTTTGATGAATGAATGGAACGAGATTTATTGATATCTGTGTCTAATATATGCTACTGATGTTTCATTTATGTACTCTTAGTAGATGTTGGATTAGAAAGAGATAAATCATTATTGCTTCTAGCTCATGAGTAGAACCAGTTATAAATGGTATTTTTATCTCTTAACTCTTTCTGTTTCTGTGTTAAAAGTGATACTTATGTTCACTTATTTATATATTGATGTTTGAATACTTGATTTATCATTTGGCATTTTTGTACGGTGATAGCTATTTATTTGTGCTTGATGTATGAATAGCTTATTATGCGATATGTTTTTCATAATTGTTTCATCTAAATTTTTATATGAAATGGTTTATCTTTATTGAATTATTTTCTCATAATAATTGAATGATATTTATTATCGATTTTTATCTGAAATCATTCTAGATCGCATAAATAGAAATATTTACATCCCGGGTTAGTTTAGAGTTAGATATTTCTTAGAATATACTTTGCATATGATTAGATTAGAAATAGAATAAAAGCATTTTAGTTAGGAATTTTAGATAAGAAATATCAATTCTCAAACACACACACACATATTGGGAAATCGGTCCCATTATCCCTAGTCAGACCCACTACACCAAACAGAAAAGGAGCTGCTAACCAAGGTCCGGACCGGGTGGGTACCCCCCTTGTTGTAGACCCGACTTTCGGGGCTTCAACATATTTGGCGCTAGAAGGAGGGCCCGAAATATGAATGGAAAGTGAATCTAAATCTAAATACCATTCTGAGAGTAAATCACCCTCACAATCTTCCCCGACTTCTCCATCACATTCGGAAATTTTAAATCTAGAACTTGAAGTCGAAAGAAGAACATACACTGCTACAAACCCTGAATTTTCAGAAGAAACTATTATTTAACCTCCTGAAGTTGAATCTTTGATTCATAAACTTCAGCGATTCTCAATATCACCTCAAAGATCTGATAAATCTCAAGGTAGTGTAACTTCGCAATATAATCCTGCTCATCCTCTTACCAGATTACAGAGTGAAAGGCTTGGCATTCAACCAACCGAGTTACCTCTACTAGTGTTGTGTAGATTAATCTGTCTTGCGGACAAGACCGATCTCTCTAGTACTAAAGGTAACTAGCAACAAACAGCCAATTATACTAATCTCTCTCTAAGCATATAAAATTCATAAAAACACTATATAGGTGTAAGGCCTACCTTATATCCAACGCTTGCTTGAATTCGTTGAAGTCCTTCCCGTGCACTGAAAGAACGTTCCTCGTGAATCTGCGGTCACAAACAAGCAAAAAGATTAAGCAGCACCTGTATAGACATTATTATAAATCATACTTATCATAATGATCAAGGAATTTATGAAATAAACCATGAATAGACAGTTTAATGAGAGAAATGAGTATATTTGTATTAACTTCAAATATAGAAAACCTTTACAACCTGTGCCTTGATGTTGTGCAGGTCCTTCTGGGGTCCGAAGCAGGAATCTCTTATAATTTGACAAGAATTTCACTCTTTGAACCAAGACAACTAGAGATGAGTGATTGAACCTCACAGAAAGAGTGATTTAACCTCACAGAAAGTCTTAGTTAATTGAGACTAAATCTCAACAGCATTTCACTTCAAATATCTTAAGCTTGAACTCCCTTTGAGGTTACCCAAGGCCTCTTTTTATAGTGGAAAAGAGGAGGTTTCTTGTTCCAAATATGAAGGGATAGAATCCTCCTTCAAAGGGATAAGCTCCTTACATCAAGGGGTTAGCTCCATCAAGTGAGGGATGCATGAACCTTCTCAAAGCGTATCCATTCCCGAAAAATTCCCGTCTAGAATCTTCTAGAATTCACCTGGAATTCACTTTTTATCTTCATTTTCTTGCCTTTTTATGTTTTATAGAGGTCTGCACCCATTACACAAAGAACGTGCGGTATGGTTCCGCAGGCAGGCTGAGATTTAGGTGCGGGACCGCAGGGAATGCATAGAGAAAGTGAGATACCAATTCTTAGGGGATTTTAGGGACTTTTCTCTGATTTTGAAGCTTGACATGAGGAGCTGATATGTTGGACTTGCAAAAGGAGGAAGTATGAGTAATAATGAGCTCATACTCATGGTAAAATGTCAGGATGACAGATTTTAGTGTAACAAATTGCCCCCTAAAGTGCAAAGTCTGGAATAGATGAAGCTGTAGTCTGTCATATATGAAGAGTGCGGTACTTTATCATTTCAAAGATCATCCTGTGGACACCCCAGTCGGAACCTATAAAAACATTCAATGCAAAATATATACATGTATATGTCATCACTAAGGTAGGAATTCCCATACTCAGATAAAAACTAACTACAAACTAACTGAAATCGTTCTGATACAGGAATGATTTTGAATACATCATAGTACAGATATATGTAGACACAGTATGGACGCAGCCATCTGTTTATAAATAGTCTACTGTATAGATGACAAAAAAATTCCTCGCAGCCTGGATGGTGGAAACTAGATCCAGGGTCTTGATTTCCGCATCTCGAACTAGTACGATTCTATCCATGTGAATAAATGTGTTGAAGTCGAACATGGTAGAAACCACTTGATTACCAGTCAATGATGTGAACTGTTAACAAGTGTAAGAGAAACCACCAGTAATGTCAATGGCTCTCAAAGTACTCGGTACAATCCATGAAATGTGAATGAATGATCTGAAGTCGAACATCTCACGAAATCATTCGATCGAAGGTCAATGATGTAACCTGTCGTCGAAGGCGAGAAACCTGCCATTGAGGCATGCAGATTTCAAGGTACTGACGATTTTTGGATCAACTTCCTAGATAATGTGTTGATGTCGATAGAAAGTGATCTGTCGTAGGCAAGCCCACAACACGAAATCATAGATCAAGTTTTGAAAATATATTGGCAAGGACTGACTCAGGGATGGTCAAAAATGGATGACAGATATTTTGCAGATGAATGGTTTTATTTGAACTGTTCTCTTGGACACATAACGACACTGCAGATGGCTTGGTGACAATTGACCCAAAGCTAATACCCAGAAACCGGCTGAAAAATTTTCAATGTGGTTTGATTAACTGTTAGGCAAAGGATTTCCCAACCCAGGTGAATATAAGTGTCGTGTCCAAGAGTGGTTGACTGAGTTTTCGAAGATTTAAAATACAACTAACATGCCCATTTTTCTCTCTTTTCCCCCACCATTTCTGGCAAGTACCTCTTTATTTTTGACAAGCTTGAGGAGGATAACATTTGCTTGATTATAAGCTCATCCTTCGGATGAGTCCAACTTAGTTTAAAATTCAAACCCTAAGAAGGAGTGGTTCGTTCCTGTTGAAAATTAAACAGGTCCTTTACTGTTAAGTTTTAACAAGTCCAGTATAGGAGAAACTCGGTGTTTTTCAATTTTAGGGAGTCAGAAGAAAAACTTAAGAAAACTCCATGGGTGTTCTTTTTCGTAAATTTAGTCTCTCGAGCCCGAAAAAGGATAAAATAATGCGGGAGAGAACTCTGTTGACCATATTTAGTCAACGTATACCTTTTTCGTAAATAGTCCATTTCAGTCCGTAAAAGGGGTAAACTTATACTGAAGGGACGACTGTTCATTTACTTTAACGAGTTCGAATAGTCAAGTACTCGGCAATCTTTTCATATTTAGAGAGTCTGAAAAGAGCTTAAAAGAGGACTCCAAGGTTTCGCTTTTTCGTAAAATTTTTGAAAGAGTCCGAAAAAGTGATAAAAGTATGCTCTTTGTTGAAAAACGATCATTTCACCTGAAAAATCTTGTTTCTGCACAAAAACTCAAAACATTACACATACCTATTTAAGATAAGTAAAAATGCTTTCAAAGATACCCTTTTAAAGTGAAAAATAAATAAATTAAAAATTCATTCATTCGAAAAAAATTATAAAAAGGACTTTTTCAATTTCATTTTTACCATTCAGTTCCAGAGTGAAAAGTAAAAAGATTTTGGATAAAAAATTTCCCGTGAAGATTCTGGAAAATTCAACCATTGGAATCGAAAATCGTCAGCCCCAGGTAATCCACGACCTCCTTATCTTGTTTTTCATCCGTTTGAAATTCATTTTTAGGCTTTAGTTTGATTTTTTAAGGCAAAAAATGGTTCAAAAATGCGCCCGCGGGGTCCGCAGGTGGGACACAGGTTACCTGCGGACTCCGATTTTTTCTTAACGGGAAAAAATCGTGGGTACCGCACCCAGAACACAGTCCGCGTGCGGAGCTACGCTCTGTTTACAAAGAGAGGGTGCGGTACCCGCGCGGTCAATTTTAAAGCACGGTTTTCTCATTTTTCTGCCAAAATTTTTCAAATAAAATCATTCTAACTTGCCTTATTTTGTATTGAAGGATTAACAAGATGCTTATCTGGCGAGAAAGAGAGCATGAGGAAGTGGATGAAGCTGTAATGGCTCATTTGCCCACACAAAGGGCATTAAAATCATGTAGCTTATACAAATTCTGGGCCATCTCTGGCATGAGGGCAAAAGTGGAACTCTTAACATGGTTGGTAGATAGATGGCATGTGGAGGACCAATGTTTCTTCATTGGTGGCCACCGGCTCGAAATTGAGCTGGAGGATATATACTTTTTGACTGGTTTGTCCAAGAGGGGCGAACAAGTATCCTTGTTTGGGACTAGGCCAGGTGGCCAGACTGTCGCTAGTCTTCAACTAGAATTTTGTAATGATCAGGCAAATCCTCGAGACAAACGGATTGACATAAAACATATCATCCGTCTTGAGTTGAAAGTTATAGCATTTACTATTACCAAACTTTGTGGGAGTGCCGCGCTTCATGTGGCTACTGGTTCCCAAATGCGTGTTGCAGTGGACTATTTTCGCGGCACCATCTTCAACTGGTGTGAAGCTGTGTTGGCTAATATAAAAGGCCAACTTACCAGAGAAAAAACTGGGAAACTGAAAAACTTTGGATACGGTTCCATTGTCGTTTCTTTTTCTCTGGAGAGGATCCCTCAATTAGCTCCACAAAGTATTGTTGTTGATGTCGGTCGACCTCGAGAACCGAGAATGGTTTGCTGGTCCGCGCTGATGGCCCGTCATGCTATTGAGGGCACTGAGATTGTACGATTCCCTACTTCATATTTTTGTTGGCTAGATCACCAAGTTTTCATGATAGAGGATTTTCCGTATGCTGGGATAGATTTCCGTGGTGACGGAGAGATGTCTCTCCCTGCAGGGGAACAATGGGATGATTCAGGTAAAATTGTTTTTCAACGTTTGCTAAGTTCTAATTTTTTTTAATTTTTTATCGTCTTAGAAAACTAATAACCAAAATTTTTTTGAATACAGACGTGGGTCCACATCGACCAGCTCATCTCCAACCTTTCGAGAGGAGACAACCAGTTGCGCCCGCACCAGCCCCAGCAGGCCAATCAGTAGAGATTTTGACTGATTTGGAGCATCATCTAGAGCGCTTGACTCTAGATATACCAGAGACCAGTATAGATGACATTCCTTTCAGGCTACAAAGATATGTGATTGGAGTCCCAGGACCTTTCAGGAGGTTCCTATGCAGGGTGGCCCGGGCAGTTGTTTCTTATCGAGATCATCATCAGTGATGGGATGATCGTGTAGACTCATTTTTTTGACTTTTGTATTATCATTTTTGCCAATCATAAGGTGTTTCCAACCTATGATCGAAGACGATGTATATTTTTTGAACACACTCCTATGATATATATCACTATTTTGACGGCTATCTGTATACATATATGAATGTTGTTTGTTTTACTGCTTTTAATTATTGCAAATGTCTATTTATCATACTAGAAGCAATTGAATTTGCTAATGTATTTAAATGTCTTGGAATATGCTGATATTCAATGTAATCAAACTCACGTTCCAAGAGACGAACTCTCAAAAATAACCGTAATAACACCGGATTTCTAATGGTATAAACCCTGTTAAGCTGTAATACAACAAGTTCAGAATCCAACCTTACAATCAAACTCCGAATTCCAAATGATATGGACTCAGATAATAACTCAATCATAATCGATACATACTCTTATCGTTCCTTGTTTTTTAGTCACAGGAACAATATTCGATACCCAATCCGTTAAGGGAATTGGATAAATGAATCCTGCTCAAAGTAATTTTTCAACTTCAGCTTTTATAGCAGCAGCTTTTCTGGGATGAATTTGACGTAATCGTTGACGAACAGGTTTAGCATCTGGGTAAGTCTTAATCTCATGAACTACGATCGATGGATCAATTCCTGGCATTTCTTCATAAGACCAGGCAAACACGTCATGGAATTCTTGAAATAGGGTTTTATAAGTCTAAATTTCTTCATCTGTACAACAAGCACCTATATGAATGTTTTCAATTATTCCTGATTTTACTGAAATGTCAATTGGAACCGTTCTAGATATATTTTGCAAATTTAACTCAGAATCAGGATTTTGTAATGGATTCTGAGGTTCCTTGGCATATTCAATAGTAAAAATTGAAGCGAAATCATTTTCAAAATGATCTAATTCAGGTAAAAATGAAGACCGGTGATGTAGATCTTCCCATGGTAAATCATCAACAGACAAAAACTCACGAATTTTCTCATCTGTATGAACAATTTTAGGAAATGTTGTTGTAGCTGAACTAGATATAGAAAGCGATGCCTCTTGGATCCCATTCATTGGATCAAATTTGGTTGAAGAGGGGTCGGAAAAAGACTGTACAGCCTGGTACGCAATTTCAAATGGACTCAAAGGCATCACGCCATCAAATGAATCTATCTCGGATTCTGAAGGAATAATCCAAGGATCATCAAACATAACAGTGTCTGACGAAATCATATGAATAGTTGCAGTAGAATGCGTTACGTTAGGAGGAGGAAAGGAAAAAGTTCCTAGTAAACCAGAATCTTTAATCAAACCTACTCCAACATCCTTATAAGGGATAGCCGTTTTACCAACATGCTGGATTGTTTCTGTAGAGGCTGGGTCGGATGAAAAATAAGTTAACTGATCTATTGTCACGATCTTTCCTTGATATGGAAATTTTATGAGTCGAAAGACCGAAGAGACAACAACAGTCATAGCATAAGACCAACTACGACCCAGTAGAAGGTTGTAATCTAGAGGGGCATCAACCACTTCCACATCTAGTTTAACGATTTTTCCTTCAACCCCTATGGGTAAATCCTGCAAAATACCATAAGGTTGAAAACCTCGACCATCAAAATATTTTAGAATCGTCGGAGATTGGTTAAGTGTAGGAGAACCAAGAGATTTCCAACACTGAATCGACATAATACACATTGAAGCTCCCTCATCAATCACAGTCCGAAAAATAGGTCTGTTTTTTACTAACACTGGAATCTGGAAAGCCATTTGGTGAGGAAGACGTGGTGTACTTTTTTCTAAATCGAAGATTATAAGGTTAGAATCCTGAACATCAATAGCTCCTATGGCAGACAATAATAATTTACGTTGTGCTGGACAATATTGCAGCACTTCCAAAGCCGACATTCCTGAAGGAGAAACAGCTAAATCTTCAACAATGTTGTAATTTTGAGCAGCTCTCGCATGTGGATTGAAAGCTGATTTACGAAGAACACCTTTAGCAGGCGGTTTTATTATCAATTCTGGATTTTGTTTCTCGATCTGTAGCGGACCGGAAACAGGAGGAGTTGTATTTGATGCATTCGCATTAGAAGACTCTCCTTCTTTGCCATCAATGGGATTCTTAGAACCGTAATCTTGCGATCGCGTCGCAACCCTTACATGAGACATCATCATAATAGGATCTTCTAAAGTAGTCGAGGAAGAACCAATCATCTTACTATCTTGAATTGGAAAGGGATCCTTCAAGACAGCAGGTTGTTGCGATCCTTTAACGAGTTTCGTAACTTCCTCTCGATATGGACATTCTTTCGTGAAATGATCTTGTTCACAAATGAAGCAAGGATAGTGAGGTTTACGTTTCTCATCATTGGATTCTTCTTTATCTGTTTTCTCTTTCGAATTCTTTTTTTTTTTGTTCCTCCCCTTCTTTTTACCACCGGATTTTGATTTTTCCGTAGATGTTTCAACGACATGAATGTCGGCGGAAACTTCGGGAGAGGATTCTCCTTTCGGGGAATCAGGTAAAGTTATAATTGGAGAAGAATTCTTTGAGGATTTCTTCTTACTTTTAGAACTAACTGTACCAATCATACCGTCAGCGGCATGAGACCCTGAAGGAGCAGCAACTATTTGACCTTGTTTGGGAAGATTGGGAATTTTCTCATGTAGAGTACCTGACTGTGTATAGACGAGGTCTAGGTACTGAGCCTGAGAAATTACTTGCTCTTCAATAACAACACCAACCTTAGCTACATCTTCAGTGATCTTGGGTAATAATGATTTAACAAACCATTCTGCCAAAATTTGATCCGGAATATAAACTTTCACCAAACGTCGTCTACGTCGCCATTCATGAATATGATCAGAAATATACGTGGACGTAGATTGTTTTAGCGAAGTTAATAATTCTGTGCCATTGTCATATCTGACAGGCAACTGGAAATGAGTTAAGAAAGATGTTGCTAGCTGACTGAAATTATGAAACGAGCCTCGTGGCAACTCAATGTACCATTTGGCTGCAAGACCTATGAGGGTTCTTTGGAAAAGACGTAAGCGAATCGAATCATCAATAATTGAATTAGATGCACACCAAAGGTGATAAGTCATAACATGATTCGATGGATCCTCTCCTGACTTACCTTCAAATTTTGGTATATCACTGGGCAACTTATGAGGCATTGACGGCCAGTTCTGATAATAGAAAATAGGATCATTTGTAAGGCGTGTCAAATCAGGTAAGTCCAAACTTGCGATAAACGGTAATTGACGATTAGGGTCACGAAAACCTTGAGAAGCCAAAGCAGATCCAGGAGGCGGATACCCAAGATAACTAGGAATCGGATTAGCATTAGGTATTGTGTAACCTCCTGGATAACCAGGATGAATCAGACCATACTGAGGTTGTTGATAAGTATAACCAGGGTATGGTTGATAGCTCGGATTCTGTACATAGGGACCGAATTGCGGCTGTCCTTGGTACGGTTGATAAGTAAATTGAGGTTGACTTGTAACAACTATACTTGTACCGGTTTCTCCTGCAGGCATCTGAACTGTAATCTGAACTGAAGGTCCTGACTGAGGTACAGAGACTTGAGGGATTTGCACGGATACAGGGATAGCCGAACTCGGGGCTACAGACACTCCAGAAATAGGTGTGACAGGTTGAACAGACGTTGCAGCAGTTTGGGGTGGAGTCTGAGGTGTACTAGGCCCAGCCTGCTGAACTGAACTAGGTGCAGGAGTTTGAATAGCTAGCTGAACAGGTTTCTGAGTTGAACCAGAAACCAATGGCTGGCCAAGTTGATAAGGTAACTGCACATTAGGCTGCAAAGGTTGTTGATATTGGGGCAGATCCCACACCATCATTCCGGGGTATTGTCCCGTAGAAGGTTGAACGTAAGGACCAAAACCTAGTTGAACGTAGGGTTGATAATAAGGTAAAGTTCCGGCTCCTTGAACAGATGGTTGACCAGAAGGCTGTTGGTAACCTTGCATTGGGTACTGCCCTTGAGGTTGATAACCTTGAGGCACGTACTGAAATTGGGGTTGTTGAGGACCCTGAGGAGCATATTGAGTTTGGGGTTGTCCTTGAGGAATGTACTGTCCTTGAGGTTGATAACCCTGAGGTATGTACTATCCTTGGGGTTGCCCCCCAAAATAATATGGATCCACAGTTTGTCCTGGGAAAAGGCTACCTTGAGTTTGTGCCCCGGGTGGTAACTGACTACCCTGAGGTTGCCCCCCAAGCGGTAATTTACTACCCTGAGGTTGCCCCCCAGGCGGTAACTGAGTTCCCTGAGGTTGGCCCCCAGAAGGAAACTGACTGCCTTGAGCTTGAGGATTGGGAATATTACCAGACATCATAAAAACTTGCTCTGCATTTGACGTTTCAATTTTAAGTCCACCAAGACCAGATGATAACACGTTTTCAATAGGTTGAGGAGTTGCCCCCGAGAAAGTACCAGACAAATACTGATATCCCGAAGGAACAGAAGGACCACCATGTAAAAATGATTCAGGCGTTTGAGAAAACATGGATGACTCACCAGCCATAATAGATGACGGATAATAACCTCTGGGCGTAGGATGAAATGGAACTCGAGGTGGATAAAAAGCAAGACCCGGATTCTCTAAAAATTCTATTAAAGAGAGATACCAAGGATTATTTCGAATGGGGCTGTAGAAAATAGATTCACGCTCCCTAAGATTTAACGATTGAGGGGAGTTGGGAAGAGATATGTCTTCGTCTGGATTAGTAAGTTCTTCAATAGAAATAAGTCCAGAGGGAAGATTTTCAGTAATGATATTTCTTACCCTAGGTGAACCTGGATCACTAGAAGTTGGTGTAACAAATCCTGAAGATGTTTCTAACACAGAAGAATCAGTTTCAGGCTCAGATATTTCAGGTTCGTCAGATAATTCACCAGAAGGAGAAATACTTTCAGTGACTTCAGAAACTAAAACCGGTTCTTGAATGTATTATGTTGTAGGTATTTGATGATCAGGATGAATTACTATAGCAGAGCTTTCAGCTTCTGTTGATCTAAGTCTACGGCTACTGTGTGGTACCAGAGCTCGAAGCCCTTCAAGTTGACCTGGTGTATATTCATGGGGTTTCCCTTGTATTCTCCAGGATTGTCTCGGCAATTCCGCCATGATTAAAAATTATCTAATCACATGCAAACAAAGAAAAATTTCAATGAAAACACGTAAAGTCTCTAAGAAACAAACAGTTGAATCATTCACTTAAAAAATCTAAGAGTTCAAACCACACACAAACAGGTAACTTTTCCGTACTAAAATCACTAGTTGGTGATGAAATCCAACTTAGCAGAGTTTTAACATGAAAAGGGCGGTTGGAACAGTTACCCCGATAACCTGCTTAATGAAACAGACTGGCACAAGTTTCTTCACAAAACCATCTCGAGTGAAGAGAACCCCCCAGAGAGTCCAAGTGAGTCTAGTCGACGTCTGTTCCAGGTACAGTGGGATCTTCCCTCCACCGTCACCTTAAGGAAGAATCCTACATATTATGGTCACTAAGGTTACCAACTGAAACAAATATACCTGGGGGAACAGTCTACGATCCGACACACACACAAGGGCAGAGTAACAAAGCTCAATCCCCTTGAAGGCTCCTTGAACAGAATCCAAAGTTTACCGACAAGTGACCCCTGGCTCCTCGACAATGGTCTGTCCGAGGTTTACCATTTTTAATACGTGTATATCTTCTATCGTTCCCAATGAGGAAGGATTGATTACCCCACTGGTTCAGATATGATCTCATGCTTAACTCCTTTAAGAGGAGCTTCCCAGAGCATACATGCAACAACTGGAATTCTTCCTACCGCAAGATTTGTCTACTTGTTTTTTTTAGCTATCTTGGAGAGTTAATTACTCCCTACTCCAAGATACTAGCCTAAGCTATGTTGGTGATAAGAGCCCTAGAAATAAAAAGATTACTAGATGAATTTTATTTAAGCATTACTTTTAAGAGTTGTTTCTTAAGTCAATGGGTGCGGAAATGAAACTTTGGATGATGTGAAGACTCGACTTCCAAAAACACTAAAATGCACCTATGATGATATTCAGTTCTTTTTTCTTTCAATGAACTTTCTATCTAAAGAAAGAGTTAGAGAATGCAATCCTTTAAATTCCTTCTTTAAACATGAAAAATAATTGAAAGAAATTATTTTGTATTTTCAATAAACTATCAAAGCTCACAAGAAAAATATTTTTCTTTTCCAAACAAGAAGCTACAAAACAATTTTCTTTCGAAAGAAATCTACAAAACTAAAACTACTCAAAACTGCAAAATCTAATCTTGAGAACTATGATCTAAATTGAGTAAAAGCTTTTTAGATTTTTTTTTATGAATGTTTCCCTTAGTTGTTCAGCAAACTAAGAATCTATTCGTTCAGATAACAAACAGATCAAAAACACTCAAAATATGTTTTTACAAAAAATGAAATTCAAAACTTTGAACCAAGTTTTTCGAAGATTTGCAAAGAAATCAAAAGGCTTAATTTCTCAATATAGGATGTTTTCACAATCAGGTCGGATTCAAAAGACAAAAAGAGATCAATGTAATCTGAGATACTGCAAATTGTCAAAAGTTCGAATCACTACAAAGACCAAGCAGGAAAAACAATCCAATCGGCAAAATCTTCTAGAAAATCATCAAAACATTAACACTGTTGGAGTTCATTCACAATAAATTTTTGATAGACACAATAACCAGTCTGGGAAAAAACCAAAGATCTAAAAATAGACTAGAAAAAGAAACCTAAATATTTTCTAAATTTTTTACAGGGTCCGCAGGTAACCAGTGTTGACAGGTGCGGTCCCGCACTGTATTCTCTAGAGAAAGTGAAAACCTGCCCGCACTGTCAAAGTATAGCAAAGTGCGGTCCTAGAAAAAATTATAGAAAAACTCAAAATACTTCTAAATTTTCAAAAACAGGAAAAATCTAAAGTACCCAGACAGATGTGTATCAATCAAAAACCAGGAAAAAATGTTTCCTCAAATCAAAAATAAAAGAGAACCAAAAACAACAAGTTCAATTCCCCAGTATGGTCGCCATTTTGTTGTGTAGATTAATCCCTCTTGCGGACAAGACCGATCTCTCTAGTACTAAAGTTAACTAGCAACAAACAGCCAATTATACTAATCTCTCTCTAAGCATATAAGATTCATAAAAACACTATATAGGTGTAAGGCCTACCTTATATCCAACGCTTGCTTGAATTCGTTGAATTCCTTCCCGTGCACTGAAAGAACGTTCCTCGTGAATCTGCAGTCACAAACAAGCAAAAAGATTAAGCAGCACCTGTATAGACATTATTATAAATCATACTTATGATAATGATCAAGGAATTTATGAAATAAACCATGAATACACAGTTTAATGAGAGAAATGAGTATATTTGTATTAACTTCAAATATAGAAAACCTTTACAACCTGTGCCTTGATGTTGTGCAGGTCCTCCTGGGGTCCGAAGTAGGAATCTCTTCTAATTTGACAAGCATTGCACTCTTTGAACCAAGACAAATAGAGATGAGTGATTTAACCTCACAGAAAGTCTTAGTTAACTGAGTCTGAATCTCAACAGCATTTAACTTCAAATATCTTAAGCTTGAACTCCCTTTGAGGCTACCCAAGGCCTCTTTTATAGTGGAAAAGAGGAGGTTTCTTGTTCCAAATATGAAGGGATAGAATCCTCCTTCAAAGGGATTAGCTCCTTACATCAAGGGGTTAGCTCCATCAAGTGAGGGATGCATGAACCTTCTCAAAGCGTATCCATTCCCGAAAATTCCCATCCAGAATCTTCTAGAATTCATCTGAAATTCACTTTTATCTTTACTTTCTCGCCTTTTTATATTTTACAGAGGTCCGCACCCATTACACAAAGAAAGTGCGTTATGGTTCCGCAGGCAGGCTGAGATTTAGGTGCGGGACCGCAGGGAATGTATAGAGAAAGTGCGATACCAATTCTTAGGGGATTTTAGGGACTTTTCTCTGATTTTGAAGTTTGACATGAGGAGCTGGTATGTTAGACTTGCAAAAGGAGGAAGTATGAGTAATAATGAGCTCATACTCATGGTAAAATGTCAGGATGACATATTTTAGTGTAACAACTAGCTCTCTAAGGAAGAGAGCTAGGAAATCACCTAAAGGGTCTGATAGTGAGACTCTTTCATCATCATCATCCATCTCAAAATCTTCATCATGAAGTCAACCACCCACTCCTCCATCCCAGATTACTGTCCATCAGTCCACTCAATCTTCCACATCTCCTTCTCAAATCATAATATCTTCATCTTCTCAGTCACAAATATCATCTTCTACACTTTCCTCTGTTAGTAGTTCAGCGATGGCCCAAATGCCATGGAATAATCTAGGGGCGGTCTTAATGCCTGCACCCTTGAGTCAATTACCAGCCTATCCTGAAAAATGGCTGCCTAAGTTTAATCCTAAAGCAGGCATGCTAGCAGAAGAACATATAAAAAATTTTATGTGACCATAAATCTCAATGGAGTTACTAATGAAGATGCTGTTGTCAGACGTTTTCCCTATACCTTACAAGGAGCAGCTGGGTCATGGTATTTTTCATTACCATCTAGATCCATCACTACTTGGGATATCTTTCAAGATATATTTTTGACTAAATTTGGTGATGATAGGTCTACAGTAACATTGATCAATGATCTATCTAATCTTAGAGCCGACTCAAAGGAACTTGTCAAAGATTTCAATTCAAGTTTCAATAAATTGTTAAACAAAATTCCTACTGCTTCCAAGCCTAGCGAAGAGGTGCGAAGTGAATGGTACATTTCTGCTTTACCATCAAACATAGAAATCTTTTTTGATAGGGCTAACAAACCAAATTTAGCAGAAAACATGAAGGAGGAAATAGCAGTATAGAAACGTATCATTGCTTTAGACAAGAAAAATGCGATAGAAGAACGAAAACCCAAGAAAGTCACTATTAAGGAAGATCCCAAGAAAAAGCAATCAAAAGACCCATTTGATTTAGAAGGACTGCAAATTTTTTTGAAAACCATGTCTAACGAAATGGTTGACATTAAGAAACAAGTGGCAGAAACATCTTCTAAAAAATCTTTTAAGCCTTTTAGAAGAAACCCTTCAACTAATCCAAAGCCACCAAATGCTATAACTAATGCTGAATCAAAAGAAGAAGAAGAGAAAACTGCTACTAAAGAAACTACTGATGAAGAAGAAGTTGTAGAAGTACAAGGTATGTGGGATTTCATCCTCCCAGATGAAGAAGATCAAGAAGAATCCCCGGTTAGCACTCGAAGTAGAAATCAACTTGATCCTCCTCAATCTACTCCTAATTCAAAGAGCGCAAGCCATTGACTAAGGATAATGTTCCACCCAAGAAAACGACATCTAAAGCAGTTCAAACCAGCCCAGTCCAGACAGATTCATCAACTCCATCGAGAACACTGATTGTTCCTGATGAAATGGAGTATAATATCATAGAATACATGAATAATACTAGGGCTAACATCACTTTTTATGAACTGAGCAAGTTAAAGCACCAGCAAAAGGTACTTTTCAAAGAATTACATGCTGTACCAGAAAAACCTTTGCCCGATCCTGTAATTTCTCAATCTTCCTATGAGATGGGAAGACCTCCAGCTAATGCGATCATTAAAGTTGATCTTGAAAATATCGCTTTAATTGGAGGAAGGTCGAGGTCTCATACTCCTCCATTTCTTCTTACTTATGAAGTTTTCAATAAAAAATTGCATAACTATTTAGTGAATTCTGGAGCTTCATCTAATATTCTACCAAAATCAGTATGTGCAAAGCTGAACATTCAACCTCAAAAATCTGTTGTGTGCATAGTACAGTTAGATCGATCGCAAGTTGAAGTGATTGGCGAATTAAATCAGGTTACCATAAGGCTGTCATCAAATCCAAAGGTATGTCAAGTCATCGATATTTTAGTTGCAGGTATTCCAGAATTTTATGGCTTAATTCTTAGCAGAGATTGGTCAGAAAAACTTCATGGATATTTTGCAACCGATTGGTCACATATGTGGCTTCCTTACAATGGAAAACCAAATCAGATAAAGGTTGAACGAGAAAAACATCAAAAATACATAGTAACAGAACTGGAAGGAGAGAATGAACCTGTTGCATACAGCAATAATATCATTGGCAATTATTCAGTTGATTCTTTCTTAGGAAATTTTAATGCTCATACTTCACCTTATTTAGAACATTTTGTTTTCTCTCAAATAGAAAATTTTTCTCAAACAGATAGTTCTAAATGTATTAATTTTGTAGATACCCCTGTAAATAAATATTTATTTTGGAAATTATTTTTTGATGGTTCTAAGTCTAATGAAGGAGCAGGAGCAGGATGCGTATTGGTTAGTCCAAAGGGAAACAAAATTGTGCTAATTTGCAGACTCGAATTCGATTTCACTAATAACACCGCAGAATACAAGGCTTTAGTTCAAGGATTATACAAAGAAATTGGATTGGACATCAAATATCTACAAGTTTTCGGAGATTCGGAAATTGTAATCAAACAGGAACTTCACGATGGGCCAGCAGGTGGACATTATGCTAGAGATGCTACTGCACACAAAATTCTTCATGCAGGCTATTACTGGCCTACATTATTCAAAGATTCACATAGCTATATAAGAAAATGTCAAATTTTTCAAACTACAGCTGGAAGGCAAAAGAAACCATCATTTCCATTACAACCAGTGAACATTGAACAAACTTTTGATCAATGGGGATTGGACATCATAGGTGAGATCATTTCTCACTCTTCTAAGCAACATAAGTATATTATCACAGCAACTGATTATTTTACAAAATGGGTAGAAGCAGTCCCTCTCAAGACCGCTAATGCTGAACATATCATTGAATTCATAGATCAGTTCATAATCACCAGGTTTGGTTTACCTTCTGCTTTAATGTTTGATAATGCATCATATTTTTCTGGTAACGCTATGACTGAATTTGCACTCAAGAGAGGTTTCAAACTTAAATACTCTACCAATTGTTATCCACAGGGAAACGGATTATCGGAATCCACAAATAAAAACTTAATTAGAAATATTAAGTGAACCATTGATCAAAATCATAAAAATTGGCATAAATATTTAACATATGCTTTATGGGCAGATCGAATAGCACAGAAGGCTTCTATTGGTACTTCTCCCTTTAATTTATTTTATGGGAAAGAAGTAGTTTTTTCAACTCATTTAGCAATTCCTTCTTTAGCCTTAGTTTAATATATTGATGAAGCACCAACTTCTTCCATACAACTAAGACAAATGGAAATAATTAAGTTAGAATAACAACGAGAAAAATCCAAAATAACTCATGTTCATCATCAAGCATTAGTAAAAGCTTCCTTTGATTCAAACATGATAACCAGAAAAGACTTTCAGGTTGGAGATCTTGTTTTAAAATGGGACAAGGCTCATGAGGAAAAAGGAAAACATACGAAATTTCAACGGATGTGGCTTGGTCCTTTCCAAATTTCAGAAATCATAGGTCCATCTACTTTTATGTTATAGGATTTAACAGGGAAAAGAGATTCTTTACCTGTTAATGGACAAATTCTCAAAAAACATTTTCCATAGGAGATCATTCTTCTATTTTGTATACTAGTTTTCTTTATTGTCATAATAAAACAAGTTGTTAATGGTTACATTTGGAATTCACAAAAAAGATACAAATTCTCTTTTTTAGATTTTGTTTTATTTCACTTTTATAAATAGAATCCTTTTTAGAATATTGATCATTGTTATTCAAAGATACAGTTAAAAACTTTAGCCTGGAAATGATACTAGTTTCAACTTTGAAAAATTTGATGAAAGGAAACTTTTAGTGAAAGATTGTTTTATATTAGTCCAATGAAAGGTATCAATAACAAAACAAATTTTCTCTATAGAAAATTTCCTTCCAAAAAACTCTACCATTGTCATCCAGAACTATCTTAAGGAAACAATGATATCCTCCCCACTTAGAAAAATACAATGTTCAAGGAATTATCCAATGATACACTTTTAACTTAAAGAGTAATAGGTCTCATCATGAGCCAACTTATCATGATCATAGATATTATAGCTTGTTGACTTTGCCAATACTGCATACCACAACAGGGCAATGACTCAAGATTGTTGCAATCAAAAGACAAGGGGTCTCATCATGAGCCAGCTTGTTCAGCAAAGTTATAAATCAAGTGAATGGCATTGTCATAAATTGGCTACCAAACCAAGACATTGTTCTTTAAGAAGAAAAAGAAAAATAAAAGCAATAAGTGTGAATATGGATTTTTCTTTGAAAATTGTATATTTTTCTAAGTAGGACACAGGATCATTGCTGGGTAAAAGGTAACCCTGTCGAGGCTATAAACGCTTGCTGGCAGTAGTGGCTCTACCTACGGCAAATGAGCATATTTAAAACTAATTTAAGGAGAAGCCTTTTGTTTTTATCTTTTTAAACCAAGTAATGACTGATGTAGATACAAGGACTAGCTTGAGGAAGTGAATAGTCAAATTTGATCATAAAATAAATGAAATATCATTTATAGATTAAAATATAATGTACTGTCTTTTTATAATAAAGTTTGATTTTCTAGAAAATTTTCTGTTTTGAAAAGTTTAGAAAATTCAAAAGAAAAGCAGAGATAACTGGTTCTTCCAAGTGAATCGCCAATTGTTGTGGCCAGCAACAACTCCCCTTCTAATTTAGTATTAGTAATAATACTAAATAAGTGGGGACCCTTAGTCAGAAAATCCAAAAAAAATTAATTAGTGCTTGTTTCCTTTCTCAAATAAAACTTACTATTATAACTTAGGGAAATTACTTTGGAAATCTTTAAATAAACTTAAGTTTATGATAGATTAGAATAAAATATTTTCTTTGAAGAAAATATCACATCCATCGCAATAAGTATATATCCTTTGCAAAGTAAAATCTTCAAAATTGCGATAGTGCGATCCCAAAAAAACTATGCATTAAAATATTGATCGCAAACCGCATATCGTAGAAAAGATGTTTAAGGAATACTTTTCATATATTATATTTTGCGATATTGCGATTTTGCGATGCTATGAGACTGCGATTCGTGAATATTTCGATTTGCGATAATTGCGATCTTTTGATGATTTCGATTTGAGAAAACTGCAATCTGCGATATTGCGATATTGCGATATTGCACAGCAAATCGCAGATCGCAATGTCACAGATTCTTAAAAGCTCGTTGTCCAAAGAAAATATTTTCATAAATCAATATCCGTTATGCGCTTTAATTATTGAATTAATGAATGGATTGTCAATTTTTGATGAAAATGATTTTGTTTTGATTGAAAGGTTGTTTCACGTTAAAATAATATATTTCATCCGGCTTCAGCATTTGAAACTATCCCATCACCTTTCTCATATCATTACTTTCACTTAATTCGTAAAAACACAAGTGCAAAGGAGTAGAAGACTATACAAAGCATTCACAGAGTATTATGGGAAAGAAAGATAAAACTCCAAGTTCTGAAAACAAAGAGATGGCTTCCCTGTATGCAGATACTGCTTGCAACAAGGATGTCGGTATCACTACCTGGGAGGGTATGCATAATTTGCTCGAAGAAGAAAATCCCAGGGTAATGGAAGTCGCGGCTACTGCAGGTTTAAGTAATTCCTCTGAAGCATCTCATACAGAACTGGCTTGTTCATTTTTGCACCGGATAGCAGCAAGACCGAGAATTCTTCCGTATACAGATATGGTAAAATGGGTGCTGGATAGCACCGATATTTCAGACAGAAAATTTAGAACTCCAGATCAAGAGCTCATCGGGTCATTCACTACAGAAGATTTGATGCTTATGTATCACTTGCCGGAGCCTCAGGCGACTTACAACAAACAATTTATGGAGAAATTTTCCAGGGAAAATGAAAATTTGGCAGAATGCACCAAAGAATGGACTAAAAGAGATGAACCATTGAAAAAAGACAAAGACGGTATGTACAATACTAGTTCACTCACCTCTCCATATTGTTTTGCTACTGCTATGTTATGTAGGCTTTTTGAAAAGCCTAATATTAATAAGGTCTTTCCTGAATGGCTTCCGTTATTGAATGCTATTGTTAACGCTACCATTGTAGACTAGGCCAAAATATTGTATGATAATTTAGCCACCGCTATTTTCAATTACCGGTCTAAATGGATTGTTTCTCAGAGGATTTATCCTCCTTTTTATCTATCTACCTATGTTATGGATTCAATCTGCTTTGTTTCTAAATTCCCTTTAATGGGTTGGCAATGGACAATTCATGATCCCTTGCCTATTCATGTCAATCACAAAGAATTGTGGGAATCAAAGTTTGTTCCTCACTTTTACAAGATTTTCCATGGCACAATGTTTCCTCTATACAGAATATTGTATAATAAGGATGCTCCAAGGTTTTCCCCGAAAGTAGAAGTCAAAATTCTCCCTGTCGCACGGTGGTTTGGAGAAGATTTTTTTACCTATGTAAGGGTTTTTGGAAGTTCTGCTTCTCCTCACGTTTTACCCTTGTATGTTCCGGATAAACTTATAGCTTGGGAATTTGCATACCAAACCTGTGGTGAAGGAGGTTTGACAAAGGAATTAAAGGATAAGAAGAAGGCTATTTGGCCACAATTTCCCATAGCCTGTGGAGCATTTTCATTGTTTGATGTTGGTCATGCATTCAAAGAGGTAAGCAATATTACATGCTTACAACTGTTCAATTTTTCGAGAAGGCTATTTGATCCATGTGATGTTGTCAAATATTTCACCACTGCAGTTAAGCTGAGAGTATTTTCTGGAGAAGAATATCCTTTTGATGATATGTTTCAAGAAAAATGTTCATTTAAAGAAATTTTACATTTAGCTCAAACATAGTTTTCCACAGAAGTATTTCAAGAATTTAAAATATACAGAGAAAGAAGATTGACCACTATCCCTTTAGAAAATTCACGCTTGGAACCTGCAAGAGAACCAACCCCTAGTGTTAGTCTTAGTGGCAGCTCAGATACAGAAAAGTCTAAGTCGAAGTCTGACAAAGAAACTTCTGAACGTTCTAAAAAGACTGATAATGATGAAGGCTCAGTAAAAGATACAACTCAATCAAAAGAGCTTTCACAACTACAGACTTCAACCACTCCATAGTTGAATCTTCCACCTCACACTGTACATCAACCATCCACTAGCACTCAATTAGATAAAGAATGGGAAACGCTTAATGAATTTCTTAATGTTGAAGGATAGAATATGCAAACCCCTATACAGACAACAAAATTTTTAAGCACAGGAATAAGCGGCAATGTAACAAACATAGAGCATATACCTATCACTCCCTCTTCTGAAATTGTACTTAATATAGAAGACATTCCTCCTCTAGATGTATTCTACAGCCCGCAGTATAAATCAGTAGTTAGGAAGCAAAGGAAAAAGAGAAAGTTAGAGAGCGCAATCTCTACTGATGCAGAACAATTAGATGTCTTATGGAAAGATCCTACAATGGATCCTACTGAGAATCTTACCAAATTATCTCAGATTACAGGGGCTTATGCCTCCGCAACTATTGACAAAGCATTTGAGGTACGGCTATTATTAAATGAAAAATAAGATCAGATACAAGTTCTGCAACAGCAATTGCAACAATCCCATGCTAACAGTGAAGCACAGATAAAACTTGGAAAGTTACAGCAAGAGCTTGAAGAGATGCAAATCGGATATCAAAAAATTTTGGCCGATAAAGAGACACAAATACATATTATCCGAGAAGAGCACAAAGATGACCCCAAACTTCCAGATTTTATTTCAGAATCTATTTCTTTAAACAATCAACTGCAGCAAAAACAAGATATATTATGCCAGAAGATTTCACAGTGGAACTCTTTTTGTCAAGAAAGTGATAGAATCACTAATCATGTCGTAGAATTACGACATGATTATGATTCAATAAATGAAAGAGTTACCAATTATTTGGCATGGAAAAAGACAGAGGAGGGAAAAAGAGTAGGAGTGCCAATAATCAATGACATCCATAAATAAATGCTCTTTAGCATTTGGGATACACATATCAGAGAGGCAGAAAAAGCAGCAGAGGAAGCAGCTATAGTGGCGAGAAACATTACTGATTGTGTAAATGAGAATTTGCACAAGGTTAATTGAATTTCAGAAACTATTCTGGGATATCTTCCACAAGCACAACAATTGCAAACAGAGTGGAAACAAAAAGTGGAAGAGAAGGCAAGATCAATTCAAGGATTGACGAAATTAAACTGGGATTCTTACTGGACTTGTCTAGTAAAACCACACAGTCAATGCAATACTCTTAATTTCATTATTAATTCTGCTGAGAAGATCGCACCGACACTTGCTGATTCCGTCTTTCCGGGACAATTGAAATCTGAAGTCGGCCAGCCCCCTCTTCTCAAGTCAATGCTGGATGCTTGCAAATTAAAAGATCAAATTCACAAGTAGTTAGTTGTTGATTTTAGTTTTAGATTTAGTTTTAGTTTTACTTTATTTTTTCCTAGAAAAAGGACGGGCATTGAAACCGAATCCTAAATTTTTGTAATAAACTATTTTTAGATTTAGTTAGTAGTATTTAAACCCTTCTCATGCATTTAGAGAGGGGTCCTGAAATTTGTCAAAAACTTATCCTTAGAACATGAACTTCTGCACCCTCTGAGGAGGTTTTGATGAATGAATGGAACGAGATTGATTTATATCTGTGTCTAATATCTGCTACTGATGTTGCATTTCTGTACTCTTAGTAGATGCTAGATTAGAAAGAGATAAATCATTATTGTTTCTAGCTCATGAGTAGAACCAGTTATAAATGGTATTTTTATCTCTTAACTGTTTATGTTTCTGTGTTAAAAGTGATACTTATGTTCAGTTATTTATATATTGATGTTTGAATACTTGAGTTATCATTTGGCATTTTTGTACGGTGATAGCTATTTATTTGTGCCTGATGTATGAATAGCTTATTATGTGATATGTTTCTCACAACTGTTTCATCTAAATTTTTATATGAAATGGTTTATCTTTATTGAATTCTTTTCTCATAATAATTGAATGATATTTATTATCGATTGTTATCTGAAATCATTTTAGATCACATAAATAGAAAGATTTACATCCCGGGTTAGTTTAGAGTTGGATATTTCTTAGAATATACTTTGCATATGATTAGATTAGAAATAGAATAAAATAATTTCACTTAGGAATTTTAGATAAGAAATATCAATTCTCAAACACACACACACATATTGGGAAACTGGTCCCATTATCCCCAGTCGGACCCACTACACCAAACGGAAAAGGAGCTGCTAACCAAGGTCCGGACCGAGTGGGTATCCCCCTTGTTGTAGACCCAATTTTCGGGGCTTCAACAATATGTAGGAATGACATGCCTCTCCAATAATCAGTTACCTCCATTTTGGAAGAAAAATATATAAGAACCAATGTTCAAATCAAATAAACATCAATTATTATCATATTATCTTGGTGAAGAGAAGCTAAAGAATATTGTAGGAGAGAAAATAAACGAGACATATTTTTAGACCCCTAGATGGAATTTTTGGACCTATATTTTTTCTAACCTGTAGACCTAGAGTAAGCACATTAATCTCTAAATTTAGGCAAATGTAGCGTCCACAATTTTGGCCTATTTCAGGCCTGAAATTCAGCCTTATGGCCATTGTAATTTTGGCCTATTTTAGGTGTAGGAGACATATAGACTCATATCAAAATTCTACAAGGACCTATGTGTAGGATACATATAGACTCATATCAACATTCTACAAGGACCTATTTGAGGCAAATTCAACATTCTAAAAGGACCTATGTCAAAAGGGCTCAAATCATAGTGAGACAGTCCAATAATTAATATTCAATATTTAATAGTCAACAGTTTTCATTGTTACTGAACTAGGTAACACTTTAATTTTACATTATTACTCAACTAGTGGGTTAACAATTTATAACTTTTGAGGAATCGAGAGCTAAAAATTTCCTGAGTTTTACGTTGTTAGAAAACTTGAAGGCATGCCTGAAATGGGTCAGAGTATCAACCAGTCTTCTCTTCTCCACCGTAAGACTCAGCAACTCTTTTCTACTTTGTCAGGCCAATGTTTCAGGATCACACCTTTGGTGGGAATGCCATATGGGCAACTACATAGGAACTTTAGGTGCACACTCAACGATTTTAGTCCCACTTAATTACCATCTTTACTATTTACCTTCCATAGGCTCACTTGCCTTAACAACCACTTGCTTAGTTAATGTTGGGTACAACACTTAGAACTGAACCAGATTTAACTTCTTGAACTTCCGAGCCTGTCAAGTATAGGATCACTGTCCAGATTATTAGCTTCTTCCAAGGCCTTTTCTGCAAAAGATACTGCAAGATTAGGATCCCATGAAGTTAACTCCAATGCAAGCCCATAATCTTTATCAACAACCTCAAAAAATTCAGGATACTTGTTGCATAAATTAGTTCTGAAATCCATTGGGAGACCCATATCAGTAGCTAAGTGGCCAATCTTCTCCAAAAATTCCCTCTTGCTCATAGACATCATTAAAAGCTTCCTCATATTCTCAACAAAGAGGCCCTCCATTTGAGATTTAAGCTGCACTTCGTCCAAGTGCGGTTGTTGTTCCTGGGGGGTCAATGTGAAATAGAATCAGTATCCCAGACTTGTTCATTGTATATTTCAATCATTTGAACAACAAAATCATATATAAAGGTATCCTTTCTTTGATTTGATATCTGGAATAAGTCATTCAAGGCTTGATATTTCACACCCCAACTCTCCTCTATAGACTCCTTGAATTAAAAATGATCAAAGTCTACTTTGGCTATTAGAATAACCATAATAGACAAGTTACGGAAGTAAATGCATTTATATTACCCACCTCTTTCTAATAGTACTAGTAATTTGTAACCTTCACAAATTACAAGACAATCCTCCAAGCATATCCTATCGAAGGTCTCTTCAAATTCTATAGAGCCACATTCTTTTGGAAATGTGATACCAACCACTTTGCTATACCAACCTCAGTGATTAATTTTTTTTATGTTTCCTCAATGGAAAGAAGAGGAGCTTTAAGGGAAATTTTATGGAACTGCTTCTAACTAGTTTTTGTAAGATCCCCTTCTGGACCAATCATGCATTCCATTAAGGTGACAATTTCTTTACGAATTGGATCAATGGGAGGGTCTATCTATTGATAAAACATCTTCTTTAAGTACTCAAATATTATTTTTAGTCTATTTGACATTGTAGCTAAAGGTGTATCATTCCCCATGGAATCAAGAGATTTTGTTCCATATTTTTCCATAGGAAGCAACAACATTTCCAAAGCCTTAATTGTTTGTTTGAACAATGAAATGCATATTTAAACAAATAGCTCATAAATTCAAACATACATTCAAAAATAACTCATAGCATATTTACATACAAATCACTTACCCATAAGCCTTCATTAGTGACACCAAGCCATATATTCCCATGTTTTCCATTGTATCATCGAAACTATCAACTTGTAGACCAATACAATCAACAAGCTATGGAAAATTTATAGTTGACATCCAGGGTGACCAAGTCCTTCCATAAAATACGTGTGATCATTTAGTCAACATTTTATTTGCAATAAAATCCAAATGAGGAGTTTCAAAACTTAGTCCAAATATTAAGGGAAAAAAAAATTGTTCTGTGTTCGAGTTATCAAAAAAGAGTGGTTGGATTTGAGAAGTTATATATGAACAACAACAAGATGAACATCTAGATCGATGACTTTTCCAAATACTTCTTCGGCCACTGAATGAAACTATTTTCCTTCTCCTTCAAATGAACACATCCATCTATTTTATCTTCATACGAAAGGGGGATGTTACTTGTGACATTAATGACATTTCCATTTTCATCTTCTAGACCAAGTGGCACTCCATGTATGATAGAAATTGAATGAATTAGTCCAATGCCAGCAATAGCATTGTCATATGGATCTAATATATTCACTTTGTCACCTACCTGGAGTAGGTCATCCCCTACCGGAGTTAATAAGCACTGTCAAAAACATTAAAGTATACATATATATATTTTTTTTCCACAGAAAAAAATCAGTAACTTTTTATTATAAAAATGAAAAGTTACATGGAGCATATGCAAAGCATTTCAGACAAATTCCCAAAGGGCACATGTGCTTTAGCACACCAATCAACGTAGCAAAGCTACCAAAAGAGAAAAGAGTCGAGAGAGAAAATAGAGAAAAACTAGTTGGCTCAAAAAAAGAACCTCAACGGCCAGAGCGTGGGTAACTGTCCCACAGCTCAAGTTTTCCTCCCCTTCTTCTTCTCGACCTTGCGCCACCCGTTTTCAGGAGGCGCAGTCGTTACAAGAACTAACTGATTTTCTGATATTTGAGGTCCTGTATCCTTGTCTGAATCTGAAGTGTCCGAGGAGTGATGACGTTTGACTCCTCCGGAACCTATATCCTCGTTTGTCCTTTCTGACTGAGTCTGATGGTACTGCGGGTCCTTTGGATCTGAAATTTCTTTCCTGTGGTCTTCTTTTCCTTGGGTAGTCTCATTATTTCCAGTGGGATTGGGATCCTCCTCTGCTTCAGATTCCTCGTCCTCTGAGACCGGAGGAGGGAAATGCCACCCTTTTCTATGTTTCTCTTTCTGTTTCTTTTTATTGTTTCCTTTCTTTGCGTCTAGGCATGAACTTTGAAGGTGTCCTGGCATCCGACAAATTCTGCATCTGAAGGCAGTGTTTTCATAATCGAGTCTCTGCAGCCAGTTCTGTTGCTTGTAAAACAACATAATATTCTCCGGCAGTCCTTTACTCAGGTCCACCTCGACGCAGATCTGAGCAAAGGTATAGATTCTGTCCTCAATTCTTTCTGTATCAGTTTTGATGTATTTTCCAATACTGTTGCCGATTCCCTCCAGGACCTGGTCACTCCAAAATTCGAGAGGGAGATTATGTAAGCGCACCCATACCGGCATTCTGGCCACTGTCATGGTATTTGGGTCGAAATCAGGAAACCAAGGGGTCATGAAAAGGCCTGTAGAACCCCAAAACCAAGGTCCTGATTTAATGACAAGATCTCTGATCTCCGTAGATTTAAACTTAACAATGAAGAAACCTTTGGAACAGAGGTGAATGTCACATTCCATGGTCCATCGTGTGAAAATCCAATGGAACAGATCCATGGGTTTAGGCCAGAAACAATTAAAACGAAAAATGAGTGCCTGGGTTTCATATGTCTTAACATAATCCTCTGTTCCTGAAGAATCGATTTTGTAAGTAGGTGTTTGTCCTAACTGTTCCACGATGTAAGGCCTTGGAACAGCTCCTTCTTGAACCGACGGTGACCCTACAGATTTGGTACCCTGTAGAATATTTTTATAGGAGAGGCCGCCAGTTGGTTGCTGCTGAGGAGTGGCTTTTTTCCCCTTTTCTCCTCCTGCAGAGCTTGGTCTCCCTTGCTGTACATCGCCCCCTCTCAGCCGAAATTTCAGTGAGATGGTCGAGTCAGCTTTAATTCCATATTCCATCATTGATCTATTATCCTGTAGGGAGTGTCTACCACTCACTAGGTGTTGGATCGGGACCGGATATCCCATCAGTTCCCAGATCTGCTATTTCAGGTACAGAACAGAGTTTTCTGCTCGTATCCAGAGTAAGTATGATTTACCCATAGGAGATTTGACAAAAATCTGGAAAAGATTTGAGATTACGTGATGGGAAGTGGGGAACTGATCCATATTCTGAATCGCCAGGCTCATGGATAAGGCAGGTCGAGGAACATGGAAGCAGTCGGTGTGTAAGCCTAACTTTGGAGCCTTTGCAGGCCGATCCGGCCGATTCAATGGACAGATCCACTGCTTACGCGCACCCAAGAAAATATGAATGGGGTTTTCAGAGTTGCTTCTGATTGTACAGGGATCCGCTGCAAAACCAGTAGCCTCAAGGCCGATTGGGGCCTTTTCCATACAGGCCGCCCACCAGACGACGACATCATTTAATCCGAAAGACGATCTGAGCATAGGCATACTGATCCGGTGATTTACTTCTGCAACCCATACGAAGTGGATTTCCTTCGCAGGAAACCCTACATGCCAAGATGTCGTGTTCGAGGACCATATCCATATCTGACAATCTGCAGAAGCGAGATCGGAGAAATCTTCAGGAAAAAACCTGTTGGCAAAACGAAACTCTTTGAAGGCAACCTCTTCGAACCCGGCAGAGTCAATAGCAGGGTGTGAAGCCGCCCAGATGGCGGCATCCTCTCTTTTCCAGTCATACCTGGGCAGAAAACCGCAAGCCAGCGCCTTCTTCATAATCTGGAAGCATCTAGCCTAGTGAGAGGCCAAAACGATGAGAGAGCTCGAGGAATCTCTGCAAACCCTAATCCCCTGAACCGCCATCGCTCCCGCTTCCAAAGTATACATAGATATTATGAAAATAATAATTACAATTAAATTGCAAAAACATACATAGATATTTAATTAATTGAATAATATGCACTCACTGAGTTAATATCTGAAATACTAGCAGGATTTGGCACCGATTGGGAATGTTCAGGTACATCAATTTCGTCATATTTTAGAACTCTCAAGGTAACCATTTTTCCTTTAACATCCTATACGTGATTTCATTATGCACAAATCAAATATTACATTAAAACAAAATAAGTTTTAACATAGCAGAAAACCGTAAATATAATATTAAAGCATAAAAATATTAATGACACTAAAATAGAAGCATAAAGCTCTTGTAGATATCTACAAAAACATACCTTCACATGTTCATGACCCTTTTCTGAGTCATTTAGCATTCTTGCACCACCCAAATTTACATTTTCTTCCTATGATTGACATGAATTGCCAATAAAAGAAGGCTTCATGAGTGAAAGGAAATGGAACCAAAACATTAACATATTACAAATTCAAGTGAAGCACTGGTTGCAAGGGAATTATAATTTACTTACCTCATCTAAATCAATGTTAAATTCCTTCCTTTTCCATGCAGCAACAAGAGGTTTAATGGAGGAGGCTATGGTTGACATTGTCTTTGCCAAACTAGTTATACATTGCATTTCATGATTATAATCCTTACTATGGTTTTCAACAGTAGATAAAGCTCCTATTTTTCTACTCTCGACGTCAATAGATGGAAAAGAACTTTCTATTGGATTTTTGGACATATAATTATGTTTGGAATTTTCCAAGTCTGCCATATAATGAGCCATTTCAATGACCACTGGTTCTGTTTTAGCTTCTTCAACCTACAAATAATTTTCAACGCACAACTAGTTGGATATTAAGAAAACTCAAAACACATAACACAATGTACAATATTCAACAAAAAAATTGTATACTTACAAATATTTGTTGTTTGGCTCACAACCCATCCCGACCCAAAAAATATCGAGCCTTCACCTGGTCTCTTGCTTTCTTCGCTCTTATAATCTTTGACAAATACTCTTCAGCACGCATACTTTCCTTCAAATCTTCCCATTGTTTTGGAGTCAAGCTACACTCCCTATCTTTTCTATCCAATATTAATTCTCTGCATTTATGCCTGAAGTTATTCATCAAAATTCTCATTCTGTGCTTATAATATTTACTAGAAATCCTTCCACCAATAGTCTCAAAAACATTTTCCATTTGTTGGATCACTTTATCAACATTTATTAGATCTTGATCTACAAAGTTAGATTTGGTAACATCCAAATGAGACCTTATTCTTGTGCCCAACTCTGTGGCCCATCTTGACGCATTTGGTCCAGTAGGCTCACCATCTTTACCTCAATCAAGTAAGCCTTCTTCCCTTTTGATTTTTGTTCTTTGGCTTCCCTTTCTGTGGACCTATAAAGGCTTTGACTAATTTTTTTTCTTTTGAATAAGGCTGATACATCTTCAAAACCAAGACTAGGTGATGGAAAATCACTCATACTTGTGGCTAAAGAAGGTGTGGTAGTTCCTAGCACCTTACTTGGAGAATATGTAATTGGTTTTCTTTTTGTGGAAAAATATTGAATTGGTTGCTCCTTGTCCAGAATAGGTGTGGCACTAGGTTGCACACAAATCTCCTCAAATGTGCCTCCAAATCTTTTCTTTAATTGTAAATAAATTTCTTGCAACTCTGCTTTGTCAGAATGTGCCAATTTTTCGCGAACACCTTGGACATGATCATCTGATATATCAGGAAGTTGATCATTAGAATTGTCAGCTTCATCTCCATGCATTGAATTACCATGGCGTTTTCTTCTACGAGTTGGCAGGGACATGTATTTTCTTGCTTTTTCTTTATTCTCATTGTCTATGGGATCCAAGTTTCCCCTATATAAAAAAAAAAAAAAACTTTTCAAATAATGGCCTAAATCATCAAATATATTATATACAACTTTCATTAAATATGCATAGAAATAAAAAGTGACGAAGAGTAACTACTTACTTATTCACCAAACCAAGAGATGAGAAATATTCTTCATTTTTTGTGATACATTCTTTACGAACACGCTCGTATTCTATCATATTTTCATCACTGCTAAGATCATTTTTATGTGTTCTTCATAGTATTTATGTCCTACATTTCACATTTAAAGAAAAAATATTATTGCATGGACAAATAGCAATTATAAAATATATCTATTATATGATCATGCATTATGATCAATGAGAATGAATTGACCTTGAATTGATAGAAGGAACACTTTAATCAGTATTAGCACCTTATCTAGAATTATGGATTCTATTTTTTTAATTGCAAAAAAATTGTAATATTTGCATAAATTTATCACATAATAAAAACATAGCATATTGCAATTGGGAATGCAGATTGGTTGTCCCAACCATTGTAACATTATTGAATCTATTATATGTGTACTAGTGTCATTACCGTACAACTTCTCCTGAACCATATTAAGACATTGAGCCCTTAGTAAACAGACTCCAGAGACTTACATTTAGCTTCAAGGTTTGCAAGCTGAAAATAAAATATCTCGCAATAAAAAGATACGTATCCCCCAAATTAACCACTAAAATAACATTAGAAGAATCTAGATTTTCCTGAGGAAAAAAAAACAACTATAGAAGTTACAAAAAAAATATTAAAGTTAGCATAACTTCATGTATGAAATTTCATTTATGGATCTAGTAATCCTCTTCAAGATAAATTAAATCACTTCATGCTACAATAGAGTCACTGGAATGAAACAAAATTCACACAAAGTGAAAAATGAATGATAAATTTCACACAGAGTTTAATACAACCATTTGGCTAATCCCATGGCCAAAATAATAAAATCCATTTGCATAGTGAAAATTTATGCCATAAAGTCAAGGTGATAAATCATCATCGTGATCATTTGCGTGGTCATCAAGATCACAATCCTGATCACTTATGTATACATCTGCTTGAGTTCCTTCATTTTCCTCATACATTATATTGTCCTGGCCATGAATTATGTTTTCTAACTCAGTCTCTTTATTGGGAATCAATGCTTCATCTTCAAATACTCTATCACCATCTTCAGATTCTTCCTTCAATGTTTCTTGTAAACTATTACGTTTTGCATCAACCATTATATCAACATATTCCATGAATTTCTTTTTTGAGCGGGGCTCTATTTGAATGACATACGACCATCCTGAGCTTGTCACATCACCAATTAAAAATGTCTGGATAATTTGAATAGGGGAAACATATGGCTCATTGGTCTTCAATAAAATTTGGCATGTATTTGCATGTACAAATCCATACTCATCATGTTGTATTGCAGATGGCTTGATCCATTTACATTTTAATAATATAGGACTAGTTTCACCATAATCAACTTGAATAATTTCTTGTATGAATCCAACATACAAGTTCTTTTCAGTGTTGTGATGAAATTCAACACTAACAATACAATCACAATTTGCCTTTCCTGTGTCCCTTTCTTCCACTCTTAAATGAGTACCATAGGCCCACATCCCACTAAAAGAAGAAGCCCATATACTTGGAGGTTGTGAAAGCTGAATTTCCTCCTTCGTCATATCTTGACCTTCTTGTCATGCATCATTAATTGCATCAACAATCCAATCATCAAATTTTGGAAAAGAACAATCTCCAAGGTTCAAATCTTGAAGTGTACGCTTTCGAGATGGATGCATCCATTTTTGAATCTCTTCTTCATATTTTCTGCATAGAATATGAAAAGTAAGAGTGGTAATAATTTAGCTATTAAATGAAATTAAATAAATAAATTATGATGCAAATAATATTTTACCTATGCCACGTATCGAATGATGATGTGTTTTGAAGAACATAGGCATGTACGGAAATTATTTCCTCATTTGATAGCTTGAAGCGATGCCCATTTCCTTCTAATACTTCACCTGCAACTCTCTGGTCGTCATCATCATCCCATACATGCCGATTGAAATTGGTAAAATCCTTCATATATTATGTGCAAAACCCTATGGCCTCTTGCATTAAATATCCTTCACAAATGCTACCTTCTGGTTTTGCCTTATTACGAACAAACGTTTTCAAAACTTTCATGTATCACTCTATAGGATACATCCATATTGTTCTTATTGCGCCGCAATGCTCTAGTTCATGTTCTAGATGTATAAGAAGATTCATAGAAATATTGAATATTGCTGGTGGAAATTATCGTTCCAATAAGCAGAGGACTTCAACAACCTCTCCCCTCAAATTATCAAAGTTTGAAGGATCTAGCAGATGCAAACTCATTCTTTTTAAGATTAGGCCCAACCTTAAAATTTCCAATCTTGGTCCCTTTTCCAAACTTGATATGACTGGAATAGGTAAAATATCCTCAATTATGACATGATAGTCATGGGTCTTGAGGCTTCTTAAGCTATTTTTTTTTGGTTTGGCTTCTAAAATTACCACTTACATATCGAGTAGGAAATCGAGTCTGAGACATCAACTTTAAGAATTGTGCACGTTGATCCTTTGTCCACACATAAGGAGCAATATGTTTTTTGTATTTTCCATTACCATATTTTTCAACCCAAAGATTTCGACGAATCTTTTGTTCTTTAAGGTCTAGGCATGATGACACTGTATCATATGCACCAAAAAGAGTTTCTATAATAGCAAAAGCTATGTTTTTCTCAGTATGCATAAATTCAACAGTATGCCTAATGGTTATATGCTTAAAGTATGGCAATTTATAGAATATGCACACTCTTTTTACACCACTATCGTAAAGTGGATCATTTTTACTACCACGAATGTACCATTTTCAATAAATTGCATTCTTTTTTCTCCATTCTCAATAATGTAATCACTTGTTATTGCCAGTGGTGCTTCATGATTCTCTTCCTTACCATTGAAATGTGAATTTTTTCGACAATATGGATTCTCCATTTTGAGGTAAGCACGAAGTCCACAATAAATACACTTGTGCAAACTACTTGAGTGCCTCACAAAACCCTTAAAGATGCAATATGGACATCCATGGTATCCATGAACAGTGAGACCAGTCAAAGTGCCATATGCAGGAAGATCGTGGATTGTAAACAATAAAGAAGCTCTTAAAGTGAATTGAATTGAATTACCATCCCCTAAAATTTGAATTGCTTCAATTCCTTTCCACAATTCCACTAGCTCATCAAATAATGGTTCTAAATAAACATCAATTGTATTTGAAGTCACACTTTTTTCCCTGGTATGATCAATGACAACATCAAGAAAAATGGCTTCATTGCTAACCATGGAGGCAAGTTATAATTTATTAAAAAAATTGACCAAGTTGACCATTTAGTGCTTTGATCTGAGAAAGGGTTCACCCCATCTAGAGATAAACCCAGTCTTATATTGTGAGGATCTTCGGCAAAATCAAGGGATTTATTGTCAAATTCTTTCCAAATCTTAGAATCATCCACAAACCGTTGTTTTCCATCAGTTCTCTTTTTTTGGGCATGCCATTGCATTAGCTCCGCAATGTCTTGACATTTGTACATTCGAAGCAACCGTGGGATTAGTGGAAAGTGGAGAAGAACCCTTCTCGAAGCTGAATTTGATTTCAACTCTGGTCTATACCTCCCTTCTTTACATTTTGGAAATTCAGTCTCACTTGCCAAATTTTTGTGAAATAATAGACAACCATTCACACATGTGTGGATGTTCTCATACCCTAAGCCTAGCTTAGTGATTTTCACTTTACATGTTCTTTGTTTTGTTAGCAGTGTGAAGACATGTGGTAAAAATCATTGTAAAAATGCCAATAACTCATCAACACTCTCATTTGTCCAACCATGCACCACTTGCAAGTTAAGAGTTAAAAGGATTGTTGTTAAATGACTTAAATTGCAAGTACCATACACAGGTTTTAAAGCATCCTCCATCAACTTCTGCCATTCATCCTTGAAACCCTTCTTCAACATTCTATCAACTTCAATCCCTTCATCAAAGGTTCCTACCTTTTCATTTTTGTTTTTTGCCTCTTCATCTATGTCTAGTGCCTCTACATCTCTCATGCTATGCAATTCTATCCTATCTGGATAATAATTTTGAGGGAAATGGCCTATACCGCTATCCCAATATTTTAGCATATGTTGAAAAATCACACTTCTTTTTCCCATTTTCCCACCACGAAAATCATTACATGGACATGCATATTTAAGCAAGCTCTTCTCATCAGCTATTCTCTCATCATGTGCATGGTATTCATCTAATGTCAAAATTGGGCTTTGACTCATCTTCAATTTTTTGCATTCAAAGATGAAACTAATATGTTAACTCTTTATTTTCAACTCTTTTCAGAACTTTATTTGTAAAAGAGAAGTTTCAACTCCTATTTTAGCACAAATGTCAATTGTGCAAACTTTTTAGAAACAACATATAGGAAGAGAAGAATACACTTTTTTTACCAGTGTGAACACACCCATACACAACAATCACATAGTTAAACAACAAAAGAAAGTCATATTTGAGAGAAATATTTTGGGTCAGCACTTTTTTGAGGAGATATTTTTGTTGTATTTACACCTTTTGAACAGAAATCTATCAGCATGATAACAAAAAAAATTGGTTTTGAATGCAGATCTATTAGCATTACAGAAAAATGTTTTGGTAAATATATTAGCATTCTTAAGGGCATAACCCTTACGGACATTTTTAAACATTCATTACATCAGTAGTGAGGATAAGAACACACCAATGGTAGTTTCCTTAGTAGCAAATAGGATGCATCACTCAGCTAAAGGGGAGGCACTTGGAAATGATGAAGTTGCAGTTACCAGTAGTGAACTCTCTCCTTTAAAGCCTATTTCTGACATGTTCCCAGTGCTCATTCCTAGAAAATGAGGGCACTCTAATTGAGGGAGTCACTTACCTATTCATGGCAGCACGACGAGTTACAAATTATCACATTTTTGGCACTAGAAGGGAATACATTATTTTTTTGGCCACTTGCATGGAGGGCACATTAATGAAGGATTTACACCACATTCTCTCCTTATTCCTAGCATGCAAGAGGGTACATTATTTGGAAATTTACATTACTTTTATAAGCTTGAGGAAGTTCACCCTAGTAGAAAATATGTGTTTCGAGTCATAATTTTTATTCCTATCTTCATCTATAATTATGTGACTGATCTTTGATACTCATTCAAGACCTTCACAAGTTGTAATAATATTACCTAGGATAAAATTTCTCTTAATAAACTCTAGTTGATCAAGAAAAATGGTTTAGGCTACCATATTCTTGATTATAAGACACATTACAAAGTTTGATAGGCCGACAATTTCTCACTATGTTTATCTTGTTGTCTATCTTGAAACTATTAATCAAGGTTGTCATTGATGTCAATGTGGCATTGACCAAGATGTCAATATTCTTGAGATGCCTAGACCCAGAATGATGTCAATATGACATGGTTGATGGAGGACCATTTGATGACGTGAACAATGTCTAGGGACATTACATGAAGAACACTTGAGGACTTAATGACATGGATATGACTATACTTGACGACATAGATGTCATGGACAATAATGGAAAATTGTTGGAGGGCACTCTTGAAATTATAACAAAAATGATCTAATTTCAGGAACAGTCACAAGAAAAATATTTGTTGTCACCTTGGAGGCATCCTTTCGCATTGGCTCCTTCACCATCTTAAAGAGGACTCTTTCCTCTTTCCAACAAGCCCTCACTCAGCTCCTAACTTCAAATACTCTAAGAGAAATTGATTTTTGAATTTTACATCAAAGTTATTAAAACCGGAACCGGTGACTCGACCGATGGACCTAATGAACTAGGTTTTGAACCATAACCGATCTAACTGGTAGCGGTCAGATCTCAATGAACCGATTTTAAAAAAAAATACATTAAATAAGTATTTTTTAATAAAAAAAACTATTTTTAAGATTTGCAACCATGATTCCAAGCCAATAGAGACAAAATATGCAAATTTTGCTCATTTATATACCATGCAAAGGTGAATATATCAAAATGGCACCGAGTGCAATTGGAAATCCTAGTGCTACTCAATGTGTTGAGGAGGTGCGGGAAGGAAATGCCTTGTATGCTTATGGGATGAAAGTGTAGGTGCCAAGGAGGAGCTTTGCTGGAGTAAGCAGCTTTGGTTAAGAGTGATTCCTAGCTAGGAGTTAGTGAGTAAGGTTTTCCATGTTTTCTCTAGTTATGGTTTGAAGAGATTGACTTGTATTAGCTTGTAATAAGATGTTGGTATGTATATGTACTTCATCTCTTATATATAAATAAAGTGTTTAAGCTGTCCAAATACTTGCATGACTTTCAGCTTGTATTATCTTCTTGTTTAGGGGTTTCCAGCACTATTGTTCAAGCTAATTTCACCTATGATATTGTTGGAATTGCTGTGATTTAATACACAACATAGAACATAAAGGAGCATTTTTTCTGCTGTAATAAAGGTATTTCAGATCTTTTGTATGCTTAACAAAGTGTGCCTTGCGTGTTAGACATTGTTGGAAGTGAAGTCCACGTATATGGTATTTATTCTCTTGAGCTGCCTAGTGATTTGGGCTGAAGTGAATTTAGGTATTTGCTGCTATAATTGAATATTTCTTATTGGTCCCAAGATTGAAAGTTCACGGGGAATAGATCTAAGAAACATCATGTTTTAGGTGAAATTACTGAATTTTCATTATAGCCCAGATTCATGAAATTCCTACCGTGACTGCTGGAATGATGCGATTTTCATATGTTCATCGAGAATAGATATAAGAAACATCATGTTTTAGGTGAAATTACTGAATTTTCATTATAGCCCAGATTCATGAAATTCCTACCGTGTCTGCTGGAATGACGTGATGTTCATATGTTCATTGAATATTATTTCAGGAATGCAGAACAACAAGACAAGGGGGCGAGGAGGAAGAGTCTGATTTGAATTTTTTACAACGTAGATTTCCTGTAGAATTCGTACTCTTGTACAGACCCCTTCGAGACACAATTGTGAGGGCTCGAATTAAAATCCTGTGGCAGTAAATTGTGGATAGTCATCTGGTTAGCAGCTCGGATTGTAGAGATTACAAACTCGTGGACAATTTGGTTTAAGGTTGGAAGTCCCTCACATGGATATATACCCTAGGACCTTAACTCATTCCTCAGGCCTGTGCTATTACAATCCACAACAGGAGCTTTAGTCCTTGTGTATTCCTGTAGCTTATTGCTATGGAAAATCACCTGTGGTAAGCATATTTGTCGAAGTATCATAGCTCGGATCTGAAGCTTGAAGGGTCAAGCTTGTAGAATGAACTTTGAACTAGTGAACTGAGGCTATTTGGCTATATGTGCTAAGATTCGATACTGGACTTACACCTTGAACCTGTGATTGTATTGGACTTGGACATGACCAAGAAATAAACTCAGATGTGTTTTGAAGAGACATTT
The DNA here is from genome assembly GCA_034641835.2 of Pinus albicaulis. Classification (NCBI taxonomy): domain Eukaryota; kingdom Viridiplantae; phylum Streptophyta; class Pinopsida; order Pinales; family Pinaceae; genus Pinus; species Pinus albicaulis. Next base: position 22,946,304 of record MU968450.1, read on the forward strand.
TGACTGATCTCGTGTAGACTTCAGACCTGTTGCTACTGCACCCAAATTGCAGACCTCTGTATTTTCAGACCTGTGTGAAGACTCCAAAAATATAATCTGTGATCATATATTCATCTCGAATCTATGGCATACTCTTGTAAGTTAGTGTGAAAGTGGACATTCTGAGGCAGAATAAAGGGCATCTTTGTCCCTTATTCTATATGGGATACAAGACCAAGAACACCATTGAAGCTTGTTGAATTGTATTACAGTGAATCCCCTTATGTAGGTTTGGTTGGTAAAATGGAAGCACTATATTAAAGGTTGAAAGCACAATATTGAATTTGTTTTCGAAGATCCAAAATTGAGAAGAAGCAACCTCTGAAGAGTTTATGTACAACCTTCTTAATGCAGGGTTGAAGCCTTTTTAAAGGAGATCTAAGATTAGGTCTAAGATTAGGATCATAAAACATAGGAAACTTGACTTGATGCCTAATGATGGCCTAATAAAATTTTAGGAAGTAATTAAAAAAATCCATTGTTGATCTTCAGTCTCTTGTAGTCCCAACCTACAGTAGCCTTCCATAGATAAGTTTTCTAAGGTTTACATGAACTGTCAAACGAAACTGTGAAATGGAACTCAGTGTGATACATTGTTTTCGATTGAAACTAAGTAAGTCAAGATCCTTTTATGGTAAACATCACAGTTTCCCATTGCTTCTTTAACAGAAGCTTGACGTGATGCCTAATGATGGCCTAGTAAATTTTTAGGAAGTAATTAAAAAAATCCATTGTTGATCTTCAGTCTCTTGTAGTCCCAACCTATAGTAGCCTTCCATAGATAAGTTTTCTAAGGTTTAAATGAACTGTCAAATGAAACTACGAAATGGAACTTAGTGTGATACATTGTTTTCAATTGAAACTAAGTAATTCAAGCTCCTTTTATGGTAGACATGACAGTTTCCCATTGCTTCTTTAACAAAAGCTTGACTTGATAACTAATGATGGCCTAATAAAATTTTAGGAAGTAATTAAAAAAATCCATTGTTGATCTTCAGTCTCTTGTAGTCCCAACCTACAATAGCATTCCATAGATAAGTTTTCTAAGGTTTACATGAACTATAAAATGAAACTACAAAATGGAACTCAGTGTGATACATTGTTTTCAATCGAAACTAAGTAAGTCAAGCTCCTTTTATGGTAAACATCACAGTTTCTCATTGCTTCTTTAACAGAATCTTGACTTGATGCCTAATGATGTCCTAATAAACTTTTAGGAAGTAATTAAAAAAATCCATTGTTGATCTTCAGTATCTTGTAGTCCCAACCTATAGTAGCCTTCCATAGATAAGTTTTGTAAGGTTTACATGAACTATCAAACGAAACTACAAAATGGAACTCAATGTGATACATTTTTTTCAATTGAAACTAAGTAAGTCAAGCTCCTTTTATGGAAAACATCATAGTTTCCTGTTTCTTCTTTAACAGAAGCTTGACTTGATGCATAATGGTGGCCTAATAAGCTTTTAGGAAGTAATTAAAAAAATCCATTTTTGATCTTCAGTCTCTTGTAGTCCCAACCTACAACATCTTTCCATAGATAAGTTTTCTAAGGTTTACATGAACTGTAAAACGAAACTACGAAATGGAACTCAGTGTGATACATTGTTTTCAATCGGAACTAAGTAAGTCAAGCTCCTTTTATGTTAAACATCACAGTTTCCCATTGCTTCTTTAACAGAAGCTTGACTTGATGCCTAATGATGGCCTAATAAAATTTTAGGAAGTAATTAAAAAAATTCATTGTTGATCTTCAGTCTCTTGTAGTCCCAACCTACAGTAGCCTTCCATAGATAAGTTTTATAAGGTTTACATGAACTGTCAAACAAAACTACGATACATGGATGAACTGTCAAACGAAACTATGATACATGGATAATGAGATATCAAATGAATGGATTAATAAATCAGGGTTGTATTGGTTTAAGTAGAATAAATGTAAGTAAAATTCCCCCAAACCCTCTTATCTGATGTAGATTTATCTCCACATCACTGAAGGATAATTCAATGAGGTATCAAAAATTATTTTCAGTCATGACCATATAACAGGTGCCATAGAAAGGTCCTAAGCCACATGTTGATAATGAGCCATGCGAAATTAATGATCTCTGATATGTGAGGATACAACCCTGTGCTAATCCATGCAAATTTGGTGAAGATGACATATATCATAAGCAGAATTTGAGATCGAACTAAACCATACGAGCCTCGGGAACTATACATGTTTTTATTTAAAATTTTCACCCCAGATCATAAACAGTACATTTCTTAGATCGAAATCAACATATACAGTGAGCGAATAAGGGCAATAGAAATTGGTTTGGAGGCTTATAAATAAGTGAAAAATATCATTTTTGAAGGCAGAAGTGGACCAGTGTTGACCCCTTGAAATCCATGATCCTTACCCCAAAAAAATCGTATGAATCAAAAATATCTTAAAACATACAAAGCAGATACAAAGCCAGGAAATAAAAAAATATTAAATCCGACTAACCTGTGACTCTGGGTATGAAAACTTCAATTGTGAATTTTCTGCTGCCCACCTCTTCAAAAGCCTCCAAGTTCTGTCTAATGTGTTTTTATCCATGATAAAACCTGTAATTATATAGAAATTCGTAGCCCTAAAATAACCCTCTCGCCAACAGAAAAATCCTCTCGCCAAGAGCAAAACTTTGGTGCCAAATAACCAGCATGGCCAGTTTTCGTCCAGTTTTCATCTAAATTTTAGAACCAACTACATGGCACCAAAGACCCAGAACGTCATCTTCCTCAACCAGTCCAGGTAAGAACAACCTTTTTTCCTTTGTTCTTGGGCTTTCATACCGGTGAAATCAACCATGACCTCTCTGGACTTCGACTTTTGACGAACTTCGAATGTGGCATGCCCTCAAAACCTCGTCTTTCCCCGACTTCGACTTTGGACAAAATTCAACATGCCCTCAAAACCTCGTCTTCCTGAACCAGTTGAACCATTCGAACAACAATTTTTCTTTGGCTTTCAAAGTTAGGTTTCTTACCAATATTTTTGATGAAATCAACGCATGCCAATGTCAATGTTCGACTTCTAATTACTTTCAGAAGCCCATCTCCCTAAACCAGTCGAACAACGAGTATGAAATAAACACATTACTTTGACTTACTTCCACTTTTGTTGTGGACAATTATCGATTAAAAATATGGAGTGATTACTATATGGTCAATATTTTTTTAATGAAATAAACCCATTACTTCGACTTAATTCCACTTTTTTTGTGGACACTTCTCGATTAAACAGGTGGAGGATTACTATCTGCTCAAATGCATGTGTATGATTGAATAAAGTGGGAGGGAAGAAAGTGAGATTATCAAAATCAAGTCACATTAATTTTCACTTAATATTCCCATAAAAAATGGTTGGTATATTGTCATATCAATTCTCAATTAATATCCCCATCGAAAATTGTTGGTTTATTTCTTTTTATCATATACTATTTCACAAAGAGTTAGACATTGACTTAATCGATAAGTGAACGAATCTTGTTAAAAGGAGATTTATTTTAAAATTTTATTATATCATTCTAAGTTGTTAAATAAATGGATAGCTTTAAATGGATGACCCATTTTTCGAACGTGGCATGCCTACTTTCACTTTTCGAATGCGGCATGCCAATGTTCGACTTACTTTCAAAACCCCATCTTCTTGAACCAGTCGAACTGCGAGTTTTCAAAGTCGGTATTTTTTATAAAATCAACGCAGGACTTACTCATGCCTATTTCCACTTTTTGAATGCGGCATGCCATTTTTACGAAGCTTCAAACATTTTTTTTTAAATAATTAAAACTTACTTACACTTTTCGAATGCGGCATGCGTACTTCCACTTTTCGAATGCGACATGCCATTTTTACAAAGGTTCAAACAATTTTTTTTAAATAATTAAAATATTAATATTAATATTAGTATTTATTATTTTAATTATTAATTAAATATAAAATCACATTATATTTAAAATTTAATTGTATATAATATAATTAAAACAAATAAAATATAAATATTGATATTAATTATTTTAATAAATTAATAAAGGTTCATATCAAATAATATATATATGTTAAATTGGTGTCACACAATATATGTATGGTAAACATATTATAAATAAATTATATATGTGTGTGAGGGTATGTGTTTCCTCCTAAGAGGTCATAGGTTCAAAACCAGAGTGGGTAAAGTATGTATGTGTTCGTAAACTTAGCATTCAAATCACTGCGTCGAGGTGGATCCCTTGTCCCACAAACAAGGGGGTCTCATACACCAATTTTGTGTTTGGCTTGGTCGACCTGACCTTAAAATTAGATTATTATTATTATTATAAGTATAACAAAGGTTCATGCACTCTCCAATGGGAGTGAGGTTTGAGCAACGTCACGTGGAAGGCGTCTTGCATGAGTAAATACAAGTGGAGCAAGGATGAGGGAGTGTCACACCCTCGAGTTAGTGTTGCGATGACCGAGTGGTGGGGGCACAACGGGCGCCCAACTCGGGTATAATGTGCGACGGCAATGTGCAATATTGGGCATGCCATATTGGCGAATTCCCACCTTGGGCGCACCTTGTAGCTATGGGTAAATTCGTGTGTTTTGGCAGACGTGATGAGCGGCAACGTCAAATGGGTGTGTGCCCCATAGCGAGCAGACGAGTCAAAGGCGTCAGGCGAAGTCGTGTTGGTGAGCACGTTCGGTGTTACGGGAGCATTGTGTAGTGATTGGGTGAGCTAGGCAGGACAGGGTGCGGGCGACCAATCAGTCGTTGGGGCGGATCAGGAACTCATGGTGGCAAGGGGAATCATGGGTATAAGATTGATCGCTTTGAGGTAAATGAGGGGTAGGGTATCCATCATTAATGTTTCTTGGAGAACTGTCATCCAGTACTTATCAAAAACCTAATGGAAAGAGTATTGGACACAACTGAGAGAATTTTAACACTGCAAATGGATTCAGAGAATCTTGTATAAGTGAAATGTAACACTTCGATATCAAAATTGCAATTTTCCATTTATGGCGTGACACAATTAAAAATTATTGACATAAATGACTAATTCATATACTTGTTGTACTAGTCATATTTTTATTCTTGGACTATAATAGTGATTTACATTAATCATTATTAATTTAGTAATATATTTTAATCCTAGGCTAAATTATTCATTTAAGTTAGTCACTTTTAGTTTAGACACTTATTATCTAGTCATATATTTTATCCTTAGACTAAATTAGTCATTTAAGTTAGTCGTTTTTAGTTTAGTCACTTATTATCTAGTCGTATATTTTATTCCTGGACTAAATTAGCCATTTAAGTTAGTCACTTTTAGTTCGGTTACTTAAAATTGCTTAAATTTAGTAGTAATTCACTTGAAATAATAGCGGTGACTAACTTTTTTAGTCACCTGGTCATTAATTTCATCATTTTTTACTAGTGCATTGACTAAAGCTACAAACGTTTTACCAGTACAATCTACTTTGGTACAGCTCAAGTAGCTAATGTGTTCATGAAAGAGATTGTGAAGTTACATGGTATTCCTAAAATGATTATATCATATAGGGATGCAAAGTTTACTTCAATTTTTTTGAAGACTCTTTTTGGATGAATGGGCACCAAATTGAACTTTGGTACTGCCTACCATCCCCAAACAGATGAAAAAACTGAAAGGACAAGCCATATTTTAGAAGACATGTGACGCATGTATATTATGGACATAACTACAAGATTGGAGGATTTTCTGCATCTAGTAGAATTTGCATATAATAATAGTTATCAAGCTTCAATAAAGATGAGTCATTTTGAAGCATTGTATGGTAGAAAGTGCCACACACCACTTAGTTGGAGTCAGCCAAAAGATAAGTTAATTCTTGGACTGGATGCATTGCAAGAGATGGAAATAACTATGAAGAGAATTCAGCAAAACATTAAAACAGCTGAAGACAGACAAAATAGCTATGAATACAAAAAGAGAATTCATAGAGAATTCAAAGTAGGAGAAATTTTTTACTTGAGGATTAAGACTAAAAAGAGTACTTTATATACGGGTTGTTGTGATAAATTATCACCACACTATTGTGGACCATTTGAAGTTCTAGAAAGAGTGGGGCCAATAGCTTATAAATTGGCTCTACCTAGCCAAATTAAGGTTCACAATGTTTTTCATGTTTCCTTATTTAAAAAGAATGTACATGATCCTACTCATGTAATTGTTTGGACTGCGATACACGTGGAACCAGAAGCGGAATTTCTTCCAGAGCCCCTTTGTATACTAGCACAGGAAGAAATCGAGCTATGGAATAGGAAAATAGCTAGGGTGAAAGTGAGGTGGAGGTACTTTTCAGCGGAAGAAGCTACCTCAGAGCGAGAATAAGAAATGAAAGAAAGATATCCATCATTGTTTGTAAAGTGAACTGATATTTTGCAACACCAAAGACAGTGCTTTGTTTTAGAGGGGGAATATGTGATATCCCTATTATTACTGCTTTTATTAGACAACTAAGAAATCCTAAACATTGGGTAGACCAAAAGGAAAACAATTATTTTAGACATATTATATTTAAATTTTAATAAATGTGGAATTTGAATTTTTGTGCAAGGACTATAGTATAAATTGGAGACCAAGATTCAAGTCCATGAGGATGGAATTAAATCCAAATAATTTCCCAAATTCTCCAAAAATCCTTGGAGAAAATAAAATAAATTAAAAATATTATATTGGAGATAAAAATCTAAAAGATACCTCAGTAAAGTGGAAAGTTACTAAGAAGAGGTGAAATAAAACTAGAAAGAGGAAAAAGCTTGTTTTAAAGTACTTTTGTGGAAAAAACAAAAGGAAAGCCTAGGCAAAAAGGAAAACAGCATCATGATTAATTGGACGCAGTTATGGAAATAGGCTAAAGGGAAATCAAGATTAAATAAGCCATTCCTGGGTAGAAAAGAGGTTGTCTACACTTTGGAGGAATTGGTCTCTGCTCAGGGGGAGCTATGGAGAGAAAACTAAAGGTTGGGTGGAAAATAGTCTTACCAAAATTGGTATGCATAATTAATTTAATTTTGTGTTATGAATTGTAGTGGTAAAGAAAGATAGAAGTTTTATTTCTATATTGAATGATGGTTCAAGTAGAAGAGACTGAATTATGTAATAAAGTTAGTTTTTATGAATGATTAAATTATGTAGAAATTTTAATGTAATAGTATGATGTATTTATCAGAAAACAAATATATTAGATATATTCTATTTGTATGGTTACATAGACAATTATAAAGTAATACAACAACACTCAGAATGTCTAAAGCCCAGTAATAAGGTTTAAATATTAGGTTAGGTTGTAAACATCTAAAATATATACACATAAATCATATATAAGTACATGTAGAAAGAAGGAAAATTAGTGTATTTATCAGTGGTATACTTAAAACATGGAACCGGAAAACATGTACATAAAGAGAAAATTATCTTTCTCTTAGGAAATATCATTACTCAAAATTAAAGGATTTATTCTGTTGTATAGTAACTAGAAGTTTTATTATAGACATTAAATCTTGCATTAACACAAAAGTGTAAAAATGAAATGCAACATAAAGTACTAGCAGATAGTACAAGAATAAAATATAATAAAGGCAGAAAAGAAATATATTTCAAAGTACTGATGAGAATTATTGTGTATCATTATAGTGATAATCTAACCATGACATTATTCTTGATATAAATTACATTCAAAATATTTCATAAATTATGGACAGAGTCCATGGTCCTATCTAATAATTACAATAGAATTACAAAAATTCATATAGTTAGGAATTGACGAGGATGAATTCTTCAATATAAATGGACCAACTTGTAAAGAAGAAATAAAATTTTATTGTCAAGGAATGGCAGAGAGAGTTTCCCAAATTGACAGAATGATTAATTAAACTGAGAAATTGTGCATTAAGGGAAGTGGAGTACCGACACATAACAATTTATCCATATCACTTAGTGTGTATATATATATATATATATATATATATTGAAATAAATTAAATAATATATAAATAGTTGACAAGGGTAATTAAATCTATAAAATTACCTTACTATTCTATGTTAAAAAGTGACAGTAAACCAGCACCTAAACATGAGAAAAATGCTTAAGTCTGAGCATTAAATTAAACAAAAGAGTAATTGGAAATTAATCTGGCTAGAGGAAAAGTGAGTGCCTTTGTTCTCGTTGACAGAGTACATATTAAAAATATGAGATGTTGTGAGTAACTAAGTAAACTGTTCATGTAAAAATCATCATTTTATTAATTTGAGTAAATTAATAAAATCAGAAATTTAGTACGAATTACTCTCAAAAGAAATCTCAAATTAAAGTTGAGAAATTCACATAGAATGAAATTCTTTAATATTGCAATTATAATTCTGTATAAAATTAACTATTACTAAATTCCAAATCACCAGGAAAGTCAACTTAATAAAAATGATAATATATGAATGATAGTGAATAGATATAATAACTAGAAATTAATTATAATTGAACGAGGGTTTCTGGGCTAGATCAAAAATCGATTTTCCTTCAGGAAAATGATCATTTCAGAATTCCATGCTAACGATGAGGGTCGTGTTAAATCCCAATGAAGAAAATATATAAATTTCTTGCAAAAGCTTCAATTATGATAGTGAACTCAATAACAAATAAAAATAAATCTAATTTTCCAATAGAAAGTTAATTAAATGAAAACTCTGTACAAAATCAAAGCATAGAAATTTATGTCGATTGAAAAGCCCAACTCTATAATATCATTAAGAATAAAGGAATGACAATATAGGGAGATTATAGTTCGATTCAAAGTCAAACCAAGTACATATAATACACACTAGTAAGACGACCAAGCTCAGTGCTGGATTTTCAAACTAATTTTGGGAAAATCGAAGTTATGTATTGAAATTTCATATTCAACGGAAACCCAGAAGTTTAATTCAATTAAAAAAAAATTAATCTCATTTAATATGGAAAACCTAGATGGTATTTCACTGAATTAATAATACATGGAAACGTATACAAAAGAGATGCATGAGGATGCTGCTATGAAGAACGATGAAGTTGTAGCTAAATACAGAGAATGATATTCCAAATGAAAGTCTCGGCTATGTAATTGCATTAACGAGAATGAAGTATGGTATTAACTATATAAATAAATTCTTAGATATAAATAATTAATCAAAACGAGATTTAAATTCATAGTAAGCCTACAAGAAATTATAAAATGAAAGGTAAGGAATGAAACGTTGGGAACGATGTATATAAATTACAGGCAAAGTATTCGTATGAATATGTAGGAAAAAACCAACAGAAAAAAAAGTAAACGAGGGTTTAAAATCCTTACCTATCCCTTGAAGAAAAGAAATTACCTCACGACATCCTGAAGCATTGAAGGATGAGATGATAAAAACCTCTGACAAATGAAACCCTGCAACAAAACAATGATATATAATTTTCAGAAGAAAATGAAATGGAAAAGCAATTAAAAACTATTTTATACACAAAGACAGAAAGATAATAACGATGGAAAAAATTTAAACTCACACAACATTACCTGGAGGAAACAGTATAATGATAATGATTTCTCTTAGACTGCCATTAAATTGATGGACTGCGTAGAAAAATCAAACACAGTGACAGGCTGTGTGGAAAAACCAGAGCTGAAGGTGCCAAAATGCCCAAAAATGAAAATGAAAATTCGTAAGAGGGTTAGTTCTTCAAATTAACTAAGGTAGAGATATGATTTCATCTTGACCATCAATGTTTCAAGAATCCAAACTACCGTTGGATCCAAATATCTCCGTAGCCATGTGATGGATTAAATGATCATTAGTATAGTCATTATTATTGATTTCTTGAAAGCACAAATGAGTTAAAACCTTTTTCCTAGAGACATACTTGTCATAAATTTGAATACAAGAATGATTTATGAATATCACTATATCAATGTGGACTGGTGTATTAATACATAAAAAATTGACAATTTAATATAAGCTCCAAATTAATAAAACCTCAAGGCTATGGAAATAACGTAATAACCTTACGAAGGTTCCTTTCATATATAACTATGGGGGAAAAGGTATGAAAGGAAATTAGTAAAATGTGTGTATATTATTACTCCCCTTTCGAAATTCGAAGTTGGTTAAGCCTTAAATGGCTACTCAAATATTCGAAAAATAAGATAAGTGGAATATACAACGTTGAATTTATATGATGCTATATGATATATTAAAGGTATCTTTAAATCCTTTAAGATGTTTTAGGTATATACTTTTACTTAAATAAAATGGATATACTTCAAAGATTAACTCTGATATTATAAATTAAATCGTGGTAAGGTTAACTCTTGGGTATTTTAAAGGTGACACATAGAGTATAAGTTGATTAAGTGATGGAAGTATCTTAGAATAAAATTAAATATTCTAAGGTAGAAAATAAAGGGTTATGTTACCATATTATGCTAGAGTAAGTATAAATTGGTAAGGACATAAATAAATAGAAAATTATAAATTATATTATAAGAGTAATAAGGTGGTGAGGAACTATCTTCAAGGACAGTCACTACTGAAACTGAATTGTGAATTCTTTAAGAGGATCAAAGGATCATAAATCACTGAAACATAGCTTGTACCCGAAATTCTAACAACAGTAACTACAATGAAAAAGTTACGTCAAATTTTGACGAAGTACATTAATGTCATTGACAATAATTTAGTGATCATGTTATAATTAAAAAAAAAAAAATTGGTAAGTGGAGTTGTTACGAAAGCTAAGATGGATGACATGGAAGCTAAGATCGATGAAAAAATGAAAGACAACATGGAAAAAATGAAGAATGAAATAAAATCAGACATGGAAGTTTTGGCAAAGCTGATACAATAAATGTTTTCTAATGGAGAAAAGATAGTAAAGGAAACTCATGATGAGAAAAAATTAAATTTTAATCGTGATTTCATAAAATATAATGTTCGATGGAAGTGTTAGCCACCCATAATAATTTTTCAAAGCAAAAGGGTGGCTAAATATGTTTCTGAGCCTTCAAGAGAAAAATTTCCTTTGTAAATCTATCATTCTTGAAGTCCCATATGTCTCCTACCCTTTAGAAAACCTTCACTGTTGTTTCACTATTAACTCCCACAAACCTGCTATTTACTAAGAGAAAAACTGCTCTTGAGGCTCCATTTTCCCTCATTACACTTCTCCATTTTCATTCTCCATATTCATCTATAAAGACCCTCATTTGACTTCTAAACCAATCGAAGACCCTTTTTAAACCTTATGTCCCCCTTTCATTTGGTTTAAAAACCTTTTTTTCCCCTATCGGAACCCTCCAAATCCTCTGAAAAACGTTCAAAAATCTGAAAAAACCTTCATTTTTCTTTAAGGCCTTAAGCCGCTTTCGGCCTTAAGCCCCATCCCATTTCCACATATAACCCGTGCTGTGACCAAGTGCAAAGCGCTTATCGCATCGCAAAAACACATTTTACTCATTTTACATGGTTATTTGCCTCCTGTTGATGCGATCCCATGATCAATTATCCACCGTTGATCCGATCTACTATGCCCAGATCTAACAGCCCATATCACTCCCCGTTCCAAACCTGCCATCTCACCTTTTTCTTCATCATTGAATCTCCCCCGTCGATCTATTTTTTAGATCAATGGCCCTAGCTCCATCGCACATCAGCAATCGCAATTCCCTTTATCCTTTCCCTTTTTCCTCTTCCGATGTCGATCCTCCGATTTAATCCCAGGCATTGAATCTATAAGAACCAATGGCCCAGATTCAATCGTGCTCCGCCCATAGCCTCCGACATCGCACCTACCAATTAAATCATGTCCATCGATCATCCTTCAGATCGGACGGCCCTCCCATAATCACATATCGCAAAGGCTTAGTCCCTTGCCCTTTGACCTCTGTCAATGCGATGCTCTAATGAGATCTCAGCCATTGAATCAACAAGAACCAACAGCCCAGATTCAATTGCGCTCCTCCCTTCGCCTTCTCCTGATTTCTTCCCCGATTTAATCCTGACCGTTGATCTCTCATCCTGATCCAACGGCCAGCGCTTAATCGCATATCGCAAATCCAATGTCCCATTCACTTTTTCACCTCCGATGTGTAATGCCCGATTTAATCCTGATCGTTCATTCTGCCGGATCCAACGGTCCACGCTTCATCGCAGTTTTTCCATCCGCTTGATCCTTCATCCACCATCTTTAATCTCCGTCGTTGATCTTCCCAAGCACAACGGCCCACAATGCTTCTACTTTTAAGACCCTGCCCTTCTCTTTCTCCCCCATTGATAGATCTTTTTCATCGATCCTCTTGATCTGACAGATCCCATTGATCCTTCCTTCCACCCATTCCATTTCCCTTCATTTCTTCATATCTGCTTCTTCTTTTAATCGTAGCCATCCTTCAAAGAAAACCTATGATTAGGACTTAACCCAATAGCCTATTACACATGTCCACTGTGCGCCAATTTTTCTGACATCACCCTGGATCCCGCATACACTTTACCCTGCAGCTCTTCATCCATCACGCTCAACCCACATCGTTGGATCTGGAGCCTCCAATCCAATGGCCCAGAATCAATCTCGCGTAATTTTTGAGCCCTTGCAACAGTGCACAACTTTTACACGATTAAAGTGGTTTTAGAAATCCACATGTCGAATTTTGACCTATATCGTGTTCCAAAAGCCAAAACCGCATACCACCCAAACACAACGCGAAAATCGTTGCCAGTTTTCTGCTATACCACTGCCCTTCACTAACATTTCTTTTCCATATTTTAATCTAAGCCGTCAATCTCTGAGATTGGACGGTCCTGTTTTAATCTCGCCCCCATTTCACATTCCACCCAACTTGCTCCCCAAATAAGTTCACCAAGAAATCTCCACCGTTGATTATTCTAATCCAACAACTCTCATTCTCCCCCGCACCCAAAACCTCCAAAGCAGTTCTAGACCTATTTTCGCAGGATTTTCATAATTTTTGTTTGTTTTGTGCAGGTTATATGAGTTTTTCCCATAGTTTTAAAAATAACACGAAGGCCAAGATGACGATCCACAGGAAAATATTCACGTAGAAAGGGAATCTATAGGGTTCAAATTTATGTTTATACCTATGCCTCATGAGCATTGGTGATATCATGAAATTCTTTACGCACCTATAAAAAACAAAAACAGTCAGCATCAATTAATGAAAGAGTATCAGTGTTAAAGATGAATATTATGGCTTAATCAAGGCTAAACACAGATCCAAATATAAATCACTGTGTTTATAGAATCAGATCAGTCGAAGAAGCCTCCACTGCCACATCAAAGGGGCAAATTGAATCCCCCAGCTACCAAAGTGCCACCTACAGCCTCAATAAATCAAAGAAGGCATAGTTATTGCCTTAGTCAGTGATATTTTATTTAAAGCAACCAAAGTTATTGCAAGCTTGCCTAACGAGTTTTAATGTCAACAAAATTTTCTAAGCAGCTAAAATACTTAATGAAAACCAAATAATACAGATAAAATATCATAAAACTTCTTTGTTGAGCCCCTCAAATCCCGAGAAGCACAAAATATGCATTAATTTAACATTTAGACCCTTCTTACACTCCACCTCCTCATTCTTCTATAAATACGGCTGTAGAAGACAATATAGAGGTTGGTCTCTGGATATATGTTGCATGTAAATAGTTTTCTGAAGCTGCTAAAGCTCTATAAATAATGGGAGAGAATTAGGCTGAAAAGAGAAATTTTTCTGAGTTGTTAAGACCTTTTGGACTTGAAGATTGTACTGGTTTGAACATCAATATACGAGTCAAATTCCACGGGATCCTGGTCTTCATTAATGGTGTTGTTTTTCTTATTGTAAATTGTCTTCTTTCATGTTTTCCATTAGATTTTCCATTATTCTCTGATAAAGAACAATGAATATAGAGCTAAGATTTACTCTTAAAAGTACCCTACTATCACTGATAAGCTTTATCTTTATGTTTTCCTCCTTTTTGTATTTAAGAATGATTCAATACAATCCAAAACAGTCAAGGAATGTGGGAGAGCCCATGTCTTACTGTATAAAATTTAAACATTGTTCTTGAATGATACTTTCATTACATGCTAAGTAGAGTTAAACTAGGAAAGTCTATGGTTTTCCTTGTCTTCTAGTTCTTTCTCCAAAGGTTGTTTGAAAGTTTCCCTAAGAGTATGCCAAAAACAGGATAGGTTCAAAGTCCTTACTTGATCTTAGGTTATTCTTTGTTTATCTTAAATGTTGTCTTGAAAAGTTTTCTAATTAAAGTTGAACTAGGGAAGTCTATGGTTAGCCCTGTCCTCTAGTTTCTTTTCCACAGTTGCTTTGAAAATTTTCCCTTTGAATATGCTAAAAGCAGGCTAAGTTAAAAGTATTTACTTGAGCTTAAGCTATTCTATGTTTTTAAATGTTTTTTCTATAAAGAATATCAAAAGCAGGATAGTCTCAAAGTACTTAACTGATCTTAGATTACTTTTGTGTCTTTTCTTAAGTGTATGCCAAAAGCATGATAGTTTCAAAGTACTTACTTGATCTTAGGCTGCTCTTTGTTTCTTCATTTGTTCGATTTCCCCTCACTTCTTAATGTTTCATACCACAAACTCAACTTAAAGGATCCTGAGATGTAGATGACTTGCCCCATGGTAACATTTGTAGACTTTCTATTTAAATTATATCCTCTATGACTCCATAGCCTAATGGATTGATACTTTTGATGACCTATCCTATCAGCTGAAGCTTTCCTTCAACTTATTTACACCTTCACCCTTCATATAGACTTCCTTCACCTTCATCGTATCCTTGCCCAACAAAAACCAAACAAAACCCTTGTTCTTCATAACTAGCCTAATATTATACTAAAACCTTAAAAGATAAGTCAATATTTTCACTTATAGAGAGATCCCTCTCTGGATTTAGGAGGGCTAGATCCTAGAATCCCAAAGTGGTTCATATGTAGGCTCTACAACTTTGTATTTTCCAATCTTGCAAAATTATAGAGACCCTATCATTCTGGAGACTCCACTGGGGACTTCTGAGTAAACTTACATCTTATACATCCTTAAGGACCTTAGAAGACCCAAAAACATTTTAGATGGGTATATGGTGGTGGACCATAAAACATTTTACCTCCAAAAGAGCTAAAAATTTCCACTGGTGACTCCACTGGCCTCCAGTAGGCCTAATATCCCTCCAGTCTGTGTAAATCCCTTTGAGAATGCATTGAGAAAACCAAATCATACAGTTGGTGGACAAAAAAAATTAAATCATCCACCTGGCGACTCCACAACTCTTAAAAGACCAAATGACTCCACTAGTAGAAAAATCTGAACTGGTTGACAAGATACAGTGACCTCTTTTTCTGATTTACAAACATGGATTTAGACATAGACCCAGAAGCCAAACTAATGGTCATGATGGAAAAGATGATGTACATTCTTGGAAAGAGAATAGAAAGGTGTGAGGCTAATTTAAATATTGGTGATCCAGAGCAACCTATGCCTTTCCCTAAGCAAACACAAGCTCAAACACTACAAGACATGTATGATGAACAAGACATGTGTGATGAGAAAGATTATAGAGAAAACAATGAATAAAAACTACTAATCAGGATGGAAAAGATGATGTACATGCTTGGAAAGATAATAGAAAGGTATGAGGCTAATTTAAATATTGATGATCTAGAGTAGTCCATGATTTTTTTAGATCAAACACAAGCTCAATCACTTCAAGACCTAGACAATGAGCAAGATATGTATTATGATCAAGACTTTATAGAAGACCATGAGCAAGGTTACAAAGAAATCAATGAAGAAGGTTGTCAAGAAACTCTTGATTGCCTCACTATATCTTGTACTATGTTGTTAAGAGAACTTCATGATCAAATTGAAAATACTAATAGTGAGTAGTACTTTGAGGAAACAAGTAGCCACTTAGAAAAAACAGAACCTCAAATAGAAGCTAAATCAACACATACAGGGACTCTCACTCTATGCTATAACTCATTTCAGATTTTAAGAGAAGAGTGGCATCTTGATAATGTAAAAGAAACAACTCATGAACCTTATATGCAAACTGAGTGTCATAATAATCATGAGGAATTGTTTGCAACGGAAGAAGATCAGGAAACAATAGAAAATCCTCAAATTTTCCCTGCAAACTCAAGTGAAAGTTCACTAAAAGAGACTCAAGAAGACATCCAGCCTCAAAACTAGTTAACACAAGAGAAAGAGGATTGTTTTTCTTCTATCCATGCTAAAAAATAAGTCCCTCTTTTGATAGAAGAATAAATTTATTATGTATTAAACAAATAGCTAGCCTCTGAAAACTTTTATAAAAAAAATGCTCTTGCTCATTTACCTACCAATCCTTATTGTCTTTCACCAAAAAATAAACTTGTATATCAGAATAAAGAAGGACCTGTTGATAACCCAGTATGTTTGATTGGTAGTATTACTTATATTTATGATTTTCCTAACTTTGATCTATCTAGTGATGATGCTACCCAAACAGAGGTTAATATTGCAGGACCATCATTAGCAGATTTATGGGAGGAAGACTAGTTCCTTCAAAAAAGTAATGAGCCAGTGCAGACTATTTATGATACTGATGAGGAAAGTTATGAAAGCTTGGAAGAAAGTAAATATTCATTGGATATTTTCTCTACTTCATCTCAAACCATCAGTAATAGTTTCCATGTGATTGGGAATCAACAACCTTTCAGCTTAAAGGTTGAGGAGGAAAGCAATGAAGAAATTTTTGAGCAGGTTGAAACCAAGGAGCCTTCCCTTGAAAAAGAGGAAGCAAGTGAACATACCCCTGCTCAAGAATATAGTAACATCTTCACAGAGCTCAATCCATTAAAAGAGAACACACCAGGACTTCTAGAGCACAACACTATAGTGTATGATGAATTTTCCACTTCATATGACAATGAAGATGAGGAAGACTGTCTTTCTCAAAACAATGTTTTCCTTGATCTAGTGGAAAAGGAAGAGATAATCCTGGTTGAAACACATCTTCCAAATACTCTTAATTGGGCATTATTTCAAGATCCCTTTGTATATTTCATGAAGGCATTTGAATAAGGGATAAAGGTTATTAGGAGTAGTGTATTACCAAAAGTAAGAAGATTATCTAGCAGTGCTGCTAAAAAACAAAAGGAATGGGATGAGCAAAGACTAGTCATGGAACCATTTGATTGACTGGATGTATTGGCAAAAATAATTTTTCAGCTAGTTATGTAAATATTTCAAGTTAGATTAGGCTAGATAGGAATGTCAATAAAGCTCAGTTTTCAGCAGTTATTTATTTGTTGATTTTTTTCTTTGAAGAAAAAGGAGAAAACTACAAAAACAATAGAAAAGAAAAGAGGGAAAAAATAAAAACAAGAAAGGTACAGCCCCATACCAAAAAAGAGAGAAAAAGTATGAAAGTGTGAAAGCTCAAATTCCACTCCTAAAAACACACTTCTAGTTAGTCATTCAACCTAATCATGACTAATTAGCTTTTCAATTTACTGCTGATAGGTTAGTGAATTAGATCAGCCAAACAACATAATCTTGTCTTATCAATAAGGTAGATTAGGATAGAGGAAACAAAGGTTCAAACATGCTCAAATCTTGAACCTTTGGAATAGAAAAGAACTGGTTCCAATACGCTCAAAACATGAACCAAAAAAGAAGAAAGCTCAAACAAAATCAAAACCAGAGCTGAAGAAATAATGAAGGATGTTTTTTATTTTCAGATCTTAAGCCTTCACAATTTTTGTTTTAATTTTCTGCAAATTTTAGTCTATGTGCAACTTGTTTTTATGCCATAGGCCACATCAAGTTAGATTGCTTAATCCTAGCTTGGCTGCTTTTGAATTTCTATTTTAGAAAATAGAGAATAAAAATCTATTAGACAGTCTAATCCTAACAGATAGTAGTTAGGTAGAGAAACTTATGAGTTCAACTGCTAAATCTGAACTCTTGGAGGAATAAGAGTAGACTTATATTAGTTTTATGTTTTCAATAAAAGAATAAAATGATTGATGAAAAGGTTTGCAATTCCAAGTGCACCTTTTTGAAGAAATTTTTTTAGGAAGTAGGTTGTGTAGGTAGTTGTTTGGGGAAGAATTTTTCTACTGATATCAAATGTTCTAATCATCTTTCAAGCAACTGATCAAAGAAGAGGAAAATTTTTTCAATGTACAAATCCACTGATATACATCCATAGAATGTTGTTCTGAGGTTCTTGACACCTCCAAGGAGCTTCCATCCCAAGTTGGAGCCACTGTTAGCCACCCATAATAATTTGTCAAAGCAAAAGGGTGGCTAAATATGTTTCTGAGCATTCAAGAGAAACATTTCCTTTGTAAATCTATCATTCTTGAAGTCCCATATATCTCCTACCCTTTAGAAAACCTTCACTATTGTTTCATTGTTAACTCCCACAAACCTGTTGTTTACTAAGAGAAAAACTGCTCTTGAGGCTCCATTTTCCCTCATTACACTTCTCCATTTTCATTCTCCATATTCATCTATAAAGACCCTAATTTGACTTCTAAACCATTCCAAGACCCTTTTTAAACCTTATGTCCCCCTTTCATTTAGTTTAAAAAACATTTTTTCCCCTATCAGAACCCTCCAAATCCTCTGAAAAACCTTCAAAAATCCTAAAAAACCTTCGTTTTTCTTTAAGGCCTTAAGCCCCTTTCGGCCTTAAGCCCCATCCCCTTTCCATATATAACCCGCGATGTGACCAAGCGCGAAGCGCTTATCGCATCACAAGTATAAATCACATCGCAAAAACACATTTTTCTCATTTTACATGGTTATTTGCCTCCCGCCGATGCAATCCCGCGATAAATTCTCCATCGTTGTTCTGATCTACTATGCTCAGATCTAACAGCCCATATCGCTCCCCATTCCAAACCTGCCATCTCCCTTTTTTATTCATCTTTGAATCTCGGCCATCGATCTAGTTTTTAGATCAACGGCCCTCGCTCCATCGCACATCAGCAATCACCATTCCCTCTACTTTTCCCTTTTTCCTCTTCCGATGCTGATCCTCTGATTTAATCCTGGTCGTTGAATCCATAAGAACCAACGACCCAGATTCAATCGCGCTCCACCCATAGCCTTCAACATCACGCCCACTGATTAAATCCTGTCCATTGATCATCCTTCATATCAAACGACCCTCACATAATCGCATATCGCAAAGGCTTTGTCCCTATCCCTTTGACCTCCGCCGATGTGATACTTCGATGAGATCTCAGCCGTTTAATCCACAAGAACCAACGGCCCAGATTCAATCATGCTCCTCCCTTCACCTTCCGCTGATATCTTCCCAAATTTAATCCTCACTGTTGATCTCTCATCCTGATCCAACGGCCAGCGCTTAATCGCATATCGCAAATCCAAAGTCCCGTTCACTTTTTCACCTCTGATGTGTAATCCTCGATTTGATCCTGACCATTCGTTCTACCAGATCCAACAGTTCGCGCTTCATCATGTTGGAAATACTGAGAGGGGGGGGGGGTGAATCAGTATTTATTTCAATTAAAGCATTAGTTAATTCTTCAATTATTATCATTTTTTGTACAATGATAATAGAAAACGAGAGGAACACAAATGCACACAATTTTTAAGGTGGAAACCCACTCCGGGACAAAAACCACCTAATGCTTTTCTAATAATCCTTTTCAACTCCAATTGAAAATAAAGCTTCAACTTCCTAGAATATAGAAAATAATTCTTCTCCATCTCCCACTGGATGGATGCTCCAATGCCTGAGATTCTCCAGTAGTCACTAAACGGATGCCCCAACACCCAATGAGCTACAACTCACCCTACCACCCTATAGAAGAATAAAAGAAGAATGGACTCTCGTACCAGGGAAAATGGTCCACTTTACAATGATATAGAATGATGTAGAAGAATAAGATATACTAGAACATAACCCCAACTTTGACACAACCACCTAATGATGATCCTAGACCTCCCAACACTGCCTCTTCAACCCTTGGCAGATAGACACTAGTACAATTTGTACAATAATGTATTTACAATGACTAAGTACAGTGATACCTTTACAATGATTGTATACAGTGCTGCCCACTTGAAGACTTCATATGATGAACTTCTTTCTGCTGTTATGCACCTTGGTTGCTGCTCTCTTCATGCTACCCTCTGCTGCACCTTGTTTTTCTTTTCTGCCGTAGAAATTCTGGTCCTTTGCAATCCTTGACAACACATGATCTAGCTTTTTCTTGCCTTCTAGGAGCTCGATATTGAATCTAGTGTATCTCTGCTATTTCAAATCCTCAATATCTGATTTTAAGTCCTGTAGTAGTCCTCTGAGTTGTCTTTCCAATGCCACAGGTCTGACCCAATTTGGATTCTTCAAGAGAGAGTTATGCCCAATTTCTCATACTGCCCTAATTATGGACTGTTTCAGCAGAGCGCACTTGTACGGCATGCCACGTGTCACTTCTTCTTCATTTGCCTCTGAAATTGATAGAGTGAAAATTATAGACGATGCACTATCTACCAATTTTTACATAATTCCAATCTGATACTCAGAGAGAGAGTTATGACAATTTTACCAAGGTCACTTCTTTGAGATGAAATTCAGGAGCCTGCAAAAACCCTGACTTCCACAGATCATATCTCCAAAAATATTGTGCACCTTGATCTGAAATTTTTACTGCAGCTTGTTAGGATTTCAACTTCTCCTCGTAAAAATTTCAGCTTCTGACCCTTCGTAGAAAAAAATTTAGAGCGAAAATTCCACGATGACTTGTTTCATATGGCCAAATCCCTTGCATAAGGAGGAAATGAAGATCACAATTTATATGAATGCTTAAGTTGAGAGGGGATTCAAAAAGTGAACATGGGAGGGATTTTAGGAGCATAAAAAATATTAGTTATGAATTTTCAATGACCCATGCCCTAACACCATGGGGTTTTAGCCCACTAACTATGGTTACAAACTTCAAACATGAATATCTCTCAAACCGTGAAGAATTACATGGCGTGCCATATATCAATGGAAACATCTCGACATGTAGAAACCATAAAAATCATTATTGACCCATAATAAATTAATTTGGTAGGTCAAAATTCCCATGCAATATTTGGTTAGCCCCCGCTGCTACTTGGGTTGACATCAATGACAACCGCTGATCAACACATCGCAGTTTCGCCATCTGCCTGATCCTTCATCCACCATCCTTAATCTCTACCATTGATCTTCCCAAATCCAATGGCCCACAATGCTTCTAATTTTAAAACCCTGCCCTTCTCTTTCTCCCCCATTGATAGATCTCGGCCGTCGATCCTCATGATTCGACAACTCCCATTGATTCTTCCTTCTGCCCATTCCCTTTCCATTCATTTCTTCATATCTGCTTCTTCTTTTAATCGTAGCCATCCATCAAAGAAAACCTATAATCAGGACTTAACCAGATAGCCTATTACACACATCCACTACGCGCCAATTTTGCTGACGTCACCCTGGACCCCACATACACTTTACCCTGTAGCTCTTCATCCATCGCACTCAACCCACACCGTTGGATCTAGAGCCTCCAATCCAATAGCCCAGAATCAATCTCGCGTAATTTTTGAGCCCTTCCCACGGTGCGCAACTTTTACATGATAAAATTGATTTTAGAAATCCACGTGTTGAACGTTGACATATATCGCGTTCTAAAAGCCAAACCGCATACCACCCAAATTCAACATGAAAACCGCTATCGATTTTCCGCTATACCACTGCCCTTCGCTAACATTTCTTTTTCATCTTTTAATCTAAGCCGTCGACCTCTGAGATCGGACGGTCCTATTTTAATCTCGCCCCCATTTCACTTTCCACCCAACTTTCTCCCCAAATAAGTTTACCAAGCAATCTCCACTGTTGATTATTCTAATCCAATGGCTCTCGTTCACCCCGGCACTCAAAACCTCCAAAGCAATTCTAGACCTATTTTTGCAGGATTTTCATAATTTTTGTTTGTTTTCTGTAGGTTATATGAGTTTTTATCATAGTTTTAAAAATAACACGAAGGCCAAGATGACGATCCACAGGCCAATATTCACGTAGGAAGGGAATCTACAGGGTTGAAATTTATGTTTCTACCCATGCCTCATGAGCATTGGCGACATCATGAAACCCTTTGCACACCTGCAAACAGCATAAACAGTTAGAATCAATTAATGAAAGAGTATCAGCGTTAAAGATGAAGATTATGGCTTAATCAAGCCTGAACACAGATCCAAAGATAAATCATTGTGTTTATAGAATTATATTAGTCGAAGAAGCCTCCACTACCACATCAAAGGGGCTAATTTAATCCCCTAGCTACCAAAGTGCCACCTGCAGCCTCAATAAATCAAAGAAGGCATAGTTATTGACTTAGTAAGTGATATTTTGTTTAAAGCAGCCAGAGTTATTGCAGGACTGCCTAAAGAGTTTTAAAGTCAACAAAATCTACTAAGCGGCTAAAATACTTAATGAAAACCAATTAATACAGAGAAAATATCAGAAAAATTCTCTGTTGAGCCCCTCAAAGGCCGAGAAGCACAAACTCTGCATTAATTTAATAGTTAGACCCTTCTTACACTCCACCTCCTCATTCTTCTATAAATACGGCTGTAGAAAAAAATATAGAGGTTGGTCTTTGGATATTTGTTGCATGTAAATATTTTTCTGAAGCTGCTAAAGCTCTATAAATAATGGGAGAGAATTAGGCTGAAAAGAGAAAGTTTTCTGAGTTGTTAAGACCTTTTGGACTTGAAGATTGTACTGGTTTGAACATCAATATATGAGTCAAATTCCATGGGATCCTGGTCTACATTAATGGTGATGTTTTTCTTATTGTAAATTGTCTTCTTTTTTGTTTTCCATTAGATTGTCCATTATTCTCTGATAAAGAACAGAAAATATAGAGCTAGGATTTACTCTTTAAAGTACCCTACTCTCACTAATAAGCTTTATCTTTATGTTTTCCTCCTTTTTGTATTTAAGAATGATTTAATACAGTCCAAAAATTCAAGGAATGTGGGAGAGACCACGTCTTACCGTATAGACTTTAAACATTGTTCTTGAATGATACTTTCATTACATTCTAAGTAGAGTTAAACTAGGAAAGTCTATTGTTTTCCCTGTCTTCTAGTTTTTTCTCCAAAGGTTGTTTGAAATTTTCCCTAAGAGTATGCCAAAATTAGGATAGGTTCAAAGTTCTTACCTGATCTTATGCTATTATTTTTTATCTTAAATTTTGTCTTGAAAAGTTCGCTAATTAAAGTTGAACTATGGAAGTCTATGGTTAGCCCTGTCCTCTAGTTTCTTCTCCAACAGTTACTTTGAAAAGTTTCCCTTTGAATATGCTGAAATAAGGCTAAGTTAAAAGTCTTTACTTGATCTTAAGCTATTCTACGCTTTTAAATGTTTTTTCTATAAAGTATATCAAAAGCATGATAGTTTCAAAGTGCTTACCTGATCTTAGATTAATTTTGTGTCTTTTCTTAAGTGCATGCCAAAAGAAGGATAGTTTCAAAGTACTTACTTGATCTTAGGTGGCTCTTTGTTTCTTCATCTATTCGATTTCCCCTCACTTCTTAATGTTTCATACCACAAACTCAACTTAAAGGATCCTGAGATGTAGATGACTTTCCCCATGGTAACCTTTGTAGACTTGTTGTTTCAATTAAATCCTCTATGACTCCATAGCCCAATGGATTGATACTTTTGATGACCTCTCCTATCAGTTGAAGCTTTCCTTCAACTTATTTACACCTTCACCCTTCATATAGACTTCCTTCACCTTCATCATATCCTTGCCAAACCAAAACCAAACAAAACCCTTGTTCTTCACAACTAGCCTAATATCATACTAAAACCTTAAAATATAAATCAATATTTGCACTTATAGAGAGATCCCTCTTTAGATTCAGGAGGGCTAGATCCTAGAATCCCAAAGTGGTTCATATGTAGGCTCTGTAGTTTTGTATTTGCCAATCTCAAAAAAATTACAGAGACCTTAACAGGAAGAACTACCATATTCCAAACATGGATATGATGAATTTTTATTGCAAGGATCCCATAACATGGATACTATAGATGGAGCAATATTTTATCTCAATAATGTGAAAAACACACAAAAGGTACACATTGCAGCTTTACATTTAGAAAAAAAGACATTTTTATGTTATTTATGGCTTTGCTAATGATAGCACATTATGAGGATACAAAGAGCAACACCTTCTTATCGAACTGATAAATCTCAAACAAAAGTGTTCAGTGATGGAGCACATTTAGGACTTCCAAAAATTGAATATAAGGGTAATTGATATTCCAAAGGAACAGAGGATTGATGTCTTCATAGGGATTTTAAAGGATAACATCAAACATGAGGTTTCCCTTTGGGACCTTGATTCATTTGAGAAGGCATTCAGGTTCAAATGAAAAATTGAATGTAAAATTATGGCGACAAGGAAGCCTACCACTCACATCTATAAAGATGGAAGTGTTGCTATTCCTATACTTCCATGACCTACAAGGTTGAAACCACAACAAATGGAAGAAAAAGGAGAAAAAGGGATTTGTTATAGCTGTGATATTTGTTTAGCCAATTTAATGTCTTAAATTGTTCAACATATATTATCAAATGAGGTTTGTAATCTAATGAAGTGTGGTGCACTATATATGCTTAGTTAACCTTCTTCTTAATTCATTTTATGTATTTTTTATCTTGTTTTGGGGGATTTTGTTCTTTATGTCTAAATGTTAATTTTGAGAAATGAAAACTATGAAATGAATCCACTGAATGTAGTGAAATTTAGATGTGTAAAACTAATTTTGAAAGAAGGAATAAAAGGAAGTGTTTTTTAACTATTCTAATTTGCATAAAAATGAATCAAACTTTTAAATGGGTATAATCTGATCTAAAAAATAGAGTACCTATTCTAATGAAACTGAAAATTAAAGTTAATCCTACTCCATTGATTAAAATATCAATCTTATGACTGAAAATTGAAATTACAATGCTATTCTAGATGAAAGCAGATTCAAAGGAAAAGAAACTAATGTATGATCAATTACCCCAACATTCAATATGGAAGTATGACATAGTCACCCTCTTGACATGATGTGGAAGCAACCAATTACACTTTAGTTTTGAAAATTAAATCTAGAAAATAATTTAAATAACATGTAAGGAAAAACTCAATTACTGTATAGGTTAAACACTCAGGCATCCAATTTGGAAGTATAACAGAGTTACCTTCTTGGTATGATTTACAAGAATTCAATTATACATCTAAATGAGGATCTTAATCTAGGAAAATAGTTTAAAATCATGTAAAGGAAAAACTCAATTATTGCATAGGTTAAACACTCGAGCACCCAATTTGGAAGTATGACAAGTCACCTTCTTGGCCTGATATTTAGGAGCATCCAATTATGCAATTAATTGGGGATCTGATAGAAGAAAGAAATGTAATAACATGAAAGGAAACTAAACAACTCTGAGCTCTATTTCCTCAAACATAATCCAATTCGAAAATATATGACTCTACCTTATTGAGATCTCCTTGGAAAGAAAATATTACACAATCATTCTAACATTGATGCTAAGAAAAAATTCATAATTTGAATCCATGATATTGATCTAAAAGCTAAACCACGAGATTAATCTATTTGTGAATTGACAAAACAGAGCAAACAATTAAAGTAGAATAACTAATGAAAAGCCTCCTCCTGTGCAGGGGCCCTTTGTGACAGAATAGGTCGAGATCCTAGTTGACTATGTGCACATTAAGTAGAAATCGGAACCACGAACAAGATCCTTGTATTACAAAAAAGAACAGAGTTTAAAACATACGGAGGGTTTTTAGAAATTAAGGACAGTCTTTGGTCGTATATGGAAAAATACAGGGATTACTTATGGCTAGGGGTGAAAGGCCAACCAAGATGTTGATATACCAAATTAATCGAAGCATACCAAATACTTCACCAAGTTAGACTTTTAGTAAGGTTATCATCAGGTTAGTGCGAAGGAGGAAGATATTTGGAAACTTCCCTTCAAGACCAAACAAGCACTCTATGAATGGTTTGTGATGCCAGGCCACTCTCCCTTATGATCACTCACACTAACTAACCACACTCAGACTTGCCATCATTGCAACGCTAACACTCTCCTATCAAAACAAGGCTTGTTGGACTATACTTGGAGGAACTTTCACCTTCACACTTTTAAGAGTTACTTAGACCATTTGGATTATCTACACTAAAAATTTTGTTATATATATATATATATATATATATATATATATATATATATATATATATATATATATCATTCTAAATCATCCTTGCCTAACCGATATTAAAAAAAATGTAATTTTGAGCAGCTAATTACGCCTGTATATGGCGATTCTAACCAAAACATAGAATTAAATTATAACTAGTTAACTCTTTATTTTCTACATCAGAGAAAATCAAGAGTTATTCGCTCTCAGCGTACGTTATTTTACCGGACTTTTACCATGATCACATGCACCCTTTTCTGTTAATTTCAACCAAGTGGATAGGATGAAATCCATATTTGGATC
This sequence comes from Pinus albicaulis, assembly GCA_034641835.2. Lineage (NCBI taxonomy): Eukaryota > Viridiplantae > Streptophyta > Pinopsida > Pinales > Pinaceae > Pinus > Pinus albicaulis. Next base: position 22,973,012 of record MU968450.1, read on the forward strand.
ATTTTGGATATGCCCATGTGGCTTGTTCCTTTATTTTCTCCTCGGAACCTATCAAACCATAAAATTAGCTATGGAAACAATAGTTAGCTACATAATAGGTTGTGTTCTGTAGATGAGTTAAAAAAATCCATTCAAATAACAAGAACATCGGAATATAACATAGAACTCATTCAAATGCATTCCCTGAGATAAAACATGAAATTTATCATTGATTGGAGTGTATGGAATTATGAAAAGGTTAGGAAAAGTGATGAGAAAGGATGTTAGAGAAAGGAAAATTCTGAGGTTCAACATAACCCCTATAAGAATTCATTGCAGTCCTCATGAAAATTACCAAAAATGTGAACTTCCTTCTCCTATATCATTTGTTCAAACACTTCTGCTAATACATCTAGTTTTCTCCTCTTGCTTTTATTTGAAGTGACTGCCATCCTAGACTTCGTCACAAGAAGTTTGTATTTGAGATTAATGAATGCCTTGTTTAGTGACTTATTCTTTCTTTTTAACTTCCTGTTCTTTTTGGACCACAGTCCCAAGTGTAGGATGGTATTATCACTAATTAATTTCTACAATTGGTTTTATTGCTTTAAAGATTCATTCTCATGTTTAATATGCCTATTCGATATCTCTAGCTCATCTAATTCTTGTTTAAGGGTACGAATTAGAGGTTCCTATGGATTGATAGGTGGTTCTGGATTAATTACTGCATTTCTCTTCTCCAGTGAATCTATGTAATCATATATCTCTTGTTGTATCGGGTCTATACCTGGAGATATTATGTTGGGATTGCCTTCAAAATTATGTATAGGAGAATTTTCAGGGCTATGTGGAGGAGAGATATTGGTGGGAGATGGTATTGGAGGTTCTTCCTCTAAATTTATAAACTTTGCCTCTTGTGGTAGTGTTTTCTTCATTGAACCTCGAAGTCTATAGCTCCTTCTCAGATATAGAGGGTTTAAGTTTTCTTCACTTGTAACCTTGCTCTTATTTTCTATTTTTCCTCCTTTCTTAACTTCACCCTACTTCTTGTTATTCATCAGTTCTGCAAGGGTGAGTTCCTCATCACTTTGTTGTAGTGGAGACACAGGTCTGTCTTCAATGCTTGTGTCAATATTATTTCTTCTAATTTTTCTATTCTTGTATTCCATAGGCTACTCTAGCTCATCTTGGAAATGGTTTGTGATCATAAAGTTCTCCCAAGATTCTCCTATACTTTTCAAATGAAATTCAAGAAGTATTTTTCACAACCCATGATGGTGTATAGTGTTATCTATAAACTGAATTCTCTTTCTCACATCTGTAGACATTCTTTTTAAGCTATTCAGTAAAAATAAAGGAATATTTATTTCACCATCCTCTAAAAATTTGATCAACAATTGAATATGATACACATACATGCAGCCAAATCTTCCTTCATAAGTGATAAACTTCTGTAGAATTAAAAGCATGTTCCTCCATTTGTTCTTAAGTGTTGTGCTAGGAATACCATTTTTGAAAATAGAAGTATCCATACCTAGATTTTTGAGGACAACTATCTACGATTCACTCTGAAATTATTTGTTTTTGAACCACCTTTCGCCAAATCGTGGGAGTTCTATGGCTTCAGCTATGAATACCTCAATTATTGAGAACTTGATGTATCCTATTTCGACTTTCGTTCCATAAAAATACTTTTCAAAAGACATAGTGATGTCTTTGTGGAAACCATCAAATTTTTCTATAAATTTGAGCCACTTAGCCTTCTGCAATATTTCCTTGATCTGAGGATATCCCTCCATATATTTAGCTCCCACTGGTTTAGTCCTGACTATCAAACCCATCTCTTTAGTTGTAAAGAGGCTAGCCTTCAAAATTATCCTTCTCTATACGAAGTGAATTGAGTTGTGGATATGATGAAGGACGTCGAGGGTTTGTAGGGATGAGTGAGATGGATGTTTGATGGGGTTTTAAGAAATGTAGATGGATAGTTTAGGACAATAGGTCATGATCGTAATCATAAATGGGGGAGTCTGTTGTGGACTGTTATGAAACATAATGTAGATGATGTTGCCGATCTATGACATTATAGGAGTCCCAATCAAATCAAATTATGACATGTTGAGGTAGCATATCATAATCTACATTATACATGATAATGTTTTTTACCTTGTTATTTAAATAAATTTATGTAACTTACCTTTAGAACTAAGCTTTTGTTGTTATTTCCTTGGTGTTGATTCTTTAGGTATCCTTTAGCATGATGATATTCAAATGGAGTTCTTTAATTTCCCGTTCTTACTATTTTTTCTTCGGTAGGTTGTACAAATGTGACAAAGATGTAGAATGTGAAATCAGTTGTAGAATGGAATGTCAACTGTAGAATGGAATGTAGCTGCAAAATGGAAGTAGTTCTGTACCACTTTTTATTTCTTTTCAGAAAAGAAAGGGAAGAAATATTTTTTTTGATTTTTAGAAATGGAATGGAAAATATAAGATTTCAGAACTTTTGATTTTCATCCTATATTGTATAAGTATGACAATCATTGATTGGTTTTCACACTTATACATTTTTTTTTTTTTAGTTAGGAAAAATAAAAACTAAGTTAGCGAAGAAGAAGGATTCTTCTTCACTAACTTCATATCAGTATTATCTTGAAAATTTTTGATAAACTCTTATCTTGAAATTGGCTTATGATATACCTTTAATTGATGTCCATTCACAAGAAGACGTACCTTTTCTTCATCAATTTTCCTTATCTTGACTGCTCCATTGTCAACGACTTTTTCAATCTCATAAGGCCCAAGCTGATGGGTCTGAAAATTTCCTTGAAAGTATTTGAACTTTGAATCGAACAAAAGTGCCCAATTCCCTGCTTGAAACTTTTTCTCCTTGATATATTTATCATGCCATTTTAACCTTTGCTACTAGAATGTACTAGTTCTTTGAACTGCATCTTGCCCGATTTCATCAAGCTCATTAATTTTCTCCAATATATGCTTCTGAGATTCTGATAAGTCAAGCCCCAATTGGACTGCTAGCTTGAAGGTTTGTGTCTGAAATTCTATAGGAAATAGGACTTGATTCCCATAAACATGTTCATAGGGAGTATGTCCTGTTGTATTCCTCCATGTGGTTCGGTAGGCCCATAAAGCCTTAGGAAGCCTTTCTGCCTAATCTCTTCTATGTAGATGCACAGTCTTAGTGAGAATTCCTTTAATCACTTTATTGCTAGAATCTACTTGACCATTTTCTTGTGGATGATAAGGAGTGGATTTTCTGTGCTTGATCTTGTAGTTCTCCACGAGCTGTTCCACCAACTTGGATGTAAAATGGGATCCTTGATCTATCACAATTTCTCTTGGGAGACCAAAACAAGTGAAGATATCCTCAAAAAGAAATGTAACTATAGAATGTTCATTAGCTAAAGAAATTTCTTTAGCTTCTATCCACTTAGTGACATAATTAGTACATACCAGAATATATTTCTTTTGATTAGATGGTGGATGGATTGGTCCAACAAAATCCAAAGCCCATTTTTCAAATGGTTCGATGAGTACCTAAGGTTGTAATGGAATTTCATCTGTAGGAACATGTTTCCCCATTATTTGACAACTGTCACACCTTTTGGCATACTCTTTGGTATCTTTAAATATGGATGGCCAATAATATCCTAAATGAAGGATTTTGTAGGATGGACTCTTATCAACAAATTTTCCACCATAGGGTTCATCATGACATGCCTTAAGAATCTCAGGAATTTCATATTCTTGAACACACCTTATGATAATGAGATTTGGACCTATTTTATACAATTCATCATTAATCCATGAATAAAGTGCACTTATTTGAATAACTCTTCCTTTATCTCTAGGAAACAAGTGTGAAGGTAACTTTCCCATGACTAAGTAATTATAAATATCTAAAAACGAAGGAGTTTTATTAGTTATTTCAAAAAGATATTCATCAGGAAACTTATCCTCAACTGGAGTATCAATTTTGACATTTTGAATTATAGACAAGAAATCAGCAACTGTGTTCTGATTTCTAGGTCAGTCTAGAATGGTGATATTGAATTCTTGCAGGAGTAATAACCATCTTGTGAATCTACCATTAGTAACAAATTTATTAATTAAGTATCTAATTGTAGAGTGATCTGTATGAATAAATGTTTCGTAGCCGGTGATATAATTTCTAAATTTTTTGATAGCATGGAAAATAGCTAAGAATTATTTTTCAGTTACAGTCTAATTTAACTCAGTAGGAGTCAAATTTTTTCTTGTGTAATAGATGACATAGGGGATCAAATATTTTTGTCCTAATATATCTCCTAGAGTTGTATATGAAGCATCTGTTGAAATATGAAAATGTAGTTTCCAATTTGGACCTCTTAAGATGCGTGCTTCAGAATTTTTTGTTTTTAAAGTTTCAAATGCTAATTGGCAATCAGGATTCCAACTGAATTCACAATCTTTAGTAAGCAAATTGAAGAGTAGGGATATTATTTTAGTGAAATTTTCTATAAATCTTTGATAACATCCTATGAATCCTAGAAAAATTCTAATATCCTTTTGACAACATGGAATTGATAATTTGGAGATGACTTCAACTTTCACTAGTACATTTGGCGGAAATTCCGACACTTTTGACGAAATGTCAGAAATTTCCCCAAATTTTATCAAATTTTCAAATCCCACCACAAAGTGTTGCTATACCTACGTTTGGAGACAAGTGTCGGTATTGCGACACTTAGAGGTAAGTTTTGTTCTTGTGACGTTTGCAAAAAGACATTGTAATTGCGACGGTTTGGGGAAATGTGTAACTTTTGCGACGTTACAAAGACAAGGTGTCTCTATTGAGACGTTTAGAGGAAGGTGTCACTATTGCGATGTTTAGAGGAAGTCATCGCTATTGCGACGTTTAGTGGCAAAGTGTCGCTCTTGTGACGGTTGGTGGAAAAGTGATGCTCTTTCGACGGTTGGTGGCAAAGTGTTGCTCGTGTGACGGTTGGTGGCAAAGTGTCGCTCTTGTGACGGTTGGTGGAAAAGTGTCACTCTTGTGATGGTTGATGGCAAAGGTGTTTGGTGGGATAATCCCACATTCACCGAGCGTATAAGCCATATTGGTGTTTATATACGTGTTGAGGTTTTACATGTTTCGACTACGAGCCAAAGGCTATGCACACTCATACAATCAATTGGGACTCAGTGCATGCACTCGACCCCTCCCCTCATGACCTGGATTTGGTTGCGGTTTAGCTTGTGGTTCTCGGCTTCGGTCTTGTGGTGATTAGTGTAGGTGCTTGGGCTGAGCCAGGGGCTCGATGAAGTAAAAAGCCCACAATTTTATTAAAAATATAAACAATTTTATATTAAATATAAAATTGATATACACTTTTTTATTTGCCCAATATAATAAGATATAATATGATAGGATTAGGGCATTTTGAGATTTTTTTAAAAAATGGAAAAAGAGGGAAATAGGTAGGACAATCATTAAGGTAGTTTAGGAAAAATAGGATTTCATATATTTTAGCATGCAAATGGCTAGATTGGCGTAATTTAGGGCATTTTAGAAAAATCAAGGTATATGATAACGACGAAAAATGGTGAATATAGTGAAGGCATAAGGAATCATAGCCAAAAAATGATCATGAAAGACAACTTTCGAGGGTGAAAAAATGAGTGTTAACAAGATGCATGCTCTGATTCTAAGTCAGAACCCGATAAGGGAAATGACAAAGGGAAGCATATGATTGATGCAGAACCCAATCCAACTGTTACCACCACCAAGATCCATAAGGATGAGCCTGAAGATATAGAGGAGGGGGATCACCTCTTCCACTCATATATGTGGGTGAAGGGTTCTCCGCTGTAGTTCATTCTTGAAAACAAGAGCCAAAAGAACCTCATTTCAGCAGAGGTTGTGAATCAGCTAGGCCTACCGACCACAAAACACCCGCAGTCATACACCATTGGGTGGCTTCACCTGCAGTCATACAACATAGGCCTGTTTGTCGTTTTCTCCCTTGTGGCATATTCATTCGATTAGGCGCGTCGTGTCGCGCCGTGTGAGTTCGCCCAACCAGGCGCGTTCAGGTCGGGCCATTTCGTTCGAGAGTGCCCGTATCAATTTTGCTAAGTTGTGATTTCCTGGGTGCCTCGTACACGTTCGGGCGGCCCGTTTTCCATTTTCTCCCTTGTGGCATCGTTTAGTAGGGCACGCGGTGTCGCGCCGTGTGAGGTCGCCCGACCGGGTGCGTTCCGTTTGGGCCGTTTTGTTCAAGGGCGCCGGTATCATTTTTGCTAGGTTGTGACTGCCAGGGTGCCTTGTGCACATTCGGGCAGCCCATTTGATATTTTCTCCCTTGTGGCATTGTTTAGTCGGGCGCATCGTGTCGCGCTGTGCGAGGTCACCTGACCGATTGCGTTCAGGTCAGGTCATTTCATTCGAGGGCACCCGTATCAATTTTGCTAAGCTGTGACTGACCAAGTGCCATGTGCACGTTCGAGCGGCCTGTTTGCCATTTTCTCCCTTGTGGCATCATTCGGTCGGGCGTGCTGTGTCGCGCCATGAGAGGTCGCTCGATTAGGTGCGTTTGGGTCGGGCCATTTTGTTCGAGGGCACCTGTATCAGTTTTGCTAAGTTGTGACCGCCTGGGTGCCTTGTGCATATTCGAGTGGCCCGTTTGTTGTTTTCTCCCTTGTGGCATATTAGTTCGGTCAGGCGCGTCGTGTCGTGCCGTGTGAGGTCGCCCGACCGGGCACGTTCTGGTCGGGTCATTTCGTTCGAGGGCTCCTATATCGGTTTTGCTAAGTTGTGACTGCCCAGGTGCCTTGTGCACATTTGGGTGGCCCGTTTTCCATTTTCTCCCTTGTGGCATCATTCGGTCGGGCGCGTCGTCTCGCGCTCTGCGAGGTCGCCCAACCGGGCACGTTCGGTTCGAGCCGTTTTGTTCAAGAGCGCCCGTATCATTTTTGCTAACTTGTGACCGCTCGAGTGCCTTGCACACATTCAAGCAACCCATTTTTCATTTTCTCCCTTGTGGCATCGTTCGGTCAGGCGTGCCATGTCGTGTCATGCGAGGTTGCCCGACCGGGCCGTTTCGTTCGAGGGCACCCGTATTAGTTTTTCTAAGATGTGACCACCCAAGTGCCTTGTGCATGTTCGGGTGCCCTGTTGGCCATTTTCTCCCTTGTGGCATCATTCAGTCGAGTGCGCCGTGTCGTGCCATGTGAGGTGGCCCAACCACGCGTGTTCGGGTCAGCCCATTTTGTTCGAGGGTGCCCATATCCGTTTTGCTAAGTTGTGACTATCTGGGTGCCTTATGCATGTTCGAGTGACCCATTTTCTATTTTCTCCCTTATGACATATTCATTCGGTCAGGCACATCGTGTCGCGCTATGTAAGGTCATCCGACCAGGCGCATTCGGGTCAGGCCGTTTCATTCGAGGGTGCCCATATCAGTTTTGCTAAGTTGTGACTGCCCGGGTGCCTTATGCAAGTTCAAGTAGTATGTTTTCTGTTTGCTCCCTTGTGGCATCGTTCAGTCAGGCGCGTCGTGTTGCGCTGTGCGAGGTCGCCCGACCGGACGCATTCAATTCGGGCCGTTTTATTCGAGGGTGCCTGTATCAGTTTTGCTAAGTTGTGACTGCCTGGGTGCCTTTTGCATGTTCAAACAAACTGTTTGTTGTTTTCTCCCTTGTGGCATCATTCGTTCGGGTGCATCATGTTGCGTCGCGCGAGGTCGCCCGACCGGGCACACTCGGGTTAGGTTGTTTCAGTCGTGGGCGCTCGTATCAGTTTTGGTAAGTTGTGATCACTTGAGTTCCATGTGCAGATTCGAGTGGCCCGTTTGCCATTTTCTCCCTTGTGGCATCATTCAGTTGAGTGCGTTGTGTCGCGCCATGTGAGGTCACCTGACCGGGTGCGTTGAGGTCGGGCTATTTTGTTCGAGGGCACCTGTATCAGTTTTGCTAAGTTGTGACCACCCGGGTGCCTTGTGCACATTCAGGCAGCCCATTTTATGTTTTCTTTGTTGTGGCATATTCGTTCGGTCAGGCCCGTCGTGTCGCACCGTGTGAGGTCGCCCGATCGGGCACATTCAGGTTGGGCAATTTCGTTTGAGGGCTCGCATATCAATTTTGCTAAGTTGTGACTGCCCAGGTGCCTTATGCACATACGGGTGGCCCATTTTTCGTTTTCTCCCTTGTGGCATTGTTCAGTCGGGCGCGTTGTGTCGTGCCATGCGACGTCGCCCAACAGGGCATGTTTGGTTCGGGCCATTTTGTTCGAGGGCACCCGTATCAGTTTTGCTAACTTGTGACCACCCGGGTGCCTTATGCACGTTCGGGTGGCCTGTTTTCCATTTTCTCCCATGTGGCATCATTCAGTCAGGTGTGCGATGTCGTGCCGTGGGAGGTCTCCCAACCGGGCGCGTTCGTTTCAGGTCATTTCGTTTAAGGGTGCTTGTATCAGTTTTGCTAGGTTGTGACTGCTACGGTGACTTACGAATGTTCGGGTGGCCTGTTTTCTGTTTTCTCCCTTGTGGCATCATTCGGTCAGGTGCATCATGTTGCGTCATGCGAGGTCGCCCGACCGGGTACGTTCGGGTCAAGTCTTTTCATTCGAGGGCGCTTGTATCAGTTTTGCTAGGTTGTGACCGCCCAAGTGTCGTGTGCACGTTCGGGTGGCCGATTTTCCATTTTCTCCCTTGTGGCATCGTTCGGTAGAGCCTGTTGTGTCGCGCCATGTAAGGTCGCCTGACCAAGCGCGTTCAGGTCGGGCCATTTTGTTTGAGGGCACCTGTATCAGTTTTGCTAAGTTGTGACCGCCCAGGTGCCTTGTGCATGTTTGGGCAGCCTGTTTTTTGTTTTCTCCCTTTTGGCATATTTGTTCAGTCAGGCACATTGTGTCGCGCCATGTGAGGTCGCCTGACCAGGCGCGTTCGGGTCAGGCCATTTCATTCGAGGGCTCCCGTAATAGTTTCTCTAAGTTGTGACTACCTGAGTGCCTTGCATGCATTCAGGTGACCTATTTTCTGTTTTCTCCCTTGTGGCATCGTTCAGTCGGGTGCGCCATGTCGTGCCGTGCGAGGTCGCCCAACCGGGCGCGTTCGGTTTAGGCCATTTTTTTCAAGGGCGACTATATCAGTTTTGCTAACTTGTGACTGCCTGAGTGCCTTGTGTACGTTCATGCAGACCATTTTCAATTTTCTCCCTTGTGGAATCGTTCGGTCGAGCGCGTCATGTCGCGCTATGCGAGGTTACCCAACTAGGCGCATTCAGTTCGGGTCATTTTGTTCAACGACATCTGTATCATTTTTTATAACTTGTGATCACCTAGGTGCCTTGTGCACATTCAGACAGCCCGTTTTTCATTTTATCCCTTCTGGAATCATTCGGTCAGGCGTGTCGTGTCGCGCCGTGCGAGGTCGCCCGACCGTGTGTGTTTGGTTCGGGTCGTTTCGTTCGACGGTGCCCGTATCAATTTTGCTAAGTTGTGACTGCCCGAGTGCCTTGTCCATGTTTGAGTGGCCTATGTTCCATTTTCTCCCTTATGGCATCGTTCAGTCGGGTGCATCGTGTCGCGCCATGTGAGGTGGCCCGACCGGGCACGTTCGGGTCGGGCCATTTTGTTCGAGGGTGCCCGTATCAGTTTTGCTAAGTTGTCACTGCCTGGGTGCCTTTTGCACGTTTGGGAGGCATGTTTTCTCTTTGATCCCTTATGGCATATTCATTCGGTCAGGTGCGTCGTCTCGCGCCATGTGAGGTCGCCCGACCGGGCAAGTTCGGGTTGGGCCGTTTTGTTGAAGGGCACCCATATCAATTTTGCTAAGTTGTGACTGCCCGGGTGCCTTCTACAAGTTCGGGTGGCCTGTTTGACATTTTATCCCTTGTGGCATCATTTGTTTGGGCACGCCATGTCGCATCATGTGAGGTCGCTTGACCGGGCATGTTCGGTTTGGGCCATTTTGTTCGAGGGTGCCCGTATCAGTTTTGCTAAGTTGTGACCGCTTGAGAGCCTTATGCATGTTCGGGTTTCCTGTTTTCCATTTGCTCCCTTGTGGCATTGTTCGTTCAGGCACACCATGTCGCACCATGCGAGGTCACTCAACCGGGCACATTTGGTTTGAGCCATTTCATTTGAGGGCACCTGTATGAGTTTTGCTAAGTTGTGACCGCCCCAGTGCCTTATGCATGTTCGGGTGGCCCGTTTGCCATTTTCTCCCTTGTGGCATCCTTCGGTCAAGTGCGTGCATGCATTAACACTAAGCCATGATTTAACCCCCTAAACCCCAAACATCTAACTCCTAAAGCCCTTAACCACTTGATCTGCTAAGGGCCGATTACCTTGATATTAACGATATTGGTGTATTCATACTCCTTCCGAATAACCAATAAAGGGTCAAGGAAATTGACCAATATGTTGCGAATTTTTATCTTTTCCATATTTGGGGTAAGCTGCTTATGTTGTCACTATCTCCCTCTCTTACCCTTCTCTACCTCTCTCACTCCTCTCCCTCTCTCTCTCTCATCTGATCAATTCCTTCTCTCCCGTCTCCTTCTGTTTATCTCCATCTCTCCCTTGTGACTTCCCTTGTCTTGCCACCTGATCTATCAATCTATGTATTTATAATTATTCCTTCTCATATATATCAAGATTTAATATATATCATGACATATTGGGAGCTACAATTGGGTTAATTCCACCTTGTTGGCAAGGTTAAAATGGTGTCGCACCGTGCGAGGTCGCACGACCAGGCGCATTCGGTTCGAGCCATTTTGTCTGAGGGCGCCCGTATTAGTTTTGCTAAGTTGTGACTGCCCGAGTGCCTTGTGCACTTTCGGGTGGCCCATTTTTTTTCTGCTCCCTTGTGGCATATTCGTTCGGTCAGGCGCGTCGTGTCATGCGATGTCATGTCGCCCTACTGGGCACGTTCGGGTCCGACCATTTCGTATCAGTTTTTCTAAGTTGTGAAAAATCAAGTGCCTTGTGCAGTACATTCAGGTGGCTTATTTTCCATTTGCTCCCTTGTGGCATATTCGTTAGGTTGGGCATGCGGTGTCGTGCCGTGCGAGGTCACCTGACCGAGCGCGTTCGGTTCGGGCTGTTTTGTTCGAGGGCACCAGTATCAGTTTTGCTAATTTGTGACCACCTGGGTGTGTTGTGCACGTTCGGGTGGCCCATTTTCTGTTTGCTCCCTTGTGGCATATTCATTCGGTCAGGTGCGTCGTGTTGCACCGTGCGAGGTCGCCTGATCGGGCGCGTTTAGTTCAGGCCATTTTGTTCAAGGGCGCCCATATTACTTTTTCTAAGTTGTGACCACCCAGGTGCCTTGTGCACATTTGGGCGGCCCATTTTCTGTTTTCTCCCTTGTGGCATATTCGTTTGGTCAGGTGCGTCGTGTCGCGCCATGTGAGGTCACTCAACCGAGCGCGTTCAGGTTGGGCCATTTCATTCGAGGGTGCCCGTATTAGTTTTTCTAGGTTTTGAAATATCGGGTGCCTTGTGTAGTACATTCAGGTAGCCCATTTTATGTTTTCTCACTTGTGGAATATTCGTTCAGTTGGGCACGTAGTGTCGCACCATGCGAGGTCGCCTGACCGGGCGCGTTCGGTTCGGGCTATTTTGTTCGAGGGTGCGCATATGAATTTGGTTAGGTTGTGACTGCCCAGGTGCCTTATGCATGTTCGGACGACCCATTTTATGTTTTCTCCCTTGTGACATATTCGTTCGGTTGATCGTGCCATGCGAGGTCGCCCGATCAGGCATGTTCGGTTCGGGTCGTTTTGTTCGAGGGCGCCCATATCATTTTTGCTAAGTTATGACCACCTGGGTGCCTTGCGCACATTGGGGCGGCCTGTTTTTTATTTTCTCCCTTCTGGAATATTCGTTCAGTCAGGCGCATCGTGTCGCACCATGTGATGTCGCTCGACCGGGTGCGTTCGGGTCGGGCCGTTTCGTTCGAGGGCACCCGTATCAGTTTTGCTAAGTTGTGACAGCCCGGGTGCCCTGTGCACATTCGGGCGGCCCATATTTTGTTTGTTCCCTTGTTGCATCATTCGTTTGGGCGCACGGTGTCACGCCGTGTGAGGTTGCTCGACTGGGCACGTTCGGGTCAGGTTGTTTCATTCGAGGGCACCCGTATTAGTTTTACTAAGTTGTGACAACCTGGGTGCCTTGTGCATGTTCGGGCGGCCCATTTTATATTTCCTCCCTTATGGCATCGTTCGGTTGGGCGCGCGGTGTTGCATCGTGCGAGGTCGCTCGACCGGGCACCTTCGGTTTCGGTTATTTTCTTCGAGGGTGCCCATATCAGTTTTGCTAAGTTGTGAAAGATCAGGTGCCTTGTGCAGTATGTTCAGGTGGCCCGTTTGATGTTTTCTCCCTTGTGGCATATTCGTTTGATCGGGCACGCCATGTCATGCCATGCGAGGTCACCCAACCGAGCGCATTCGGTTCTGGCCGTTTCGTTCGAGGGCGCCCGTATCAGTTTTCCTAAGTTGTGACCGCCCGGTTAGCTACTTTTCCTAGAAATAACTTTCCCATTGGCTGACTATAATTTCTCCAAGATAAACACAAAAGGTCCAAAGTATCTTGTTTACAATATTAGGGGATGATATTGGATGAATTAAAAGTGCAAGTGTTACACATGAAATCACCAAAAAGCTACAGAATCAAGCACTGTGTGTATATCATATTACAACAAAATTGTAGTACACCCTCTTAGATTCAATATCCTCAACCCACAAGTAAAATACTTGCATAACCTCGTCCTACACTTTTGATGGTAACACAATACCTGCCAAGTGCTTCAATATCCTAAGATAACCATAAAAATGACGGCTTGTTTGTACACATCATTCATTTACAAAAAAGCTATGACGATTTGGATAGATCTGGCACAAGGTTGAAAGCCCATCTGATCAATGACATGAATCTTAGCAGAAGATAGTACTCCCTTTGTAAACAGATCATGACAGCTATTTGGATCTCTCCAGTAAACTTGATCTAGTAATAGAAACATTTCTGGGGTAACTGATTTCTAATTTGATTCATCCATGAGTGGCACAAAAATAGAAGGATTCATTATGAAATGCGAAACTATTTCATCTTTGCATCTATCCATTCTAGTCCAAAGAAATGAATATAGTCTTTTTATTTTAGAAATAAATGCTTTGAACATGCATTCATATTTTCTCCACTGAGAATGGAGACTAAGGGAATCTTTAACAAGAACTAGGTTATGTATAGAGAAGGTATGGATATACTAGGTTATGAGGGTATCATGTGTTTGTGGGTAATGCCATTATTACCATGTGTTTGTAGACTAATTAGTAAATTTTAATTAAATTTACTAATTCATAATTAATCAATCGATACATGATTAAATACCCCTAATTAATCAATTGATATCATTAATACATGATAAATCATAAATAATCAATTGATATCATTAATACATGATTAAAGATCCCTAGCTTAGCCTTTTTTTTTTAAATTCCAACAAATTAGCCTAATAACCTTACCCACGAGCCCTTTTCCAAAAATTCTTACCAATCGATTTCATTATCCACGCACCCTTTTTCCAAAAATTCTTACCGAATTGATTTCATTATCTCTGCAACGACGCCGAGAGTTCGATTCTCACCTAATTGATTTTACTATCTCTACAATGGTGCTGAGATTTCGACTGTTTGTTTAATCGGTCAGCTATTCGTTAGTTCAAGGGTTTAGCAGGTTCGAGGGTTTAGCAGGGGACCCATTGGTTCGACCACCAAAATGGTAATCATACACCAATCCTTTAGCTGTAATGTCCTGAATGTTATAAAAATTTGCAATTTATTGAAAGTATAGCAAGGAAACAAACTGGAAAATTTCAAAGAATTTTCATTGGATCCTTTTGACAAGAAAATGCTACAAAAAAACTCACAGACAATGATTGTAGCTATCATCTCAACTTACAAACAGTAGTTAGTCCATTCCTATCCATTTTCTATAGAATCAGTTGATTCAATTACAACCAATGAAGTTACAATACAAGTCTGTAACGCCAAGTTCTAACGCCAAGTTCTAGGATAGTTGGACCCTTTTCCTGAAGCAAGAGTTATTCAATTAAGAAAAGGGGAGGGTTTCAAGGTTTCAAGAGTTTAGCTCTTTACTCTAGATTAAAACATGGAATGAAGGGAAACCAACGAGCCTTGTTATATTCGACCTATATAGGAGAAGCATTGAACAAGCTAGTCAGGTGATGTAGCACTTAGCCCCACACACAATATTTTTCAGCTTCAATCACCTTTGTATTTTTCCAGAGTATCTGTATAGGGTCATATATAGACTTTTCTTCATATAAGGTCTTGGTTTTTCCTCCTTTGTATATGCATGTTTTTTATATTGTGGCTCTAATGTATCAAAATTTATATAGAGGTTGACATCCACTATGTGTTCCAAGAGGATTCTTTACAACATCAAGCTCAAACCTCTATCTCATTTATTTCTTGAAGCTCAAATGTTGTGTGAACCTTAGGCATCATTACACACTAAAGAAGCCCCGAGAAAAGTTAATTAATAGATACCAAATAATTATCTCTACACGGAGTTACAACATAGGAGAACAAAAAACGTATTAAGATAGGTCTAATGGGAAAATATAGGTCTTTTGGTGAAAATAATGGTGTTTATTTAGTGGGTTCCATTGCCTAAAATTGATATACCATTTTCTCTTAATGAGTGGTGATTCATTGCCTTGACATCTGCACTTTTCTAACTAATCTCTTGGGAATACTCATCAATTCATTTTAATATATTAATTCCCAATTCCTTTCAACGCATTGTGCAAAGATGTAATTCCCCTTTTGGGCTCCTCCTCTTAGTGCCTTGTGTGTTGGCTTGTGACTTGGTAGATAATGAAATCATGACATTCAGGCAATAATCAATAATATATGACATTCAAGGCAGTCTCTAGAAATTTGCATTTGCACCCAAAAATATTTATACCACATTTGCACAACAACACAATAATATATTCTTTATATTTTTTTTCCCCACAATTGCTTTCAACGCATTGTGCAAAGATATAATTCCCCTTGTGGGCTCCTCCTCTTAGTGCCTTGTGTGTTGGCTTGTGACTTGATTGATAGCTGCTAGCTGGTAACCTTGTGACTTGGTTGTTGCTAGTTGGTAAGATTTTATCTTTGGCGGACTTTTGGTGGTTGGTCAACGACTTGGAGATTAGGTGACTCAACCCAATATTTTTTAAAAAACACAGTAATGGACCTACATATAAGGTTTTGGTGGTTGGTCGATGACTTGGAGATTAGGTGACTCAACCCAATAATTTTTAAAAAATAGAGTAATGAACCTACATATAAGCTCGAGAGAATAAATAGGATTATAAAACCAAATTATTTTCATGCACAAAATTCTTAGATATTTTCACAAAAAGTTAGAAAAAATTGCAATTTCTTGAAAGTATAGCAAGGAAACAAACTAGAAAATTTCAAAGAATTTTGACTAGATCCTTTTGACAAGAAAATTCTACAAAAAAAACCACAGACAATGACTGTAGTTGTCATCTCGACTTACAAACAGTAGTTATCCCATTCCTAACAATTTTCTATTGAATCAATTGATTCAATTACAACCAACGAAGTTACAATACAAGTCTGTAATGCCAAGTTCTAGGATAGTTGGACCCTTTTCCTGAAGCAAGAGTTATTCAAATCAAGAAAAGACCCTTTTCCTCCATTTCCTTATCAAATAAATTGATCCATACATTGAAATAAATATTCAAATATGAAATTGTTGTTATGATCACCTATAGTCATATAAGGGACAAGGTGTATCCGAAATGAAGCACATGAGAATGAAGGTTGATTAATATAGGGTCATATACAGAGTTTTCTTCATATAAGGTCTTGGTTTTTCCTCCTTTGTATATGCATTTGCTTTATGTTGTGGCTCTAATGTATCAAAATTTATATAGAGTTTGACATCCACTAGGTGTTCCACGAGGATTCTTTACTACATCAAGCTCAAACCTCTATCTCATTTATTTCTTGAAGCTCAAATATTGTGTGAACCTTAGGCATCATTGCACACTAAAGAAGCCCTGAGAAAAGGTAATTAATAGATACAAAATAATTATCTCTACATGGAGTTACAAAACAGGAGAACAAAAAATGTATTAAGATAGGTCTAATGGGAAAATATAGCTCTTTTGGTGAAAAGAACGGTGTTTATTTAGAAGGTTCCACTGCCTAAAATTGATCTGCCATTTTCTCTTAATGAGTGGTGATTCATTGCCTTGAAATCTACACTTTGCTAACTAATCCCTTGGGAATACTCATCAATTCATCTCAAATCTAGATTAATTCCCAATCTGTTGAGCTACGGGAATAATCATCAATTCATTTCAATAGATTGATTTCCAATTATTTTCAATGCATTGTGCAAAGATGTAATTCCCCTTTTGGACTCCTCCTCTTAGTGCCTTGTGTGTTGGCTTGTGACTTGGTAGACAATGAAATAATGACATTTCCTGGGTACTTAGCATGGCTTGGATTAACACACATGATTTAACATTTGATATGCATACCATAAGGATTAATTCTCGTTCAGAATATATGACATTCAAGAAAATCTCTAGAAATTTTCATTTGCACACAAAAATATTTATACCACATTTGCACAACAACACAATAATATACTCTTTATATTTTTTTCCTCACAATTCCTTTCAACGCATTGTGCAAAGATATAATTCCCCTTGTGGGCTCCTCCTCTTAGTGCCTTGTGTGTTGGCTTGTGACTTGGTAGCTGCTAGCTAGTAACCATGTGAATTGGTTGCTGCTAGTTGGTAAGATTTGATCCTTGGTGGACTTTTGGTGGTTGGTCGACGACTTGGAGATTAGGTGACTGAACCCAATAATTTTTAAAAAATAGAGTAATGAACCTACATATAAGGTTTTGGTGGTTGTTCGATGACTTGGAGATTAGGTGAGTCAACCCATTAATTTTTAAAAAACATAGTAATGAACCTACATATAAGCTCGAGAGAATAAATAGGATTATAAAACCAAATTATTTTCATGCACAAAATTCTTAGATATTTTCACAAAAATTTAGAAAAATTTGCAATTTCTTGAAATTATAGAAAGGAAACAAACTGGAAAATTTCAAAGAATTTTCACTGGATCCTTTTGACAAGAAAATGCTACAAAAAAACCCACAGATAATGACTGTAGTTGTCATCTTGACTTACAAACAGTAGCTAGCCCATTCCTATCCATTTTATATTGAATCAACTGATTCAATTACAACCAACAAAGTTACAATACAAGTCTGTAATGCCAAGTTCTAGGATAGTTGGACCCTTTTCCTGAAGCAAGAGTTATTCAAATTAAGAAAAGACCCTTTTCCTCCATTTCCTTATCAAATAACTTGATCCGTACATTGAAATAAATATTCAAATATGAAATGGTTGTTATGATCACCTATAGTCATATAAGGGACCAGTTGTATCCGAAATGAAGCACATGAGAATGATGGTTGATTAATATAGGGTCATATACAGAGTTTTCTTCATATAAGGTCTTGGTTTTTCCTCCTTTTTATATGCATGTGTTTTATGTTGTGGCTCTAATGTATCAAAATTTATATAGAGTTTGACATCCACTTGGTGTTCCAAGAGGATTCTTTACTACATCAAGCTCAAACCTCTATCTCATTTATTTCTTGAAGCTCAAATGTTGTGTGAACCTTAGGCTTCATTGCACACTAAAGAAGCCCCGAGAAAAGGTAATTAATAGATACAAAATAATTATCTCTACATGGAGTTATGACATAGGAGAACAAAAAACGTATTAAGATAGGTCTAATGGGAAGACAATGTTAAACAAGAAGAGAGGCAAGTCTTAGTGAGAATAATGGAGTTATTAGAACCACCAAACTTGGATCATATTCCAATAACATGAATCCATATTTAATATGGTAATATGACTCTTGATTTCATCTTTCAAGACGTTAATTGACCTTTCATGTTTACCTATCTATTCATATTTCTCCTTTTATTTAGAAATGATTAAAATGAAAAAAAATGAAGAATTATATGTCCAATAGCACTAAACCCAAATTGAACTATGATCTCAGCTTTCCAAAACCCCCTGAAACTTCTTTCACTAAGGTCCATTTTTCTACTTGAATTCACTTTACAGGAGTTCACACTTGTTATCTTGTACATGTGATATGCCTACATTTTGGTCTTCATCATCCTTGTCTCTCTTTTTGTCTCTCACAACAAGTACCTATATGCAATCATGTCACTCCTTGGTCCATCACATTGTTCCACATAAAATAAGCTTTCCCATTCCCATCATGCACTGGTCTAGATAACTTGCCTTGTCAACCCATGTGCTGACTCATTTCACCCACTTAAATTATCAAGATAACATGCATTCCAACTTGTTTTACCCACTTAACTTATCAAGCTAACCCATGTGTCTTCTCAACACACATTGCACCAAACTTTGTCATGTCATCTTATGCTATGCTAACTCCTTGGTCACACGCTTACCTCTGACACCATTTACCATCATCATGCCATGTTGAGTCACTATCCAAAAATCCACTTAAACTTTATTGCACCAAAGTTTAGCCTTCCAATCATGCATAACATGCTTGATACATTTTGGTGTGAATCCCCTTGGCACTTTTTCATGCCCAAGGAAATCTAACCCACCCACTATATATCCAACGCACCTCTGGTTCATGCATAACACATTACATTCATGAAAATAGCTACTTCGTGAAATCGTGCAAGACTAGACACCTAGACCATGACCTTCAAGGTTTGACACACCCTATTGAGATGAAAAAAGTGGAAAGTCTACCCATGACATGGTCAACATGTCAAATTTGAAAAGGATTTTGTCAAAATTCTTGTGTTGTGAAAATGGAGACTATATTTTATGAATTTCAAAGTTTCAATTAATTTAAAATGGTTGGATGTGATAGGCTAGAATCACTACAAGGAAAATAACCTCTAGCGGATGTTTTTTAGGAACCCCTTATAAAAATACCCCATACATCTGTTTCTAGTGTAGGTTACTAGAGGAGGTTGGTGGGTGGATGGTTTTGCAGATAACTACACATCTATGGTTGTATCTTGAGTTAATTTCCACTATTTGTATGGTACTGATGAAACTAGTAGAAATTCTACTTTAAAGGTTAGATCATTGCTATAGCAGAATTTGATTATGTTGTTGCTTTTCTACTGTTTTGTTTCAATTTTTTTGTGATTTATACACAGCAGACTCAATAATACTGAAGTTATGAAGCTGATTTGTTTCGATAATTAATATACCTTTTGAGATTTTAAAATTTCACTACAAATAACACAGTTTAGTCTCATTGTCAACTCGTCTCTTGTTTGGGTGCCTTAATGTACAATGACATGTTTCTAGGACTGAATTCAATGTAAGGCATATTTGAAACTCTAACTCTGTCTTTCGATGTCTTATTAGAAATTGTTTCAGTTTTCATTTTGTGTTTTCAAGTTAGATATTGTTTTCAAGTTTTTACATTTATAATTTTATTGCAATGTGGCAGATTGATCAGGGCAGTACAGGAACAACCCCAAGACAGGATGATCGTGGAAAGGGGCCAATGGGAGAACATGTAAAGTGACATCATTGTTCTATATTTTGGTATTTTAGTTATTTACATAATTGAAATAATATTAATTTTGTTGAGATATGCAAACACCTGGCCATGGTACGCCTGATGATTCCCTGTATGAGGAAGAGATTTCTTCATCCCTATCTCCATTGCTCTTGCTGCGAAAAAAGGCACAAAAAGCAAGGTTGGAATTTGATAGTTTGGTAGATGCGCCTCAAACACCTGAAATAGAAGCGAGGATAAAAAAACTTATGACCCAGCTAGCAACATATCAGGTAATAATAAAAAATCAAAAGGATATTTTTTTTGTTCTGCATGAGATGAATTGTGATAGTTTGATTTTTAATTTTTACATTGACTAAACTAACAAAAAGTTATTTTGTATGTAGCATTTTCTGGCACTTGCTGAACCCGGTGTTGGTGGTAGTGGGACACAAGGGCAAGAGATTTCCCAACAACCCTCTCGTACACCTTCTACTCCTTTAGGTGCCAGCCAAGAAACACACCCTACCCAAGCAAACACCCAACCAACCGCTGAACGTGTTATCACTCGTGTTTTCCTTGAAGTTGTGGAAAAGGAAAGTATACCCCAGGTAACCACAACCAACCTTTCCGGATAAAAATTTGAAGCCAACTGCATCCGTGAGAGTGGCCTCTCTTTATGAATTAACTTTATTTTTAGGGAAAATTTAGGCTAGTTATAAGTCCAAGAGTTTGTTTGAAAATGGTGGAATCCGCCAACTAAGGGCAAGGTTGAATATTTTCAGGCCATTGGGCTATGGAGTCGAAAGGATGGCTTTACTGGATTAATATTCTACACACAAGATGGCTTTGCAGGGCAAGATAGCCAAACAGAGAACAATTTTTAGGAATTAAAGTGGATGGAATGGATTTTGAAGGGATGAAAGGCAATCAAGAATCTTTCAACATATTCAAAGAAAGAAAATGAATGATTACAAATAAAGAGCAGTTAAGAATTCTTTACTATAGCAATCAAAATGTTCAAACCAGTGAAACAAGAGCAATTAAGAATTCGTTGCTTATAACCAGTTTGGAAGAAAACATTTGGAATAACCGCAATTGAAAATCAGAGTACACTTAAGTAAGTTATGATTTATTCTTTTATGTCAATTATTCAGAAATGGAACACAGTGATATTATAAACAGATATAAAACTTAAAACATAGGATAGAAAAGACTTATTGAACTGTAGTCGGACACATGAATCCTGCAAAAAGTCTTGAGCTTCAAATCATCATCCAGCAAGCCACAAAGAAGTTTCTCCAAAGCACTTTTATTCCAAAAGATCAATGTTACAGCAAAGTAGTAGAATCCACCCAAAATACTTCCAAGAGTGAAGTATTTGTACAAATTCTAAACTAAAATATCTTGAAAAAATATCAAGATTAGTTCACAAATCTCTCCAACTATTTTACATAAATAGAACTTAAGTAAAGGACACTCAAACTAATTCATCTATTTGGCACTATTTTGTATGGATAGGTGATGAAAAAGAGGATAATTCGAATTTGATCCAACTCTTAGTTGATGATGAGGCATCCAAGTCACTAACTGCTTCCTTTCTTTGTGCAATTCTGCTCCAACAATTCTGCAAATTTGGGGTCCAATGATACCTTTATATTTCTCAATACGTAATATATATGTAAAAAGTGAAAGAGGTTATTGTAGATAAATATGTTGGTGAGATAAACCTATTTCACTTTCCTAAAATTCCTCTCCAGCTGTGCACAATAGGCTCTGCAAAAAGATGTGTAAAACAAAGTTTTACAGAGTCTGAAAAATAGCCTCTAAAGATGTGCATGTATCTCTCAGTCTGAAATCAATGTCCAAAACATGAGATATGTTTTTGTATATGGGTCTCTTAGGAACAAAAACCTCCTTCAGTTTTGTAAGATGTATTTCTGATTGGCCAAAATATTCTCTGCAAAATGATGACTTAACAGGAATTTTCTGCAAAAAGTGCTTTCCAACATTGTTTAATATTTCCAAAACCATAATGGCTGTTAGAAAAGTGAGAGAGGTTTTTGTAGATGGCCCTCTTAAGAACATAAAATTCCTTCAGTGTTGTAAAATTCATCTTGGATTGATCACAATATTTTCTGCAAAACTATGACTAAAATATGCAATTTCTGCAAAAATGTTCCTTCTTGTTATGTTTTTTCATCTTTTTACTTTCTTGCTCTTTTGACTGTTTTACTTTCACTTTAGAAAAAAATCACTATTGGTGAAAGTATTCTCATCTCTTTTTACCATTTTACTGCCTTCTGTATTTACTTTTACTGTTTACCTTTGACTGCTCTGTAACTTCATTTTAACTGTCACTGACTTTTACCTGATACACTTTAACCATTGATACTCTTTAGTTGTTATGATTTCTAACCTCTGTTTGAATAGATTTGATAACAATATTGGAGTAAACAAATCTTATGACTAGTATTAAGACTGTTTATCCAAGGATGTGATCTTCTGATTACCTCTTCAGGGGACAACCGAGTAGATTTTTCAAGCAATTCCCCAATGGACAAGGGAGTGAGGTTTTGACTAGGTTCAAAATGGAGCATCATTCAAGGCTACAGGAACTCCCATTTTGGTTCTTGTGGAAAAATGGAAATTTGGCTAATGGTGAGGAATTGAGTAAATTCACGGGAAAAAACAGGTCCATTTGTAGATTTAGTAATTCAATTACAGTTCTCGGGGTCACGGAATGAACTAGTAATTAATTCTAACTCTGTTTCAGTGAAGGAAAAAAGGAAAGCCGAGATTTCAACAGAGTTCAGTTTGAATTTAGGGTAAATACCTGTTTTTGGAGAAAACATCATTTGGATAGGTGCCGGCTAAGGTAGATAATCTTCTGAGAGGCTTGTCTGCAATCTTCTTCAAAAGGATAAGGTAAGTGGACTTCACAAATTCGAATTTTGAATTTTTCTGCGTGGAAGGTGTTTTCTTTCACTGGCGTACAAAATGATGAAAAAGACGTGAATGTTTTGTTTTATCGACAAAGTCAAACGGGGGGGAATTTTTATTATTTTTATGGGATGACGTCACTGATGTACGATGGATGCGTCACCTAAGCCAAGCAGAGTTGCAAATTCCGCACCCCTTTCGTATGTGCGTTTTCCCACGGGAGGCAGCGATTCCACTGGTTGAATGACATGTAGCCATTGCACTGTTTGAAAACCGTCGCGATTTCGCGCGTTAATCTTCGTACAAGGGATGGCTAGCGGAATGTTTGTGGACCGTAGATCTCCAGCGGAGTGATCCAACAGCTTGGCGAACATGGAATTGGTGGTGAGTTAACAACGCAAGTTGGGATTCAATGTGATTAATGTTTAATCATTCCGGGAGGGTTTTCATTGGAGGTTTAAACGATTAATTAACCCAGTTGATTAATTAACTTTGGTGGTTTAATAAGGGTCGAGGTACGGAGACTCGGGGTTTTTTCAAAGTTTTGGTTTAAATTAAAACTTCGGGTTTTATTCATTTTTCCGTTTAAAACATAAAACATATGTTTAAAACCTTTTCCAACATTTTTATTATATGGTAATAAATTAATGCAATTTATTAACCATAGGGGCGGGGATAATTTATAAGGATATATTTTTAACCAAAGGGAATTGTAATGAGGGATTTTGTTTTAAATATATGGAATTAAATACTTTGGCTAAAAATCTATAATAAGAAGGTTTTGGGGATATTACATAGGAGGAGTTATACATATAGAGAAAGGTAATTTGTATAAGGATTTAATATTTAAAGTTAAATGTTAATATGACAAAGGAAACAAGGGAAACTCAAAATACTTTACACAACTAGGAAAGTGAAGATTTCTGAAGTAAATTGTATTATCTCAACTTCAACACTTAAACTTAGAATAGTAAGTAATTTTGAGGGATTATTATGGAAATTTGCATGATTTTCCTAAGTAAAATAGAATTTTACTTAGGAAAAGATTAAAAGTGAATGATTATAATGATAAATAACTTCAAGTACTTAGGTCTTTTTGATCATTAAGCCGAGGGTCCGGTCCCTCCAAAAGTCAAGGAAATGCCTTAAGCCCCTTTAATCTTCAAATACCTTAGCACTTTGGGGAAATTAGTAAAACTCTTAGGGAGAAAGTGATGTGGGAAGTTAATGATTTTGACTTTGCTTTTTGTGAATTTTCCAATGTATTTTCTGCTTCAGTACTTGTGATGAAAGTAAAGGATTAAACACATTTAGCAGCATCATTCATCACATGAAACTTTGAAACACCATCTACCTACCCTATCTACTTTACACTACCATTTTCTCTTCTTTATTAGGGTGCACTTAGACTGGCAAACCCTTATCAATTTTCTTTTATTTTACATGGAAATTCTATCTAATTTTCAACTTATTACATCCAAGGGCTCAGATTAAACTGTTGAGCACCTTTTATTAACTCTACCTATCTACTTATCTGCCAAGATTAAACTGTTTGGTCAGATATTTATTCTCTATTCTACAACATGAAATTGAAAATGAATGAGTCAAGTTTAAACAGTTTGACTCTTCATAAATTGTGGCAAAAGTTTGACAAGCTGCACACAATTGTTTTTTTACGAAAAATGAAATAGTAGTGGCATTTGGACTTGCGCACTTTCCTTGGCCTTTCTTTTGGTGGGGTTCATTTCTTTCACCTTTTTGACCATTTTATTCTTTTTACTCTTTGATTTTTCTTTTAGGGTATACCCTCTTTACATTTTTTAAATTTTTTGATTTTTTGATTTTTTTTGAAAATATGGAACACCTTTGCAACAAGAAAAAGGTTTGAACATATTGCATAGTTCATCAAGTCAATCATGAAAAATGACACCTATTGGTATAGGAGTCTAACACTGGCTCCACTTGGGGATGACTTTTCCTGGTGAAAAGTCAAGAACATCAAGTCAGTTGTCCTCATCCATTGACCTTGGTGAACTAGTAAATGTCTTCTGTCTTCTGCAAACTGAAATCTAATCTGAAACTAAAACAACACACAAAAATTTTCAAACCAACTTAATGAAAAACTAGCTGAAAATTGAAAACTAAAAAAAAAATGCTCAAAATTCTGAGCTTATTAGCACTCATCTACCTACTCAATCTACTGTTCAACTGCTAGTTAGGTAAAATGAAATAGTCAATGCAACCATTCAAGCATTATGTACTTTGATAGATTTTGTTGCATTTTCTTGTTGATTATCAAAACTGTACTTCTGCAACCTATTAGAAACTTGTCAACAAATGAGAGGATAAGGAAACATTTGATTTCCTTTGTTGACTCTAGAAACTGTACAAAAGGATCTTCCAAAATATATACACTGATGTTTAACTGATCTGAACAACTGTACATCTGTTCTGGATGGCCTCCATGCCATGAATATGAAATGTTATTTTCATCTTTATCTCCCTGCAAACTTTCAGATAAGATTTGTGATGATATTCCTACCGATTGTAATGTTTGAGTGTTGAATCCTTTATCACCTTGATTCTGAAAATCATAGTTAGTTAATAGAGGAATGCTTTGATTGCCTTCAATATTCAACATATCTGCTATTGGATCCTGAAAAACTTGGGAAAATGACTGCAACCTATAGCATATAGGTTTCCATGGGACTTCATAGACTTCAACAAGTTTCTCATCCTTTTCATTAAACATGTTATACCACATTTCCTTTAAAAGCTGAAATTGTTAAAAAAATAGTGGTATGGAACTTTCTTGTGTCATTTGATCATTTATTTCAATGGGAACTGATAACTGCAATTGTGAAACTAAAAAATCTTGATCAATAGTTTCATTATCTTCTTTGTTGTCAATCACAATTCCTAAAGATTGCTGATTATTGATGGCATGATAATTGTCTCTAATGAATTGAAATGAAGAAAAACAAAGAGGTAAAGAACCTTCACTTATTTCCACATTTTCTGCTTTTTCTTCCTCACTCTCATGGCTGATCTGTACTGGCTGATCACTGTCTTCAATCTGCTGAAACTGAGTTTCTTCATCCCACAAACTAGCTTTTGATTGCTCTGTAAAACTAGCTTGAGTTTGGAGAACATAACTATCATCATAATGATCATACTTAGGCAAATCATCAAAAGAAGGAATGTCATCAAACATACACATTAGATCAACAAATTCCTCTTCCTCATATTGATTTGTAAATTCATTTTCTGATCTATGATAATTTGAATTAAGAGGAATTTTTTCATGGCTATCAACCTCTTCTATTTCTTCATGGTGATTTTGAATAAAAAATTCATCTTTCATAGTGATCTCTTGTGTTCTTTCATCTAGTTTTCTTACCAAAAGGTTGAGTTTTACTTCTGCAATGTTTTTCTTTTCCTCTTCTTCTGCTTTCAACTTTTCCTATTTGATTTGGAGATTAACTTCCACATCAACTGCAATGTTCTGCATCTGTACAAGTGTTTTTGGATCTCTTTCTCTTAATCGAAATTCTATTTCTGGATCAAAAGCACTTGGATAATGCAAGAGAGCTGAATCATGAGGAGGTCTAATATTTTATGGAAATGAATAATAAACTTGATTAAATCTGTCAGAAAATCGTTGTATTGTTTCATTTGGATGTATTTTTAATTGATTATATTCTTCCATGATCACAAAATGATTAACTTTGATTATCCATCTATCAAGGAAAATTTTGATAAACTGCTGGAAATTTGAGATGCTAGCATTAGGCAGATTTTTGAACCAATTCTTTATTCTATTTTGTAAAGAAAGAGCAAAAATTTTGATTTTAACATCATCTTCATCAATCTCAAATAAATCCAAATAATTTTCAAAACCTTGAATATGTTTTTGGGCAGTGATACCATTCTCTCCATCAAATCTAGGAAGATACTTGTAGTATTTTTTAGGAAAATCATGGAGTATAGGAGGTAAAATAAGGGGTTTATATCTATCTGGAACTTTGTATGGCACGGGGATATGTACAGGGATTGTAAGATTAGTCTTGATTATTTGAGGCTTCTTAATTGGAAAATGATCATCATTAGATTCATAAGAAAGCCGCTCAAAGAGATTAGGAGAATTATTACTTACAATCTTCAAAGGAAAATAACTAAAAACTAATCTAAGATCTTCTATAAAATACAATATACATTGAAAAACTTTCTTAATGAGAAAGAACATAATGTCTTGGATTAAGATCCAAGTTGAAAGCCTGATCTTTCCATATTGTTCTTTGAGTTTCATTCCTCCAGTGGAGTCTTGATTGTGAAATTGATTTGGAGTCGCCAGGTGGATGATTTTAACCTTTGTGTGTCTGATCACTGTCCACCATCATAGATCAGATCTGAACCTGTAAAACAATTTTGAAGAAAAAGTTAGTTCTTCAGGAAACCAAACTTTGAGTATTTTATGATTATTTTGTTTTTTAATGAATTTTCAAAACAACTTCTATAATTTCTTTAAGAGGTTTCAGATATTGGATTTAAATTTTCTTAAAGATTTATTGAACTAGAGAAACTGATTGAATGTTTGAAACCAAATTTTATTTTATAAGCTAGACCAGAGATAGACTGAAGCAACATTTATTTACTATGCAATTGCAGAGCAAAAGCAGTTCAAAGGCTACCTGGCTAATCGTCAGGCTCTATCTGTAGCTTATAAGAAAACAATAGTAACAATTAAAATGATTCAGTTCCCCAGTATGGTCGCCACTATGTTATCACTCAGGTTTTCCTTGAAGTTGTGGAAAAGGAAAGTATACCCGAGGTAACCACAAACCAACCTTCGGATACAGAATATAGCCAATCTGTATCCAGAGAGGGCTCTCTCTTTATGATTTAACTTTATTCTTAGAAAATTTTAGGCTAGTTATAAGTCCAAGAGTTTGTTTGAAAATGGTGGAATTCGCCAACTAAGGGCAAGGTTGAATATTTTTAGGCCATTAAGCTATGGAGTCAAAGGGATGGCTTTACTGGATTAATATTCTACACACAAGATGGCTTTGCAGGGCAAGATAGCCAATCAGAGAACAATTTTAAGGAATTAAAGTGGATGGAATGGGTTTTGAAGGGATGAAAGGCAATCAAGAATATTTCAACATATTCAAAGAAAGAAAATGAATGATTACAAATAAAGAGCAGTTAAGAATTCTTTACTATAGCAATCAAAATGTTCAAACCAGCGAAACAAGAGCAATTAAGAATTCGTTGCTTATAACCAGTTTGGAAGAAAACATTTGGAATAACCGCAATTGAAAATCAGAGTACACTTAAGTAAGTTCTGATTTATTCTTTTATGTCAATTATTCAGAAATGGAAACACAATGATATTATAAACAGATATAAAACTTAAAACATAGGATAGAAAGACTTATTGAACTGCAGTTCGACGCATGAATCCTGCAAAAAGTTCTAGCTTCAAATCATCATCCAGCAAGCCACAAAGAAGTTTCTCCAAAGCACTTTTATTCCAAAATATCAATGTTACAGCAAAGTAGTAGAATCCACCAAAAATACTTCCAAGAGTGAAGTATTTATACAAATTCTAAACTAAAATATCTTGAAAAAATATCAAAATTGGTTCACAAATCTCTCCAACTATTTTACATAAATAGAACTTAAGTAAAGGACACTCAAACTAATGCATCTATTTCGCACTATTTTTTATGGATAGGTGATGACAAAGAGGATAATTCGAATTTGATCCAACTCTTAGTTGATGATGAGGCATCCAAGTCACTAACTGCTTCCTTTCTTTGTGCAATTCTGCTCCAACAATTCTGCAAATTTGGGGTCCAATGATACCTTTATATTTCTCAATCCGTAATATATATTTAAAACGTGAAAGAGGTTATTGTAGATAAATATGTTGGTGAGATAAACCTCTTTCACTTTCCTAAAATTCCTCTCCAACTGTGCACAATTGGCTCTTGAAAAATATGTGTAAAACAGAGTTTTACAGAGTCTGAAAAATAGCCTCTAAAGATGTGCATGTATCTCTCATTCTGAACTCAATGTCCAAAAAATGAGATAGGTTTTTGTATATGGGTCTCTTAGGAACAAAAAAATCCTTCAGTTTTGTAATATGTATTTCTGATTGGCCAAAACATTCTCTGCAAAATGATGACTTAACAGAAATTTTCTGCAAAAAGTGTTTTCCCACATTGTTTAATATTTCCAAAACCATAATGGCTGTTAGAAAAGTGAGAGAGGTTTTTGTAGATGGTCCTCTGCAGAACATAAACCTCCTTCAGTTTTGTAAAATTCATCTTGGATTGATCACAATAGTTTCTGTAAAACTATGACTAAAATATGCAATTTCTGCAAAAATGTTCCTTCTTGTTATGTTTTTTCATCTTTTTACTTTCTTGCTCTTTTGACTGTCTTACTTTCACTTTAGACAAACCTCACTATTGGTGAAAGTATTCTCATCTCTTTTTACCATTTTACTACCTTCTGTATTTACTTTTACTGTTTACCTTTGACTGCTCTGTAACTTCATTTTAACTTTCACTGACTTTTACCTGATACACTTTAACCACTGATACTCTTTAGCTGTTATGCTTTCTAACCTCTGTTTGAATAGATTTGATAACAATCTTGGAGTAAAAAAATCTTATGACTAGTATTAAGACTTTTTATCCAAGGATGTGATCTTCTGATTACCTCTTCAGGGGACAACCGAGTAGATTTTTCAAGCAATTCCCCAATGGACAAGGGAGTGAGGTTTTGACCAGGTTCAAAATGGAGCATCATTCAAGGCTACAGGAACTCCCATTTTGGTTCTTGTGGAAAAATGGAAATTTGGCTAATGGTGAGGAATTGAGTAAATTCACGGGAAAAACAGGTCCATTTGCAGATTTAGTAATTCAATTATAGTTTTCGGGGTCACAGAATGAACTAGTAATTAATTCTAACTCTGTTTCAGTGAAGGAAAAAAGGAAAGCCGAGATTTCAACAGAGTTCAGTTTGAATTTAGGGTAAATACCTGTTTTTGGAGAAAACAACGTTTGGATAGGTGCCGGCTAAGGTAGATAATCTTCTGAGAGGCTTGTCTGCAATCTTCTTCGAAAGGATAAGGTAAGTGGACTTCACAAATTTGAATTTTGAATTTTTCTGCGTGGAAGGCGTTTTCTTTCACTGGCGTACAAAATGATGAAAAAGACGTGAATGTTTTGTTTTATCGGCAAAGTCAAACGGGGGGGAATTTTTATTATTTTTATGGGATGACGTCACTAATGTACGATGGATGCGTCACCGGGGTCGGGCGGTAAGCGGTAAATTCCGCACCGCTTTCGGGAGCAGGCGGTTTTCCGCGGGGAGGCAGCGATTCCACTGGTTAAATGACACGTAGCCATTGCATTGTTTGAAAACCGTCGCGATTTCGCGCGTTAATCTTCGTACAAGGGATGGCTAGCGGAATGTTTGTGGACCGTAGATCTCCAGCGGAGTGATCCAACGGTTGGCGGAACATGGAATTGGCGGTGAGTTAACAAGTGGGGGTTCAATGTGATTAATGTTAATTAATCATTTCGGGCGGGTTTTGAATGGAGGTTAAACGATTAATTAATCCAGATGATTAATTAATTTCGGTGGTTTAATAGGGGTCGGGGTTACGGATGGTGTATTTCGAAGTTTTGGTTTAAATTAAAACTTTGGGTTTTATTCATTTTTCCGTTTAAAACATAAAACATATGTTTAAAACCCTTTCAATATTTTTATTATATGGTAATAAATTAATGCAATTTATTAACCATAGGGGTGGGGATAGTTTATAAGGATATGTTTTTAACCAAAGGGTATTGTAATGAGGGATTTTATTTCAAACATATGGAATTAAATACTTTGGCTAAAAGTCTATAATAAGAGGGTTTTGGGGATATTACATAGGAGGAGTTAAATACAATAGGATAAGGTATTTTTATTAAGGATTTAATAAATAAATCAGATGTTAATATGACAAAGGGACAAGGGAAACTCAAAATACTTTACACAACTAAGAAAGTGGAGATTTCTGAAGTAAATTGCATCATCTCAATTTCAACACTTAAACATAGAATAGCAAGTAATTTTGAGGGATTATTATGGAAATTTGCATGATTTTCCCAAGTAAAATAGAATTTTACTTAGGAAAAGATTAAAAGTGAATGATTATAATGATAAATAACTTCAAGTACTTAGGTCTTTTTGATCATTAGGCTGAGGGTTTGGTCCCTCCAAAAGTCAAGGAAATGCCTTGAGCCCCTTTAATCTTCAAATACCTTAGCACTCTGGGGAAATTAGTAAAACTCTTAGGGAGAAAGTGATGTGGGAAGTTAATGATTTTGACTTTGCTTTTTGTGAATTTTCCAATGTATTTTCTGCTTCAGTACTTGTGATGAAAGTAAAGGATTAAACACATTTAGCAGCATCATTCATCACATGAAACTTTGTAACACCATCTACCTACCCTATCTACTTTACACTACCATTTTCTCTTCTTTATTAGGGTGCACTTAGACTGGCAAACCCTTATCAATTTTCTTTTCTTTTACATGGCAATTCTATCTAATTCTCAACTTATTGCATCCAAGGGCTCAGATTAAACTGTTGAGCACCTTTTATTAACTCTACCTATCTACTTATCTGCCAAGATTAAACTGTTTGGTCAGATATTTATTCTCTATTCTATAACATGAAATTGAAAAATGAACTAGCCAAGCTTAAACAGTTTGACTATTCATGAATTGTGGCATAAAATACAAGTTGCACACAATTTGTTTATTACATTAGAGTAAAAAGTAGTGGCATTTAGACTTGCACACTTTCCTTGGCCTTTCTTTTTGATGGGGTTCATTTCTTTTACTTTTTGGCCATTTTTATTCTTTTTACCCTTTGATTTTTCTTTTAGGGTATACCCTCTTTACATTTTTTAAATTTTTTGATTTTTTTATTTTTTTGAAAATATGGAACACCTTTGCAACAAGAAAAAGGTTTGAACATATTGCATAGTTCATCAAGTCAATCATGAAAAATGACACCTATTGGTATAGGAGTCTAATAGGACATGTTGGCAAAGATGAGGCCGATATGGCCAACTACATTATTGTGTTTCGTAGAGCTACACGCGTTTCCTGGAGCTACACGTGTCAGCTCCACAGGGACCATTAATGGCACGTTGTTGGTGAACGATGAGGGTGTCCCTATAAAGCATGTACAACTCCCAGGTAATTTTTAATATTTTAACTATTTCATGTACTTTATCTAAAACATATTTATCATGATTTTTATTTTTAAATTAATGATAATATCTTCTTTTTCTTTTGGTTTTATTCTGTGTAGGAAACAATGAGTTCTACAGGATTTTGGAGAGCCATGCATTGGTAATTTTTGGCCCAACCATACGTACAGGGTGGAATTCCCAGAATTCCAACCTGAAAAAAGAACTTCTAGATTATCTAGAAGCCCTTTTTGGGGTCAGCACATTTGACAGAAAAGCGGTGGCTCAGGTAGCCGGCAAATATTTGAAATATACCAGGGACACCTATAGGACACAATTGCAATTTAACCCTAGATATGAGCGTCCTCTCATAGTTTTTTAGAGTGAGTGGAGAGCACTCATCCATGACGGAAAAGAGAAAAGGGCAAAGAAAGAAGGAAAAATGCCAACTGGACCCGCAAGGTAAATTACAACTTTAATTCAATAGCTTTAATTTTATCTATGTCTAAAATAAAAGTGTGCTACGTCATATCTGACTTCAATCTTTTGATGATAGGTTGCCTGACACCTCGAAGGCAACCAAAGGTAGGATTAAAAAAAAGGGCCATCACAAGCTAGGCCAGGGCGGCTACTTGAAATTAGCCGTAAGAATTGTAAGTAGCTAAACATCTTATAATTAATTGTATCGCCTTCCAACGTTTTTGTAATCCTATCAAATAACATTAAAAATACACAATCATATGTAATGTAGGGTGATGAATTCGGAACAGAAACTACAGAGGAAGATAAAAATATCGCTTTCCATTTCGACTATCAAGCCGTAGTTGAACGTCGCATAAGCTTGGGGCAGGTCCCAAGATCCAGAATGCCTGATAAGGTAAAACATTAACCTTTCAATATGTTTGTTTTCATCCATAAATTTAATGTCTAACAACTTTGTTTAAATCAGGGGAGCAACACTACCGACGAGGCAAATAACCCAGTTTTAGAGCTAGATGTAGATGATCCTCACGTGCAACCTGATCATTGTAGTGGGGACCAGGCCGACAATGCTACTATCAGTGAGGGCCGTGACGGTAATTAATTTCCACTTATAATTTTTTCTAATTATACCTTGGTGGTTGTCCTTATAATGTTTTTTGTTTAAATGACAGAGAATGTTTCCCTTGAGGATCTTACCACCAAAGAGGAAGACAGGGCAACAGTCCCAACGGCGACAATTGGTGAACCAGGTAAATAATCTCATTGCAATTTTTTTTATTAATATTACCGAACTAGTTCAATGATATTTAAAAACTGACAATTAAAATTTAATATTATCTGTTTTTGTAGGCGATGCCCCATCACTGGATGAGACCAGACATCGTGACTACACAACTAGGTCAGCAGTAAGGGTCAAAAGGCACAAAACAGGAGTAGAGCACGATGATATTGGTGATGTAATTAGGAGCTTTAGAAATAGGAAGAAGAAAAAGAAAATTTGATAATGTAAAATATTGTATTATTATAAGACAAACGTTACCATACTTGGAACGTTTTTTGTGTTATATAAAAAACTCATTTATCATACTATTTTTATGTCAAGCACTAATTTCAATGTTTCCTTGCGTAATTTTTGTTGCATTGTTTTTTTATTAGTTATTGAATATTTTTTTTTATGCTCATGAAAGTAAAAAATGAAATATAGATTGGGTATTAGGGAATTGAGAGTGATGTGAGGGGGGGGGAGGGGCCATAAGAGCTTCCACCTTCACATGGTTGGCCCTGTTTAGTAGAGAATAATTTATTGGAGCGATTTAATCTTGGAGCAAACCTCCCTTGATCCAGCGTAGCAACAAAAAAGTCACTGTTGACTTAGTTGCTACTCTTTCAGATCGTGGGAGGCTTATTCCAAGTTCATGCGACTCCAATAAATTTTTCTTGAAACGAAGAGGAGCTTATTCAGGTATGTTTTGACATTTTCAACATATGTTCTAACATTATCATAAGAATGCATCTTAGAGTAAAAAATACCACATCAATTACTTGTATTTATTGTATAGATAATGATGGATTTTGATTGACTTGGCAGTGCAGGTACAAATCCTCTTGCATCATGAGCAATACAACTTGTCAACCAGGGTCATGTCCAGGATATTTTTGCTTGTGCGCTTGACCAGGTTTGTAATGTCACATTTTGTAAGTTCCTTTACAATTCATAATTCAATATTAAGCTTGTTCATGATTATTATCTAGGTTTTTTGTATGTGTTTTTTCATCTATTTGATTGTAAGCAACTCTGCATGTTTCCTGTTGTTCACTATGATTTCTCCCATTACCACTCCCAGGATGAATCCGAATTTATTATTACATAGGTTACTTTATTGTTACTATGATTTCTCCATTTACGATTTCATAGGTTACATCATGTAAAGTTGTCAATCTCAGGTTGGTGATGAGCTTTAGTTCTCCAGATTTGAGGCTTTTCTGATATTTTATCCTTCATTTCATAACTGCATCACCTCTTTGTTTGAGCATGCCAATTTTCTACCACTTGTACCAATTGGCACATGTCAATCTCTTAGTGGTGCCACATTTCACCTATTTTCGGCCCACTTGACCACCTGAAATCTCAAATCCACACACCATATGTCTTTATCATGGAGTGCCACATGTCCTAGATATTTTAGATGCTAACATCATGCTTCTAATGTGTTATTTCAACCAATCACAGTGGTCCATGTGGCCTTATGCCATGTCACCAGTCTAGAAGAGAGATTTGAGCCTTTTCTTTTCATGATTTTTCTATTATAATTTTTTTCTTTAGGACGGGAAGTCCCTTTTGCAATAGATGGGGATTTTCCCATTTCCCTGGAGTCATCTCCTAGGACACCCTTCAAGCCATCATCCAAGAGGCAATTTACAACTCTCTATTGTTTCCCTCTTTCCCTTGAATTATGTGCTTCTAGAAGACCAGTTAGGGCACTCTTCTAGCACTTATCCCATTGCTTCAGCATTGTATCAACTTATCCCACATGATATTTCTATTTTTTTTCCACTTAAAGGAAGAAAATACTACCCTATCCTCAACTGCCCCTACTGCACTTATGGACCAACCAGCAATATGAATTTTTCCCTTACTTATGGAGACACCCCCTATGCTACTGCACATTCAATTCCAGTAGCTACTTGCTAAGGAACACTCCTACGTTATGCCTAACTACCCTCCAAACAATCCCTCTAACTATTTTTGTATCAACCTCCCTTTTTGGTCTTTTAGACAAAGGTGACCCTCACACCATCAAGCACATAATGCTATCGCAAGACTCAAACCCAATCCTACATCTGGTCTCCACAAACTTCTCTTCCAGTTCCTTAAAATGTGATTTGTATTTTTTGAAGAACTCGGCCCTAGTTAGGGCACCTATAACTGCTCAAATCCACCCTTCCTCCCACCTGTAAGCCTTCTTCTTTATGTGTTCTTGTTGGAGATAGTTGTGGCCTTATTGTGGCTTGTAAGTACCTCTAATGGCCTTGCTACAGGACAGTAGTGCATTTATATTTTTAAATTAAAATGAGTAGAAATAACATGGACCTAATTTTCCCCAAGGAATAAGGTTTATACTTTGACTTCTCCTCCTAGCCATGATAGTCCATGATGAGTAGAATGGAATGGTTAGAGATGCTTTTCTGTTGCGCAACAATTCGAGACCTTGCCTAGTCTTGAAATTTCAATGACATTGGGGCTATGGCAGCCTCCTACTCTGCCTCTTGGGCCTTGGTACTGATAAATACAGTAAAATTGATTATATAAACTAACCAAGCCCTCTACAACCATATTTACAATATCTTTTGTTCTTGGGAAAAATATACCTCTGGCAGAAATTGGCAAGTAGTATTAGATTAGATTGTTGCATGATTTAACAAATAGAACTTGTCCCTGTACTTTATTCATTCAATATTAGGTTCACTGGAAATCCTACAATTCAAGATGATTCCCATAAACTCAGTTTATAGTAGCTTTTTTGAAAATCATACAATTCAAGAGAATAATGTCATTCCATCTCAAAGAGAACAGTACAATTGCCTGAAATCTGAATACTCTTGTTGTGTAACCAACTCCAAAAATAGAAGAAAAGAGATATCAACGCCTTAGAAATAAGCCACTTCGAGGGGGCTACCTCCAATACATTACATAAATGAAAAATTCTTGGATGATACAATTTACAAAACCTCCTTTCTATATATAGGAGTCCATGTGGCCATAATGTAATCCTAAAGGGGCCACAATGTAACCCCAGCCGACCTAATAATAATAATTTAAGGGCACAATAATAACAAAATGGGGGTTACAAGGGTACAATAATAATAATAAGGGGGTTACACTAATAACAATAAGGGACTATACTAGTAATATAGGAACTAACATGCCCCTCTCCTTCAAAAAAGTGTTGTCCTCAACGCTTGAGTAGCTCTGGATTCTTTTGTATAAAATTCTCATCCTCCCATGTGGAATCTTCAGGGGGTAAGTTCTTCCACTTGATGAGATACTCTGAAGTTGAACGATTTTGTAGATGTCGAGTTATTTTTTCTATGACTACTTCAGGTTCCAATATGATTTTTCCTTCCTCATCAAGTTTTGGCAATATTGTTTGAACTAAAATTTTGTCACTTGTAACCTTCTTTAAGCATAAAACATGGAAAACTAGGTGCACTCAAGAGGAAGCTCCAATTTGTATGCCACAATACCAATCTTTTGCAACACCTTGTAAGTACCATAGTACTTTGGTGATAATTTATTATCCTTCTTAGCTTGCTTGAGGGACATTTTTTTGTATGGTTGTAGCCGTAAAAATTCCCAATCTCCTACATCAAAACTTCTCTCGCTACGATGTTAATCTGCCTGTTGTTTCATTCGATTTTGTGCCAAATTTAGGTTATCCTTTAAGAGTTGGAGAACTTCTTGCTGATGCTCGATGTGATCTTCCACTTCTTGAACCTTCGAATTTCCCCTTAAAGATGATGTGATAGATGGTGGATGATATCCATAAAGTGCCATAAATGGGGTCATCTTTGCTGCAGTATGGAAGGAAGTGTTATACCACCATTCAGCCAGAGGTAACCACTTGACCCATTGTATTTGTTTATTACATACAAAACAACGAAGATATCCTTCTAAACATTTATTTACTATCTCAGTTTCACCATCGGATTGAGGATGATAAGATGAGCTATGAGCTAATTGATTATCCAAACAAGAAAATAACTCCGTCCTAAAATTTCCAGTAAAAATGGAATCTCTGTCACTCACAATAACCCTTGGGTTTCCATGTAGCTTTTGAATTGGGCCCATAAATGTAGTAGCAACTGTACTTGTTTTAAATGGATGAGATAACGCACAAAAGTGTGCATACTTGGTAAGTCTATCAACTACCACCATGATGACACTCTTTCCTTCAGACTTAGGTAAACTAGTGATAAAATCCATTGAAATCTCCTCCCAACGTTGACCTGGAATGGATAAAGGTTGTAGAAGTCCTGGGGTCTTAATTGTTTCCACTTTATTCTGTTGGCAAGCCAAACATTCCGCCACAAACTTTCGAATATCAGATTTAAGGCCATCCCAAAAGAATTCTTTCTTCACCCCGTGGTAAGTTTTTAAAAAGTCTGAGTGTCCTCCTAAAGGAGAAGTGTGCAATTCCAAAAGAATCTGTTGTTTTAGTTGGAAATTCTTACAAAGATATAAGCGATCTTTGTACCATATGGAATCATTTTTCCAACTAAATGTATCATATGTACTAGGATAATGCTGCAACTTTTGAATGAGCGTCCACACTTCTTCGTCCTTCTTCCATTCTTATCTTGCTTCGGTTATCCAATCTGGTTGGACAATAGAAATGGCACAAAGAAATTCTTCCATCTCTTCATTCTTTCTTGAGAGTGCATCTGCAATTAAATTTAGCTTCCCCTTTTTGTATATTATTTCAAAGCCATAACCCAACATCTTTGTGACCCATTTTTGCTACTCTTCTGAAGATAGTCTTTGTTCCAAAAAGTGTTTAAGACTATCATGATCAGTTTTTACCTTGAAGTGTCTTCCAATTAGGTAAGTTCTCCATTTCTTTAGTGCATGAAGTATTGCTAACATTTCCTTCTCATAAATAGGTTTTTGTAAATACTTTCCTTTTATTGGATGACTTTCAAAAGCAATGGGTCTTCCTTCTTGCATTAAAACAACACCAATTCCATTTCCTGAGGCATCACATTCCACAATAAAGGTTTTTGTGAAGTCTGGCATAGCTAAGACTAGTGTTAGGCACATTGCCTCTTTAAGATGTTCAAAGGACTTAGTTGCTTCAGGAGTCCACGAAAATGCATCTTTCTTCAATAATGTTGTTAGAGGTGCTGCTATTCTCCCATAATTCTTAACAAACTTGCGATAATACCCTGTTAACTCGAGAAATCCTCGCAACTGCTTTATGGTTGTGGGACTTTCCATTCCTTAATGGCTTTAATTTTGTTAGGGTCTAGTTTAACACCCTCGTGA
The DNA here is from genome assembly GCA_034641835.2 of Pinus albicaulis. Classification (NCBI taxonomy): domain Eukaryota; kingdom Viridiplantae; phylum Streptophyta; class Pinopsida; order Pinales; family Pinaceae; genus Pinus; species Pinus albicaulis. Next base: position 23,011,382 of record MU968450.1, read on the forward strand.
GATACAATATGACCCGCATATTCCACCTCTCTTGTACTCCAATGAAACATTTGGATATTTTTACATATAATTGTTTCTCCTCCAATAGTTTGAGCACCCTGTCAACATGTTGAACACGATCCTTTCAAGACCCGCTATAGATTAGTATATCATCAAAAAAATACTAACACAAATTTTCTAAGGAAGGGTTTGAAAATGGAATTCATTAACCCTTGAAATGTAAAAGGTGCATTGGCAAGGCCAAAAGGCATGACCAAAAATTCGTAATGACTCTCATGAGTTCGAAATGTTATTTTTAGAATATCTTCAATCTTCATTCTAATTTGATGATATCCTGAATGAAGATCCAACTTGGTAAAATAAATTGCTCCATGTAATTCATCCAATAATTCATCAATCACAGGAATGGGAAATTTATCTTTAATAGTGAGCTTATCGAGCTCCCTATAATCCGAACACATGCGCCATGATCCATCCTTCTTGTGCACCAATACTACTGGAGCAGAGAAAGAACTTTGGCTAGGTTGAATTATACCAGCCTCTAACATTTCTGCAATCATACGTTCAATTTCACTCTTTTGGACATAGGGATATCTTTAAGGCCTGATGTTTGGAGGAACACTTCCTGGAATCAAATGAATAGCATGATCATGATCACGAATAGGTGGGAGTCTTTTGGGAGTTTCAAACACCTTGGAATGATTGTCCAAGACTTTTTGAGATCTGCAATCTGCCATAAATAGATGATTTTGATGTTGGAATCGCTGATGAGTATAATTGTGCAATTACACCCGTTGTTCTTTCCTTTAGAATATTTTTCATGACATTAGAGCTTATTATCCTTCCCGGATTCCCTTCAATACCCCGTAATTCGACTTCCTTTCCTTCTGAAAAAAATTTCAAGAAAAGTTCTTGAAAATTAAAAACTACCGTCCCCAAAGATTGTAACCATTGTACTCCTAATACAACATCAGCACCTCCCATAGGAATGGAAAACATTGGACTAGTCAAAACATATTCCCCCATGGTTAGCTTGATATTATGGCGTTTTCCAGAGAAATTTATAGTTCCTCCATTTGCAACCATCACTTGACATTCTGGTGCTGGGTATATGAAACAATTTAATTCTTTGGCTACCTTACAATGAATAAAATTATGGGTGCTACCTGAATCAATCAAAACTATTACCTTTCTCTTCTTGATTTGTCCTTTTATCTTGAGAGTTTGAGGAGTGGTAATTCCTGCCAGTGCATTACACGATATGGTTGATTCATTTCTTCTTCTTCTAGGGCTAGTTCCTAGTGTATATCCTCTTCTTGTTCATTTTCTTCCTCCTCTTCACAATCTATGTAAAATAATTTCTTCTCAGCACAATTATGAACTTTATTGTATTTGATATCACAACTTTAGCAAAGCCCTTTTGCTCTTTTGTCTTCCAATTTTTGCGGTGTCAACCTTTTAGGTAGTGGAAGTCTAGGAGTACAAATAGTTCCATATTTATAGATGTGAGTGGTAGGATTCCTTGTCGCCATAACTTTACATTCAATTTTTCTTGCCAACCCGAATGCCTTCTCCAATGAATCAGGTTCCCAAATGCGAACTTCATGTTGGATGTTATCCTTTAGAGTGCCTATGAAGAGATCAAACCTGCGTTCCTCTGGAATATCAGTTACCCTTATATTCAATTTTTGGAAGTCCTCAATGTGCTGCCCCACTAAACCCTTTTGTTTGAGATTTATCAATTGGCTAAAGAAGGTGTTGCTCTTTGTATCCTCATAATGTGCTATCATTTCCTCCATAAAATTTGACCAAGTGACAATTTTTTTACGGGAGCAAAGCCATCGATACCATACAAATGTATTTTGTTCTAAATGTAAAGTTGCAATGCGTACCTTTTGTGTGTTTTGCACAATATGGAGATCAAAATATTGCTCCATCTATAGTATCCATGTTACAGGATCCTTTCCATCAAACTTCCTCATATCCATTTTTGGAATATGGTGGTTCTTCCCGCTAACATTAGAGTTTATGAAATCACGATTAAAATTTATTTTGTTCTCATCATGATTTTCCTCTACTATATTTTCACCATTAGGAAACATTTCTTGTATCAACTTTGTCAAACCTTCTACGTCTGCTTTTAGATCATTCTTCATGTTTTCCATTTTAGCTTCCATGTCATCCATCTTAGATTCCATGCCAGCTTCCATGCCATCTATCTTAGATTCCACGCCTTTCTTCAAACCATCCATATTATTCTTCACACCATCCATCTTTTCTTCCACGCCTTTCTTCAAAACTTCCATTTCATTTTTTGCTGCTCTTTGCGAGAGCGAAATTTGGTGCACTTGCTCTTGTAATTTTGATAGATCATGTTGCAATTCTTCATCTTCATGAGTCATAGTAGAGCCTTCTGAAGGCTTGATGGGTGTTGAATTATTTTTACAGGGCATTTTTTAGAACCAAATACTGATATATATTCTACATTATGCCCTTGGAATCAATTCAAATTGATTTTTCTAACAAGACTTATGCAATTCGGAAAAAAAATACACACCTTTTTTTTTTCTTTTGAGTAGCTCGATATTGAAATTGGATTATCTCTGTGATTGTGGATCTTCAATATCTGAAATTCATCACTAAAGTAGCCCTCTGAATTCTCTTTTGAATGCCATAGGTTTGACCTGATTTGGATTCTCCAAGACAAAGTTATGTCCAATCTCCCACAATGACCTAATTATGGACTGGTTTAGTAGAGCGAACTTGTACGAATTTCCACATGTCACTATTTCGTCCTTCACATATGAAATTGATAGCCAAGAAACTATAGTCCATGCAATTGCAAACACTTTTTATTGCACTCCAATCTGATGCTCAGAGAGAGAGTTATTGAAATTTTCCCACGATCACCTTTTTGAGATGAAATTCAGGAGCCTGAAAAAACACTGCCTTCCACAGATCATATCTCCAAAAATATTGCGAACAAAGCTCTAAAATTTTATGATGAGTTTCCTCAGGATTTCAGCTTCGTACCCTAAAAATTTCAGATTCTGAACCTTCGTAGAAAAAAACGTATCGTGCAAATGCCATGATGACCTATTTAGGATCCTGAAAAAAGACCTAACTTCCACAGACCATATATCCGAAAATATTGTGAACCAAGCTCTGAAAGTTTTAGATGATATTTCTCAAGATTTCGGCTTCACACCCTAAATATTTCAGCTTCTGAAACTTCGTAGAAAAAAAATTATAGCAAAAATTCCACAATGACCTGTTTGGAGCAGCGAAACCCTACAATCCAAAGCTCTCATACCAAATGTTGTGTAACTAGCTCTAAAAATAGAAGAAAAGAGATATCAACGCCTTAGAAATAAGCCACTTCGAGGGGCGAAACTCCAATACATTACATAAATGAACAATTCTTGGATGATAAAATTTACAAAACCTCCTTTCTATATATAGGAGTCCATGTGGCCATAATGTAATCCTAGTGGGCCACAATGTAATTCTAGCCGACCTAACAAGAATAATTTAAGGGCACAATAATAAAAAAATGGGGGTTACAAGGGTACAATAAAAAAAATAAGGGGGTTACACTAATAACAATAAGGGACTATACTAGTAATATAGGGACCTAACAACTCTGGTCAAGAGCACCATGGTAATGTTTGTCAACGGTGGACAATGCATTCATTTAGAGTTTATGAGCTATTCCTTTGGTTCAAACTTCGCAATTGTGTTTAGGGAATACATATTTTATTTTCATTGAAAGGGCATACATATTTTCATGAACCCTTTTCTCCCATTTGCACAAGATAGTCGTTTCATATTGTCTCACCAGAAATGTAAATAAATGTTTGTTTGATTCTTTTAAAGGATTGTTAATGCCCTTTTTCTCACAACTTGTGATTATTATTTCATCTTCATGAAATGGATTTGGTCCCATAGTTGTCGGATGGAAATCACTGATTAACTGTAAGGTTTCAAAATCCATGAATTTAATTTACTTACCTTCGTAGCACAGGGACACATGCAAATAGCAGATGAACATGACAATAGATCCTGGGTCTCTCATTTACAACAGAAGATCAAGTGTCATAAGCTCTTTTAGATGCTTTTGTTTTGTATAATTTGTAACTTTTTAAATATTAGATGATTCTGCATATGCTTAGTATTTGCCACAATTCCTTTCAATACCATGAAAGCATGGAAGGTAACCAAATATAATGCTAATGGTTCAATAGTCCTTTGTAGAGTTGAGTGGTTTATTTTTTTGCTTCTTTGTGTTGCCTATAATTATCTGTGGAAACCATTGAAATAGTGGTAATGATAAATTAAAATCTTCGTGCAGAATCTAGTAATTTATCTTTTGCTTTATGAAAAACAAGAAAAAGGCAACAAATAAGAAGTCATGTTCATCCGAAGCAGCTCTCAATTCCAATGCAAATGAACCTGGAAAAGAATCACAGGAAGATGAAGGGTAATAAAAAGCATCTTCTACTATGCTTTATTTACTTTTCATTTTGTTTTTTGTTTTCTCCTTAATCTTGTCTAGTTTGTTCTATGTTGGAAATTTAGAGCAGCATCCAGGACATTTTGCAGAATGCCATTTATTTTCTTTGAAGAGTCTCTAAAAAAATCTGAAACAAATTTTTTGTGGTAAGGCACAAGAAATCTATGATTGATGAAGTGAGACATCTATGAAAATAAGGAAATAAGAGCAGTGATCATTTAGCCTCGATCTAAGACAAGGCACTCACTCTACCTCGTGCATAATTACAAGAGTGTTTTAAGTGTCTGCATCAGCAAGTATTATTGTTGGCATCACATAAAAAGGCATCTACACAGGAATCATGCCTCCTGAATGTCACAATTACATGTAGCCATAAAACATTTTTGTGGTTCTAACAAGAATCTATGAAAGCAATATGAAACAACATGAAAAAACTTTTTGGATTTTTGTGCAAGGATCCCATTGTAGGCCACCATTGAGATTGTGGCTCCTCAATGTTGTGAACCCACAAACCTTTTCCTCTGTCCCACAATCCTAATTGGATCCTTAGTGTCATAGCCTTGCAAACCTCATCTATGAGCAGTAGCAATCTATACTCAACAAATGATTTAACAAATAGAACTTGTCCCTGTACTTTATTCAGTCAATAGTAGGTTCACTGGCAATCCTACAATTCAAGATGATTCCCATAAACTCAGTTTATAGTAGCTTTGTCGACAATCATAAAATTCAAGAGAATAATGGCATTCCATCTCAAAGAGAACAATACAATTGCCTGAAATCTGAATACTCTGGTCAAGATCACCATGGTAAAGTTTGTCAACGGTGGACAATGCATTCATTTAGAGTTTATGAGCTATTCCTTTGGTTCAAACTTCGCAATGGTGTCTACGGCATACATATTTTATTTTCATTGAAAGGGCATACATATTTTCAGGAACCCTTTTCTCCCATTTGCACAAGATAGTCATTTCATATCATCTCACCAGAAATGTAAATAAATGTTTGTTTGATTCTTTTAAAGGATTGTTAATGCCTTTTTTATCACAACTTGTGATTATTATTTCATCTTCATGAAATGGATTTGGTCCGATATTTGTCGGATGGTAATCACTGATTAACTATAAGGTTTAAAAATCCATGAATTTAAACACATGCAAATAGCATATGAACATGACAACGGATCCTGGGTCTCTCATTTCCAACAGAAGATCGAGTGTCATAAGCTCTTTTATATGCTTTTGTTTTGTATAATTTGTAAATTTGTAAATATTAGAGATAATTCTGCATATGCTTAGTATTTGTCACAATTCCTTTCAATACAATGAAAGCATGGAAGGTAACCAACTCTAATTCTAATGGTTCAATAGTCCTTTGTAGAGTTGAGTGGTTGATTTTTTTTCTTCTTTGTGTTGCCTATAATTATCTGTGGAAACCATTGAAATAGTGGCAATGATAAATTAAAATCTTGGTTCAGAATCTAGTAATTTATCTTTTTCTTTATGCAAAACAAGAAAAAAGAAACAAATAAGAAGTCATGTTCATCCAAAGAATCTCTCAATTCGAATGCAAATGAACTTGGCAAAGAATCACATGAAGATGAAGGGTAATAAAAAGCGTCTTCTACTATGCTTTATTTACTTTTCATTTTGTTGTATGTTTCCTCCTTAATCTAGTCTAGTTTGTTCTATGTTGGAAATTTAGAACAGCATCCAGGAAATTTTGCAGAATGCCATTTATTTTCTTTGAAGAGTCTCTAAAAAAATCTGAAACAAATTTGTTGTGGTAAGACACCCTTGACATCTTGAGTTGGAAAGTTGGCCCAAATAATAAGTAGATTTGTATACAACATTCCAGCTGACCTAGTTTTCAATTACTAAACTAATATCCAGATATTTATATAAAGAAAGGCATCACATTTTTTTAATTTGTATGCCTCTATATTGGATTCTCTCGCTCTAGTAAATAATGACTACACCAATACCATTTCTGCTTTATATGACTGTTACTTCCCACCTTTCTATGCTTGCTTATTTAGTGACTTGTTTGAGCATGAAAACTTTAGTCACATACACACAATTATTATCTAACATTTTTTTTCTTTATGTTTGATAGGGACAGTGGGACAAAGAATACCTGGACCAAATCCTTAAGAACTATCAGGTTGTTCACGAACCTTTTTTGCTATTTCTCACATGTTACTTTGGTTTAGCTAGTAATAAGTCTCTTGTATTTGAAAAGATTGTCTTTTATAGAACTTAAAGATTTGGTTATGATACTTTTCTTATGAATTACACACCTGATACATGTATGAAAAACCTACATATTGTGAGATTAATAACACAAAAAGGTAACAAGAGTCACTAGGAAACTCAACTTAGTACTAGCCAATTAAGTTATAAGGTGCATTATAACTTACGTTTATCATCAAAGTTATGTGGTTATAGAAGTTTAGTAGATAAATTAATAAAATTTATGACTAAAAGGGAGATTCTCATCATGTATGAAATCACTCCAAGAATAGTAAAGTTATTAGTAAAAATATTTCCTGTGCATATATTTTACATATTTCCAATAGTGATATTAGAGTGAGAATACTCAAAGCACATTGTTAGTTCAAAAAACCAATTTTGAATAGAGAGAAGCTAAAGATAAGTTTAAATGTTTTTCTGAGTTGGATATTGGCATTATTATTAGGAAAATTTTATTTGTTGGAAAATAAAGTCAAGGAAATGAACTTTTGTGAATAGAAAATAGTTACAAACTTTCAAAGAATTGAACAACCCATCATGCATTGGAGTCACAGGGGAGAAACTAGAAGTCTGAAATCAATATGACCTTGTAGCATCAGCCATGGTCTTAAACATAGAGCTGACAATTGCAATACGGACCGACAGACCAATTATTACTTGCAAGGGAGGAGGAAACCCGCCAAAATGAAATCATAGGTTTTCATTTACATGTGACATACAAATATGATACATCATCGAAGGTGATGCAACCAAGACACAATTCATTCAGAGCCACATGGGCCCTAGCATATAGCCATTTATAATTTTCAAAAATAGACACAGAAACCAAGAGCATAAATTTGCAGATAATATAGGCACAGGCTGTTATACAGTCTGCTTAGACAACATGCACTGATTTTTTGGAAGGTTAGTTTTTTGAAAAGGGCATGAAAACATTAATTTTTTCAGCATAATCTCTAAGACGTCTAATAGAACTTTGAGAAGCACAGATTTGAAGGTATATTTCTATCCTGATTTTATTTTTTTGAAAAATTCCATGGACTTAGCTTTCACAATTGGAAATCAAAGCTTCAACTTTGTTTAATGGAAAGAAGTCCATGAGAAGTATAAAGTTTCATATAAAAGTAACCCACAAGGGAAAGTAAATTAGTTGAATGGTAGAATAAAGCCAATAGCACAATTGTACTTAATCATTTGGGATTATCAAACGACCAGTCACAACATCTGGATTCGAAGAAATCCAACAATGATATCTGCAAATCACTAGGAAAATTGCTTCGCAGTAACAAAATGAAATATTTTACATAAACAAGAATTATTTAGTTTGCAAATGTCATGTGACGAAAGTATGACACAGACTATGTAGACAATTTCATGTTGTTGTTTTCACAATTAGCAGAAGTTATAGTCAATGTAGAAGAGAGACAAAAATGCTATAATATATTCATACATATTAGCTTCTGGTTGCTCTAGAATTGTTTTCACCTATCAAGGGGAGCACTTCATGTGATGTGGAGGGATTGCACTATTACACGAAATTGTTTAAAGGGGTTGCAGCTTGTGTAAAGGTCTTAGCAACATCTGACACACAAAATAATGCTAGCCTCCCAAGCCATTCTACTTTAGAAGCTCCTCTGACAATTAATATCCCCAACAACACTAAAATGTCAGATGTTGAGGTGAACAATCAGCAGTCAACAATTTCAACACAAGGATTGAATATTACTGTACCAGTTTCCATCCAAAAGAAATAGTTGCCAGCAGTATCTTCCTCGGAAGGTATTGATGGAAATGTGTCATCAAATTCTTCTCAGCCAGTGAGAAAGAATAGAAAAAATGGACTGAAGAGGAGGAAAAAGAACTAATTGTTGCTGTCTAGAAGTGTGGTGAAGGGAACTGGGCAAGAATTTTAAAAGGATCATTCAAGCATGATCGAACATCTTCTCAGTTTTCGCAGGTGATACACATTTCAGTCATATTATAAATAGTCCTCTTCTTCTTGTCTTAGTATGAGGAATGAGAATTTGATCTACTTTCTCTGTTTAGTTCTTGTAGATTTATCTATGTATATTGTGCATTTAGTTAGATTCAAGCTTATTTAGAAAGCATGATTCATTTTATTTACCTGATATTTAATTAGGAATTTTCATAATAGTTTCTTTTTCCAAGTTCGTTTTCCTTTCTTTTCCCTCAGATATGCTAAACACTAAATCCAATAACAGGTCAGCCACTATATATTTATGTGCCAAAAAGTGAGGAATGACAGTTTCTTGAAGTTATTCATGTAGTCCCATAAACTATAATTCTAGGGTTATTACAACCTCAATAAAATCCTTATGTTTAATTTCATCATTTTCCTTATCTAATTTTGGCTTTTGAATGAATGGTAGCAACAGTACTTAAACTCCTTCAAAGACAAACTTACAGTTCACGTTACAAAAAATATCAGATAACCAAGAATTGTATGCATGCAATGCCATAGGCCATCATTGTTGTATATGAGTATTGTCATGTTTCATTTTGTGTTGAAGGGACTTCCATTATATCCCCCCCCCCGCTTGTATTCTTCAATTTTGGGATCTGTACAAGGCTCAAAAACCTTAAGGATTTTGGGTTTGTGTATGTTGGACCTAAGAGGATACAATTGGACACACAAGGAGATTTTATCTGAGTTATACTCAATGATCAGACCTTTGCATTGCCGATTAATAGGCACATTTAGAGTGGAATCTATTAAATGCATGACTACATGAGAATAGGAATCCCATGGTTTTTTTCAGCCACCTTGGTGGTAATTCACTTGGTTTTTGTGTTGATGGTACTAAAATGGAAGGCTGATGGAACAACCAAGAAGGAGGTGAACAGGAAGTTGGCGGCCTTGGAAGCACAAGAAACAGTTACTTTGGTTGAGGGCGAGTGTGAGTACATGAATAGTAGTTTTGTTACAGTTCTCACACCACCTCAGTATGTGTGTGCTGTTTGTTTGAGGAATGCTTCAAAACGTTGTGAGAAATACAAAGCTTTGAGATACTGGTAAGTGCCATCAGGGTGGTTTCTATCTTATTTTTGTTAGATAATTGTTTGTATATGCTTTTTAATTGGAGACACTTGACATGAATCTAATTTTGGTTCTCAAATTTCCCCTCTGAAAACTATATTGTATATATTATATTATATTTCGTCAAAATTAGGTACAGAAAAGAAAAACATGTCATTCGAGTTTGGAGCCCTCCCTATATTAGATTCTTCCTTCTGAGAATCTCGTTTTATGTGTCAATACTATATTCAATATTTCTTCTTAGCTTTTATGTTCTAGTTTTTTGTCCATGTAACTTCCCTTGGGAAGTATGAAACTTGAAAAATGACATGCTTTGGCTTGCTTTATAGTGATCTCATTATAGGAGCATATAGATGTCAACAATACAGGTGTATTCTATATAATTTCGAATATACTAAGGCAGAACCCAACTTGATTGCAAAACTGGAAAAGCCAGATAAAGTTGAACAAGCTCCATGTAAAGACATAACTCATGTGATTTTTATTATGCAAACTTTGGCATCTGCCAATGTAATTTCATAGTAGATACATATTTATTAATAAAAGTCTCGGAAAGAAATTTATTTACATCCTAATGAAGTTTTCTCAAAGAAAATAAATAGAGAGTTGGGAGGAAACTCAAATGATTAGATGGGTATCATGCTAGGTACAAAGATGTTGTTTTAAATCCGAGCAGGTAAGAATGGGACTACTGGCCACTAATCTGATACATAAGAGATTCATATGAAGAAAAGGTGGAGTTTCTTATGGTGCAAAAACAACTGATTGATTTCTTTCTAAATTGATGCTTTACAAGACTCTTAAAATCTCCAAATGAGAAGGATACTGCCACTGAAATGGATTGCTCTGTCATCTCTTGACGTTTTTTTGTTTGTTTTATATCTATAGCTTATTAATGTGATCAATTTTCTTAAATTTTTCTAGAATCTGGTATACACTTGTGTAAATTAAGATATTCCTTATCATACTTGAGATCTATTATCTTATTTTTTATAATTTTGTTCTGACTTTATACTTGTTAATACTGGTATTAACTTCGTTTTTGAAGAGATCTGAAATACTTCATAAGTTTGTCTCAACGCACTAGTTAAATTGCAATGAACATCAAAAATATTTCCTCAAATAGACATTTCTATTCTATATGATGATTCCTTCTCTCTTCACAGATCGGGAAAGTTCCAGATAATTCACTTGAGGCAAGGCCACAAGGAAGAATGTCAGCCAACAGATATATGAACTTCTTTTTTGTTTGTTTCTACTCCAAAAACTGAATTTAATTCAATGAGTTCTTTGCTGGATCCCAAGGAACACAGGTTAGTGTATTTTAAAAGGAGAAAATTTTTATCCTCATCTTCAAGAACTTGGATCCTTATTTCTGAAGCTCCTGAAACTTTGCATCAAAATTGCATCAAGTTTCTACATGAATTAGGAGTTATGAAGCTACATGTGAAATCTCAAGATTGGTTTGTATTAATGGAACTAATTCTGTTTGCAATTTTATTCATACAATCAATGTAAGCTCCCAAGTTTCTGTCTCTAATACCCATTCACCTATTTGCAGATCAGCATCATGTATTGAAAATGATGCTTCGATGCCTGACACTCCTATCTTTGAGATTTATTTATGTGAAGTCCCCAAGTACCATGGAGTATCTTCTTCCAATGCTCACTCCAGCTCCACTAATGCAATGGATCCTATCACTGGTACCATGGATTTTGTACGTCCTGTTCTGGATAACACTAGCTCCAAAATATTTCAAAAGGATTTTTTATGTTCTATAGACACCGATAACTACTCGAATTATTTCTTGAGTTCTCGAAGTTATGAAAATGACCTGAATAACTCTACGAGTATGACACACAATAATTCAACCTCCAGAAATTCTATGCTTGATCTCCACACTGTCAAGACTGTAAGCAACAATCCTCCAAATGCAACCAACAAACTCTGTGAGATGGACACCTCTAGAGCTAGTACTTCTATCTGTAGTTGTCCTAGCAACATATCTACGTTAGATGAATCAATCCCCATATTTTATGCATGCAATGCCATAGGTCAACATTGTTGTATATGAGTACTGTCACATTTCATTTTTTTTAAATAATTTTTTCCTTGCGTTGGAAGACCGACATTTCCTAAGTGTTAGAAGACAGACGTTACTTTTTTTAAATAATATTTTCCTTACGTCAGAAGACCGACGTTTCTTAAGCGTCGGAAGACCGACGTTACGTTTTTAAATATTTTTTTCCCTGCGTCTAAAGACCGACGTTTCTTTGCATCGGAAGACTGACAGTTCATCTTTAAATCTTTTTTGCTGTTTCATTGGAAGAGCGACGAGTTAAACGTCGGTAGAGGTAATGTCATAATTGCGAAGCATATGTTTTGTTGAAAGACTGATGCTTTGGAAAATGTTGGAAGAGCGATGCATATGGTTCGTCGGAAGACCGACGCTTTGGAAAACGTCGAAAGACCGACGAAGTGCAAGATGTCGGAAGAGCGATGGTTTGGAAAATGTCGAAAGAGCGATGGTTGTTTGGAAATTTTGTAAAAACCTTCTCTCTTCCAACACATTATTGAAGTTTCAAAATTGCGACGTAATGGCTAACCACGTTTTGCTCGACCTCAAACTGTCACTCTTGCGACGCAGATGTGTCGGAATAGTGATGAAGTGGCTGTTGAAAATTGAGCCAAATTTACTAGTGTTTAGATGTGTCAACTTTAATTCCATTTACTTAAATGTAATGTCCTAAAACAATCCCTTCAGTAAACATCATAAAGCATTTTTCATGACTTAATGAAAGATTTTCTTCTTTGCATGTTTTAATAATATTTTCCAAATTCTCTAAATATTCTTCAAATGAGTTCCCATAAACTATAAAATCATCCATATATACCTCTACACAATCATGTATTAGATCAGAAAAAATTCCTAGTACTTCCCTTTGGAATGTTGCAGGTGCATTGCACAAACCAAAAGGAAGTACTTGGTAGGCATAAGTTCCCCATGGATAGGTGAATTTAGTTTTATCTTGGTCTTCAGGTGCTACTTGGATCTAGTTGTAACCACTAAAACCATCCAAGAATGAGAAATACTTCGTACCTGCTAATGTATCCAATACTTGATCTATAAAAGGTAAAGGAAAATGATATTTTAGGGTAGCTTTATTAAACTCTGTATAGAGAATGAATACCATCCACTTACCATTGCTTTTGGGTATAATCACTAAGGGAGAAACCCACTAATTGTCTGAAATTGGGTAAATGAAGTTTACATTCAAAATTTTTTGCAATTCTTCTTTCATAGTTTCCCTAAGATTCGGATTCATCCTTCTTTGATGTTGGCTGATAGGTTTACAATTTTCCTCAATGTAGATGTGAAGCATAAAAGTCTTAAGACTAGTTCCTTTCATATCAGCGTATTCACATGCATATGCAGAAGAATGTTGTTGTAATATTTTGATTAAATTTTCCTGTTGTAGTCTTTCCATGTTTTTGTTTATGTTCAAATATTTTCTCGGGAATATTTCAACTCTAGAGTTAACAAAGTCTTCCATAGAGTATAGAGACATCTGCCTGGATGAAAAATATTCAATATTTCATTGTTCTTGAAATTTATCATGTTCATATTCTGAAGATGATTCAAATTTTTCTATTGAATTTAAGATTTGACTATCTTCACTAATTCTTGAAATAGTAAATAGAGCTTCTATAGCATTGTCATCATCAATCCATTCTTCATCTTCTAATTCTATGATTGTTTTGCTAGAGGATATAGAGTGAATTTCTTTGTTGAGTTACCATCAGAGATGTAAATGTCACCAGATATACAGCCAATGAAAGCATCAGTTGTTGCCAACCAAGGTCTTCCTAATATTAGTGGACATCCTCGTAGATTGTTCTTGGGAGTTAAAATCATAAAATCGATAGGATACACCCAAGAGTATAAGGATACTGAGATATCTTATAATACACCATCTGGATTGATTACAAATATGTCTGCTAATTGTAGTAATGTAGGTGTATACAGAAGCTGCTCCTAAATCGATCAATGTATTTAGAATTTCAACACCATTGATATGTGTTTTTACAATTGGACATCCTGGATCTAAATATTTTTTTATGACAATTTTTCCCATCATTATGTCTGCATTTTTTCCTACTAGTTGAATTCTATTATTTCTTTTGTTTTTCTTCATGGTTTCTTCATACTCAACTACTTTATTGTTTTGGCTAGAATTGGAATCTCTTTAATGGCCTATAGAAAAGTAATTTTGATACAAACATTTTTCAATTCATATAGAAAATCATAATTGTGCAATATGATATGTTTTTCTACCCCTCTATGAACTTGTAATGTTTCAGGAAAATGAGGGTTATAAATAGATATTGATGGTTGCTCTATGACAGGAGTTGAGTTTACTGGTTAATTTTTTTTTTCATTTTCAGAATTCTGGTTTTGAAGAGATGTTCCTTCTTCAAAACTTTATTTGGTTGTAGAGAATATTCCTCAAAACTATCTTGTTCTTGAATAACTACAGAAGGCTTTTTCCTCTCTAGTATTATACCAAATCTAAGGTGAACATCATTAAGATCTAGTGGAGTAATCATGTAAGTTGGAAATTTTTGTCCTTCTATAATGTAGGCATTTTGAGAATTTTTTTTATTGGGGTTTGGAAATGGTTGGGTAGGTAGTTGATTCGGTCTTTGTGGAAATGGTAATGAAAGTTGTGGATTTTGGTTTTGGAGTTGGGGTTGTTGATTTTGTTGAGGAGTTTGTTGGGGAGGATAGTTTGGATAAGATGGAGGATATTGGTAGTATTGAGAGTATCTACCATAGGGATTTTTCATTCCTTGTGCCCAATATTGAGGTTGGGAGCAAGGTTGCTGTCAGGAATTCAAATTATTTGATGGGGGATGAGTATACATTTGGTTGTTAAAATTTTTCAGTTTGTGGCCCCTTCCATGGTATTCTAGGGACAAAGCAAAGATTTTATGTTCGATTTGAAGTTGCGTATTCTTGAAAAACAACGTTAAGTCTTGGAATTGAAGGGCAACATTTAGTTTCATGATTTTCTGAGCAAATCACACACGTCTCTATAACTTTTGCATCAAGAGGGAATTCTCTTAAAGCATGCTTCTTTCTGCATTTAGGACAGAATATAGCTAAGGCATCAGTCTCAAATTTCTTCTTGTTTTATAATTTAAGGGTGTCCATCTCTTCACTAAGACTCCCTAAAATATATGTTTTAAATTCATCAAATATTTCCAATTTCTACCCTACTTACTGTTCCAGTTGCATATTTATTCACTCTAGCAAGAGAAGGATCTCTTGGATTTTTCCAATTTTTTTATTTCCCCCCTTGAGAGATGAATACATAATTCAAAAGTGCCAGCTAATGGGATTTGAGAGATATCTCCCTTCTCCATCATGTTCAGAATATCTATCCACTCATCTCTAATGGATTTTAACAAAAGGTATTTTAGAGTATCTCGATCTAAATTAACAATTTTAACTATTTTTACGTTATAATTGAATCTTTCAATTAAATCCTTCAAATTTTCATCCTCTCTCTGCATCATTTGAATACGTCATCCTTATGATTAATGAGTATGCAATAATCCAGATATATTTCTAAAAATTCTCTTTTCATCTCATTCCATGTCCTAATAGACTGTGTCACTAAACCCATGAACCATTTTAAATCTTCTCCTTTCAGTGTTGAAGGAAATAGATTAATTTTTTTATAGTCTTATAAGTAATCATAATATCTACACAAAACTTCAAATTCAAAAAAAAATGTTTCAGGATCTTCACTCTTTAATCCATGGAAATTTGGAAGAATATAAGGTGAGATAGTTTTCATTGTGTCATTTGTATCCACATCAATTATAGGAAATCCAAAAGAATTATCATTTGCCATATTTCCTCTTCTACCTCCTCCTTTTTTCCCTCTACCTCGTCCTCCACCTCTTCCTCCAAACAATAAATTTTATCCATTTAGAATTTCTCCTTCTCCTTCTCCTCCTTCTCCTATTCTTGCAATTATATATTCCTCAGAGCTAATATAAGGTTCTATCTGAAAAGTTAATTTCTCTTCCTCTGGTTCTTCTATCAATGGGATATTGAAGAAAGGTTCTTCTTCTTCTTCTCCACTAGGAATTTCTAACTCTTTAGCTAAAATGTGTTCCCCTGTAGAGGTGAAAAAGGTTACTCCTTCAATTGGAGATCTAGGATCTTCTTCCTCTAATACTGCCTCAGTGGATGAAGTAGGAGATCCTCCTAATTGGATTTATGACCTTAAGACTTCAGGAATTCTATGTCCAGTTAGGTATGAAATATGAGTTTCAGATGTTGGTGTATCACTACATGGTCTAGGTGGAGTGAGTGGTGTTGTTGGAATTAAAATTCTTCCTGTAGCTATGAAGCTACCCCTAGAATATTTTTCTCTACGCATATCATTTTTTTAAGATGTAAGAAATGAGGTTACCTAATTACACTTCCCCGGCAACAGTGCCAAAAGTTTTAGTAAATTTAATGTCTTAAATTGTTCAACATAATTTATCAACCGAGGTTTTTAATCTGATGAAGTGTGGTGCACTATATGTGCTTAGTTAACCTTATTCTTACTTCATTGTATGTATTTTTTATGTTGTTTTGGGGGATTTTGTTCTTTATGTCTAAATTTTAATTTGAAGAAATGAAAACTATGAAATGAATCAACTAAATCTAGTGAAATTTAGATTTGTAAAACTAATTTTGAAAGAAGGAAGAAAAGGAAGTGTTTTTGAACTTTTCTAATTTGCATAAAAGCGAATGAAACTTTTAAATGGTTAGAATCTGATCTAAAAAAAAAAGTACCTATTCTAATGACTTTGAAAATTAAAGTTAATCCTACTCCATGGATTGAAATATCAATCTTATGACTAAAAATTGAAATTGCAATGCTATTCTAGATGAAATAGGATTCAAAGGAAAAAACAACTAATGTATGATCAATTACCCTAGCATTCAATATGGAAGTATGGCATAGTCACCCTCTTCACGTGATGTACAAGCAACTGATTACACTTTAGTTTTGAAAATTAAATCTTGGAAAGCATTTAATAACATGTAAGGAAAAAATCAATTACTATATAGGTTAAACACTCAAGCATCTAATTTGGAAGTATAACAAACTTACCTTCTTGGTATGATTTACACATAGGGGCTTCACTCAATGAACCTCTAATATATCACATGCGATCATAGCATATTAAAATTTCCCATAATTTGAGTACATATTGGAAAATACCTCTAAAAAACACACTATTTAACCCCCTACCAAAATAAACCCAATACACCTTCCCAATTTGAAAATCCCCTACTTTCACTATATATTGTAGGTATCCATCTTTTCATTAACATTTTTTATACCCCTTTATATTTTTTCATTAACTTTGACATCCGTTTTTTATGCCTACCAATATAAAAACCCTTTACCCCCTATATATTCCCTAATATATTATGTCATTTTTTCCTCATTATATATCCCACAATATGAACCCACGTGTTATGGTATTACTCCTGCAGTGAATACCCTTTGGATTTACAAGCATTCAATTATAAATCTAAATGAGGATCTTAATCTAGGAAAAGAGTTTAAAAACATGTAAAGGAAAAAATCAATTATTGCATAGGTTAAACACTCGAGCACCCAATTTGGAAGTATGAAAAGTCACCTTCTTGGCCTAATCTTTAGGAGCATCCAATTACACAATTAACTGAGGATATGATCTAAAAAAGCAATGTAAGAACATTAATGGAAACCAAACAACTGTGAGCTTTATTGCTTCAAGCATAATCCAATTGGAAAATAGATGAATCTACCTTCTTGAGATGTTCTTGGAAAGAAAAGATTACATAGACATTCTAACATTGATGCTAAGAAAACGTTCATAATTTGAATCTACGATATTGATCTAAAATCTGCAACATGATATTAATCTATTTGTGAATTGACAAAACAGAGAAAAAAATTAATCTAAAGTAACTAATGAAAAACCTCCTCCTGTGCAAGGGCCCTCTGCAACAGAATAGGTCGAGATCCTAGCTGACTACGTGCACATTAGGCAGAATCTAGACCCACGAACACGATCCTTGTATTATGGAAAATAAAAGAGCTTAAATCATACACAGGGTTTTCATAAATTAAGGACTCTCTATAGTCTTTTCATAACCGGTACTTTAACAAAATAAAATGTAACTGTGAGGAGCTAATCACTGAAACATAGAATTAAATTTTAACTAGTTAACTCTTGATTTTCTATGTTAGAGAAAATAAAGAGTTTTTCACTCTCGGATTACATCCTTTGACTGGACGTTGACCACGATCACAAGCACCTTTTTCTGTCAATTTTTACCAAGTGGATAGGATGAAATCCATATGTGGATCATTCTGGATATTCCCATGTGGCTCATTCCTTTATTTTCTCCTCAGAACCTATCAAACCATAAAAGTATCTGCAGAAACAACAATTAGTTGTAGAATAGGTTGTGTTTTGTAGCTGAGTTACAAAAATCCATTCAAATAACAAGAACATCAGAATATAACATAGAAACCATTCAAATTCATTCCTTGAGATAAAACATGACATTTATCATTTATTGGAGTGTATGGAATTACGAAAAGGTAAGGAAAAGTGATGAGAAAGGATGTCAGAGAAAGAAAAATTCTAAGGTTCAATAATTGAAAATACAGTAAAGGTCATAAGTGTGCTGAAAAGAAATTATTTTACATAGATTGTGAAGTGGAGGAAGAAAAAGAACAAGAAACTTCAAAATAAGAGGATATACACTAGGAACCAACCTTAGAAGAAGAAGAAATTAGTCTGACCATATCGTGTAATGCATTGGAAGGAATTACCACTCCTCAAACACTCAAGGTAAAAGGAAATATCAAGAAGAAAAAGGTAATAGTGTTGATTGATTCGGGTAGTACAAATAATTTTATTCATTGTAAGGTAGCCAAGGAATTGAATTATTTCCTATACGCAGCACCAGAATGTCAAGTTATGGTTGCAAATGGAGGAACTATAAATTACTCTAGAAAATGCCATAATCTCAAGCTAACCATGGGGGAATATGTATTGAATAGACCAATGCTTTCTATTCCAATGGGAGGTGTTGATGTTGTACTAGGAGTAAAATGGTTACAATCTTTGGGGACGATAGCTTTTAATTTTCAAGAAATTTTCTTGAATTTTTTTTCGGAAGGAAAGGAAGTTGAATTATGGGGTATCATAGGGATGCCCAGAAAGATAATAATCTCTAATGTCATGAAAAAGCTTTTGAATAAAGAACAACGAGGCATAATTGCACAATTATGCTCACTAGATGTTCCAACATCAAAATCATCTATTTCTCTAGATCTCCAAAAAGTCTTGGACAATCATTCCAAGGTGTTTGAAATTCCCAAAGGACTCCCACATATTCGTGATCAAAATCATGATAGTCATTCGATTCCAGGAAGTGTTCCTCAAAACATTAGGCCTTACATATATCCTTATGTCCAAAAGAGAGAAATTGAATGTATGATTGCAGAAATGTTAAAGGCTAATATAATTCAACCAAGTCAAAGTTATTTCTCTGCTCCAACAGTATTGGTGCACAAGAATGATGGATCATGACGCATATGTCTGGATTATAGGGATCTTAATAAGCTCACTATTAATATAAATTTCCCATTCCTATGATTGATGAATTATTGGATGAATTAAATGGAGCAATTTATTTTACAAAGTTAGATCTTCGTTTAGGATATCATCAAAGTAGAATAAAAACTAAAGATATTCTGAAAAAAACATTTCAAACTCATGAGGGTCATTATGAATTTTTGGTCATGCCTTTTGTCCTTACGAATGCACCTTCTACATTTCAAGAGTTGATGAATTCCATTTTTAAACCCTTCCTTAGAAAATTTGTGCTAGTATTTTTTGATGATATACTAATCTACAATAGGTCTTGGAAGGATCATGTTCAACATGTTGACAGGGTGCTCAAACTATTGGAGGAAAAATAATTAGATGCAAAAACATCCAAATGTTTCTTTGGAGAATAAGAGGTGGAATATCTGGGTCATATTGTATCCCACGAGGGTGTTAAGGTATAGCCTAACAAAATTAAAGCCATTAAGGAATGGAAAGTACCCACAAACATAAAGTAGTTGCGAGGATTTTTCAGGTTAACAGAGTATTATCACAAGTTTGTTAAGAATTATAGGAGAATAGCAACACCTCTAACAACATTATTGAAGAAATATGCATTTTCATGGACTCCTAAAGCAACTAAGGACTTTGAACATATTAAAGAGGCAATTTTCCTAGCACCAATCTTAGTTATGCCAGACTTCACAAAAACCTTTATTGTGGAATGTGATGCCTCAGGAAATCGAATTGGTTTTTTTTTAATGCAATAAGGAAGACCCATTTCTTTTGGAAGTCGTCCAATCAAAGGAAGGTATTTACAGAAAGCTATTTATGAGAAGGAAATGTTGGCAATACTACATTAACTAAAGAAATGTCGACCTTACCTAATGGGAAGACACTTCAAGGTAAAAATAGATCATGATAGTCTTAAACACTTTTTGGAACAAATAATATCTTTAGAAGAGAAGAAAAAATGTATCACAAAGATGTTGGGTTATGACTTTGAAATCATCTACAAAAAACGGAAGCTAAAAGTTGTTGCAGATGCACTCTCAATAAAGGATGAAGAGGTGGAAGCATTTCTTTGTGCCATTTTTATTATCCAACCAGATTGGATAATCGAAGCAAGGGATGAATGGAAGAAGGACAAAGAAGTGTGGACACTCATTCAAAAGTTGCAACAATATCCTAGTACATCAGATACATTTAGTTGGAAAAATGATTCCTTATGGTACAAATATCTCTTATATATTTGTAATAATTCCCAACTAAAAAAAAATATTCTTTTGGAATTTCACACTTCTCCTTTAGGAGGACACTTGGGATTTTTAAAAACTTACCACAGGGTGAAGAAAGAATTTTTTTGGTATGGCCTTAAAAATAATATTCAAAAGTTTGTGGTGGAATGTTTGGTTTTCCAGAAAAATAAGGTTGAGACAATTAAGACCCCGGGTCTTCTACAACCTTTATCCATTCCAAGTCAACGTTGGGAGGATATTTCAATGGATTTTATCACAAGTTTACCTAAGTCCGAAGGAAATAGTGTCATCATGGTAGTAGTTGATAGACTTACCAAGTATGCACACTTTTGTGTATTATCTCATCCATTTAAAGCAAGTACAGTTGCTACTGCATTTATGGAAACAATTAAAATCTACATGGAAACCCAAATATTATTGTAAGTGACAGAGATCCCATTTTTACTAGAAATTTATGGATGAAATTATTTTCTTGTTTGGGTAGTCAACTAGCTCATATCTCATCTTATCATCCTAAATGCCATGGTAAAACTGAGATAGTCAATAAATGTTTGGAAGGATGTCTTTGTTGTTTTGTATATGATAAGCAAACAAAATGGGTCAAGTGGTCACCTCTCGCTGAATGGTGGTATAACACTTCCTTCCATAATGCAGCAAAAATAACCCCATTTATGGCACTTTATGGATGTCATCCACCATCCATCACATCATCTTTAAGAGAAAATTCAAAGGTTCAAGCAGTGGAATATCACATCGAACATCAACAAGAAGTTATCCAACTCTTAAAGTATAACCTAAATTTGGCACAAAATCGAATGAAACAACAGGCATATCAACATCTCGGAGAGAGAAGTTTTGATGTAGGAGACTGGGTATTTTTATAGCTACAACCATACAAACAAATTTCCCTCAAGCAAGCGAAGAAGGATAATAAATTATTACCAAAGTACTATGGTCCTTACAAGGTGTTGGAAAATATTGGTACTATGGAATACAAATTGGAGCTTCCTGCTTCTTTGCGAGTGCGTCTAGTTTTCCATGTTTCATGCGTAAAGAAGGTTATAGGTGAAGAACTTCCTGTTCAAACATTATTGTGAGAACTTAATGAGGAAGGAAAAATCGTATTGGAACCTAATGCAGTCACAGAAACAAGAACTCGAAAGCTAAGAAATCGATCAATTTTAGAGTATCTCATCAAGTGGAAGAACTTACCCACTGAAGATTCTACATGGGAGGATGATAATTTTATACAAAAGGATATAGAGCTACTCAAGCATTGAGGAAAACACTTTTTTGAAGGAGATGATCATGTTAGGTCCCTATATTACTAGTGTAGTCCCTTATTGTTGTTAGTGTAACCCCCTTATTGTTATTGTTGTACCCCTGTAACCCCAATATTGTTATTATTGTACCCTTACATTATTATTGTTAGGTCGTCTAGGATTATATTGTGACCCCATGGAATCCTATATACATAAGGAGGTTTTCTAATTTGTATCATCTAAGAAATTTTCATTTATGTAATGTAAAGGAGGTTTCCCCCTCGAAGTGGCTTATTTATAAGGCGTTGATCTCTCTTTTATTCTATTTTTAGAGATGGTTTCATAACAATTTTTTCAGCAAGAAGCAGTTGTTTGATTGTTTTTAAAAAATTCCAATTAAGCGCCCTAACTATTATTTTTCTCTTAACTATTAAATATTAGTCATAGGGACTAAAAATATTCAATCATATAACTTTCCATATAATGGTGTAGACTTGTACAAAGTGGCAGCCTGGGGAGTTTTTTTCAAAGAGGAAAGTCGTATTGATTTTATTCATGATTGGGCAAGGAATTATCATACTATGGTGAACATGACATTGAGCCAAACCACTAAAACTAGAGTCTGGAAGGACTCATGAGAAAATAGACTAATCCATGAAATATAAATCCTCTTTTGGAGAACCCTAAGGGGAATAAGCTTCCCCATTAAACCATCAAGAAATTTTTCAGCAAGGAGTTGCTTGAATATTTTTAAAGCATGCCCATTAAGCACCATAGCTATTATTTTTATCTTAACTATTAAATATTATTCCTGGGGCCTAAAAATATTTAATCGTCTAAAATTTGATCCAATCGTGTAGACTTGTACAAAGTGGGAGCTATGAGAGTTGTTTTCAAAGAGGAACGCCTTACAACATAAATACTGATTCAATATAATAATATCCTTTGAAAAATTTCAATCAAAATAATTCTTGAATTAATTTTTATTAGATATTCAATTGTTTTCTCCATAACATTTAATATCTCAATTTAGTGGTGGAAGGTTTGACTTGTCAATTTCTTCTAACCGTATTGTGTAGACTAAAGTGTAATTAAGATATGTCTAATTTGGAACAAGTTTAAAAAAAAATTAATTTAGTTATCAATAATTATTAGGTGGATGTTAGGGTTTAACCACCATGGAATACTTTAAAATATTCTTAATAGTAGTGATCGAAGGTTGGGATTTATCTCAAAAATAGTTATATCAGTTCTCATATTTTAATTAAATTGATTAATTAAAAAATTGTCATATGGTGTTGGCCCATAGTGTTGTACCAAAATTTCTTCACATATTAAGAGTCTCCATGGCAAAGTGGAGGTGATTATACATGGTTAAGAGGATGCCTACATGTTTTTTAAATGTATATATATGTTTAACTCATATATTAATTATTTTTATAAATAATGACGATAAATATTTTGATTACTATCAGTATTTATAATCCGTTAAATTTACATGGTTATGTTGATAATTTTTATGTTTTTTTTTTTTAATTTTAATTTGAAATGTATCATCATATAAATGTTTTGATGCTTATAAAATTTTAACAAAAAAATAATCTATGCGGTTTCACTGTTTAAATCGATCTAAATAAATCCAATAAATATGTAATTAAAATTAAATTGTTCATAATGATTAACCGTACTTGAGTAGAAGAGAATAAAATTGTAATAGTAATGGTGAATCTATGCATTGTAGGCTCTCCACTGTTAGAATGGTGAACACAGTTCTAACAAATATTAACTATTATGCTATGTTACTTAACATTTGTTTCAGAGTTGATATTTACTATGAATGGACATATTTTCATTGCATGAGTGTTGAAAGCATTGGTATTTAAGTGTGGCGTCACCTATATATATAGAGAGATATGTGGGCACTTGTATTAGAACAACTGGTAAACCACCTCGAGGTGTTGTATCACTTATATGAAGGAATACCCCATATATGAATCAACAATATCCCTGAGTGAGTGGTTGATGTAGGATTTCATATGATCAAACATGGTTTCGGATTGGTTTAACACAAGATCCATTTTGGAAATTATGGGAACTTAATGTTTGTGGTGTTTTGCAACATTTTATTTTTCAACTAGATGTGACTGCTAAAAAAGGTCAAGTTAATTTGACTTATCTTACCATATTTAGTATCTTTAAACCCTTATCTCGACCTCTAAACATAACATTTTTTTTTCCAATTTGTTGTGTTGCTATGTGAGATGATATGTCAACCTGATTACTTATGAGGATATATTTTTGTGGCCCATACATACTTATTAAAAATATAGAAGAGATAGCCTTATCATAGATAGATCTTAATGAATTACTTGCAAAGAAGAAAAAGAGACAATATTGTTTTAAAGGAAATTAAATAGTAATGAATATTGAATAAGCCATCATACTGTCTCCGTATGAATGATATTCATTGAATTTGTGTGATTTACATGAGTTGTTCCAAATGGTCCAAATAGATCATATGCTTGAAATATTTTTTGTTTTGGATTCTTCACAGTAGGTTACCAGTAGGGGCACCCATTTCCTATGATTTCATTGGCCAACTTTTTCTTATTTAATGATATCCAGAGATAGGATTTTTCTTGATAAGGGACAATGAATTTTTTTCACAAATGGGTCGATTTGCAAAATATTGTCTTGAAATTTTTTTGTTAGCATCCTCTGGGATTTGGCCAAACATAGTTGTTAGAGATGAAAAAATTCATTTATGATTTTCGTTCTAATTTTCATACCTCTCGATTAGATTTGTAGTTTTCCATAATTCTTTAACCATGATTCAAATCAATGAACTATAAATTGCATGGACTCTTGACACTATATTAAAAATAGGAGTACCCCTATCGTATGATTCAATTGACCAAAAATTGTTTTACTCGATGATATTTTGAGCTAGGTTTTTTGTTGGTAAAGGATAGTGCCATTTCTGCATAAAGGGTTCAATTTTGTGATAAATTGGCTCGAGAAATTGTACAAAATGTGCTCACATGGGCCTTGGGAAAACAAACTTACTATGTGAAGGTATTTGCAATGATATTTCTTTTCAGTTAGTAATTTTTTTTTAAGACTCAAATGTTTTTCATGATTGCTTCTCTAGTTATGGATGTCGTTTCATGCCATACTTTTCATGGGTAACTATCACATAAAACTGATCTAAATGAATAGGTGGAGCCAATACAATTATGGTATCCTATATTACCATAAGGCTCGATTTCTTTTTTTTCCAAATTCAATATTTATTTGTTAAATAAATAAATTATATATTGAATAGGTGACATCCATCGAAGATTTATACACAATCACAAACTTTCATGCACAAGGAAGTGGAATACATGAGGAAAGGGCATACCACACTCTAGTTAGAAATAAAAAAGATAAACTAGTTCATCTCCTTAGGTTTTAGCATTTGGGATATTACTGTGATAATATATGCGAATTTAGTAAAATTTTATGAGTTATTGAATTATTTAAATTTAACTAAACAAAAACCCATCCACGGATTTGACTCTAAAGGGATATTATTAAAGCATCTGGCTGTAATAAAATACATGAACTTATTTACAAGGATTTATAAAAGTGGAGAAATTTTCATTGGCCCATCCGAAGAAAATGAAGTACCATCGATTCTAAATAAGTGATCATGGAAACAAACACCAACATGGGAGGGAAAACCAAACAAAGAGATAAAAATTCTACCAGTGCTCATCTAACTTCAACACCACAAGCTTGGCTAAGTTTTTTTTCTAGTCATAGGATATGAGACACTTCCTAGATTAGAGGAGATTAATGAAAGGAACTCTCATGGAGGATATGGAGAGGAGCCACCTCATCTAATGACTTTAAAACATTCAAATATTACTAGTTCATCCAAGAGTAAGATTTCTAGCAGGAAATGGTATCAAGATGCAAACGAACCTGATGACATGGAACATGACAATACTATAATTCTTGATTTGGTTCCAACGTGTATGGCTAAAACCTAGAGAATGATAGAGGAAATAATTGCTGAGGAACTGGTGACATTTAAGGACCAACCCTTGACTAAACAAAATACCGAATAAGATATGTCAAGAAATAAATTGTGATTTGAAAAGTTTAATGTTGGAAATAAGAAGGGTACTAGCCAATGGAAGTCTAACATTGATGTTTTCGAAGTTGGAGCCAAAATTTTTTTAAACCTACACCATAATGCATGTGAACCTCTCTCACACTCTATTAAAAAATAAGAAACAAAAATTTTAAAGCTTAGGAGGAGGATGCATGAGCTTGAATAAAATATTAATATTGCTCTATTTTTTATGACACCATTGGTTATTCAAGCACCAAAGAACACAACCATTACATTTGCCACACCCCAAACAATTAAGGAAGAAGCACACCTACTAAATGTTGTTAGAACATGTCACAGTTATAATTAATAAGCAACTAGAGATTATTGAAGAAGCATGGGAGATTGCATTACATTTGAGGAACTTATCCGAAAGGATTTGTTCATTTATTGAACATATTAAGAAAGGTATCCAAGATGATCAACAATTTATGATAATTAATTGTCTAATTTTGTGATAACGTTAATACTCTAAGTGAATTATAGAGAATCCAACGAAGCCTTCCATGTATGAAAAGGATAAAGAAAAATAAAGTTGGATGATGTTCTAGAATAAAAATGTTAGAAGATTACATTTCCAAGTGTTTAAGTATTGATGATCGAAGGAGTACCACCTTTCTCAATTCTATTAAAGTTGTCGAAGACCTTCAAGGCCATGAATAATTAAATATTCCATGATGGTTCCCTCTATAATGTAAAAATAAGAATTATAAATTATTAAAACATCATTGGGTTCTGAGTCTGAAAGCTTAACAAATTTTTTTGGAGGCCCATATTAAAAAGTTGTTTGTTTGGAGGCCCAGATTTTATATCGCTGAGGAAGTACAATCAGATGCACAAGAAATCAAGGAATAAAACTTTGAGTTATGAGTGAAGTAAGACATAACTATTCCTCCAATGAAAGAGTATATTGAAGAATGGCTACACCAATCATTGCAAGAAATAATTAATCCTTAATAAATTCCCAAGAAATTAAGATAATGATATTTCTTATAGCCATATAAATCATATCTTTCTTTATTATCCAATGGGATTCTCATTCCACATTTCAACCCTTTTATGATTTTGTGAGTGATTTTTCTTTTATTTTAAGAAATTCTCTTCTATCGTATGAGTCTTAAATCTATTAGAAAATTTAAAGTGGCATCAATTATAACTTATTTTATTAACCTTTATACTTGATTCTGAATCTTAGTTATATTATTTTTGTTATTTAATTATATTTTTTCATCAAATAATGCCAAGAAATTGCAACAACAAAATAGGGCACAAATATAGGTTCTCAATGAGGGAAAAACCCCTCCAAGGGGAAAACCCAGAAAATATTCTCTTCTTATAATATGCTTCAAAGGAAATAAAAATACCAATCCATGCACTAAGTTCTCCTCCTATTACCAATTCATCCCTCCCTCGGATCCTTCTTGAATCTGCACCAAACTTCTCTTCCTGGAAACTTCAACCTTCCAGTTACAACACTGGTACTCGACCTGAAAATTCGACCCAGCTACGTCATCCCAACAACTGTTGTAGAAAAAATAATATATATTTATTTTTGTACCTTCATGGAGAAAAAAAAATTCCCCAAGGCCAACTAGGCAAAGAGAAGGATTTCGCGCCATCCAATAATTTTTTCTTGCAATTCTTCTCCCAGCAACAACTTGGTTCCATAGTAATTTGGACCTTTAACTTTGTCCTCTTTCCGGTTTTAGAAACCCTAGCTTCTTTGCACGTGTGAGAGAGATAGGGCCTAGAAAATAAAAATTTCGTCCTCCCAGCTTCACCTATACTTTCTCTCTTTTTATCCCAACTTCCCAGCTATATCTCAAACTCTTTACTTGATAGATCAAACTCTTTGAGTGGGTGTGTTCAAATGAAGTTGAACTTCTTCCTTTTATATCCTTCTCAAGGGGCCAGATTCCCTAATTTATGCCAACTTGAGGATCCCAGGGCCAACTTGTACTGTTGGAGATTCTAGGACTTTCTCGACTAAATAATGTATTTTTTTACAATTAAAAATTACTTGGAAGGGTCTTATAAACATGATGTTGACTCCTTTGACTCATGACAATAAATCCTAAGACATAAAAAACCCTAGAATCACGAATAACATGTTTTTACCTAAAATAATATCATTATTGGGCATAAAACCCATGCTTTAATAATAATATTTTCCTTTCTTCTTTTCTTGTTTGTTACATAGGATGCATATTGAAATGAGTACAACAATTATGAAGACCAAAACTAGTTACATTACTCAACACTCCATATTAACAAGGGACCTATTCATAATTGTACAATCAGTACAACATCACATCTCAAACTCAAGAGTTCTCAAGAAGAGTCAAATTCATAAGCCATACTATAAGAATCATCATCATGACCAGAATTTTCCCTCAGGATTAACTGGACAATATCTTCTTTAATTTAAGAGAATTATGCAGGGAGGATTTATATGTGATACCACAATACCTATCTAAGATAAATACCCCATACTGATGTCCACAAGGTATATATTTCTATAATTATTCTTATCCTGGATATATATCCTTGAGTCCTAAAATAATATTTGTCCTCTTTGACCACACTTTTCTTATATTCCTATCCTATCCTCAAAGAGTGTTGGTTCCTGGGATTACTACCTCCCTTAGATTCAAATCTTCAAGGAGTATTATTCCCCTTCCATTTTCCTGGATGGCCTTTCCTTAAGGAAATCATAGATTCTTATCCAATCATCATGAATTCTCTCTTCATAAACTGAAGATAATAATGCACATGTGATATCAAATATCACTCCCTCTCAAACATAGAGGAAATCCTTATTCTCCCTTACTCTTGAGAATAACTCCTTAAGGAGACTCCTTTTCTCCCTCTCAAAACCAAAGGGGATTCCAGACTTCCATTTACACTTGGGAAGTCAACAACTTATATATTATTTGCATTAAAGTATCGACTTCTAGTTCTCCATAGCTACATGACTACCTCTTTTGTTCACATCTCTTATATTGAGCCTTATTTATTTCGAGGTATCATGGAGGCCTCTCTTCTCTAGAGATAGGATCTAGGCATTCTCTCTTGTTCATAAATTTCTTCTTCAATATGAATACACTAAATTGAACATTCCCACACTTCTATATTATCATAGATTTATCAAGAAAGAAATTTTCTTTGACCTTCAAGTTATCTCCTTCTACAACTACCTCTTAAATTCCAAGACAGTCTCATCTTGACTTCATAGTTTCCAAGTACTAGATATTGAACTTCCCTCAATAATAATCAAGTTTATCTTACCTCAACTGTCATCCTGTATTCATACAACATTCTCTCAGGTAGCCAAAAAAAAATGTTAACGAGATAACAAAACCATAAATGAAATGAACTTACCTGACCATGATGAGCTTCTCATATCATCAACATCTTCCTCGACCATCTCTACTTGAACTTTCCTTCTTGTATCAAAGTTCCCAAGGATCGATCTTGATTACCAAGTTACAAATTTTCTTTTATATATTATATCAAAATTTAAAATTATCATATACATATTCTAGAGAAAGTCCCAATTTATTTATACATAGTATGTCAAATCCTATACTTTTTTAGCATCATAAATACTTAAGAATAATTTTCATAACCAACTTTCATTCACCAGATTCTTATATAAGAATATTTGTCCAAATTTAAATATACATTATTATTCTTTCATGCAATCATCTAGCTATCCATACAAAACGTTTTGCATCGTGACCCATTGCAACCTTTAATCCCTTTACCATCATGTTTCCACATTACATAGAATACATACCATTCCTGTCATAATGATTTTAACATGGAATTCGTAATATAATGTTCCTTCCCGAATCATAATTATCCCCTTAATAAAGATGAAAACCTATAAGATAATGTTAGATAATATTTGGATGAAAAATACACAAAATAGTGTATCATTCTATCTATATTATTTATAGATAAAACCATTGCTAATATCATATGCTTCTATTGTATTATGCTTATGCATAACATGTCAATTAAAAGAAAAAACATTCATAGAGGACCTAGAAGTGAGAGGACCTATTTTTAGTAGTAAATTTACTTCACCTCTTCCTTCTTTGCCTTCTTTTTAGGTTCTCCCACTGCTTCAGCTACATGAGCTTCACTTTGATAGTTATTTTATTTTTCTATTTTTTTGGACAACCCCTCTTCAACTATCCAAATTCATTGCATCCAAAAAATTTCACCTTGGCCATATCTTTCTTCTTTGACTTTCCAAACTTCCCTTTCTTCATCTTCTTGACTCAAGCTAGAAATGACTGAGATTTCTCATCTTATCCAATGTCATCCTTGACCTAGATCCTTGATTCTTCTAGTATGAATTATTCCCACACCTCATCAAATGGAGTTGAATCTTTATTGGAGTATATAATTGTTGAAAATTTTCTCCATTCCAGTGGTAATGCATTCAACACACATATGGTTACTTCCCCATTCCTGTATTTTTCTAGGTCTTGTGTTGTTTCCTTTGTTGGTTCAATAATTTCTTTGGTAACATATCTATAAATTTTTGTAGATGTTCTATGCTTGATGCAAATTTAATTTTATTACAACAATCACCCAAACAGTTAAGTAAAATGCTGATAGAACATACCAGTGGATCTATAGAAGACAAACCAGAAACAGGAGAATGTGAAGTTGCGTTATGGCAGTCAACAGGATGCTTCAACCAGCAAAGTCTTCTTGATCAGCCAACCCAGAATGTGTCACAACAATCCTCAAATCAGTCACCCAGTCAACTCAAGTCAACTCCAGAAAAGTCAACGTTGTCCAGAAAAGTCAACGCAGGGTAGAAACATCAAAGTCAATGCAACTGCAACTTCGGTCAACCTTTTGACCTCAATTCTTGTGCCAATGTGTACGGCCTCCCAAAATCGAAGACTCCAACAAATTTCAGCCTCTTTGGACCATGCGTTGACCAAAGTCAACGCTGGTCAAACCTTCATGGAAACCCTAGCTGCAGCAATTTCGTCCTTCTCCTTGGCTGTAGTAATTCATCCTTCTTCCCATGTGTGGATCGAAATTTTCCTCCAAGTAGCTCGTACTAGATCAGAAGCGAAGAAGATGTTGTGATGAGTGAGTGTGAAATGCTCTCCAAATTTGACTGTATTTATATACATCATTGAGGTGTGTGACACATCTGTTGGGGGTGTAAAACCTTAAGGCCGCCCTGCACATATAATTTATTATAAATAATAAATTCAAAATAAATGTTCTGCTCATCGGATTAAGATAAATTATATATGAATCTTACACCTCTCTGAAAGAGGAATCCAACAAAAATATCGGTATCTTCATCTGAGCATCAAAACATGGAGTTTGGACCTAGTTGTCCAATTTTAACACTCCCTCTCAACTAGGGAGAACTCCATCCACCAGTGCAATCAAACATCGTGCATCATCTCGTCGTAACTTGCTTTGCTGGCCTCTTTATTTCAGAACAGAAGTGGGTCAGTCACAAAGACATCATCCCCTGGCTGACAAATTCAGCCCAGAGGTCCGAAACCTCTATCAGACTCACAAAGAGTCTCCAACCAACCCAAAGTTGGTTCATCTGACCTGAAGTCAGGCGGAGGTCCGAAACCTCACTATAATTGATCCCAGATCAAGTGGTTGGACCGTGTCATCATAGATAGAGAGTACGGCAATCTCTGATGCGTCCATCAGTATTTGCTACTAGTCTCTAGCTTTTCCCACCTCATTGGCCAAATGAGAGGTACTTCCCATGAGCCCTGAACTCAATGGGTAGGATGCATACGGGGCACAGAAAATGAGAGGTGAACCAACTCAAAATCACAATGGTGGGGTCCAAGCACACCAACAAGGTTTGGAAAGACTAGCCTTGTGTTTGCTCATAGCTCCGAGAAGCTGTCCCCAAAGCCCCCCAGAGCTCCCAGAGCTCATCGTCCAATGGGAACCACATCATAGGGTCGTTCCATGATACCAAGATTCTCATGGAAGGTTAGGAACTTGACCTTCCCCAGGGGCTTAGTGAGAATATCCGTGACCTGTTCATCAGTTCCTATATGATCGAGCCTTACGACGCCTCGCTATACCATATCCCAGATGAAATGATACCTGATATCAATATGCTTGGATCGATTGTGGAACACAGGATTCTCAGTCATGCAAATCCCACTCTGGTTATCACGGAGTATCACGGTGGTATCTAGCACATGTCTAAACAGCTCACTAAAGAGCTTTCGCAACCACACTGCTTCACAACAGGCCATACTCACTGCAATGTATTCGGCCTCAGCAGTGCTCAAAGCCACTGACTTTTGCTTCCTGCTCATCCATGAAATCGAAGTAGAACCAAGATTGAATTAGCATCCCGATGTTCTCTTACGATCCACCACACTACCAGCCCAATCAGCATCAGTATATCCACGGAGTGTCACACTCTCGGCAGTGTATCTCAGCCCATGGTTTATCGTGCCCTGAAGATATCTCAGAAGATTCTTGGCACCAACCCAGTGAAAGTGATGAGACTCAACCATCTGCTCACTGCAAAACATATATCTGGACGGGTGTTCACTAAGAACATCAGAGCCCCTACGAGTTGACGATACTCAGTAGGATTGGCCAATACCGTCCCAGCAGCGTTTCCACTCAACTTCTTGAAGTTGAGTTCCATTGGTGTTGACATAGTCTTCCAGTCCACCGTACCAAATCTTTCCAGAAGTTTCACAATGTATTTTCCTTGAGAAAGGAAAATCTCTCTAGGTATCTGCAAGACCTCCAGGCCTAGGAAGTAGTGCATCGGTCCTAGGTCCTTCATCTCGAACTCAGCAGTGAGCTCCCTCTTGCATTGATGAATGAGAGGGTCAGCACCTGTCAGGAAGAGGTCGTCCACATACAGCACCAAAATGAGAGGCTTCCCTTGTACAACCTTGAAGTAAAGGTTCGGATCAGCATTACTTCGAGTGAAGCCCAGCTTCATCAAGTAACTATCCATCCTCTCGTACCAAGCTCTGGGTGCTTGCTTTAACCCATAGAGGGCTTTCTTCAATCTGCACACATGAGTGTCTCGATCCCGAACTTCAAATCCCAGAGGTTGTTCTACATACACCTCTTCCTTTATTGCACCATGCAGAAAAGCGGTCTTGACATCCATCTGATGAAGACTCCATCCTTGCGTAGCAGCAAGGGCTATGATTGATCGAATGGTGGTATATCGTGCCATAGGTGCAAATATGTCATCATAATCTACTCCTTCCTTTTGAGAGAAGCCACGGGCAACAAATCTTGCCTTGAACTTTTCAGCACTTCCATCAGATCCATGCTTGATCTTGTAGAGCCATTTCGTGGTGACAACTGATTTGTCCTTCGGTCTTGGAACCACATCCCAGACATCATTCTTCATTATGGACTCATATTCTTCGTGCATAGAATCCTTCCAGACTTGATGCTTTACGACTTCCTCAAAAGATCCAGGTTCAGATTGTACAATAGTACTCATGGCAGCCAGATACCCTTGGTATCTACGCGGCTTCTTGCTTTCTCGGAATGTCCCCCTCAGGGCAGCATGTCCCTCAGCATCTTCGAGAGTGTCCCTGAGCCATGATGGTCTCTTTCTCAGTGAAGTAGATGGATCGATTGGTTCCATTGGTCCTTCAACATCAGGCATTGTCTCATCCTGCGGTTCTTCTTGATTTGCAGGCCTTGCTTCATGATTTTCCTGCATTCGAAGACTAGTTTCAGCTCCGTGGAAGCATTCGTCAAAAGTGACATCATGGCATATCTCTCTACTTCCTTGACCGTGTACATAGACTCTATAGGCCTTTAGAAGTTTCGGGGTTGTAGCCCACAAACATTCCTTTCTTCCTAGAAGCATCCAACTTACTTCTTTTTTCTTTTGGCACATGAAAATAAATAGGACATCCAAAATTTCTAAAATGTGAGACGTTAGGTTTCTTACCAGTGAAAACCTCTTCGGGAGTTTTGGAGTCCAGGGCGGAAAGAGGGCATTGGTTTTGAATGTATACAACAGTATTCACAGCTTCTCCCCCCATAAACTTCGGTAGACCCTGGTCACATAGCATGGCATGGGAAGCTTCCACAATGGTCCTGTTCTTTCATTCAGCAAATTCAACACCATTCTCGCTCAGAGTATAGGCATTAAGAGGCCCCTCTAATGCCGCCTTTCTCTCGCAAAAGTCATTGAACTTTAGGGACTAATATTCGCCACTTTTTGTCCTCAAACCCGATCTTCTTCCTGTCATATTTTCCACCAAGGCTTTGAATGTATGGAACCACATGAAAGTCTCATCCTTCTTCTTTAAGAAGTATATCCAGGTTTTGCGAGAGAAGTCATCTATGAATGTCATATAATATGAACATCCTCCCCCCGGGATGTTACTGCGCGATACCGTATAGATCGAATGACAAAGTCATAAAATATCAGATGTCTTTGTGACAATTGAGGGGAAAGGTCCCCTTGTTTGCTTTCCTTCAGCACAACCCTTACATACACCTTCATGATTATTTCCAAAGTTGGGAATCCCTGTCACCACCTTCCTTGCTTCGGGAAGGGCCTTGTAATTAAGGTGTCCAAACCTTCGGTGCCATAGTTCAATTTGTCTGATAGTATCACATGTCATAGCTCCTAGAGGACTTCCTTCAACCTGGTAGAGTGTTCCAACTCTAAAACCAGTCACGATAGCTTCCTTGAGATTCTTCTTCCACATGCGCACTTTTCCATCAATGAATGCCACATTGAAGCCTTTGTCTTCAATCCCCGATATAGACACAAAGGTTCTTCTTCACTGCACATAGAGTACATCTTGCAAATGTAGGACTTGTCCTTGAGAAAAGTGGAGGTCACGCCTCTGGGCCCCTTTCATGGGATATGTGGCATTAGCTCCAAGGATAATTTCCATATTAGTATCCTTCTCAACCATGTCAAAAAGTGCTTCCTTGAACCCAGTGATGCGTCTTGAGGCACCACTATCTATCAGCCAAACATTGATAGTGTCGGGCAGGGATGCAGCAAAGAGGGAAGATACAAGAATGTATTCATTTCTTTTATCAACAACATTTGAATCCTCATACTTGGAGTTTCTAGATCTTTTGAAAGGTTGATTGTTTCCATCAGAGGGAGCCTTCCTCCTTCCTTTGGACCTGTT
Source organism: Pinus albicaulis (assembly GCA_034641835.2). NCBI lineage: Eukaryota > Viridiplantae > Streptophyta > Pinopsida > Pinales > Pinaceae > Pinus > Pinus albicaulis. The sequence goes on from MU968450.1 coordinate 23,046,746, forward strand.
GTTTCTTTGATTTCCATTCCTTCAGTTATTGTTGTTGTCATCACTATCGGGAGAATCCTTTTTGAAAGGACATTATCTGGCATAGTGACCAGGCCTATGACAAGTGAAACAGTTTCCCTTATTTCCTTGGGCCCTTGTTCTTCCTTTGTTCTTAGAACCACCAGAGTTCTTCTTTCTAGAATGAGCAGCATAGGCAGCATTTCTGTCATTTTCATATTCCTTCATTCTTGTCTCTTCTTGCATGCATCTGGACAGTAGCTCGTCAAAGTTAGAAATTGTACTATTATTGAGAATGGTAGTGTTGAATACTTTCCATTCATATGGGAGTCCTCCAAGTGTGGTGAGTACCATCTCACGATCATCTATTGTCTCCCCAATAGCTAGCAGATTGTTCCTAATCTCGGTCAATTTCAGAAAGTATGTTTGGACACACTCATCCCTGCCTTTCTTTAGATTCTTCAATTGATTCTTGAAGAATAACACTTGGTTTACATTGTTTACCTTGAAAATTAGGATCGATTTACCATACATCTCTTTAGATGTACCCGACTCAGAGATGTAGGCCACCAGGCTTTTATGAATGGATTCCCTGATCATCAGCTTTTCTTTGATCTCCCCCTTCTTATACTTGGTTTTAGCAGCAGCAGTAGCATTGGATGGAGATTCTTGTATCTTACCCAGTACATGGTCCATGAGATCATGGTCTTCCAATTTGAGATCTAATATCATCTTCCAGGCATGGAAGTCATCCCTTCGAGTCAGCTTGTCATTCTCCTTGAAGCCATAACTTGTGGAACCCATTTTTCTTAGATGGTGATTGCTATAAGTTAGGGCTTGTCTTCACCTTAGCTCTGATACCATGTAAATTTTTTTAGATGTTCTATGCTTGATGAAACTTTAATTTTATTACAAAAATCACCCAAATAGTTAAGTAAAATGCTGATAGAACATATCAGTGGATCTATAGAAGACAAAACAGAAATAGGAGAATGTGAAGGTGCGTTACGGCGGTCAATAGGATTCTTCAACCAGCAAAGTCTCCTTGATCAGCCAACCCAGAATGTGTCACAACAATCCTTAAATCAGTCACCCAATCAACTCAAGTCAACTCCAGAAAATTCAACGATGTCCAGAAAATTCAACGCAGTGCAGCAACATCAAAGTCAACGCAGCTCCAACTTCGGTCAAAATTTTGACCTCGGTTCTTGTGCCAATGTGTACGGCCTCCCAAAATCGAAGTCTCCAACAAATTTCAGCCTCTTTGGACCATGCGTTGACCAAAGTCAACGCTGGTCAAACATTCGTGGAAACCCTAGCTGCAACAATTTCATCCTTCTCCTTGGCTATAGTAATTCGTCCTTCTTCCCACGTGTGGATCAAAATTTTCCTCCAAGTAGCTCGTACTAGATCAGAAAAGAAGAAGATGTTGTGATGAGCGAGTGTGAAATGCTCTCCAAAGTTGACTATATTTATATACATCATTGAGGTGTGTGACACATCTACTGGGGGTGTAAAACCTTAAGGCCGACCTGCACATATACTTTAATATAAATAATAAATTCAAAATAAATGCTCTGCTCATCGGATTAAGATAAATTTTATATGGATATTACACCTCTCTGAAAGAGGAATCCAACAAAAATATCGGTATATTCATCTAAGCACCACAACATGGATTTTGTACCTAGTTCTCCAATTTTAATATCCCACTACATCTTTCTCTATGAGTATCAAGTCAATCCTCTTCTTCCATGGTATATAGTTTACTGCCACTATGATCTTTTTTCTCTCCTTACAAAAATAACTGACATGAATTGAAGATTGAGCCATTATGAGATAATGTGATACTTAATTGAATAATATATCCAACCTTTATGTCTTCAATATCTTTGGATATTTATTGATGATTCCCTTGAAATATTCTCCCAAGGATTCCTCCACCAATAACTACCAAGATCGATTCTTTGCAAATATAATTCCATTTTATGAGATCAATACCCTCCTTGTGAGATGGATTTAGTTTTGATCTTCTTCAATGTAGAAACTCTATATTAGAAGGGTATTCTATAAAAAATCCTTTAACTATATCCCTTTAAGAGATAATGTTTTTCTTTTAGGCCTTGAGAGCTTCCTATCCCTTAATCAAAAGTTCTTTCTAGAGTCCTTTCAAATGTCTTCCTTCATCACCTTAGCTATGATACCATGTTCAAAAATATAAAGTGGAAGAAATTACAACTTATTTTCTTAACCTTGATACTTGCTTATGAATCTTAGTTGTCTTATTTATGTTCTTTAATTAGATATGTTCATAAAAAAATATTAAGAAATTGCAACAACAAAAGAGGGAATAGATATAGGGTCTCATATAAGGAAAAACCCCTCCAAGGGGAAAAACCAAAAACTCTTCTCTTCATATAATCTAATTCAAATGAAATACAAAATCCTAATCCCTGGAGAAAGTCCTCCTCATAGTACCAAGTTAGCCCTACCTGGGATCCTTCCTAAATCTGCACCAAAATGCTCTTCCTCGCAACTTCGATATACCAAATACAACACTGCTACTCGACCTACAACTCCAAACTAGCTAGTTTTTCCCAAAAAATATTGTATAAACCTTAATATATATTCATATTGAGACCTTCCTGGAGGAAACAAACTCTCCCTAAGGTAAATTAGGTCAAGAGAAGGATTTTCTCTATCCAAAAACTCATTATTGCAATTATGCTCCCAACAACAACTTCACTCCCCAATAATTCAAGCCTGTAAGTTTGGCATCTTTTTTACTACAGAAACCCTAGCCTCTTGACACATGTGAGAGTTATAGCCCAGAAAAAACAAATTTTATCCTCCCAACTTCTCCTAAACCTTTTCTCTTCTTATCCCATCTTCCAAGCTATAGATCAAACTCTTTCCTTGATAGATCAAACTTATTGGGTGAGTGTGTTCAAATGAGGTCAAAATGATTCCTTTTATAACCTTCTCAAGGGGTGAAATTCCCTCCTTTAGGAAAACTTAGGGATCTAAGGGCTGATTTGTACTCTTGGAGATTCACGAACTTTCTATAATAAAAAATAATTCATTTCACAATTAAAAACTGCCCATAAGGGTCTTATAAACATGATTTTGTCTCCTTTGATTCATGACAATAAATCCTAAAACCTAACAAAACCTATAAGGATGAAGAACATGCTTTTACCTAAAAGGCCATCAATAATGAGCATGAAACCCATTCTTTAATAATAATATTTTTCTTTCTTATTTTTTTTTTGTTGCATAGGATACATATTGAAATGAGTACAACAATTATGAAAACTGAAACTAGTTACATTCCTCAACGCTCCCTCTAAACTAGGTGGGTATTCATAATTCTACAATAAGTACAAAATCACATCTCAAATTGAAGAGTTCTCAAGAAGAGTCATATTTATAAGCCATACTGTAAGCATCATCATCATGAAAAACATTGTCCCTCAAGTGTAAATGGACAACATCTTCTTTAACTCGATGGAATTATGATGGGAGGCTTTATGTCTGATACAAAACTACCTCTCTAAGGTACATACCCCATCTATATGTCCACAAGGTATGCCATTTTATAATTATTCTTATCTTGGATCTCTATACCTAAGTCCTCAAAGAATATCATTCATGTTTGGCCACTCTTTTCTTGGATTCCTATCCTATACTCAAAGAGTGTTGGTCCCTCAGACTACTACCTCTCCTATATTCAAATACTCAAGTAGTATTTTTCCACTTTCCTTTCTTGAATGGCCAGTCATCTAGGAAACCCTAGATGCTTATCCAATCCATCGTCATTCTCTCTCCATTACATAAAGGGAAGAATGCACATGTGATATCAAATATCACTCCCTCTCAAACTAATAGGGCATACCTATTCTCCCTTAATCTTTAGAATAAATACTTATTCAAGGAGATTCCTTTTTCTGCCTCTCAAAACAAAATGGGATTCCAGAATTCCATTTGGATTGGGGAAGTCAAAAACTTATAGCTTATTTTCATTACAGTATCAAATAATAGTTCTCCATATCTACACAACTCCCTCTTTTGTTCACATCTCTTATATGGAGCATGCTTTATTTCAAGGTATTATGGAACCCTCTATTCTTTAGTGAGAGGATCTAGGTCTTCTCTCATGCTCATCACTTTATTATTTGATATGAAGGCATTGCATTGATCCTTCCCATACTTCTACCTGATCATATATTTATCAAGAAAGTGATATTCTTTAACCTTCAATTCAAAGACAAAATTCATAGTTTGCAGGTACCAGGTATTGAGATTCCATCAATACTCTTCTATTTTATCTCTCCTCAACTGCCATCATGTATTCCTGCAACATTCTCTTATGTAGCCAAAAACAAATGTTAACCAAATAACAAAAACATAAATGAAATAGACTTAGCTCACCATGGTCAACTTCTCATATCATCAACATCTTCATCGACCATATCCACTTGAAATTTCCTTCTTATATCAGAGTGCCCAAGGATCGAATTTGATTACCAAGTTACAAATTTTATTTTAGAGATTATATCATATGTTAAACGTATGATATATATATTCTAGATAAAGTCCCAATTTTTTATACATAGTAAGTTAACTCCTATTCGTTTTTAGCATTATAAATACTTAAGAATAATTTTCATCACCACTTTCTTTCACCAGATTATTATATATGAATATTTGTCCAAAGATAAACATACATTCTTATGCTTTCATCCAATCATCTAGCTATCCATACAAAAAAAAAATCATCCCAGCCCATTGCAACCTTTCACCCTTTTACGAGCATGTTTTCACATTAGATAGAATACATAACATTCCTGGATAATTATTTTCGAGAGAACTTATTAATATAGTGGTCCTTCTTAGATAGAAATGATCCCCTTCAGCAAAATGACAACCTCTAAAAAATGTTAGATAATTTTTGGATGAAAAATACAGAAAATAGTCTATCATTCTACCTGAAGAAAAATTTAACACGAGAGACATAAAATTTACTGAGAGAAAAAATAATAAATTCAGGAACAGTAATACAACATACACAATGAACAAAATATTTAACCTAGGAAAAACCCCAACTCTAGGGAAAACCAACCCTAATGAAATTTCATTAATACCTTCGAAAAAACCCTGGCTAAACTATCCATGTGAGCTTTCACTGCTCACCTCCCTGGCCTGCATTACATTGAAGTATTCCAAGCCTTTTATAGGATACATTACATGAAATACCACGGGAAGTAATACCATGGGTACACTATACCATGTTCCCAAAAACCACTCCTCTTTAACTTGGTCAACCTTGACTTTAACCCTAAGTCAATTTCCCTAACATCACCCCCTTAAAATTGACATGGGGTACCTTGAATAATTCCAGCCAACCTTGCCAAGTGAGTTAGCCCAAACCTGCTCACTCTGGCCCTTACTCCCCTCAAATTTATCTTAGGGTATATGTTAACTCAGCATTCCCCCTATCACCTAGGTCTAAACCGAGACTTTACTAGTGATTATCAAGAGGTACACATGCCTTACTAGGTGTTACTGTAGTATGCCCATTTACACACAATAAAATTGGACTCCATTATCATCCAAATTATTTTTTTTGGTTTACCCTTGTTGTTTTTGTATAAATATCCTATCATTTCTCATGGATTTTTTCTAATTATCAAACCGTTGTTGTACATTTTTGTATCTCTTTCCATAAGCATCACCTTATTCATGTAGTGCTACACAAATTCTTGTTAGCTTCGAGGAATACCTTGATCTATGGTGGGTTGTGCATCACCTTACTACTCAAGATTCTGAAATGCCTTCGATCAACACTCTTTTCCTTACTCATGGATCATACCGTGGCAAATAGATCCATGTTCTCTAAAACAAAATCCATGTTCCAATTGAATCCATCTACAAAAAATTCTACCCATTCGGTCTCCAATTACTTCCCCAGCATTGACAAGGCTAGGATCGCTTCCTCTAGAAGGCCACTACAATCTCCATAGCTTGCACTACCACTAACTTTTCCATTTCCTTGATATCTACTAATTTCTGAACCAATACCATTAATTCCCTATGCAGGTTCAAATTGACCAAGCCATAGACTGCAATCAACATTTTAAGGTTTCCCTTTTTGGGCTTTGAATATTTGAGACATGTGGTTATACCAGCCTCGTCTCTCCACCATATCCTTCTCTCTTTGTTTCCCGAGCTGTGTGCCACCATGAAACACTATCCTATAGCTCCATTCACACATGGTCCACATCATGAATGTTACCGCAACTAGCAACACAATTTATTTTGGGTAGCAATTCTCACTCATACCTAATATAATAGCCACTGCGGAGTCTTTCTCAACAAATCCTATGAATGGAATCCAACACGCAACAACTCTAATAGACTAGTTTTCCTTATTTCTCTGTCATGGACAAATATGTAGCAGAGTCAAGGGACAGTTCAATGCTTCTTAACATGAAAGTGTAAAATTATTAGAGCACAAATATAGATCTAGCTGAATAATATTTGCACAAACTTGTGAGAATTGAAAATTTGGAATTGGAATTGAGAATGAATTTGATTCATCAATATTAAGTTGAGAATAAATATATAAAGAAACTAAGTTAAGCTTAGTTGTACATGAAATAAATGTGGAAAATTAATGTTAACTGAAGCTAAGTGTGCTTTATGCTCTATTAATGTGCACATGCACCACATGAAAGCACTAGAGTTAACTAACTAAAGCTAATCTAGGCTAAATATGTTCATGTACACCAACACCCCCCATTAATTATAACTTAGGTGAGTGTGATGCAAAATGAATGAGTCCCAGGAACAAGGCCAAATGCATGAAAACAGGAAAGAGGGAAAACCCAATGGGAAGAAAACCCCCCCTAAAAATATAATGAAAAAGTAGAGAAAATGAAACTAATAGGGAGTCGTGTCATTGACCCCGAGATGATCTCGCAGAAATCAAAACTTTTGCTTAGTGAAATTCTTGGTGAAGATATCAGCAGTCTACTCAAAACTAGCACAGTATTGAAGATCGATGATCCCATCATAGATCTGGAGGAATAAGCTTCATTTTTTGAACTAGAGGTATCAACTCCTATGTTTGGATCAAGGATTGAATTTCCTTATAGATTTTTTCATGCTAATATGGATTCCCTCCAACTTCATTATGCATTTGACGATCATATTCATGTACCCTATATTCATGCATGGGAATGGTTGTCTCTAGGGATATGCATGCATGTTCATGTGTGGCTTTAGAGATTCCTTTTTGGATTCATGCATGAGCACACATTGTGTTATAAATTCCTCCTTAGATGCATGCATGGCTCTGCGACTGAGAGTTCATGTGGGGCATCATTAAATTGAGATCTCATTATATCTACATCATCAACATGATCAATAGTAGGGGAATTAAACTCCTCTTCTAGGTTTTTGAAAGTAGTGTCTTCATCACTAGCAGAGGAAGATATTTCCTCATGTGCAATGTCTTCATTATTGGACAAGATAAAATTCTCTTCTACAACATGTTCATTAACAATAGAAGAAGCAAAGCCTTCTTATTCAACACTATCTTGAGAATATTTCTCCACGTTATTGGAGTCTTCACCACTTTCATGACTGCTATAATAAGTCGATCTCTTTGCCTCCATATGGTGTTCTTATATATCATTTTCATCACCAAATAATCCTTTCAATGTATTCCATATTTCATCTGGTGATTCAATATTTCTGATCTCATAAATAATATCATGAGACATAGATAAACACAAGATTCCACAAGCCTTGTCAGATTTGTTAAGCCAATCTAACTTCTCATCCTCTGACATTGGTTCTATCTCAATTCCCATGACTATTCGGTACAAACCTTTGCTCCTAAGATGAAGCAAAATCAATGGCTTCCATTCATGATAATTATATGGAGTCATAATAGTGGAATTTTGGAATTCCATTCTTTCACTTTGTGGTTGTAGCAACAAGTGCGACAATTCTTTAATATTCTGATCTACAAATAAAATCTTCAAATAATTTCCAATACTTTTATCTTCAGACATGAAAAATATTGTTCATGCAACTTCTCCAAACCCCTGTAGCTTTGATACCATGTAAATTTATTAGAGAAAAAAAATGGATATAGCAGAATAATATTTTCACAAACTTGCAAGAATTGAAAAAGAAAAATTGGAATTGAGAATGAATTTGATTCATCAATATTAGGTTGACAATCAATATATAAAGCAAAAAATTTAAGATTATTTTTACATGCAATAACTATAGATAATTAAAGTTAACTGAAGCTAAGTGTGCTTTATGTTCTATTATTGTGTGCATGCACCACATGAAAGCAATAGAGTTAACTAAATAAAGCTAATTAAGGCTAACTATGTGCATGTACACCAACAAAAAGGTTGTCCAAATGTTGTCCAATCTCAATGTTTCCTTCCACACTTCATAAAAACCATGTTGCTTCCATATGGATTTCTTCCATATATATGATCAGATCTCTCCATCCTTTCCTACAAAAACAAGATCTCTATTTCTATTACTCCGATTCTAATATTTCCAGAACGTTAATGCCTCTACTTCCACATATAAGCTCCATCTTAGAATTTATGAGACCAAGTTCTTATTAATTCTAGTCACCATATCTGGGTAGTGGAACCACCATTGTCCTCTTTCTCCTTCGAGCAACCGTCCATGTAATTACCCATGGAATCAATCAAATATTATCTATTCCTAGCAACACTATGATCCCTATGGATAGATCTGCGAAAGGTTTCATTGGTTTCTCCATTCACCACGACAATAAGACCCTTGAGCACAAAATCATATCTCTAAATATAACATTTGGCTTTGATGTCAGATGAAGAAAAAATTAATAGGAGAGACAGAAAATTTACTGAGAGAAAAATTAATAAATTCAGCAACAATAATAAAGCACACACAATGCACAAAATATTTAACCAAGAAAAAACCCAACCCCAGGGGAAACCAACCTTAATGAAATTTCATGAATCCCTTGGCCAAAACCCTAGCCAAACCGACCATGTGAGGTTTCACTGCTCACCTCCCTGGCCTGCATTACAATGAAGTATTCCCAGCCTTTTACATGCTCCATTACATGCAATACCATGGTCAGTAATACCATTGGTACACTATACCATGTGCCAAAAAACCACTACTATTTAACTTGGTCAAAATTGACTCTAACCCCGACTCAATTTACCTAGCACTACCCTAGATGATTTATTCCAAGAAAAATAATGCTAATATCATATGATTCTATCGTACGATGCTTATCCATAACATGCCTATTAAAAGAAAAAACATTCATGGAGAATCTAGAAGTCAAAGGACATTCTTTAGTAGCAAAGATATTTCACCTCTTGCTTCTTTTGCTTCTTTTCAGGTTTTCCCACTACTTCGGCTACATGAGATTCACTTTGATCCTTTCTTTTATTGTTCTATTTGTTTGGACAATCCCTCATAGATTTTACAAATTCGTTTCATCCTAAACATTACACCTTGGTCATATCTTTCTTATTGGACTTGAAAAACTTCCCTTTCTTCATCTTCTTGACTCAGGCTAGAAATAATTGAGATTTCTCATCTGATCCAATGCCATCCTTGACCGATATCCTTGATTATTTGAGTATGAATTGTGCCTAAAACTCATCAAATGGATTTAATTTTTCTTGGGGTATATACTTGTTTCAAATTTGTTGCATTACAATGACATTAGTTCATTCTACACATATATGGTTACTTATGAATCAGTGATTGGCTCTCCAAGTCCTTGTAAATGGTCCCTTAATTGAGTGAATCCAATGAGGAATCATGTCAGATGCTCATGCTTTTATTTATTCATAATATATATCTTATTCTGAAACATCATATTCTTACCTAGTGTACATATATATTACAAATTACCTATATTGTTGTACATGTCTTTGGAAGTCTTTAGGTTTGTCATAAATGGAACAAGAGAATGCTATATTGATTCCACTATGATCCTTTGTGCCCTTACTTCCCATTTGTTGTGTTTTTCTAGTTATTTTTTCCATTCCTCTATTGGTTAAATAATTTCTCTGGTAACATATCCCATTACATCTCGGTTTATGAGTATCAAGTCAATCCTCTCCTTCCATGCTTGATAGTTTACTGCCCCTATGAGCTTTTTTCTCTCCTGGAGAAAAGAACTTACATGAATTGAATATTCAGCCATTATGAGATAATTTTATACTTAGTTGATTAATATCTCCAACCTTGATGTCTTCAATATCTTTGGATATTTCTTTATGATGTCGTTGAAATACGTTCCCTAGGATTCCTCCAGCAACAACCTCCAAGATTGATGCCTTGCAAATATACTTCATTTTTGCATGATCAATACCTTTCTTATGAGATGGGTGTAGTGTTGATCTTATTCAAAGTAGAAACCATAGATTATAAGGGTCTTATACCAACAAGAATTTAACCATATCCCTTCAAGAGACAATCTTCTTCTTTGAGGCCTTGAGATATTCCTATCCCTTAATCAAAAATTGTTTGGTATGTCCTTTAGGATGCCTTCCTTGCTCACCTTAGCTCTGATACCAAGTTAGAAAATGTAAATTGGAATCAATTATAACCTATTTTCTTAACCTTCATACTTTCTTATGAATCTTAGTTACCTTCTTTATTTTCTTTAATTATATATGTTCATCAAAAAATATGAAGAAACTGCAACAACAAAAGACGACATAGATATAGGCTCTTGGCTATGGAAAGTCCCCTATAAAGGGAAAACGCTGAAACTATTCTCTTCTTATAATATTCTTCAAATGAAATACAAAGACCCAATCCCTAGTACAAGGCCTTCTCCCAAGACCAAGTCAGCCATTCCTCAGACCCTTCTTGAATTTGCACCAAACTTCCCTTCCTTGAAATTTCGACTTGTGAGCTACAATACTCCTACTCAACTTGTAACTTTGACCCAACTAACTCATCCCATAAAATTTTGCAAAAACCCTATTATATCTTCCTATTGAGAAATTCCTTGAGAAAAAAATCTCTCCCCAAGGTCAACAAGGTCAAGAGAAGGATTTTGATCTATCTAGCTACTTGTTACTACAATTATGATCCCAGAAACAACTTCACTCCCCACTAGTTCATACCTGCAACTTTGACCTCTTTCTAGCTGTAAAAAACCTAGCTTCTTCACAAGTGTGAGAGAGATAGATCACAAAAACAACAAAAATTTTCCTCCAAACCTCTCCTAGAATTCCACTCTTATTATTCCATATTCCAAGCTATAGATGGGACTCTTTCCTTGAGAGATCAAACTTGTTGAGTGAGTATGTTAAAATAAGGTCAAAATACTTCCTTTTATAGCATTCTCAAAGGTTAGAATTCCCTCCTTTAGGCCAACTTGAGGATCTCAAGGTCTACTTGTACTCTTGGAGATTCCAATACTTTCTATATTAAAAACTAATTCTTTCTACATTACAAATTTTGTGGAAGGGTCTTATAAACATGATATTGAATCCTTTGACTCGTGAAAATAAATCCCAAGACCTAAAAAACCCAAGAAGCATGAAGAAAATGATTTTACCTAAAATACCATAAATAATCAACATGAAACCCATGCTTTAATAATAATATTTTTCTTTCTTCTTTTATTATTTATTACATAGGATACATATTGAAATGAGTACAACAATTATGAAGACCAAAACTACTTACATTTTTGAACACAAATAACACAACTTTATTGAACTATTGTATGATTTCTAGATACAATATGTGACTATGTTTTATCTATTTTCTTCGAGGTGCATTTATCATTACCATTTGGTCCATGGAATCCCAATCCTAGTTCCATAGGGATGACCACATTTACTTTTATAGTTAAGTAACAATAATTTGTGACCATGATTTAGGCACGTGACTCTACTAAGAAACTTTTAATATTCATAAATTATTCTTCGACTCTTATAAAGAGCTTATTTTTGGAAATCATTTAATTTTTTATTCTAAAAATTTAATTCTAAAAAAATAAGTAAGTTTTCCATGATTTTCTTCGTATGCTCTTGTGATTTTATGTGTGTGATATTATTTTATAATTCTCTGAGTATGTGGACCAATAATTTTTTTCTTGTGTGTGTCTGAGTTGGATTGAAATATGTTTCCTCACAAATTATTATGGATGATAGTGTGGAATGAAATTATGATAATTTATTTTATTTTATTGCATACATACTTTATTTTTATTTTGAAGAAAACCTGATCCACTCATAGGTGCATGAGTTGAATGTAGGGGGGTTCTAGAAACATACCTTATGATTTTAACCTTTTTTCCTTGTTAGGAAAAATTTTCAACAATGCCCTTAGATGAAATTACAAATGTGTCCTAAATGTCGGCTTCAAGAATGTCAGTTGTGGAGCCTTATTATCTCCCTAATTTAGAGGTATTTTTTATCCATTATTCAACCCCAACTATTTCTAGGGGCTATGGGGGGATTTACATCCTACCAATATTTATAGGGGTCTAGGGGGGCTGGTGAAAAATATTTGGAGCACCACCTATTGGGTGTTCGGGGGCCAACACCCTCAAAGAGATTTTTTTGGAAAAATAACTTGTGAAATACTTTAATTTCATATTCAATCTAGATGATTCATCATTATGTCATTGATGTTATGGTAGATGTTATGTCAGGATTTTTTCTTCCATAGAAGGAAACTTTCCTTTTAATGATGGAATTGTATTGCAATTAGTTATTATCAAGATGTCATTTTAATTGAGAGAGATATAACTATGAGAGGAATGAGGGGAAATTGCAACGGATGTCCTACAGGTCATAATCCCTTCATTTTTTTGGATATAATAAGATTAAGGGTTGAATATTTATTCATGGGCGTAGCCTAAAGTGGGTGAGCCATATATATATATATATATATATATATATATATATATATATATATATATATATATATATATATATAAAGAGAGAGAGAGAGAGAGAGAGATATGGTGTCTCCTTTGTATTACTTCATTCTATGTTTTATCTCTACATTATTTTTGTTTTTATTTCTTTGCGATTTTATTTTTAACAATTGGTATCATATTTGAAGGTTTATTTTGTTGATAAAATTTATAGGAAAGGAGAATTCCTAATTCAAGTGGGATCAATGGAAAAAGAAGGTTTTAGGATCGAGAATTTTGATGAAAAAAACTACCATGAAAGGTCCAAATGGAAGATTATCTATATTAGGAAAATATTTTTCTACAATTTGGTGGAATACCAAAGAAGCCAAAAACTATGAAAGATGAATTAATTGGGAACAATACAACTTTACCTTGAAGCATCAATGGCTTTAAAAAATTTGAAAAAGAAGACAATGGAGGGTTTGATGAACATATTGGCTAAACTATATGAAAAACCATCAACTTCCAAGAAAGCATTTCTTATGAAGAATTTACTTAAAATGATGATATTATAAGGTGGCACTACAAGAAAAATGGACATTGGTGAGGGTAATTCTTGTGACGGACCTTTAAGGTCCATCACCAATGTCACATATGGTGATGATCCTTAAAAAGGTGTCGTTGTAAGTGTATATAGTGATGGTACTTTAAGGTCCATCACCAAAGCCATTTTCAATGACACTTTTGGTGAGGGTCGTTAAAGTCCCATCACTAATTATCTATTTGGTGAAACTTCTAGTGACAAACTTTTAATGACCCTCACCGATGTTATTTTTGTTACTCTTGGTGACGGTCAAAAAATGATCATCACCATTGATCATTCAAATGATTTTCTGATGACGTTATGTTCTTGTTAATATATGTTTTGTCAAAAGATAACGATTTAATACCATTATTGTGGAGTCCTTTTTATAATGTGTCCAATGCCATAGTGGTTAGAGTCAATCAATTTTTTAAGAAGCAATTAGTGTGTATCATTTCCTTCAAGTAATGACTAATCGAATAGAGTTTTCCTATGATTCAAAACATGATTCATATCTATTAAGTTTATTATCTAGAAAATTCCCTTTAGATAAAGTCCCACTAGTATGTGTAGGAAATATATTATTTAATACATAATCAAGCTCTATAAATTCTATTAATGAGAAAGACCTAACACTCCTCAACAATCCGGGCACACCTTAAATTAATGCTTTGGCACACACTAACATTTCTTAGCACCTCACATGCCTTGGAACATCTTTGTACCTAGAACATCTTGTCATGACACTAACACCCAAGCACATGGTGGCATGAGCTAGCACAACATAGAACTCTCCTAGCATGTGTTGGCATGCATGTAGTCCCTAGCATGCCCAGGAACACCTTGGTTGAATGCATTGACATACATTAGCACTTGACACACAATGCCAATTGGCATGTATTGGAACCTATTATTAGTGTGGTTAGCATGCCCCTTTTGAAAAAGACAAAGTCCCAACTTTTCAACCCTCTTATTGGTTCTTCCTTTTGTTTCCTTGAAACTTCTTGACACATATTGCCATACCCTAGCACCTTGCACATCCATAACACCTGGCATGTATTGGCATATCTTGCCACTATTTGGCACATATAATTAGCACACCCTGGAACTCCCAAGCACACTTTGAGACTTCTTAACATGCCTTGATATTCCCTAACGTGTGTCACCAATCCTTATCATACCTTGTCACTCGCTCCTTAGCATCACAACTAGCACTCATTAACACTAGTCCCTAGCACACATTCCAAATATTCATTAACTTCCATGAATTTTTATCTAGTGCTCCCTTAATGTTTTTTCCTAGTATTCCTTAAGACTCCTGAACATGCATTAGCACTCTCTAGCACACCTTAGCACTATTCAACATGCTCTTCCACTTCATAGCATGCATAACACTCTCTGACACATATTGGCACTTGGCATGTCTTGGTGCTTGGAAAGTCTTAGCATTTATGGAATACATTAACATGCCTTGGCATAATTTGGCATGGTTTAATTTTAAATTTATTTCAGATCAACTGTTGGAAAGTAGATGAGAAGCAACAAAGGAAGACTTGGCACTTAGAATGCACTAAGAATTTGCACTTGGCACCTATTGGCGCCTAGTGTTGGTGTGCCTAGCATTCCCCTCTTGTAAATGGTAAAATGATGACTTATTAACCCTACTATGTGTTCATTTCCTTGTAGTTTACCTTATTTATCCCTTGTGTTTCCTTGACAGTCCCTGACACGCATTGAAACACCCTTGCACATCTTGGCATGCCTTATCACTTGGCACATCTTAGTATGTTTGACATGCCTTCACAATATCTGACACATCTTAGTATTCCCTAGCACGCCTTGGCACTCATGTCCTCAGAGCTAGCCTTTACATTTTTCATGACTTGGGAACATAATCAATTCCTTGGATACTAGAGTGCATGTGACAATATTGGCTTGCTTCAACCGCAACAACTTGGCCAATTTCACCTACTACAAGTAGATTGTGCCTTGTTCACCTAAGAATTACCTATAACTCATCTTATGCCACTCATGTCCAAGCTAAAATTGTCCCACTTGACTAGTTACCAAGAAAAGGATCACATGATCTAGCCATGGCCATGAAACAACTAAGCAACATATCTTACATAGGAAATATTTCACATGTATGTTCAGTTCATATAAAGTAGTATAAAATTAACTGAGAGGTTGCAAGAACCACAAGATGCACAAGGCACAAAATATATAAACCGACACAAGTAGAGTGCCCCAAAGCTTATACACAGCAATGTACAATACGAAATTATCTAGAATAGTTTAAAACATGAGCATGTAGCCAAAGTGTGCCACATCTCATATAAAAAAAATAGCCAAAGGAAAAAAAAATGTTGTGCCTAGCACAAAGTGATCTCCCTTTGTCTAAAACTGCTATGTCAAGCCCCATATAACAACCGTAGGCTTGCCTCCTATAAATCCTATTCTGAACTTCTCCTAACACACTTCATCCTTAGCACACTTTAATTCATTGATACTCCCTAGAACACACTCTTATTCATTCATTTCCATGAATTTTGACCTAGTTATCCATTGATATGCCCCGACACTCCTTAACACTCTTCAACATGCATTTCCATTGTCTAACATGTGTTATCATACCTTTTAATTCCTAATTTTCATGCCCTGACCCTCCATAGCTATCATTCCCTCACAACTAGCCTTGCTTAATTTGCAACTTTGGAACCCAACCAAGCCCTCACTTGACTACAAGAGCTTGACCAAGTTACAGTTACTACAACTAGACTATGTTGTTGAATTGTGTAGCTTGGGAGGTACTCCACAAGTGTAGTGAGATGGGTTTGTGTAAGTTTGGTCACAAAAGGCTTTGTGGGTAAAGAAGCCAAGCAAATGGATTTTGGACCCAAGATGGGGTTTAAAATCTAAAAGAAAATTAAAAAGGAAAATTTATATTTCTTAAGGTCTAAGTGGATAAAACTGGTATGTTCTAGAGGGTCCCTAAGAGGTCTAGGAAAAGCTATTTAAGGAGGCCTTAGGATGAATGAAAGAAAATCAAGTGAGAAGGAGCTCATTTGATCAAGGGGGTGAAGAGAGATATATTCCTAAAGTAGGTCGAGTAAGAGGGCCAAGTAACAGTTGCTAAAGGAGGCCATCATCATCTTCCAAGAGAAAGATCATCCTGTGGGGGTTCACAAGAATGTTGTATACCTTAATGGCCAGTTCAAGCTAGGAAGTCGGAGGCCATATTTTTGGTTCTCTTATGGTAGATCGAGCTTAAGAGAGGTTTCTCATGAGAATATGGGCATGTGATTTAAATGGTGTATTTGTGTGAAGCCCACATCAAATTATGAAATTTTGAAATTTACAACAAGAAACATTGAAATTGGAAAGAAGAAAGGAAAACAAAATGCACCCACACTGGTGAGGAATCTTGATGAACCAGGAGTGAGGAATGTGGGGCATCTAATTTATTTTTCCCTTAAATAAATTGGACAATAAAGTGTAATTTCATCTCATAATAACTTGTGTTAGTTAACTAAGTCATGATGACTGAGTTAGCTCAATAAATTCGAGTTAAGGGTATAAGATAAGGCATGTAGAGGTATTAATCTAATATTTTTGGAGTCGAATTGTAGTTGTTGCAATAGTGGGGTGTAGGTGTGAATTAGTTAACTCAATTAAATGAGTTTAAATTAGTTTAAATAGTTCTAACTAAGTGATGATCTAGTGAGAGGTCAACTAGTGAATTAAATTAGATTTAACTCACAATGAGTGATCAACCAGATAAGTGATAATTAACTATTAATAGTTGCATGCATGTCAGTTCTAAGGAAGACCCAGTTGAGACATATATTAAAGGGAACATAAATATTAGTTCTATTTATACAAAATTTCCCATGTGAAATTATAAATTAATTGGGATGTCATGATGGATTGCGCAATCAAGGAAGACTGATTTTCCTAATTAATAGGGAGCTAATTCCCTAGGAATGGCATGAGAAAGACAGGCTAAAGGAAGGTTGAGAATTGGCTAAGTACTAGACCGAGTTTTCATAGATCAATGGGAGACAATTGGCAGAGTGATGGAGAATCTCAAGAAATATTAAGCATTGAATTGTTTCACGATTCCTTGGCTTAATACAAAATAGACATAGAGCGATTTTGAGTAGTTTCTTTCCCCAGATACATCTTGTTTTGTGCGATTGGTAATTTATTTATCTTAATTATATGTGATTTTGGGATCATGTTTTGCTTCCAAAAATTGTAAGAAGGATTCAATATCTTTTTTTAGTACATTACAAGATCAGATTGAATCTGGTTGGTTAGATTTTCTACATGGTATCCGAGCAGGAATTTTTTGGGCAGTGAGTTTGCAGAGAATATCTAAATATTTTGGTGTTAAATTTAAAAAAAAAATATTATATTTGGACTCCTTGTGAAAAACCACCCAAATGGAAAATCAATTGGGAGCTTGGATGAGGGAGATATTGTCAATTTAAAATCAACTCTTTTTTAGGATTTTTTTTAATGTGGGGACAATTACAATGTGTGCGAGTCAAGAACCTATGTGCACTTGAGGTCCCAAATGCATGCAAAGCTTTGAGGAGAAAAGAAGAGGTTAGAGACTTGGATATTGATAGGGAGTACAACTTAACTCTCAACATGAAGCCTTAGAATCAGTCTTAGAAGGTTGTGGAGCATCCATAATTGGAAAATCAGAGAGGAGACTGAGTGGAAGCATCCATTCAAGCACAAACTTCCATGAGGGGGAAATTTTGAGCCAGATGGGCAGAGAGAGCACATGTATCCAGGTGAAAGGTGGGGCGATCTGTAGACATAATACCAAGATAAGGAATTTGGGTAGGGTCCCTTGAGATGGTGTGTCCCATGGATTGAACCTAGCTATGAGGAGTCCATAGGTAAAAACTAGAAGGAAGGATCAGTTAGATCGAAGTAGTAATATGTTAGGAAGACAGAAATCAGAGTGAAAGATGTCAGATACTGGAGCACAGATCAGAGTTGGCAATACTGCAAAGAGCATGGATACAGATGTCAGTAGTAGTGCAGAGAGTCCATTAGATAGGTGCAATAGATAGCAACAGTCAGAAGACTATGATGACAAATGCATTATACTGATTTACTTGTTCAGAGGCTATTCAGTTTCAGGATTTGCAGGTGCAAACAACACTAGAGAAGTGTTGCATGCATAATTCCAAAGGTACCAGATCAGGATAGATTGAATTCCTTTCTTGTTGAGAGGGAATGTTGAAATTTGCAACAAGAAACAGTGAAATTGGCAATA
Organism: Pinus albicaulis; assembly: GCA_034641835.2. Taxonomy (NCBI): domain Eukaryota; kingdom Viridiplantae; phylum Streptophyta; class Pinopsida; order Pinales; family Pinaceae; genus Pinus; species Pinus albicaulis. The sequence continues at coordinate 23,065,556 of MU968450.1, forward strand.
AAAAATGACAAAAAAAAAAAATCACCCACACTGCTGAGGAATTTTTATGTACGAGGAGTGAGGAATGTGATACGTCTAATTTATTTTTCCCTTAAATAAATTGTAATTTTGTCTCATAACAACTTAGGTCAGTGAACTAAGTCATGATGACTGAGATAGCTCAAGAAATTCGAGTTGAGGTGATCAAGGTGGATATTGGTGGCCACATGCCTATTCCACTTGGGCCCTTACCATTGTCTCTTTCCATTTTTTATTTTCCTTAATTATATCACAGTTTAATATTTTTGTTAGTTTTTTCAGTTCTTGAACTTCTAGAGAAATTTTGAGGCCCCAAATGATGTCATTTTTGGCATGAAAGGTTTAGAGATTTCATAGAAATCATGTTAGCATTTGTATTCCTCGGAGAGATATTTCTAACGAGGTGTCATGTGCATCAAATCGAGATCATATGACCAAGTTACGACCTCGGGAAGTTGGCTACCCAACTACCCGCAATGGGGCCTATAAACTCTTGGTGTCACATCTCCTTGGGTTAGGGTTTTCTCTTATTTTTCAATGATAAAAATGCCCTTGAGCCTTATTGTAACATAATTCAAAGGCAAGTAGCTACCACATCTCTTCTCAAAGAGAAGCTACCATCGCCCGAGCTAGTTTGTTTTCCATTCTGTCTGTAAGCACTTTTTAGTATTTAATATTAATGAAATGAAGTGTTATTCCTACTGCATCTCTGTGTTTATGTTTATTTCTATATTTTATTGTGTTCCTACATATGTCTAGATCACGAGGGTCTAAGATAATGAATTTAGATTTATTCTAATATTTTTGGGGTCTAGTTGCGGTTGATGCATTAGTGGGGTGTAGGTGTGACTTAGTTAACTCAATTAATTGAGTTAAAATCAGTTTAGCTAGTTCTAACATAGTGATGAGCTAGTGAGATGTCCACTGAATTAAATTATATTTAATTCACAATGAGTGATCAATCATATAACTAAAAATTTGCTATTAATATTTTCATGTATGTCAGTTCCGAGGAAGACCCAGTTGAGACAGAGGTTAAAGGGAACATAACTATCAATTGTATTCATACAAAATTTCCCATGTGAAATTATAAAATCATTGGGATGCCATGACAGATTGTGCAATCAAGGAAGGATAATTTTCCTAATAAATAGGGATATAATTACCTAAGAATTGCGTGAGAAATGTAGGTTGAAGGAAGGTTGAGAATCGGCTAATTACTACACCGAATTTTCCTAGATTAGTAGGATACATTTGGTAGAGTGCTAGAGAATCTCATGAGAGATTAAGCATTGTATTTTTTCATTATTCCTTGACTTAATACACATTAGATATAAAGGGGTTTTGAGCAGTTGCTTTCCCCATATGCATCTTGTTTTGTGTGATTGATAATTTATTTTTCTTACTTATATGTGATTGTGGAATCATTTTTTATTTCCGAAAATTGTAGGAAGGATTCAATATCTTGTTTTAGTACACTAAAATATCAAATTGAATCCTGTTGGTTATATTTTATACATGAAATAGAAGAGAGGGTTGATATGATCTTGTCTTGTGGTGGTTAGTAGGAAGCAAGGTCTGTGATAAAGACCAACATAAATGGAGGAGGGATTCCACTGTAATTTAGAAGTAGGACATAAGTAGACGCAGGTGTAATATTGACAAAGGTAACCCTAGTTTGAGGGTCGAAATTGAGATATGAATTTCATATCAATATTCAATCAAAGAAATGCCAAGAATCTATCGATCCATATGAGCTAGGTTGAGTCCCTTATGGAGGCAAGAGTTGTGGTTTTTTCTATGGGTGGATAAGGTTTGTTCTACAAAAATTAGAAGTACATCAGTTTGGTGCCCTAGTTAGGACAATTTCCTACCATATTTATTTCATAAGGTATGCCCTTAGGACTATGAAAAATTTACGTAGAATAAGAGCGCTTGTGACCCTTAGAGAAAGGTTTATTTCTACAATATGGACCAGAGATCTGGAATATGGTTTGCATATTCAATATGTGTGGTGATAGCAAATCCAAAGGAGGGTGGAACCTGAGAAGAATATTGAGAATGCAGAAGAAATTTTCCATATGAAGAATGGATTGACATGCTGAGGAGTTGATTTTGGTGGACTATATATTATGTTTTAGATAGATATTTGAAGAAACCTATAAAAAATTAGCCAATAGACTGTTAGTGGCTGATTTGTGACCCTAGTTGAGTCATCTACATATTGTTAGAAGGATTATAAGAGGAGTAGTTCAAATTTATTCATAGATTGGAAAAAAAATATCAAATTGTCAATACATAAGAAAAATGGTTTTGAGAGGACTCAAACCATTGTTAAGTGGAATATTTGAAGAACCCTAGATGAAGACAATATTGTGAGCCCTAGATAAATAAAAATAATTGACTGTGGTTGGGAATATTGATTTTAGTCCAAGTATAGTTGGAGGGTTGTTAGGTGACTATCACATAAGAGCCCTAACTCTTGTACTTGTGAAGGAAAACAAGATTGGTAGAAGGGCAGGTGTATAGGGCCTAAGGATGTGTAGACTTTGAAGGAATAAAGTAGCAGTCAAGTGGGCTAGCGAACTAGCCCTAGTTCACTATATTGTAGAGGATTAATTCAGTGAGAAGAAGAGCAACCTCCATAGCCATAGGCTTCTCATCTTGGAGCCTTAGTATGGAAAAGGTGGGCATACCAAAGAGTTGTGAACAACTTGTTACCAATCAAACTAGTAGTGGACCTAAAAGGGGTTCCCAAGAGGTCAACTGTTAGGACAAGAACAACAGTGGAGGCTTAGCCCATTGTCACCACAACTAAGGTTGCTTGCTCTTCACAGAATTTTACCGATGAGAGGATCACGGTAGTTTAGGAAGTCACTTGTAGAGTATAGGTCAATGAATAGGTGGGAAGTGACCCCAGAAACCCTTTCCCTAAGATAGAATAAGTAGTGGGACATGTTTTCCTTTTAAGAAAGGAACTTGATATTATAGGGTGAGAGGAGGGGGATTGAAGGGTTGAGGGAGAAGAATAAGACTTATGAAGGAAGTTCTCAATCCCTAAAATCATTTGGGAACTTGGATTCCAAAATTTTCCTTGATGAAAGGCCTTTGTCACCAAATGGGACCACACGGGTCCAAGTGGACCCAACCCAGGTTCAGGGATGGAATTTAGCAACCAATGATGTTCTTATATTGGAAAATCAGAGGGGAAAGGATCAAGCAATATTTTTTACTTCGATGGGTCAAATTGATCCTACTAGGTTCTAGCCTTGGGAAAACCTATGCAAAACTTGATCCTAGAGCTATGTCTTGAGGTATCCAAAGATTCCACCATCATAATTGGCCCAAATTATGAGGAGAGTGAGGGGACCCACCAATGCAGTTGCATCTAGGAGATCGAAGTTTCCATCTGGCTATATTATTGGGGAATTGATCCCCTAAGTGACCTAATGGGGCTAGACCTAGGGAAAAAAGGAAAATTGTGAAAAAATGGGGGGGGGATCATGACCATTCTTGAGGGATTAATACCTAATTCAGTTGGAGATATGGAGTCAGGGGTGATAATGAAAAATAATTTTGTTTCTTGATCAAGGAGGCCTAGAAAGTCAACTTCATCCAATGTGAGAGGAAAACGAAAAGCGACCTTCAAGCATTTATACTTCATACAAATGGTGAAATATTTTTGAGATAAAATGATCTCTAAGACATTTCATTCATCCAACAATGGACCATACATTAGATAAGCTAAATAGACACAAAATTCCACATTTCCATCATGCGGAAATTAGCCCTACTTATAATGAAATTCGATAGTATGCAGCAACAAGAAGAATATGATTAAATTTTTACTCAAAATGTAAGAGATCATATCCAAACAGCTTCATATTTGCAAAAGAAAAGCTTCAAGATAAAAATAACCCAAATCCATACATAAAAATGCATCCATCATCCAAAATAGCCCTCCAAGGAAAAATGCGAAGTTCTTTAAAGATAGAGAGATCCAAAGTCAAGTGATGATACAAATGAATCCAACTAACTCCTATTTATACATTGATTATTATTTAATCTAAATATCTTATGGGCCTACATTAGCCCCTAAACATAAAATAATATGCAAGTAACCCTAAATTTTGGTGACAATCACACCAAACTATCTCATACATGGAATAATAAGCCTCATAAGAGGTTAAATGTTGTCTTAGGGCCTTATAGGAGGCATACCAGGGTCCATGAGTGCCATAATGATGCATGGGACCTATCAAAAGTGTTGGACAAGGGGGTGGCCCCTTTTTCTCCAAACATTAAACTTGTGGTGCTCTCATTAAACCTGTGGAATGAAAGTGTTGTGTGTGGCCACCATCAGCAAGCAGGTCAAGCGTTTTCTTGTTCAGGATATATTGGTTGTCAAAGGATTAACACAAAGCCCCAGTTGTATTCCTTGTATCATTGTAATTGTAAAGGGTCATGATCCATGGTACGGGAGCTCTAGCCTGTTGTATTCTAGTTTTTAATACAATGAATACAGGCTTGAAAAAGGTAAAATTATCATGTGCACCAGTTGATTCCTTTATTTGTGTATATTTAATTGTGAATTAAAGTAGATGTGTTGTGGAACTTGAGTGTGTTTGCATCAAATATTCTAAGACGAAACCTAGATTCTCACGTAACGTGGAAATTGAACATATGCCTTGTTCACCTAAGAATTACCTATAACTCATCTTATGCTACTCTTGTCCAATCTCAACTCATCCAACTTAACAAGTCACCAAGACAAGGATCACATCCAACAGTGGAAATAAAATAACTAAGCAACACAATTTACATCTTAACATCCCATATCACCTGGCACGTCTTACAATGCCTTGGCATTATCTGGCACGTGTTAGCATCACATACATTCCTTGGCATGCTTTGGCACTCCATAGCACTCACTAACACTCCTTGACATGCCCTAGCACTCCAGCATACCTTGGAATTTCCTAGCATATAACCTTGCTACTCCCTCCTTAGAACACATGAAACTCACTAACAGTCCCTATCACACACTCTTATTTGTTCATTTCCATGCATTTTCAACTATTTCTCCTTGTGTTTCCATGGCACTCCCTAGCACACATTGACACACCCTAGGACTTGGCACATCCTAGCATGTCACCCTGACACTCTAGCATTCCTTCGCACTACCTAGAATAACTTTAAAATACCTCCTTAGCATACCTATTACTCATTGATACTCCCCCTCACACCCTCTTATTCATTCATTTCCATGCATTTGAGACTAGTGCTCCTTTGTTTTTCCTTGGCACACCCAAACACTCCGCCCTGGCATGCATTGGCACACCTTGGAACCTGGCACATATTGGCATGTTTCCCTGGCCTCTAGCATGCCTTAACACTACCTAGCATACGTTGACGTCACTCCCTCCTTAGCACACCCGAAACTCACTGACACTTCCTCTCACAAATTCTTATTCATTCATTTTTAAATATAGTTTTATCTGGTCTGTTATGATTAATTGTCTAGTGGAATATCCATGATAGTTTACGAATCACCCCAACATATATCGTTTATGCAAGTCATATGATGATATTTATTCACACTAATTTATATTTAGTTGTCCCAACACAGTGCAGGTCATCACCACCACCCTTGCAAAATTAAACATGATAGGCTCGTGGTCCTATCTAAGCTTGGAAGAAAATCTCAAAACATAGTTACAGAACATGATGGAAGATTATTATAAAGGTTTCCTTATAATCAACAATATCTTATGGGATTGGAACAACAGCACATTTTTTTCACGAGAAATATCCATGATATTTTATTAATCACCCCAACATATATCCTTTATGCAAGTCATATGATGATATCTCTTCATGCTTAGTTATCTCTTGTCCCAACACGGTGCAGGTCATCACCACCACCCTTGAAAATTTGAATATGATAGGCTCGTGATCCTATCTAAGCTTGGAATAAAATTTCAAAACTTAGTTACACAACATCATGGAAGATTATTATAAAGGTTTCCCATGCATTCTAATCAACAATATCTGGTGGGATTGGAACAACAACACATTTTTTTCACAAGAAAAATACATGATATTTTATGAATCACCCCAATATCTATCCTTTATGAAATTCATATGATGATATTTCTTCACACTTATTTATATCTTGTCCCAACATAGTGCAGGTCATCACCACCACCCTTGAAAATTTTAACATGATAGGCTCATGGTCCTATTTAAGCTTGGAATACAATTTCAAAACATAGTTGTGCAACATCATGGAATATTATTATAAATATTTCCCATGCATTCTAATGAACAATATCTGGTGGGATTAGATCAGCAACACATTTTGTTCAAGAGTAATAGCCATGATAGTTTATGAATCACCCAAACATCTATCCTTTATGAAAGCCATATGATGATATTTCTTCACACTTATTTGTATCTTTTCCCAACACAGTGTCGGTCATCACCACCACCCTTCAAAATTTGAACATGATAGGCTCGTGATCCTATCTAAGCTTGGAAGAAAATTTCAAAAATTAGTTACACAACATCATGAAATATTATTATAAAGGTTTCGCATGCATTCTGATTAGAAATATCCTGTGGGATTGGAACAACAACGCATTTTTTTCACCAGAAATATCCATGATAGTTTATGAATCACCCCAACATATATCCTTTATGCAAGTCATATGATGATATTTCTTCACACTTATTTATCTCTTGTCCCAGCACAATGCAGATCATCACCACCACCCTTTCAAAATTGAACATGATAGGCTCGTGGTCCTATCTAAGCTTGGAAGAAAGTTTCAAAACTTAGTTACTCAACATCATGGAAGATTATTATAAAGGTTTCCCATGCATTCTAAGCAAAAATAGCTAGTGGGAATGGAACAACAACACATTTTTTTCATGGGAAATATACATGATAGTTTACGAATGACCCCAACATATACCCTTTATGCAAGTCATATCATGATATTTCTTCACACTAATTTATATCTTGTCCCAACATAGTCGGGTCGGGGAAAATTTTAAGGATGGAAAATTATCTTGAAGTTTAAAAAAGGGTGGCGAATATCACTAGTCCCTAATATGCAAACTATAAAATGTTTATTGATGTATTTGTAAAATTATTCAAATTTATAATGATATTATATATATATTGTCTATATAATTTTGGCGATTTTTAATGTAAATAAATTTATATTGTAAAATTTCGACGAATAATTTTTATAAAAAAATGTAAATTGGCGAATATTTTTTGGAAAAAACGTGGAAAATTAGCCCACCTACAAATATTAGCCCTAAATTTTTCCATGGTGCAGGTCATCACCACCACCCTTGGAAAATTTAACATGATATGCTTGTGGTCCTATCTAAGCTTGGAAGAAAATTTCAAAACTTAGTTACACAACATCATGGAAGATTATTAAAAAGGTTTCCCATGCATTCTAATCAACAACATCTGGTGGGATTCGAATAGAAACACATTTTTTTCACAAGAAATATCCATGATAGTTTACGAATCACCCCAACATCTATCCTTTAGGCAATTCATATGATTATATTTCTTCACAATTATTTATCTCTTGTCCCAGCATAGCGCAGGTCATCACCACCACCCTTGCAAATTTGAATATGATAGGCTTGTGGTCCTATCTAAGAGTGGAAGAAATTTTCAAAACTTAGTTGATGAACGTCATGGAATATTATTATAAAGGTTTCCCATTTATATTAATCAGCAATATCTGGTGGGATTGGAACAAAAACACATTTTTTTCATGAGAAATTCTAACAAAGATCACAATTGAATTGATAAAAAACAATGTTTGGAAGACAAGGTTGATCCTAAAACACAAAAATAATGGATTCTCATAATTCCTCCACTCCCTCTTGGATTCCCCTGTGATTTTTTTTATCATGTTGCACAAGTTATCCCACCTAGCTTCAAATTGGGTGTGGTACTCTTCCTCTCCTAGCCTTATAGCAAGAAAGTAAGACATACCCAAAGTTAAGGCTCCAACAACTCAATTGATTCCATTGCTCTTTGTACCTTTCTAGAAATTGCATCCATCAAATTTGTCAAATCCCTATAGATTATGGGGGATTCAAAAATCATGATCAATTGGGTGAATTATGATAGAAAACATCTACCTACATCCCATCTTGCAGTATATCATAGATTCCGCCAACTCTTTGGACTAGCTATCTTTCAGACATATTCTCAAGGAGTTAAATACCCCAACACACAAGCTTTCAAAATAATCTTACAAGTTTTGTTCAATGTTTGTTATGTAACCCTTTGCAACCTTCACTTGACCAATAAAATATGTAAGTAAACATTTTTTCCCCTTCAATATTGTATTTAAAGGTATTAATTGTGGTTGACCATGCCAATAAATAAATTCTTGTGAGATTCCGTAGAATAAGAAGATAATATTAAACAAGAAAATAAACAACCGTAGAACTTACCTGTGTTATTGAGTCACTAATTGGATCATGAATATGTTGTCCTAAATTCAATCGAGTTTGTTATAGTGAATCCTAACTAGGACTCAAGAAGCGCTACCAAAAAATAAATAGTTTACATGAGATACCATGAAATTAGAGGATGAAGGGTTAATCTACAAAAGCAATGTTTCATTAATTACACATCCTACAACAATACAATCATATTCATATTGACATTGTGCTTTTAAAATCCAAATATTCAAATATGTTATGCATAAAAAACTAAATTTTCTGAACATGTAATTCTTACATTGCTTGCTGGGTTTGGATCAACTTGACCATTTTCTTTTCCTGCTTCCGTAGCAGCTTTCAATTCCATGAATTCTTCAACAACTACTTTCAATATTCCAAGTTCCTTGTCTTTTTCTCTCAATTTCTCTAATTGTTTCCTCTAAGCATGCTCTTCATTTCTTTTTGGTTTAGAGAAACTCACATGACCTTGAGGTTGTGACCTTTTGCCCCTCTCATAATATAGTGAGAGTTGATTAAATGACTACCTACCATCCAATATCATTGTTTTAGGTATCATGGACTATACTACGTGATACACATCCCCAAGAAACTCACTATGTACTTCTTCTCATTTTGAGAATGATACCCGAAGTAAACTATATTTGTTAAAATCTCGAGGCTCTGCAACATGGGGTTCAAGGCCATTTTAACAGTATACTTGTTAGGAGCTCAACGTCTCACTTGTGGGAGTTGAATTTAGGTGGGGATGATAACAATCAATTCTCCAAATTTTAGACCCGAATAATTATTTATTTCTAGTAGACACTCTAAAGTGATTCCTAATATTAATTTACAAAGCATGGAAGCTAATGAAAGATGTGTTTCTTGATGGCCTCGTCTTGTTTACTATTGGTATGGTGGGAATTTTTATTGCCTAGATCCATGTCTTTCCTTATTTGATGTGTTTTTTTTTCTTCATTGAGGTCTTATTGAGCTAAATTGACTAACATTATGTGGTTAGATGAAGTTAAGTGTGATCCTTTTTAATTATAGAAAACCATGTTACTTAGCATGAAAATATTTTATTTCCAACATTTTTATTTGTTACATTTCTTAAACTTGGGTGTCCATGACCAAAGAATTTTGATAAATACATTGATGTTCATTTTCACAAACCTTGGTGGTTACTAAGAAAATTGAGATTCTATTTTTTTTTTATAGATTTCTGATGTCTATAGAGCTTTCTATTAGATTCTTGGGTTTCACTTAGTACATATTTAGGAAATATTTCCAAATTCGGAGGGAACTATGAAGTGCCCAAAAAATGAGAGTCCTAGAAAATAATCATTATATTTCTTTAGGGTGTCCTTGGAAACAAGAATTGCGCTAGGGGGGTAAAGTAGGGTAGGAAAGGTATGGTATGTAGATTCCAACAACTAGTCCAAACAACCCAAAAAAAATCCCAAGGCCACAAACACCTAGAACCTAGACATCACGAAAAATATAGGATTCTACGAAATGAAACATTGATAGGGTATCAAAAAACCATCAAAACATTTACCATAAGATAAAATTTCTAAAGCAAAAACCATAGACAATGAGAATTTCTTACCAAGAAGGAACATAGGTTTAAAGCTAATTGCCATCAAACTATGTCACCAAGACCACTCACAAACTGCACCATTATCCCACTTGAGTCATGATATGTGAGACGAAAGGATTCAAAATTCAAATTAAGAGTTAAGTCTAACGTGTGTGAAGATGGTGAATAAATCCTTTTACATCTCATCCCTTGTTTTTATATCACATGAATTGGAAGTATTGTGGCATGTGTTGATTGTGAATATCACAACATTCCTTCATGTTTGATAAAACAAAAGTGAATTTAAAGGATAGCTTGAACATATAAACCCTCATTTTTTTAACGAACTCCATTTACTTTATTGATTTGTTTACAAGACACGGCTTGTCCACTAAAATCTTAAATATTTAAAAAGATAAACCTACTTTAAATTTGGGGATCTGATATAAAAAATAAAAAATAATTTCATTTTAAACTAAGAATGGTACTCAAAATCTCTAAAGAAGATTCATCATCCTTACTCTCTTTATACTTACAAAAATTAGTTCCAAACCAATACATATGCTTTAGCTTAGTTAAATTGGAAGGAGGGATTGTGTATCATTCCAGGAAGAGATAAAGAGGGAAAAGTAGGAGATCATTTGTAATCTGATCAATTCATCTATGATGGAAGGTGGGTTGAGCTTCCCGAACATGGGGATGGTGAACCTGTACGTGCAATGGTGCCTCCGCTAGATTTGAAAAATAACACATCATGGTTTATGTATCTTGGCATGTGGATGACCTACATTTTGATACTCTTCTTCACATAGATCATCCTACTCTCTCTATCCGAATGCACTGCTGACACAACCTAGACCATTATCAATCTCGCCCATTTTGCGGTTAGTATTCAATTTATTTCTTTTTTGTCATTATTTTCCTAAGAATTGACTCTTTATGGTTTTTATTTTTGGGCCATAACCAGTTCTGTGCAAAATAATTAATTTTAATTATGTTTTTCTTTCCGACGGGCTTGAACCCTGGTCGACTGCAATCCCCTTTGTTTTACCCTTTTTTTGGCAGTACAATTGCTTAAATTATGATAAATTGATCTCCAATTTTTTTTCAAAAACTATTGTTCCCAAAATTTCTTTCTATTAACACAAAAATAAGATCACTGTGATTCAACAAGAAGAAATTTCATCAAAATACCACATCAATCGGAAACCAAAATAGCTACAAATTACATATGTAACTAGAAATTAAAGGAAGATATTTGTAGATTCTTAATACGATTCAATTTTAAAACAAAGTTCTATGAGCCTTACATTGTGCTCTCCATAGGAAGGGGATAACAGGCTAATCAATTCCAATAGAGGCCTCATAAATAGTGCACGGCCTTAGAAAGTGTCTCTTGAAGAAAAATTTTGGTCTGTAATATGTGTGATGTTCTTAATATGAATCCAGATTCTTGTTTACAACTAATTTTAGGGGAATTGGGTGGAATTATTTTTTTCAAAGGAATTTGGAATGATTTTGTTGAGATTGATAATTTCATGAATATGTAAGAAATTGAAAATATTATTGAAATTTAAGTGCAATACATTCCATGCACATAATATATTTGTGTTGTATAATGGAATAAATGTTGAAAAATTTAGCTTCGCAAAGGACCCGGTGAGGCTGGAGTGCAAGAGTTGGACTCAGACCTTGCAACAACTTGGCAGGAAAAATTAGTCAAAAATGATGGTTTTTCATCTTCTTTTTGGTGTTTAGTTTTATGCAGGTGATTTCACCATCTTCCCACAAGTTGTATTTGTGAGGAAATGAATAACTTGCAAGTTACTTGCTGGTCAGTTTGTCACCCATGAGTACTTGAAGGTTTTTTGTTCCTGAGTTTGACTTGTAATTAGGGAGTCAGACTTCGCTTCAATAGCAGTGCCTTGCAGGTTTGCTGTTTATGAGTTTGAATTTCCATTAGGGATTCAGACTTCACTTCAACAGCAGGGCTAAGTTGAATTGTGATATCTAGGAGTACTATAAAAAATTGACATTTTTTCCCGAATGTGAATGGAATTGTTCTAGGTTTGTGCTATTTTTTACCTAGGCAGATTATAAAGTTAAATGTTTAAAATTAAATGTTTTATAATATTTCTCTAAGCTAGTTTTATTATCTTCTTTAATTAGTGAATCTGGATCTTGATTATATGGGTTACTTATTTAGTGCTTTATACTAGGGGGTTTTTCATTTTTTTCTTTAAGTTTTAAAATATCATTTATTCTGATTCGATATTTATGGTGGATGTTTTCCTTCTTTCCAAGCAGTGGTGTTAATTTTAGATAACAATGGTATGTTCTATGCATAAGAGAAATTAACTTCAATTTTCCTTATTAGCCCAATATCAATTTCTAGATTAGCGATCACATTAACATTGATATTAAATGCATATAGAACATAATCAATAAGCATAATACAAGCTAAGACAAGAGGACACATTATTTGGTGGATGCCAGGGAAAAACCTCAATGTGGGGAAAACCCTTTGATCAAATTATTCTTATTATTCTTCAATAATTCAGTAGAGATAGAGAGAGAGAGGGTATAAAATACAATTTTACATGCCCAACACTCTCAAATCAGCTTTGACATAACAACAGTAAATAATAGTTAACTAGAAGCCCTAACCAAAAACACAACGCTAGTCAAATCAACAATAAATTTTCCTCCATGCAGCTTGGTCAACAACAAACAAATTCGGTCTTCGAGGAGAGAGAAATTTAGCCCAAAACAAGGAATTCAAACCCAGTCAACATTGATGTAATTTATGCAGTCAAAATAGAAGTCAACACTAAAGTCAACTTCGGTCAAACTTCTTCAAATGCCTCGGGATATGTGCCAGCCAATGTAGCCTCAATAAATTGGATGAACTGCCTGAAACCATAGTCAAAAGAGAGGTGTTGACCCTCTATCAATGCTGGTCAATGCTCCTGCAATCAACCCTAAAAACAGTCCTAAAATCATCCTGCAATTTTCGATCTTCTGATTTCACATGTGAGGGAGAGCTTCTCCTTGTTGTACAACCAAATCAAGAGAGGAGAGAGAATGTTGTGTGATGAGATGATGTACAAATTAGGGGAGGGTCTCTCTTATTTATACAATTCTTCGAGGGTGGAGACAAATCTATTGGGGCTTCTAGCAGACCTTGACAATTTCCACATGTGTGAGAAAATAAATTCAAAATCACACTTCTTCTCATCCAAAAAAGATGATGTCTAGATCAATCTTGAACCTCTCAAAAAGAGGAATCCTATAAATATATCATCTCCATCATATGAGTTGTCCAAGGAAGAGTTTGGCCCCAGTTTCCAATTTTAACACTCCCTCTCAACTAGGGAGAAATCCACCTGCCAATCCATATGTCAACATGTACCATCTTTGTCATCCCTGCACTGCTCTGTTGAAATATGAAGAAATAATGAAGAAGAATTGATTGAGAGTGAATGAAAATACCTTGCCACTCTCCACTGACCCAAAGTCAGTCCAAAGGTAAAACCTTAATCAGACTTGATCCCAAATCATGTTGTTGAACACCATGCATCCTAGCATAGAGAGTACGCTAGTACACGATGCATCCATCGGTAGTGCTATGGTCTCTATCCTTGTTTCCCAACCCATCGTCCAAATGAGAGGTACTTCCCATGACTCTTGGACTACATGGTAGGATCTCTGTTGGGGCACCACAAGGAGAAGGTGAACCACTCATCCTGCTCATATATCACAGGGGAAGGTGAACCACTCACCCTGTACACAGTGCGGCACCACTAGGGAAAGGTGAACCATTCACCCTATGGTTGCTCATAGTTAGAAGAAGTACCCCCAATACCCCCGAAGCTCCTAGAGCTCAATTTCCAACTCATGTGGGACCCTCACAGGAGGGTCTTTCCACGAATCCAAGTATCTCATGAAAGGTTAAGAATTTGACCTTCCTCAAGGGATTCGTGAGAATATTTGTGACCTACTCAATAGTTCGAATGTGATGGAGCCTTATGGCTCCCCATTGTACCATATCCTGGATAAAGTGGTACATGATATCAAAATGCTTAGAGTGGTCGTGGAACATGGAATTCTCTAAAAGGAGAATTCCACTTTGGTTGTCGCAAAATATCATGGTGGTATCTAGCACATGTTCAAACAACTCACTAAAGAGCTTCCTTAATAAAAAAACTTCACAACAGGCCGTACTAGCTGCAATGTATTCAGCCCCAATGGTGCTCAAAGCAACCGATTTTTGCTTATGCTCATCGAGGTTATCAAAGAAGAACCTAGTGAGAATCAACATCTAGTTGTGTTGTTATAGTCCACCAAATTTCCAACCCAATCAACATCAATATATCCATGGAGCCTCAAATTCCCGATAGTGTATGTTAATCCATAGTTAATTTTTCCCTGGATATATCTCAAAATATTCTTCGCAGAAATGCAGTGTATGTGATGAGGCTCGACCATAAATTGACTCAACCTATTCACTACAAAGCATATGTTCGGACAATATTTCACCAAGAACATTAGGGCCCCCATGAGTTGACGTTACTTGGAAGGAATTCCCAAATTGAGCTCAACAACACTTCCTCTTAATACTTGTAGTCCAACATCCAAAATCTTTCGAGAAACTTCACAATATATTTTCCTTGAAAAATGAAAATCTCACCTGCCTTTTGTCAGACCTCCAAGCCTCAAAAGTAGTACATTAGTCCTAGGTCTTTCATCTCGAATTTAGAAGCTAACTCCCTCTTACATTAATGAATGAGAGGGTCTACACTTGTGAGAAAGAGATCGGCCACATAGAGCACCAAAATGAAAGGCCTTTCATTTTAAACCTAGAAGTAAAGGTTCAGATCAACTTCACTTCTTGTAAATCCCAACTTCATAATATATTTGTCGATCCTCTCATACCAAGCCCTAGGGGCTTGCTTCAAGAAATAGAGGGCTTTCTTCAACCTACATACATGTGACTCTTAGTCCAGAACTTCAAACCCTTTGGGTTGTTATACATAAACTTCTTCCTTAAGTGAGACATGTAAGAAAGTAATTTTGACATCCATTTGATGTAGATTCCATCCCTTGGAGGCAACAAAGGAAATAATCAAACAGATGGTGCTATATCGGGAAACCGATGCAAATGTCTCATGAAAGTCCACACCTTAGATAAAAAAAGGCTTCATTAATTTTATTATTGAAAGTAGTAGATATTGTGGAGGCTAATGTGGGAGAATAGAGGATATAGATTGTGAGGAGAAAAGACCATAATTCTTGTATGTGGAATTCGATTAGGGATCATGATGTATTGAACCCTATTTTATACGCCCGATGCGTGATGATAGTGTTTCTAATTGTGCCTTTTGTATGCCAAACTTTGTTCCCCTACCACTATCCCACCAACAAGTGCACATGCATACACATTCTTAGTTTATTATTGGTGCGATACGTTTTTTCTTTCAGAGAGTGGGTTTATTGTTTTTCTCAGTACTGATCCAAGAAAAAAATTATATAGATTCTAAACACTTTGGGAACCAAGGTTCATGAACAATAGAAATACACGATGTCTTAGAATGGGATAGGATACAAAGAAGGATCCTATTAAGGTGATCTCACTTAGTGTATGTTGTTCTTTGTTATTTCTTTTTATGCATGGAGAAATATTGATCATCATTTTGGATTTTTATGCAATCATTTTGGCTTTTATGAATAACTAATGGCCATTGATTAGAAATTGGTTAAAATAAAGTATCAAATTGATTTTTCTTGGACATTGTCTTGGGAGGAGCCTTATATTAATGATTGTATATAGTTGATAAGTTTTTCTCTATGTATATTTTCGACAATGGGGAAAAATGAGTGTGTTATATATTGGATTCTACACATACAAATGCCCAGTATGAAATTATTTGGTCAGGTTGATATGCCTTATATGGAAGAGTTTTGGAAGTTTCTACCATCCAGTGCAGATTTCAAGTCTCATTTGACATGGGTAATAAATATTATAATGGACATATTATTCACACTGGGTGGACAACAATTTCCTACTGAGTAAATTTTCTTTATTTATCATGTTTAAAATCAGAATTGATTCTATGTCGATGAGGGCTATAAACTTTTTTTCATAGTCAAAAGTGACTTGAAAAATATAGGAAATAACTCTGATACCTAGTCCACATCCCCATTGTTTGAGTGGAAATCATGTTTAAAATGGTAGCAACAGAAGGGATGATTTTTCTATAAGAGTTCCATAAGAGAGTCAAGTGTTTCGGTTACAAAAATGGTAGGATTTTCTTTGTGTAGTACTGTTGATCTTTGGTTTCTTATGTATGCCAGCATTTCAAAAAAATTCTTCACTCTAAGCAATCTTCAACAAATTTTAACATGGGTGTAGGGATTATTTTCTTAGATGTTTGAACCATATCAGTACTATGTATTAAAAGTTGTGGTTTTTTTTTTCGGTTATGTTTACATTTTTTGTGGTAGTGGAATGTAGTTTCTATCACAAAATGGTTCACTGGAGCTCATCTCTTTATTTAGTTTTGTAATTAATTAATATTTTTTGGTTCTTAGTAGTTCGATCTAAATTATAGATACTTTTTTCTGATCTAATTAACATCTCAAAATTCATGTCTAAATATTGGAATTTGTTTAGTAACTGGTCAAGAAACATAATTTTTGAGTATGATATATTGTCGGGGTTATAAAAATATGCTTGCAATTTTGCAACATCTCATGCACTATTAAAATCAATATTCATATCTTTGAGACTTGTTAACTTTCTCAGTTGTTCGCAAGTACATCCAAAACATTAAAGTAAGATGGGAACATGATTCATGTTGGCATGAAATTCTGATTCTGCTTTCAATAGTAATTTCCCAAAATACAAATAGGAAATTGGGAGTTGGGACGATAATGGGATTATTCCAGGAATCTTGAATTTAAGTTTCATTCCTGATTGTTTGCCCACCTTTTACCCTGCATGTGTCAATTTACATGGACGTTGGGATTATTTTGTTCCATTGATACCTTTATGACAAGTTATACAATTTTAAATTTTTTATATTAATAATGGCCCATTATAGATATGGCTGAAAATAAGTTTGTTGAAGGATTCAAGCTGGTGAGGACCTCCATAGTAACAGTTTTTAACCACAACACATTCATTCTAATATGAACCTAATTACTAAATTATTGATTAGGCTATCCATAATTTGTCTTAAAAAGCATTGATAGATTGAGAGAGGCTATTTCTGAAAGTAACTCCTTTGGAAATATAGGGTTCAGACCTTGAATGCATTTATTTGACAAGGTGCCATGCTTAATACTGATTGCAACTTTGTGGCATACATATTGCTAGTCGTTGTCTGGAGGTGGGATTGTTTCATAAATAAAGTTTTATTTCTATTCTACCAGATTGCGTAAGTAGTGGTATTGTGGGATAATTGTTTTAGAATCTTGTATTGATTGAGCCTCCCTAACCTCACATTCAAATTATCACGGATTTGGGAACATGGAAAATCTCTAAAATATTAATTTTCTTGGAATTTTTCATTCCTAGGTTTTCTATATTGGAAGCTTCAAGCCATATCTCCCATAGCATTTGGGTCCAACTACATCCCCAAATGACTATATCAACTAGATGGCGTGCTCCTCAAGAAAGGCTTGGTAAAGCTTCCAAATTTTTCAAAGTAGAAAGCTTCATTATGGACTCTTTCACCATTGTGAAACTGCCTTAGTAAATAATCAAATAATCTTTGAGGTAGTTACAACTCCACAAGAATTGTGCAAGGAAAGAGTCAATATAAATAAATTAATTAATCTCCCACCAAGTTCACATGATTAAATCCCAAGCCACAAATTCAATGTATGAATGTGCAAGATGAAATAGTCAAATCCCTAAGTTATATGTGGGCAAACTCAAACAAAAAAATAACCAGGGAGAAAATGGTGAAATGAGCGTATTGATATTTTGGTACTTAGCAGTTGCATTGACCTATTTGTTGTCATTTTTTGGACATTAATAAAATTATTTTATCATATTAACAAGTAGCACAAATATGTCTATTTTCTTATCTGCAACTAATTTGGAATCCTGCATTTTTTTTTAAATAAATGCATTTAATATATAAAATATATATTATATAAAAAATGGCTCTTCTCCACCTTAGACACTTCCACATAGCTGGGTGGTAATTTCAACACTCAAGCCTCCTCCTTCGTTGTCTTTCGTCAATATGTGGCAGATTGATTTAGAAATTGTTGTGTTGGAGTGGTCTATTTTATGCATAATGTGTAATATCATTTGGATGGATTGTCTAGCTGGAATTTATGTTTTATATTATTTTAGTATTTACTGCCTCATATGCTTTTATATTTTTGTTAAAAAGTAAAACCACTTGGTTTAAACTTTATAGTGTTGTATAGTGGTGATGTAATGTGAATATGGGAACGTGTTTTTAGAGGAGATTCATAAAATTATTGAGTTTAGTGTTCGTAAGGTTGGATTTTTTATATTGTATAACTGGTTAACTTCCACAGTCTATCTCTCTGCTAAAACATGAATTATATGCTATAGAGACTAGATTGATGGCACTTCCACTTATTTTGTGATGAAGTGCAAGGTGCTAGTGAAGCTTTTGCTGAGCAGCTAGATATGGGCCATATAGCTTCATGTCCCTGGAAAGGGAATAGTTGTTCTCAAAGCCTGGGAAAATTCCCCCCAACCCCTCCATCCACACCAATTGGAGGTTATAATGATTAGTGTGAATCACTTCTATAATTGTCGGCCCTTCCTATCATATTTGGTTCTACCATTGATAGGATGAAGCTTTGTCGTGGCTCACAAATAGATCGTATACTGGCTGAGCAAAAACCAATTATTGTTAGCAAGTCTAGTGGTAAAGTGGATAATATGCCCTCAGAAGAATTTTCTAGGGAAGAGGTTGCGAGCATTTATTATCAAGTTTTCTCTCTTTCTGTTGCAGATTGTCTTGATTTTTCATGTTTCACTTGTATTTGTCTTCTTGTTTTTCTCACTGAAATAATTAAAATAAAAAATTTGTTGCATCATCATCACAAAGGCTGATGAGTTTATGTGGGTGGGAACCTCGATTTCTCCCAAAGGTGGTAGACTCTGAAGAGCATTCAACTCAATTAGCAATAAATGCATGTTTTGTTGGTCTACGTCAGGGTTAATTTCATCCAAAATGTGAGCCAAGACCAAGAATGTTGTTTTTTTCAAGATCAGTACAACATGAAAAGAGAGACATCACAAAGAAAAATATTTCCACATCTGAATCTCAACACAATATTTCAACAACATTTTTAGATCATAGCTTATGTGGAGTGATTGTTAGGCTCTGGGATTTTGTTACTGCCCCTCGTCCATCTCATGTTCTTTCTAGAGGGAATGATCTACCAGAGGCGAGAAAAACATTAGTACTTACACATGGGGTAAGTGCAGCGAGTGGAATTGGATGGTATGCTATTGATTCAAGGGATAGGGAAAATTTTAGAGGTCGATATGAAGAAGAGGAAGCTACATCTATAGTTTATTGAAAATCTCACTCAAATGTAGGTATGTACTTGAATTTGACAATAGCTACAGGGCCACCTCTGACACATTTCAACACTCCTGATATTGTTGCACCATTGGAAGATCTTGTAGAAGACATGGATCCAATGTTAGGGAAACCAACTGGTAGTGAAGTTGGAGATCATGCAACATCATATGAGTCACGAGGTCCTCGGGCTCACAAAAGTAGTATAGATGAAGGAGGAAGTGCAGTGGACAAGTCAGCAATCACGGTCCATCGAGTCGATAGTGTGGAACTATGGTTGATCGCGATGTTGATGAAGTCAATGATTGAAGTCAGTATTCTGGTGGAACATCAAAGTTCACATGGACAACAGAGAGCTTGGTTGTAGATCGAGCATCCTATGGCAGATATGTTTCATACACAGGTCCCAACCATTCAACAACACTTGAAATAGACATTGAATTAGATGGTCTCAATCCTTCTAAAAAAAGTGCCATGGAATCATTCGGAAATCAGAAACCAATTGGTGGTCATTTTGCAAGAGATTCGGCTTATGTCTCTTCTGTTATTGCAATAAATATTTTTTATTATAGTCTACAATAGAATTCTATGTAAAGTGTAGCAAATTTCCTAGCAGATAATTATGAATATGTACACGGGCCTTCTCCTATTATTGATAAGAATTCTGAGGTAAATGAGATTTCAAAATTGAATCTCAACATTTAAGCACAACAGAGTACATCTATTTCACCAGAAACGAGAAACGGGAAACGAAACGAGAAACGAGAATGGTACGAGAAACGGAGTTTCGAGGCTTCGCATATAAGAAACGAGGAGAGATAAAAAAACATAATTAAATGTTAACAATATAAAACAAAGCATTAATCATAAAAATCAATGTTTCAGCTTGTGAAATTGTAAACAAAAATTCATAAATAGTGATTTAGTTTTAAGAGAGTGAGAATTTAGTAGATCAAAAAATTTAGCCTATCATTAATTCCAAGAAAATAAAGAACATTTATAAGAATAAGAAATTTTGAATATAAATAATTAAATGTATAGTTTTGAATAGATATGTATCTCTAAAGTCACTTCTAACAGTTCATATGCAAAATGCAAGTAAACATGATAATCTAGATTTTCAAGCTCATTTTCTTGAATGGTTGTTGAGCTTGAGCCAATTCCAAAATCATTGTTTTGGTCAATAGACTTTGTGGTATCATCAAGAATGTCTTCAACATTATCTTGTAACACCTCAAGTGGAAGCTCAACATCTCCATCATCTTGTGAACCACCATAATCCCACATTCTCGTGGGTCCAGTTTTGTATTCTAGTTGTTGTTGAGGTAACAAACATAGATTTGAATGTAAAAACACCAAATATTGTGCCATTTTTGTGCCTAGGTGATTCCTCTTCGTTGAATGGATAAAAGCATATTCACTCCAATTTCTTTCACACATAGAGGAACTAGTCACCTATGAAATAAAATTAACATTATGTTAGTCATAGTCATTCGAAATTTTAAAAGGAAAATAATACAAAATGAACGCTAGACTTAATTGTTTAAAAAATAAATCAATACATTAAGGGTATTTGTTATTGAGCAAACCTGTGAAAGAAAACGGATAGCCAATCGATGAAGCAAGGGCATTCCTGTAACATATTTCATCCATAAATATATGGGTCCACGTTGTTCTCTGTTGTATGCACAATCTTCATTTGCAAAGTGGTCTTGTGATCTCAAGTACTTTCCTAACTCAAGCCGTAAAGTAGTGCGATCCTGACGATCATAACACCTACTTATAAAAGTGTTCCAGTTCTGCGTCACCTCGAAATCTGAAGATGGTTTATTATGAAACCATTTAGGATTGAGTAGGAATGAAATTGAATGAAGAGGGCTATGAAGCATTTTCCACCTTGTCAAAATAAGTTCCCACACTTCATTTCTGGTGTCTATGTCGATCCTAGAATTTTCATCTTCTGTTATGTCATGAAGCTTCTCCCTCATTTGATCCATACTCTCAAACACACCCCCTAAGCATGGTTGATCACTATCAAATATGCGAAGAATGGAAACAATAGGTGTAATAAGGGTGACAATATCTTCCACTCTCCTCCAAAAATCCTGGGGAGAAAGACCAATAATAATGTCCTCAACTTTTGGGCCATCCACAATATGAGAACCCTTCCACCTGTGCCAATATTGATGCATTTTAATAAGGCATTGAGGCATAATGAATGCTGATGCAAATCTAGTCTCGGCACATCGAAGAAGATGAAGTTTTTCATATTTCCTATAGATTGCTATGGATGCTGCATGATTAACAATAAATTTTTGTAGCATCTTTTCTTCAATTATAGTTTTATTTACCCATGCAATGTTATTAATATCTTTTAGGAGCAAATTCATGCAGTGCACAGAACAAGGAGTCCAAAAAATTGTTGGATATTCATCCTCAATCAACCCACCAGTGAGGACACTGTTTGAGGCACTATCTGTAAAAATGTGGACAACATTTTCTCTTCCAACCTCCTCTATTGCCTCTTTGATAGTACCCATTAGATATGGACCATATTTTGTCTTTCCTATGGTATCATGGGATTTTAAGAACATAACTCCTTTCGGGCTAGAAACCAAAATATTGATAAGGGGATGATGATTGACATCTGTCCAACCATATGAGACAATGGAGACCCCAGATTCCTTCCAACTATCTTTAATGTCATGAAGTCTAGCTTCAACCTGAGCCCTCTCATCACCTAACATTGTTGTCCTCATTTTTTCATAACTAGGAGGCTTGTAACCTTTAGGAGCATTGCTAACTAGATCCCTTACCATTTCCTTCCAATAAGGAGACCTGCAAACATTGAAAGCTATGCCATTTGTGAAAAAAAATCATCCAATGGATGCATCAAGATTTCCCCTCCCTTTTACATCCTATAAGTTTTGAAGGTGGGGAACAGAAACTTGATGTTGAGAACGAGAGTGTGGACCACTAACTTTAAAGTCACTAGGATTGTTGTTGGTTTGAATGAAACCTTTAGAAATATGTCTCAAATTTTCAAATTCATTAAATTTATTAAGTAGAGAAGCTTTATTTTTTTTAGGTACACTGTCACATAAAACCGATTGTGCTTTTTCCCCATTCCAAGTAAATGCCATCGAACTCTTCCTACATTCCCTATTTTTTTTTTTTTTACAATAAGGGCACAACCAAACTTTTGAACCAGTTGTTCCACTTGCTCCTCCACTATAGGATTGAATGCATGTTACAACTACCCATAGCCTTGCTTCAAAGGCTTTTTTTGCTTCTTGCTATTCTTTCATTTGGATTTTTTTTTATTCCATTGTGGAAGAACTTTGCTGAGAAAAGGGTGGTCCACTTTGTGACGTTGATGAACTTTCTTCCATTGCAATGAGAAATGAAAATTTTCTTCCAATTTTATTTTGCACAATTTATATAAATAAATTAATTAAAAAAATAAAAATAAACTCATACTTAATTTGAAAAGTATAATTAACTAAAATTTTGAAGAGATAACAAAAACCTATATAAAAAACAAAAACAAATCATTGAATGGAATCTAATAACACTACATATTAACTCTTCTTGTTTTTTCTTAAATTAACTTGGCATATTTCACATCTCATTTTCATTTCATGTATTATGGACCTATTTGTTGGACCCTTAGTTAAACTGAGAGGGGGGGGGGGGGGGAGGGGTGAATCAGTTTAACACATTCATGGACTTTTAAAACCTTTTCATTAATACTTGTTAACACCTTCATTTCATGTTTAGATTAACTTGTGAGTAATCTTAGAATGTGAGCAACAAGCATTAGTATAATGTAACAGTAGACTTAATATGAGAGCATCAAGTATTAAGCAGATGAGATAAACCACATCAACACATAAACATCATGCACAGAGACAATAGATATAAGTGGAAACCCATAAAGGGATAAAACCACATCTTATTATTATTGTGATGCAAAGGCAAGCTCCAACTCCCTCACACCACTTTTTTTCTGCAGGCACCAACCTACAGGGGGCTCCTACCTCAATTCTGCACGCTACTACTTGCAAGGAAGCTCCAACTCCCATTAATTTTCTGCAGGCACCAACCTACAGGAGGCTCCAACCTCAGTCAGCTACAACTGATAGCTATCAAGATACAACTTGATGTGGAAGCACCAACTCCCATATATTTTATGCAGGCACCAACCTATAGGAGGCTCCAACCTCAGTCAGCTACTACTGACATCTATCAAGCTACACCTTGATAGGGAAGCTCCAACTTCCTTACTCTTTGAAAAGAAAACACTTGCTAATTTACCTTGGATATCAGCTCTGTTCTGTAGCATCTCTTCCAATGTCCATTAGTCCTCATATCAGCCTTGCATCATCTCTGCTCAGCTCCTCCTTCTTCTTGTCTCACTGCTTCATTTCTACATTCTCTAACTTTTCACTGCATCTCGTTCTACTCCTCCTTCTTCTTATCTTTTCTGCCTCAATCTTCTATACTCTGCATTCTCTTTTCTTACGCTCTCTAACTCTCTAACCTCTTGCAGCTTTCTTATTTTCTTCAACTCTCTTCAATTCTAAAGCACACCCTCTTCTTATCTCACTTTTCTTTCATCAACCTTCTCCCTTTGGATATTACCTTGTTTTATACAAAATAGCTTCATGGCTATTTGTATTCTACTAGGAATTCGAAATGGAAAACCATGTCTCTTTGCCTTCTGCCTTCTCATTTCTTTTATCTGCTCATTCAAAAAATATAACTGTAGGTACCAATTTAACATTACAGTGGGATTTTTTTCTCTTCCGGATACTTGCCAATGCATCACAACAATATAAATTAGTTAAAAACATTTACAATCAATTACAATGAAAACTTCAGCTCACTTATTTAGCCTCTTGGATCACTTCTCTTGTCTTTTCTGTGACTGTGTTGTATCTAGATTTTCTGCTTACTGTCGTAGTGTAACTTCCATAC
The DNA here is from genome assembly GCA_034641835.2 of Pinus albicaulis. Taxonomy (NCBI): domain Eukaryota; kingdom Viridiplantae; phylum Streptophyta; class Pinopsida; order Pinales; family Pinaceae; genus Pinus; species Pinus albicaulis. Next base: position 23,090,204 of record MU968450.1, read on the forward strand.
CTATGTAGCTGCCCTTTTTATACATCACAATTTAACTCTTGGCATGATAAGAATTGATTTTAACATCTAGACTATTTTTTTATATAACATCTGTAACTTCTGACTTTAAATCTGGGCGAATTCCAACGCTTTAGCCACAGCAAGTGTCTTGTTGATGTGGTGAGTTTCGCAAGCGGAACATACACACACCACGCCTTTGTTTTATGGCCCAATGCGATTACACACATCACAATCGTATTCTATTAATAATCGCCCTCCACCTTAAGCCGAGGCTCGTGGGTCCTCAGACCACGCGGCACATTTCAATACAGTCGTAAAAATGATTTATATATATAACAGTGCCTTTTATATATATAACCAAATTTCATTTCTCAGCATAATTATAAAGAGTTTAATCATACAAGCTTCATTTTTAATATGCCTTAAATCAACTCTTGGCGTAAATACTAAAACCTGTTTAAACATATAAAAACCCCTTTCAGGCCCACCTTCCACGTTTTCCAATGCTATATACTACTCCTCCAGTGATTTTCGATTGCGATTGATTGCAATCGCAAACTTCATTAACTTTCTCCGCTATGCTGCCTTTCTCCGATGCGATTGCTTTGATGCGATGCAATTACTCTGATTGCGATCAGTCGCAATCGCAACTTTTAGTTGCAAGTCCCGCTGCCCTGCTTTCACTCCGATGCGATTGACCACTGTTAAGTGCATTTTGTCGATGCGATTGTAACTAGAACTCAAACACATATTAAAAATTATTTATAGACCCATCGGGTCCGGAACTCAATCGTAATCGCAATCCTTTATTGTCATGCTTCGATGCCCTGCTCCTTCTCCGATGCGATTAGGCTGATCCGATGTTATTAGGCCAGACTTTAAATACGTTGGAATCATAATTCATATACCCATCAGGTCCAGAACTCAATCGGAACTCTTGTCGATATGTTCCACTGCCAATCCTTTCTTCGATGCGATTGGGTGAGGGTCCCACAGCATAAGACTTTTGTTTGACTTAAATCCGAATAAACCTTTCGTATTCTTAATTTCGCATCCATAACTATAATATATATACGTCCATCAGGTCCAAGCTTTCATCGCAATCACAACTCTTTGTTAACCTCTTCTGCTGCCCTTATAATCTGCGATGCGATTGGGAAGGGTCCCACCTTATGGTACTTTGGTTATGATAATAAAGCACTCCATATAATTTAATATATATGCTTTGGACCTTTGTGCATAAGGCACAATATATGTAATGTGCTGCATATATACTCCAACGTGGGTAACGATTCCCGGAATGAGATATATATATATATATATATATATATATACTTTGCTGCTCCAATCTTTAGTGTATCTTCTAGCGAGGGAGGTGATTCTCAGAATTTGTTTGTGTGTGTGTGTATATATATATATATATATACATATATAAATACTTGCCGCTTTTGGTTATACGATTCCCAGAATTGTGTTTATGTATCCTCCAGCTGGGGTAGCAAATCTCGGAATTAAAAATGGCTCTGACTCTGCTTGTGATAACGGCTCTGCCTCTGCCTCTACCTCTGATAACGGCTCAGCCTCTGCTGTGATAATGGCTCTGCCTATGTATTCACTGCCTCTGCCTCTGCCTCTACCTTAGCTGCTTCTGCTACTTGACCTCTGCCTCTGCCTTCGCTGTACATATTACCTGCTGTTGTTCTTTGCCTATCTTTGCATTTGCTGCCTTCTTTGTCTGTCTCTGTCTTTGCTGCCTCTACTACTTGTTTGCTGCCTCTGCCTCCCTGCTACTTTGCTTCTCTCTTTGTTTCATCTTCTCCTTGACTGATGCTACTCCTTAATTCTCCTTTTGCTGCCTCTGCTTCCTTAAATGACCCTGTCTCTGCTGCTAGACCCTCTCTACATCTTGCTGCTATGCTGCTTTCTTTGCCTTGTTGCTGCCTCAGGTGTTCCTCCTTTGCCATCTCCTTTGCCATAAATGAAAACATTTCAAACAGTCTCCCCCTTTGGCATTGATTGGAACACATCCACCGATAATCCAATGCTTCCTCCAAGTCTTTCTCTGGCTGGCTTCTTTTAGAAGACCCTTTCTTCTATTACCTACTTTTCCTCCCCCTTTGACATCAATGGCAAAAGGTTGCACATTTCTCAGTGTAGATTTTGTGTTTGAATTTATTCTCTCTGATTTGTGTTTAGATCTTCTTCTTCTGAATTTGTACCCTGCTGCTCCAAACTGGTGTAAAAGAGTTGTTGAGAGAACACTTTTGGGGATTATTGAACTTGTCTATACACATTAAGTTGATACCATTATGAAGCATATACTCCTTGCACTTGTATAAAGAGTAGGTGATGACAACCATATACAATCAGACTTGTATAATAAGAGATGCATTATTGGATCAAGACTTAAAGATTGTGAATGCTCCAAGTGACATATCAGACTTGCTTCAACTATACTTCAGTCTATATCTAATGTATTGCGCCAATATATTTTTGTTGAGGAAGATTGTAGATGAGATAAGTTTTCTTCTGCAATACACATCTGTAGACAACATTTGTTCAATTATGATAATGATGCCAATATATCTTTTATTGCTGTGGTACACCTTTCCTTCCTGTTGGTGATGATATGAACTAGGATGCTGATAAGGATATTACATTTAAATACTGAGAGTTTCTTATTGTTGATATGATCAATGAATCAACCAGAATTTTATCTAAGAGATCAAATAATTTTACTGATTGCATAATGTACTTTCAAAACAAACCCTTGAGACAAGATACATTCAGTGTATTAGTCAGTCTCACTTATCAATCATGCACTTTCCTTTATGACATAAGGAGGTTATGTATGTCAATGATAAATCTCTCTTTAAAGGTGGATTACCAGTAAATCCTTTGTGCTGAAGTAGGATTAGATGATTTAAAAATTTTGAGCTTCAAATGGTAATCACAGCTAGTCCTTTATTCTTCAGATACTTTGACTGTTCGATCAGGATGAACTTCCACACGAGCATATTCAGGATGTTTGATTGAACACTCAGTAAACAGACTTCACACAGTTTTGTAACTAATATTAAGAAAGAGGCATTGAAGATATACATGTACCAACTTCAGGAAGGCATGAAATTATATATAGAAAAAGATATTGCTTCAGTGCTCAATATACTACTTCAAGTGTAAGCAAGATGGTGTTATTTTTGTTCTTCTATTGACCTTTTCATGCTGAATGCAGATAACACTGGGAATATTACCTTGATGTAATTTTTCCAAAAACCTTTGATCCTGAGGACCTGTACCATATTGCTGCTACTTCATAATAACACTTGATATTCTGTTGATAGTCATGCTGCTTGTACCTAAATGCCAATTGATACTACCTTGATAAACTATGTAGAGATTTCACTTCAGCTTGCATATAAACCCATAACTAAGACATCCTTCATAAATTCTACTATAGATATTTCCACTGTTCACACCAACAGTCATCAATATCCTAAAACTAATCTTATCATTATTAACCATTTTCTTATTCTGTCATTCTGATTTAAAAGAATGTCACTGCATTTCATTTCTAGGACTGCTCCAAAATCATTACTGCTTTAAGTACAATTCAACTGTCTAACATAATTATCTTTAGGAAGACATCTTCAATTTCTTTTCTATGAATCTTCATGGGCTGATTACTCAAATATTTATTACTCACTTAAATGCATTTCTCCAAGTGAGCCTTTTGAAAGATGTAATGAATTGTTGATAGGCATTTTTCTTACTCATCCTTCTTAATGTGATACATTGTTAATTATAGCAGTATGAGGCATAGTTTTATCATCACTTTAATGTGCTAAAGTCTTCTTAGCTTACATGTTCATTGCTAAGGTTTCCTCTATCATCATGGCTTCTTGCTCTCTTCTCTTCTTCCATCAATCTGTCAGCTACTTAATACTTCAGATGATCTTCTTTCTCTATAGTTCTCATTTAGAGGAAAATCCTTTCACTTCCTGATCTCATAGTTGTTCTCATTTCATGGAGCTCTTCTTATACTACTTTCATGGGGATTATTTATGAACTTCTCTCCCCCTGGGATGTTGCTTCATATTTATCACTGGTTGGATATTTGCTATGTTTTCTAGAGCAGCTCCCCCTGAGACTATGCTAGATTCATTATGTTATTGAGATGATAGGCTCCCCCTTTCTCTTTTCCTTCCATACTTTATTGGGGTTCTTCATAATGCCTGCACTTCTTTTAGATTCATAGTTTTGTTTGATTTTCTTTGTTTCTATCATCTGTCTAGAGTTCTTTAATATATAAGGCAATTTACAGTCCTTTGCTTTGTGGCCAAGCTTGAGGCATACATAACATTTTATTTTATCAAAGCACATTTGAGCTGATGTATAATACTTTGTTCCTCTTCTTGAATACATTTTACAATCAACAATTTTGTGTCCAAAATTATTGCATGCATAACAATAGCCATGGAAATGATTTGTGTACTTGGTGGAAGATTGTCTTTTCCCTTTGCTTGCTTGAGGTGTTCTTCTTGTTTGCTGCATCTTTTGCTGGTTGGACTGGGTTTGTTTTGTCTTACAATGTGCTGCATCATGTCCTGGTTTGTGGCAAGAGAAACATGTGATATTTTTCATAGGAGGAACGAACCTCCTTTGGCATCTTCCAAATTTATTCAATTCATATTCAGGAGTGTGAGGGCCCTTTCTAGTTGACTGCTTCATCCTTTTATTCTCTGTCCTACCATGTTGCTGCTTGATTCTATTTGTTTCTTCACAAATCTTGTTCTTGCTAGATTCTATTTTTGTAGGAATCTGCTGAGCTGCTACATTTTCCTTTACAGCTTTTACAAAGATTATTTTATTGTTATCTTCTACCTTGGGCTTACTAGTTTCTCCTTCATATCCTATCCCAGCCTTTATGAGAGGAGATATTTGAGCATTGAGAATTTGGTCCAACTGTCCAGAGCTTTTCATTAGAGGTGTATTCATTAATAGTTCTCTTTGGGCTTTTTCTAAATTCTTTCTTAGGCTCACTACTTCTTCTTCCAATTTTTCACATTCCATATTTTTCTCTCTCATTTGTTGCAGCAGAGTGTCTTCTACTTTCTTTGCCTCTTCAAGCTATGTCTTCAGGCCAATAATTTCTTTCCTATCTTCATATTCTCTCTCATCACATATTTGCACCACTGTCTTAAGGTCTTTGTTTTCATTTTTCAATTTTTCTATTTCAGTCAAAGCAATGTCAAGCTTGGCTTTTTCTTCAGCTGTAATTTCTTCATGGTTCTTATCTCCATTCACACTAGCAGGTACTTCATTTGATTGAATATTTTCCCGTTGACATGAATTTTTCTTCTTCTTAATTCTCTTATCCTTCTTGTCAGTGCAGTCCTTAGTGTTTACTCCATGCATGAAGTGCAATCTATCCTAGATTTCTTTTGCAGAGGTTAAATCCATTATCAACTCAAGGTCCTTGTTATGAAGACTGTTATATATTACACATTTTTCCTTGGCATTCCTCTGTTGTTCTTTCACCGTGGGGGAGTCTGTGCAGTAACCATCACATACAAGCTTCCATACTTCAGGTTCATAAGCCAATATTCCTGTTTTAACCTTATCTCTCCATTCAGGAAAGTTTATCGTACTTAACACAGGTACATTTTGATAGTCCATGACTTAACCAGATCTCCTTCAAGCTATTAGGCTTGCACCAAAGGAACCTGCTCTGATACCAATTGTTGGACCCTTAGTTAAACTGAGAGGGGGGGGTGAATCAGTTTAACACATTCATGGACTTTTAAAACTTTTTCATTAACACTTGTTTACACCTTCATTTCATGTTTAGCTTAACTTGTGAGTAATCTTAGAATGTGAGCAGCAAGCATTAGTATAATGTAACAATAGACTTAATATGAGAGCAGCAAGTATTAAGCAGATGAGATAAACCACATCAACACATAAACATCATGCACAGAGACACCAGATATAAGTGGAAACCCATAAAGGGAGAAAACCACATCTTATTATTATTGTGATGCAAAGGCAAGCTCCAACTCCCTCTCACCACTGATTTTCTGTAGGCTCCAACCCACAGGAGGCTCCTACCTCAATTCTGTAGGCTACAACTTGCAAGGAAGCTCCAACTCGTTACTCTTCTGTGCACCAACCCACAGGAGGCCCACCTCGCCGCCAACCGACACTATCAAGATACACCCTGATGTGGAAGCACCAAATCCCATCTACTGTAGGCACCAACCCACAGAGGCTCCAACCTACTACGCTACCACTGTATCTATCTCAATACAACTTGATAGGGAAGCTCCAACTTCCTTACTCTTTCAAAAGAAAACACTTGCCGATTTACCCTGGATATCGTGACTGCTCTCAGAAGACCAGTTTCGTTGTAAATCGGCTCCTCATATCGCCCGTCGATTCTTTTCCTATGTCCTCCTTCTTCTATGTTCACTGCTTCATTTCGTATTTTCTCTAACTTTTCACCGCATCTCATTCTGCTCCTTTCTTCTTCTTATATTTTCATTTCTCTGACTTATACTCGCATTCTCTTTCTTATGCTCTCTAGCTCTCTATGATCTTGAAGCTTTCTTATTTTCTTCAACTCTCTTCAATTCTGCTGCACACTCTCTTCTTCTCTCACTCTATTTTCATCAACCCATTTTTCCTTTGGATATTACATGCTTTATATAAATATCTTCATGGTTGTTTGTATTCCACTAGGAATTCGAAATGGACAACCATGTCTCTTTGCCTTCTACCTTCTCATCTCTTTTCCGCTCACTCAGAAAAATGTAACGGTAGGTGCTTATTTTAATATTACAGTGGGATATTTTTTCTCTTCCAGAGACTTTCCAATGCATCACAAACAATAAAAATCAATTAAAACATTTACATTCAAATTACAATGAAAACTTGATCTTACTTATTCAAATCTCTTTGGATCATTGTGCTTGTCTTTTCTCGTGACTGTGTCAGATTTGGATTTTTTGTGCCCAGGCTGTATTTGGCTTTTTTTTCTTACCGTCGCAGTTGTAACCGCCATACTTTTGTAACTTCCCCTTTATACATCACAATTTAATTCTCTACATCGATAAGAAATTGATTTTAACATCTAGACTGTCGTTTTATATAACATATGTAATCTCGACTTTAAATCTCAATAAACTCAACGCTTTACCCACAAAGAAGTGTCTTGTTGATGTGGTGAGCTCTGCAAGTCGAAAATACATACACCATGGCCTTTGTTTAATGGCCCGATGCGATTCCACACATCGCAATCGTATTATATTAATAATCGCCCTCCACCTTAAGCCGAGGCCCGTGGGTCCTCAGACCATGCGACACATTTCAATAAAATCACAACAATGTTTTATATATATAACAACGCCTTTTATATATATAACCCAATTTCATTTCTCAGCACAATTATACAGAGTTTAATCATACAAACTGCCTTTTTAATACGCCTTAAATCACCTCTCGGCGTAAATAGTAAAACCTGTTTAAGCATATAAAAAGAACTTTTCGGGCCCACCTGCCACGTTTTCCGATGCGATATACTACTCCTCCAGTGATTACCGATTGCGATTGATCACAATCGCAAACTTCATTAACTTGATCCGTTGTGTTGCCTTTCTCCGATGCGATTTCTTTGATGTGATGCAATTATTCCGATTGCGATCAATCGCAATCGCAAATTTTAGTTGCAAGTCCCACTGCCCTACTTTCACTCCGATGACCACCGCAGTGCATTTGCTGATGCGATGAACCAGAACACATTAAACATGAGTTATGTAATCTTTCGAACTAACTCAATCGAACCGCAATCCTTTATTGTCATGTTCGATCAATCGTCTCCTTCTTCGATGATTAGTCGATCCAATGCTATTAGTCAGATTTCAAATACATTTCAATCATAATTCATATACCTATTGTCCGGTTCAATCGAACTCTTGTCATAGTGTTTCACTACTCAATCCTTTCTCCACCGCAATTGGGTGAAGATCCCACAAAGATAAGACTTTTTGCTTGACTTAAATCCGAACAACCTTTTGTATTCTTAATTTCGCATCCATAACTATAATATATATACGTCCATCGGGTCCAAGCTTTCATCGCAATCGCAACTCTTTGTTAACCTGTTCCGCTGCCCTTATAATCTCCGATGCGATTGGGAAGGGTCCCACCTTATGGTACTTTGGTTCTGATAATAAAGCACTCCATATAGTTTAATATATATGCTTTGGACCTTTGTGCATAAGGCGCAATATATGTAATGCGCTGCATATATACTCCAGCGTGGGTAACGATTCTCGAAATGAGATATATATATATATATATATATATACTTTGTTGCTCCAATCTTTAGTGTATCTTCCAGTGGGGGAGGTTTTTCTTGGAATTTGTTTGTATATGTATATATATATATATACTTCCCGCTTTGAGTTATACGATTCCCGGAATTGTGTTTATGTATCCTCCAGCTGGGGTAGCGAATCTCAGAATTAAAAATGGCTCTGCCTCTGCTTGTGATAACGGCTCTGCCTCTACCTCTGCCTCTGATAACGGCTCTGCCTCTGCTGTGATAACGGCTCTGCCTCTATATTCGCTACCTCTGCCTCTATATTACCTGCTACTGTTCTTTGCCTATCTTTGCATTTGTCGCCTTCTTTGTCCGTCTCGTCTTTGCTACCTCTCGCTACTCTGTTTCCGTCTCTCTACCTCTACTACTTTGCTTCCTTTTGTTTCATCTTCTCCTTGACCGATGATACCTCTTAATTCTCCTTTTGTTGCCTCTGGCTTTCTTTAAATGACCCTGCCTCGCTACCGACCCTCTCTACATCTTGCCGCTATGCCGCTTTGTCTTGTTGCCGCCGTGTTCCTCCACATCTCCTTTTCCATCAATGAAAACATTTCCAACACTATTTTCAAATATTTTACAATAAATCATGCATTTCATTTTAATGCACAACTTAGAATAGAAGACGTGTATTTTAAACCTTCACACTTTTTTAATGTAACATGAAAAGTGATGACCAATGTTTTCTAAAACTCATAAACTAACTAACATTAAGTAAAAATATTAACTATGAGAGTCGTCCATTTAGAAACTAACTAATGAGAGATGAATTGTTACAAATTGTTTTCATGGTAGAGACTGCATATGTTCACCATTTTCATAGCATAATTTGACATTCCAAGTCCAAAGTTTTTACATAACTACATTTACAAACTAAAACACCAACGAATAACCTTGAAAAACAATTACAATCTAGCAACATTATGCTAGTTAAAAAAGGAAAGGAAAGTCAATAAACAATGGAAGTGATATTTTGATCCAGGTTGAAAGATATTGTATGAAATCATGACCCACATGGTCTTTTTTGTCTTTAGTTTATCCACATAGTTAGTCATATATCCCATGGAGTTGTAAATTTGTATTTTCTAGATTTATTTGTCCTTTAAAAATTTCTCTTATACATTCTTATTTACAATTTTCTAAAAAAATCTCTTCCTGAAAGTAAGGGCTTTTCTATTTCCAAATATCAAAGTTTTCAATTTTACATTGTTACTGATTTCCTTCAGTATAAAATTACAATGATAATGATCTATGAATACCCCTCTTGATCAAGTCATGTTAATGTTACAATGTTGGGTCGATCCCTCCTATTGGGGCTTCAACAGTAGCAATGCATCATTTTGAGAGACTAACCATGGCCCGACCCTTAGTCATGACTACAAAATATCTCATGAAGGATTTGGGCAGTTCTTATACAGGCCATAATGAGAGGCTTACTTATGATTTGGTTGAGAAAATGCCATATCTTTTTGTGAGAATTTTCAAGGCAAGAGCACTTCCATCTAGAAATTCTACAAGTAATCCTCTATTTTGAGATTTATTTTGTGACAGTTCTTATTGTTGATATTTAGCAATCTTTAGAAAATATAATTTAGGTTGCAAGGAGTTTTCATGTAATTGGTTAATAGACTGTAGTTAGTGTCCAAATTAGTGATGAATTTTGATTTCCATAGGACACAAGACTGGTGACTGTAAGACGATATTTCAAATATATGAACATGGATAAACTTGCCAAATATGTCATGGAAGATGGAAGTTCCTAGGTTAAGGCATTTCTCAATGTTTATTTTTGGAGAAAATAATATTCTTAGTTAATACAGTGTAATACACACTTTGTAAAAAATTGTCAACTGTTACAGAATTGAATTACCCACATCATCATCATGAAATTACCTATAAAAGCTTCAACAAGTGCAGGGAAAAGTTGTTTCGTTAGCAGAAAAAGGTTTAACAAAGACATATTTTATATGCCAAATTTGGAGTCCCTCCTCACTGATAACATTCAAGTTTTGATGGATAACATTCAAACATTGCTACTGCAAGATTTCTTATAAAAAAAATTCCCAAATTTCGGCCACTTTTGGTTGTCGGAGCAATTCCTCCACCTCAGTAGGCAACTTCAATAATAGCTATAGAGACAAACATATCATAGGTAGAGTTTTGAATCTAGATAGAAACGAAGACAACAAACCGCAAACCATCTTCCATTATGAGGTTCAGTGTAGCAATCTAGTATTACCTAAGTCGAACGACATCCACCTCTTATTCCTAAGAATCAAAGTAGATAATCACATTACATATACAAACATGTCTTAGCAAGAACCTATTAGAAAGGAAAACTACACTCTTTGGTTATTTTGTTTTCATCCTTTGGTTAATTTCTTTGTTTTTCCCCAAAGTTAAAACCTTTTTCATCAAATAAAAATAGAAATATATGGAGGGTGAGTGCCCATTGACAAGATATAATGAAATTGATTGATTTTTTGTGTTTTTCTTTCATGATATTTATTTATTTATTTTATATAGTAATTGGTGAATTAGTAATTTCAGATATTTACCACAATATTTTTTAGCAAGACTTAGTATCAGTACGCTTAACTTTTACTATTCTTGTTGAAAATTTGCTGAATAATGAAGATTCAAGCACTGAGATTATCCCGATCATACACAAATTCGATTTGCTGCATAACACATAATCTCTTCTACAAATTAATCATCACATGCGGAAAATAAAACAAGCGGTAGAACATCAATTCACACACATAGAACGCAGCATGTATGGGGAAAGCTTATAGATGAAAACCCCCAGCTATATGTATCATATAATGGATGAGAAACATGTAACTTTACATAATACAATACTCCTCACAAGTACTCAGTACTGTCTCCAAAAGCTACACACAAAACTAGCTCAGTTTGAACCGATCACGGGTTCAAAACTCCTCCACTAGCTGCCTGCCTCTACTGCGCAATCCAAAAGGAGAGAATGGGCTGAACCAATTCGAATTCCTCTTTCTTGAACAGCGCAATCATCATTGGCATACTCATCCCACTGATTGTGCAAATCTCATGCACAACTAATGTACAACTGCTGTCGATCTCACCCTTTCATCTACCTCTTCCACTGGTCTTTCACTGAACTGTCCATGCACTGAGTTAACTGATGTGTTGTTTAGTTGAATAATGAGTTAATAATTAGTGAATTAAATAATATTTAATTCAACCAACTCATCTCTAGTGTAATCGCCAGCTAAACTGATCACAACTAGTTCAACTAGTCTCAACCCCATCAACTCCTCAATCAACTCCACCAAACTCCGCCACTTGAGCTCTAACTGAAGTCAACCATGCATTAGCTCACCAAACCCATGGGAATAGCATAAATCCTCATGTCATTTGCATGCCCCACCTCCGGGGGTCAAACTGAAGTGCTCCAAGAGAGTAAACTGAAGTTTAGAGTCCAAATATTATTAAGGGTAAATAATATTCGACTGTTCTATTTTTAGACAGGCAGTCTAAAAATAGACTTCGACCTATATGTCTAAAAATAGATGTCCATCTATTTTTACCAACTTGACCAATCATCCAAGAATAGCATCCCGCAACTCCTAGACCATGCTCCATATGTCTAAAAATAGAATTTTCGACAAAAATCACATGTGTGGTCCCCACCTAGTTTAGGTGATCACTTTCCAACTAGGATCAGGAAAGATGTTTCAGGAGGCCTCCTTCACTATTTATTGTTTCCATTTTCAACACTCCCTCTCAACAAGAAAGGATTGTCTTTGCATGCGACATGCAACTCCATGCATTCGCCCTGCAACCTTCACAATCGCCATGCAACTCCATGCATGCGACATGCAACTCCATGCATTTCCATGCTGCCCATGCGCCATGCAAACTCATGCATACCATGCAACCTCCATGCATGTGCCATGCACCATTACTGTGCTGCCCTGGCTGTGCATGCGTTAGCCCTGTTGGCGCATGTGCTCTGTGACTCCTCTAAAGTTGAATAGGCTCCAAACAACTCAATCAATCTGATGCATCTATCATCAAAGTCTTCGACTTCTTCTTGGCCAAGTGCACATGTCATCAGGAACCACTGCGCTGTTGATCTCTTGCACCCATGCACTCTGCACTTGCTGTCAACTCTGATCCGCGCTCCAGTATCTGACACTGTCACTTTGATCTGCCTGCATCAATCCAACTGATCATGCTACTGCTGCGCTGTGGGAACCTCGTAGCCAGGTTCAATTCATGAGATCCACACCATCTCATGAATCCTGCCCAGAAATCTCCTCTTGGGATTATTCATGCATGTCGCCCCACCTCTCACCTGGTGGTAAAGATGCATGCACTCTCTCTGCCCATCTGGCACGAAATTTCTCTGCATGAGTGGTTTCTCCCACTCCATGATCCTCTTGTGGCTACTCCACACCCCGAGGTTCACTTTCACTTGCATGCAAAACTTGCTCCCTCTCAAGCATCAGTTGCATGTCTTTCTCCCGCTTCCCAACAGTAGGAAGCTCCGTAGACATCCCATCTACTTCAAGTCTGTAGAGATTCTTTTCCCGAATCCCAACCTTCTTGACTTGTCCCATTGCCTTGTGCCGAAGGAAAACTTTCCCTTCTCTAAAGACAACTTCATACCCTTTATCCTCTAACATTGCGACTGAGATCAAATTCTTTGTTAGACCTGGTACATGCAATACATCTTGTAAAAGAATGAGTTTACCTGACTCCCTCTGAAAGGTTATGGTACCAATGCCGGTCGCATTGTATCATCCACCATCGCCCAACTCAACATGCATCTGGAGACCTTTCTCCACCAAGTCACTGAAAAGATTTGCATCTCCCGTCATGTGAAAGGAAGCGCCACTATCAATATACCACCCCGATCCCAATGCACTAGAAAACATGCATGCGATCAATGAGAATTCCAGCTCAAATTGCGAGGCAAGAGCCTCACCAGCTGCAGTTCCAGCAGCCTATTTGTTCTTCTTCTTCTTTGGGCAATTCGTGGCGTAATGTCCATGATCGTGACAATGAAAACACTTCACTTTGGACATGTCACGCTCTTTACCATCTGCACCGGATTGAGAAGCCTTCTCCTTGCCCTTCCCCTTCCTTGCTTTGGCAGCCAAAGCGCAGTCTTCTTCATCAGATGCCTTTGATGAAGATCCATCCCTGGTATTCCGCCGGATTTCCTCTTGCACTAGATCAGACCACAGTCTTTCCCATCCGGGAAATTTCTCCCGACCATTGACACTATCTTGATATGCATGCCAACTTTTCGGAAGACCCAGAAGAGCCAAGCTCACCAAGTCCTCATCCTCCACCGTCACTCCCACGCTTCCCAGCTCATCCCTGCATTGGGTGAACCTCGTGAGGTACTTGGGGATGCTCTCTCCTTTCTCCATCTTGATGTTTCTGAGTCTATCCTTGAGCGCCAACCTCATCTGGTCGCTCTTGCTCTAGTACAGATCTATCAAGGCTTTCCACATCAAATATGGAGAATCCTTTCCATGCAGGCTGGACACTATGTGATCCTTTATGCCCTCCAATAGAATCCTTCGACATTTTGCTTGTTTCTTTTGCCAGGCTTCCACAACAGCAGCATCAGTAGAAGTAGGCTTTGGAATCTCTTTCTCCATGAATTCCAACAGCCCATTATCATCTAATACAGCCTCCATGCGGTCTTTCCATGCAACATAATTCGAACTGCCTTCCAAGGCATATTCTAGTCGTAATCCGTTGAAAGACATTTTCGCCTCGTCACCAAGAACACAAATCTGCAAATTCGAACTTCACCACCAGCTGATAACTCAACCGCTTCCGATCTACACTTGAGAACAAATTATTTCCAAATCAGAGATTGACTGCATGGGCATTTACCAGACCTTTCACCTTCAAAAGAAGGATGAATTCAGAGGCGCAGGTTCTGTCCGAGGAAATAAAATGCAATCACCGTAATAGATCTTGACGATTAATTTTGCTCTGATACCATGTAGAAATTTTCTGAATAATGAATATTTATCCATCGAGATTAACCTGATCATACACAAATTCGATTTTCTACACAACACATAATCTCTTCTACAAATTAATCATCACATGCGGAAAATAAAACAAGCGGCAGAACATCAATTCACACACATAGAACGCAGCATGTATGGGGAAAACTTATAGCTGAAAACCCCCAGTTATATGTATCATATAATGGATGAGAAACATGTAACTTTACACAATAAAATACTCCTCACAAGTACTCAGTACTGTCTCCAAAAGCTACACACAAAACTAGCTCAGTTTTGAACAAGTCGCGGGTTCAAAACTCCTCCACTAGCTGCCTGCCTCTAATGCGCAATCCAAAAGGAGAGAATTGGCTGAACCAATTCGAATTCCTCTTTCTTGAACAGCGCAATCATCATTGGCATACTCATCCCACTCATTGTGCAAATCTCATGCACAACTAATGTACAAGCTAACATCGATCTCACCCTTTCATCTCCCTATTCCACTGGTCTCCACTGAACTGTACATGCACTGAGTTAACTGATGTGTTCTTTTAGTTGAATAATGAGTTAATAATTAGTTAATTAAATAATATTTAATTCACACCACTCATCTCTAGTGTAATAGAAGTTAAACTAATTACAACTAGTTCAACTAGTTAACTGGAACACCATCTCCATCAACTCCTCAATCAACTCCACCAAAACTCTGCCACATGAGTCTAGCTGAAGTCTATCATGCATGAGCTCAACCAAACCCCTAGGAATAGCGTAATTCCTTTTTCAGCTGCATGCCCCACATCCGTGAGTCAAACTGAAGTGTTGCAAGAGGATAAGATAATGTTTATAGTCCAAATATTATTAAGAGCTAATAATATTCGACTGATCTATTTTTAGACTGGCAGTCTAAAAATAGACTCCGCCCAGTATGTCTAAAAATAGAGGTCCATCTATTTTACCAACTTGACCAATCATCCACAAATAGCATCCTGCAACTCATAGACCATGATCCATATGTCTAAAAATAGACATAGTCTAAAAATAGACTTTGCGACAAAAATCACTTGTGTGGCCCCCACCTAGTTTTGGTGATCACTTTCCAACTAGGATCGGGAAAGATGTTTCAGGATGCCTTCTTCACTATTTCTTGTTGCCATCTTCAGCATTCACTTCAATATCAAGATATTGAAATTCTCTATAAATTCATAATTATAAAAATTAATCCTCAAATTTTCAAAATATTTAAATTTTTATCACACAAACTAACATATCTCCCAAAAATAAAACTGAAAAATTAAAACTGCTACCTAACCTCAATAATTATTATCCTTTCCATAAAAGTAAAACTTTTTCATAAATGAAAAATATCTAGCCAAGGTGCCTTGACCAAATGTAATGAAACTGATTGATTTTTCCACTAAAGTTGTTTGTGCCATTAGTGTTTTTTATTCAGTTTCCACCTCTATTTCCATCTTGATATTTGATTTAAATTTCTTTGAAATACTAAATTAAAGAATATACTTAATTAAATTTACATTTTGGGATGATATGTTTTTATTTTTTTAATTAAATAATTATATTATTATTAGTTAAAAAATATTATAATTATATTTATAATAATAATAATATATGATTATGTGTTTGAATATCTATTTTAAATATACGAACATGGGTAAACTTGCCAAAAAGGTTATGGCAGATGGAAGTTTCTAAATTAAGGGATTTCTCATTGTTTATTTATGGAGAAAATAATATTATTAGTTAAAACAGTTTAATACACCCTTTGTAAAAAAAATTCAAACTCTTACCGAATTGAACTACCCACATCATCATCAAAAAATTACTTAGAAAATCTTCAACAAATAAGGGAAAAATTTATTCCATTAAGAGAAACAGTTTAACGAAAGCATATTTTATATGCCAGATTTGAAATCCCTCCTCACGGTTAACATTACAGTTTTGATAGATACAAATGGAACTCTTCATTTCTTGCCATTATGGGACTCTTCATTACCGAATGGCTATTTCAAGTTTTTTTTATTTGAAACTGTACTATCACCTCACCAAATTTTTTTAAAATTTATCATAATTATTTTACCTTAGAATTCATATATACTCAGAATGAGATCTAAGCTAGTTAATAATGTACCTGGGAAAGTTTTTTTCTCTAGTTTTCTCTTAAGACAAAACACTCAATTTTGCTACTTAGGAGTACTAAGCAATCAAATTCAGAAATAAACTATTTATTTTTGTGGAACAGTCTCTATATTCACCATCTTCGTTCGCTTCCATTATTGAGTCGATTCTCAAGATTTTCTATGCACGTCACATGTGAATCTTATCCTACACAAAATAAGTTAATGCTATGTGATCTGAATGAAAAGGTAATGTAATGATATCTAGGTGTTGGCTATTGATATCGAAGGATATTAGAAAAAATAGGTAATGATTTCATAGTGTGTGCAATCAACTATAATGTTCTAATTGAACTCTGTATTTGTGGTTTACCTATGTGGGTGTAATGAAAGACGATCAGTGATGTGAGATGAATTTTCCGTAAGCAGAGGCTTTGGTTTTAGTTTTTTCTGCAAGCTAATATTTTCTTCCATTTTTTTTGGCTTCTATGAGAAAACTGAAAGTCCTCATAGTATTCAATTAGGGGTCCAAGAGCGCTGCAAATGGACACGAACCGAGAGCAACTCAGACCTTGAAAAAGCAATTTTTACGAGTACAGTCACAATTCAAGAGCGACCCAAACTTGCAAGGGAGTGTTTTGAGCATAGTCATGATCCGAGAGCAACACAGACCTTGAAGAGTAGGGGAATTTTTATGAGGATAGTCACATTCCAAGGATGTTTTTGAATAGAAAACCTAATAATAAACCAGGAAATAACATCGAAGAGCAAGCTATGCCCTAGAGAAGGTAGGGGCGAAAGTGGGTTTTAGACAAATAATTGAAACTATCACTATTTTATATGTAAACAAAGAACTGAAACTACAACAAAGCGTCCAGTTTTTCAATTGCCATTCACGATTAACCGGGTCATAGATTTGATAATTTAATATGTAGATCTTTTCAAATCCACTTACGCAGATACAGATTCATAAAAATTTAAACAAATTCTTCACAAAATTTAACATGGAAAGAATATTTTACCACACAACCAATCAAATTTTTAGGAATCACTAGTCCAATGGACTCACCTGAAAGCTGAGATCGCTAAAGGTCCAAGGTTGAGATCGTTGAGATTGAGATGGTGCTGAATCTATCTCGCTGGTGCATGAAGCTGCTCAATTGGTTCTAATCTGTGCTTTCCCTGTATCTCGTGAATGGTAATAGACTCTCCTCTGCCTCTTAATTAATTGAAAAACATTGCTGCCCGCAATAACAACTAGAGTTTCTTTTGCATGCACACAGTTTATAGATTATCAACTAGAGTTTTAGAACTAGAGCGTTCGAGTTCTTATGGATTTAGAATTGATTAAAAAAACTCTGGAACAGAATACACATAGTTTATAGATAATCACTTAAGTTTCAGAGCTGTAGAGTTCGATTTTTTATGGATTTACAATTTATAAAAAAACCTTGTGTAGTTTTGGAACAAAATACTTGAGTTTTGGAATTGCAGTTAAGGCAGAAAAAACCAGTTTCACAGCTCGTTAAGGCCAGTCCAGAGGAAACTATGGAGAAACGGTGGTAAGAAACAATCAGTTTCACAACTCGTTTCACAAGAAACCAGTTTCTGGGTGTTGAGAACGGAAATGACCGTACAGGATGGCATTTCCTCGAGCGTTGCATTTCTAGCAATGTTTTTTCCTAGAACGGCTGGTAACGTTCCGTTTCTGGTAACCAGGGAGTACATGTCTGCTACCTGATGTTGAATGCACTATGGAAGAAAAAATATTGAGCACTAATGATGAAGGTGATGGGACATTAAATGTTGAAATGATACTTTTGAAGCACGAGGTGGGTTTAGTTTAGGAATAAGTGGTGGAGGTATTTGGATGGGTGCCAATCATGAAACTGAAATAAATGGGGTTGAGGTTTCTGTCGAGAGAACTAAGAGCATTGTAGGTGAAGATGAACTAGTGGCTGAAGTAATAGAAAATTAGGGACAAACATGTTGTTTTGTTCCTGATCGTGGATTAATAGGTGAATTTTTTCCTGATGGAACATAATGGGAATATTTTCATGGGGATAGTCATCATATCTCAATGTCTCAGTCAGTGGGAAGGGTGTTTACTGGTTCTAAAATTGGGGGATCAACAAAAGAGGAGTCATGGAAAAGTGACCAAAAAAGTAGCCACACAGTTCACCATGATGAGGGAAACCAACCAACAATTACACACAATGTCGTAATAGAAGGTTTTGATTATGAAGTGTCTAAAGAAGAGGCAAGAAATCGGGTGAAGTTCTCTACTAATGAAGGTTATATGATTCATGGATATCCTTCTAGAGTTGTCAATGGAGCAGGTAATATGTATATATATATATATATATATATATATATATATTATTTGCAGTATATCTGATGTTCATTGTAGTAGGACACATGACTAACACCTTATATTGAGTGTGTTTTTCCCATATTTTAATAGTTGGGAATTGGGTGGTTCTAGGAGGGCCTAAGATATGATCTGTCAATAGTAGATAATTGAAATGGTGTACACATGGGCCATTTATAATTTTCACAATGGTCAATTTCATTATAGAAAGTAGATGGGATACTTTAGAGGTGCATTATGGCTCTTCTACTGATCCCATGTTCTTCCTTGAATTATGTCATATTTTCTTTGGTATTAGGAGATCAAAGCTAATGTGTCAACTATAATTTACCCTCTCTATAAAAAAATAATTTTATATTGAAAAAAACTATTTATGCCTAGACTAGGCTTTGATATCGTGTGGGATTGAAATATAGGTTTGACAATGCCAAAAATCCATGGAATAAATAAGTATAAACCTTCAAGAATAGTAAGAAGTGACTCCAAAAGTTTTCCCTACAAGGATATGTTCCAAATTTAGTAAGATGACCAAGTAATGTGCCACCTTCCCTTTGCAAGTGTGAAAAGGAACCCAATGAAGTAGGGTTCCCAAGATATTGACCTTAATTTGGATAAATTAGATTCATTTAACCATTGAACAATTAAATCAACCTCAAGACGTGTTTACAAAGGTTAATGCTAAAATATGGCCATAATTCCCTTCCAAGGACCAATTAGTCACCAAAAAATTAAATCACCATGAGCAGGTGTGCCAAACAAGGGTTCACTTTAATAAAATGTTGTACGATGATACCATGTAAATAAAATATGTTCTTCCTAGCAAAACTATCATGATAAAAAAAAAAAATAAAGCTCAGCTTAAGATGCACCACTACCAAGGGATTATTACATCAAAACTAGATTGCAATTTTTGAAAGTTGACCTTTGATCCTGAAGCTTCACAAAAGATGTCAAGGGAAATATTCTAGCTATTTTCTTATGCTCATAATTGTATCATCAACAAATGATTTTTGGTTTACCTTTAATTTTTTGGATATTGTATTCCTTGCCCTATAGGATTATTTCTTCTTGGATCCATATCAAGATGTTAGAAAGGTCCCGTGCTGATCAAATGCAAAGAATTGATACAAGCTGACAACCTTGTTTGACTTCTCTTTAACTGGGATACAAACAAGTTGGAGAGCTACTCATTGGGACTGAAATGTTGTTTGAGTACCAAATTCTCTTAACCCCAATGAGATTATTCTAATATATTTTGTTCAAATGAAGGATTGAAATTAGGTAGTGTCAACTTAACTTATGACAAGCCTTTTCCATGTCAAGTTCTAGGAACATGGAGGCCAGTTTCTGGGTTTTGATGGTATGAAGTGAATCTCTAGTGATTGTGATTTTTTCCATTATATTCCTTCCAGTGAAAACTTTTTTGATGAAAAAATACCATAATAGACATAAAATAAGAGAGCTTAAATGATAAGTAGTAAGTTCCTAGAGAGTATTATTTGTAGCTGACATTGCAAAATGAAATTGTGCCTTGATTTCATGTTTCATATGACGCCCTTCCTCTATGTTATATTGCCACAAAAGTGGAATTTATTGAAGGATCTATATTCACCCATGTTGAATTTCAGACATTGTGTTGTGGGAAAAGGTATCTAGATGCTCTGATAGCATGTTAAATAATTCAGTGGTCAGGTTATCCACGTTGCAAGACTTGTCATGTGGGAACTGGATGACTTGACCACTTCTAGTGGTGGGTCTACTTCCAAGATATGACATTCCACTATCAAATAGGAGAAATCTTTACCCTCTATGAAATTATAATATATATTAATAATTTCATGCATGGATCTTGTTAAAATATTGATAGAGACACCTTTGTTACTAAGTATGCCAATTTTTAAGGTAAAGTTTCAAAATTCGCCAGAAAATTGTCAATTTTTTAGATTGAATTCGAAAGAAATGTAAATTCACTACATATAGTATATACACTTCATGGACCTCTACAGCATGAAATCATTCATTAATTTATTTCTGACCTTTTTGGATGGGAGATAAGTGTTAGGGAGTTAAATAGTGATATGTGAAATATATAGTACACATACTATGCAAGACTAAACTACACAAAACAATGGAATGTGTACAAGATTCTGAAATGGGAATGCTTGAAAACATGACCTCCAAAATGGGTATGTTGGAGAAACATGGTATATAAAAAATACAAAATACATATATATTTCAAGTAACATATAATCTTTTAAGAAAATAAGAAAGACAATAAGAATGATATTCATAAATGAAATTTTAGGAGTCCCATGTCTATATTAATTCTTGTAGAATTATTACATTATGGAAAATCCCATCGCTTGGCAGTCTTGAATAATTCCAATCCCAGACCCACATAATGTTACATGAGAAACTCCAGTGGAAAGGATACAATCATGCCAACCCTGAAATCTTGACATTTTCCTTTATCTTACATTTTCTATCCTTTTAATTTAAGAAAAATTCAATATTATCATTAATTACCAAGGTGATGAATTCTACAAAGCTCAATCCCTTATTATTGTTTTGTCATAGATAGGGTGATATTTTCATAAAGTCCCATTCCCCTCTTGAACACTGAGGTGGGATTAGGAACTAAAAAAAAAATTCTGAAATGCCTTACTAAAATCGTTGGTCAAATTGTATGTTTGGTCATACTGCATGGCATTTCCATATTCGGAAATGCTTGAAATATGGGTATTATTCCTATTTGTTGCATGCTACTATATAGTGACATAGAAATGCGGAATGCTCAGATGTTGTCACTATTAGGCTAAGAGCTGAGCTTCAGAGCTTGAACAAAGACTACTATCCTTCTCATGTCCAACTTCTGTTATTGTTTTATTAAATTAGTAATTACAAATTGTGATTGATCTTGTAGGTATGAGATTATATTTCATTGCAGCCCCAACAAGATGGTTTTCAAACAACCTCATGTAGGTGTAATTGTAATTTTTATGCATAAAAAATGGAGTAGTAAATATTTAAAGGATGTTCATGCTAGCCATCAGTGCACCAACATATGATGTTGATGAATGTGTAGTAACAACAGTACCATGTTGGCAATAGAAAGGACAAGGCAAGCAAGCCAAATTACTCTTAAAGCAACAACACAAATACAAATTTTTCATTGTTAATATGTAACAAAATATTTTCAATCCTCATGTTTAGAATCATGTATTAGAGAGTTATGATCATATCTTATTTTAATTGGAACGACATACTGGGTTCTATGTATAAAGGGACTATCCTGATTTAGTTTTGAAATTAAATATGGTCCTAGATATAAAAAATTTATGTTATTTCTGAAGAAGGCCATATAGATCTATGCATTTTATTTGGATAGGGAAATTTTTTTTTGGAGGAGGAGGGATGGGATGTTTATGGAAAAATCATTCACTCTGATCAATTATCTGTTATAGGCTGAGATTTGGAGTGAGGACTTTGCTAGGTGTCTGTTTTTGGGTATCACTAGACAACAAGCTTCCAGCTATACATTCCATCTCTCCCTTTCTACTCATCCTACATTCCATCCCCCCTTCACACTGGCTATTTGGAAGCAGACCTCAAATAAGTATTCTAGTTTTTAAATCATCATAATTTCAGTGAGTTTCCTACTCCTAGTGAGTTGCCTACTTCTAGTGAGTTTTTCCTAAAGTTTCCTACTCCTAGACATCTGAGGTTTCTTCATCAGTTATGGGTGGGTAGAATATAGATTATAATAACTAAAACAACTCATGTGATACAATATGCACTCACATTGGTTTGTAGAATCTTCACTCTTAGTTATTAAAATTTATTTGTTGTCTTGCACGAAGAAAAGGAATGGGTGTAAGGAAATATTTAGTTTATATATATAGTTTATACAAGCAATGGTTGGCTCTTGAAAATTATGAGCACAATTCCACATACTCTCAGTTAATAGGGTGAACAACAATCTCTGCTCCCAGAGAATATTACCTTTAGTGTTGACACCAGTACAAAGAATATTACATGATGGCTTAGAAATTATTGACATAAGAAACACTAGTTCATTCTTAGGTACATGTCAATGAATTAGTCTACATCACAGAAAATTATTACACATCAAGATAGATAGTGGATATGGTAATTAGTAAGAACTGATATTTGTCTATTTTACTGGATTAGCATCACTCATGTAGCCATTTTCTTCCCTTGTTCTTCTTTGGATCTATCATGCACAATTGTCTTTCTTATTGAGTGTGTACATAATCCAGAGATGGCCTACAGATTATTGACATAAGAAAAATTGGTTCATTCTTGGATACAAGTCAATGAATTAGTCTACATCACATAAAACACATACACATCAAAACATATAGTGGATATAGTAATTAGCTAGAAATAATATTTGTCTCTTTTACTGTATTAACATCACTCTTGTAGCCATTTTCTTCCTTTGTTCTTATTTTGATCTATAATGCAAATTTTTCTTTCTTATTGAGTCTGTACATAGTCAAGAGTTTAGGCCATCTATTTTTCATTATGATTTCATCACGGTATTACATATTCCTAATCTCTAGTGTAACCATAGTTGGGGAAATTCTCTACTATTGTCTTAGTCTTCTCACTAGGAGTCACAGGTTTGATCTTTACAGAAGTGGACTTTTTTATTTCTACTTATGCAATTTATCTCTTTTACAGGGTTACTAGTCTCAAGGTAGATTTGTTGGGCGATACATCTGTTGTTTCAACCATTTCTGATTCAGATAATGGATTTGTGTATGTAGGGTTGAGCTATGGAAATTAATAGGCAATTTGTGCCTATATATTCTAAGATTGATTTTGATGTAGATGAAATCCATTTACTGATTGCCACATTTTCCAAAAGTTTACTAAAGTTAAATAAACATCAAAACATTTAATATTCTCAATGTTGTATGGGTTGCCCAACTAGTGATACAGGATGAAAAAAAGGAAATTTCCCACATATTGTTATATAATCTTGTCCTTTTCATTTATAAAATAATAATATACATATGTCATTTCCATAAAAAGTGGTTGGGATGAGTATGGTATTACTTATGGACACCCTATCTGCAATATTATTATATGTCGGGTCACTGGACAAACACATTAAATTTTTGGTCTTGCTTTGGGTAGTGAAATATTTGGCAACATAAAATGTGTACATGCTCAAGATCATTTGGTTTTAAACTCAAGGAGAAGCTTGAGAATAAAAACATCCACATGCAAGGACAGTTATGTGAAGGACGTATACATATCCAATGTTACAATGAAGAATGCAAGAATTGGTATTATCTTTACTAGACTTTATGCTGAACATCTTGATGATAAATATGATCCAAATTATCTTCCATATATACAAAAGATAACATTTAAGGACATCCTTGGTGATGAAATCACAATTGTAGGTTTTATAGAAGGCATTCAAAATGCTCACTCCAAAGATATTTTCTTATCAAACATTCAATTCAATGTTAGATCAAATCATTTCTGGAACTGTTCATACGTGGGAGGATTCTTAGAGTCAGTTTATCCTAAACCATGTACACAACTTCAGCCCAAAATTCCTCATGACTCACTAGTATGTTATTCTTCTTATGTCAACATCACATGTAAGGACATTTAGAATAAATCCTATATATAATCCACTTGCATTTGATTTTTTTCTTTAAATAGTTGTAGGTTGATTTAGGAATCCCATTATATATGCATTTTGCAGAGTTTTTTGTACTACGGGTGAAACGGAAGTTTTTGACAAGATTATGTTTGCAATTGTTGAGAATACCTACACACTTAAAGTGACTAAAAAAAGTGAAATCTATATTTTTGGGGTGGTGATCTTGGAGCTGCTGACGGGAAGACAACCAATAAATAGAGAAGTTGGAGAAAATGAAGATCTCATGAAGTGATTGTGTAATCAAATAGAGAAAAATAATGAATTTCTTGAAGTGTTGTATCATGATTTTGTGGACTGCTTCAAGGAGGAAATGGTTGTGATTTTGAAAGTAGGACTCCTCTGCATAAGCATCATTCCCATGAACATGCCAACAATGAAGAGAGTCATACATTTGTTGTAGGAAGCCGATATCAAGCACAAGGCTAAGGAAAATTCCCAGGATGAAAAATAATATCTTCACTAGCACATGCAACCCACAATTTGCATTTTATATGCATGATGGTAATTGTATCTAGCCTGGAATTCTCTTCTTTACAAGGCTTCCATATTTAATTACATTTTGTAGCTTCTAAGTTTGTTTAAGTTTTCTCATGTATAACCTTCCGAATCTAACCTAATACTAATACTAAAAATATAAGCTTTCCTTTATAACTCTTTGGGCATCATTCTCCTTGAGAGTCCAATGGTCATAGGGTGGATCTGTCTACCCAGTGTAGGCCATTGTGTTGTTGTGCTTTTGATAAATGTGCCCTCCAAGTTAATAATAGTGGTGGGTTGGCTAAGACATAGGTTTCTCCCCCTATTAAACACCATCAGGAAAACACAAATCGATACCATTGTCATCATCATCTATGTTAGCATCTTATTATTGATCTATTCTTTCTCTACTCTCCTTTGGCACAAGAATTTAATTGTAAACTAGAACATTGAAGTTTTCAATGTAATATAGGTCGCAATGAAGATGATTTTAGTGGTCAGTGCTTGAGATTCTAATTATCCTATTTTCATAAATGGTTATTTCGTAGAAGTTTAATTATGGCACCTGGCCATCTTAAAACCATATTGTAACATGGAAATGGTCATTTCTAAAATTTACAATGTGTTTTTAACCACTCCTTGTATTAAATCCCAATCAAGATGTATTTAACCATTCTCTGTATTAAATCATGACATGAAAAGACAACAAAATCGAAACAGGAAAATGTTCCTTCCTTCCTAACAGTATAAACATATTTAATCATTAGTAGTTTTTGAGAATATTAGGTATCATAGAGGAAGTTAATTATTTGAGGTATTGTAATTTTATTATGTGTATTGAATATCATATTTATTATAGTTTATTTTTATTATGTATATTTAATATCATATTTATTCTTATTGTATTTTTATTATGTATATTGAACATATTATTTCTAGCAACTTTTGATCTTCCCAGATCTTCTATTCCTTTGGTGCATATTTTCACCTTAAGGGGAAATTGCTAGTTTAAAGTCTAATTCTTTAAAGGGTGCTAGCTCAATGGAAAAGCACCTGCTTTACAAGTAGGAGGTTGGTGGTTCGATTCCATCGTGTACTGATATTCATATGGAATGGCAGCAATTATTTTTTCGTGACATGCTCTTTTGGCCATCACTAATGAGCTTACGGTGACAATTTTCGACCCTCACTAAAATATGAAATGGTGACGGTCAAAAAATTCCACCATATATATGCATCAATAATGAAGACCATGAAATCCCCATCACCATAAATCATAATTATTGATATGAAATGGTGACAATTAACGAACGTCGCCATATATATGCATCAACAGTGACAGTCAATAAATTTCCATCACAATAAATCGTTGTTATTCACATGAAATGGTGACAGTCACTATTTGTCATTATAATCATTATTCGTGACAGACCTTGAATGTCACCACAACACATACTTTTGGCAATGCCACCTTTATTGAAATTCAATTTTTTGGTGATGGATGCTAAGATCCGTCACCATTTCTCATATAAAATGGTGACAGTCACTATCTATCATTATAAATAATTATTGGTGATGGACCTTGAATGTCACCACAACATCTATACTTTTGGCGACGCCACCTTTCGTGACATTTAGTTTTTGGTGACAGAGGCTCTTTTCATTGTCACCAATGATCTTATGGTGACATTTTTCGACCCTCACCAATGTCCTTTTTTCTTGTAGTGTGGGCATGTTTTTGATTATTTAAATGAATTTAGCATGGTCACCACCAAATTAACCTATGTAGGAGTACACTTTTATGGTGACACTAGGTATATTTTGTTTGTGCTAATTTCCAAAAAGTTGGAATGGCTTGGCCATGGCCATGAATAATTCTGTCTTTGGTTCAAACACTTTAAAGTTTGATGATGTTGAGGGAATGTGATGTAAACGCACATGTGAGCTGTTAGGTGATGATTTTACTATAGATAATAGGTAAATACAAAGGTAGAGAGGAAAGAGCCTAGGTAATAATGGAAATTATAAGAAGGGAAGATCCAAATCTAAAGGGATGTTGGAATATTGGCATTATGGGAAGAAAGGGCTCAAGCAGGAAAAATTTTGCTCTCAAAAATAAAAAATGGAGATGAATAACAAGAAAATAATAAGGAAAAAATGTAGTAGGTGATGTGTTACAAGATGTATTGATACTTTCAATAGATACCATTTTTTATTATTAGGTGATAGATTTAAATGCGTTATTTCATGCAACTCTCCATAGGAAATATTTTCAAGACTTTATTCAAGGTGATTTTCAATAGGTTTATTTGGGTGATGATGAACTATGTAAAATTGTTGGAAAGGGTAGGGTACGGATAAAATTACAAAATGGAAACCAATGGTTGTTGAAAGAGTGAAGACATGTTCCTAATCTAAGAAAAAATCTAATTTCAATAAGGAAATTGAGAAGTGAAGGTTGTAAAATTGCATTTATAGGAAATTCATGGAAGGTCAATAGAGAATCTATGATAATAGAAAAAGGAGAAAATGTAGGTACATTATATTTATGTACTGGTAATGCTAACCTTTCTATTAATTTTTACTATATGAGTCAATACAATGTTCTGGTATCATAGGATTGGGAACATGATGAGAAGGGGATGTAGATTCTCCACTAAAAGAAATTATTTCCAGACTTGAAGGATGTTTATTTGGATTTTTGTGATTATCGTGTTCATGGAAATAAAAAATAGTTATATTTTTTAAATTTGGGAAGGAAAAGAAGAGTGAAAAGCTAGAGCTTGAGCATAAAAATGTGTAGGGACTACGTTATGTATCATGTCTTGGTGACTCTCATTATTATGTTACTTTTATTGATGATGCAACTAAGAAAACTTTGGTTTATTGCATTAGAAGAAAATATGTCTTTGACACTTTTAAGGTATGGAAATATTTGGTTGAGAATAATATAGAAATAATTTGAAGTGTCTTATATATGATAATGGAGGTGAATATTGGAAAAAATAGTTTGATAGTGATTGCTCATGCCATGGGATCCATAGAGAGAAGAAAATTTCTGGAACAACACAAGAAAATGGTGTGTCAAAAATGATGAACATGACAATCATAGAGAATGCAAGGAGTATGCGATTGCATGCAAGATTGATATTACAACTTAGGGAAGATTTTGTAAATACTATTCTTTATTTAATAAATAGTGGGCCTTAAATTTCCTTGGATGGTGTCATTCTAGAAGAGGAATGGATAAGTAAAAAGGAACACTACTCGTTCTCAAATAATTTTGGTTGTGAATCATTTTTCCATATTTAAATAAAATAGAACAAATATTGAAGAAAAATCCAAGAAGCGTACTTTTGTTATGGAGTTAATGATTTTTTCTATTGGTTATGTGATTATGAAAATTAGAAACTAAATAGGGGTAGAGATGTTGTATTTGAAAATATCATGTACAAAGATCAATTACAAAGAAAGATACAAAAAAAGGAAAACATAAAATATATAGTGCTTGATAAAATGACAAAAAGGGACATTCCAAAGATGTTAAAAAATGAAAATGTTCAACAAAAACAATAATAGGTACCTCAAACTCTTACAATTATTGTTATAATATCAACAAAGTTAAGTATACCTCCTGAATGATACTCTCCTTCATTGTAATATGTATTTTTGACTGTTTATGGTGAACTAGGAAGATATGAAGAAGAATTGCAAGTAGAAACTTAAAAGAGATGGTAGAAAATCATGAAATAAGAAGTTGTCTCTTTGGTACATAACCAAATTTGGGACTTAGTCCCATTGAATGCAAGTAAAAAAAATATTGAAAAATAAATGGGTTTAGAGGTTGAAATAAGAAGATAGAGGAAAAAATAGGTATGATACCAGGCTTGTTACAAAGGGGCTTGCACAGAAGAAAGGTAAATATTTTGATGAAATATTTTCTGCGGTTGTCAAAATGACTTCAATTAGAGCTATTTTGAGTTAAGTGGTAGTAAAAGATTTGCATCTTGAGTAGTAAGATATAAATACAAGTTTTCTCCATGGGGACTTGGAGGAAGATATTTATATGCAATAGCCATAAGGGTATGAGGTCAAAGTGAAGAAACATTAGTATGCCAACTAAGCAGATCTATATCATTTCAAGAACGCTCTAAGGTATTAATATTTGAAGTTTGATAGGTTTATCAATGAACAAGGTTATTGTATAATTTAGACTAAACACTATGTTTATTTTAAGAGATTAGATAGTGCCAAATATAGTATATTATTATTGTATATAGATGACATGCTTGTTGTAGGGTCTAATATGAATGATATATATGTGCTCAAAAGAATATTATATGATTCATATCCTATGAAGGATTTGGTTGCTGCAAATAAAATCCTTGGTATGGGAATAACAATAGACATGAAAAATCATAAAGTAGCATTGTCTCAGAGTGGGTACATAGAAAATGTGTTCGAATATTTAAAATTAAATATCCAAGACTAGTTGCTACACCTTTGGCTATCCATGTCAAATTGACTATGGAGATGTGTCTCAAAACACAGGAGGAGATAGACTACATATCCTAGGTTACATATTCATCAATATTTTGAAGCTTGATGTATGTATGGTGTGCACAAGGCCAAATATTTCACATGTAGTGGGAGTTGTGAGAAATTATATTAATAATATAGGTAAATAAAATTAAAAGGAAATAACATGGATTCCTAGGTATTTAAGAGGCAGTATTACATAGGAATTATTCTTTCGAGATTCAATTTTTTTTTTATAAGGATATGTTGACTGAGATATGGATGATGATATAGATAGTAGGAGGAGAATCATAGCATTTTCTTTTACTGTAGGTGGAGAAAGAGTAAGCTAGATTTTGAAATTGCAAAGTTTTGTTGCTCTTATAACAACAAACCTAGATTATGTTGTTACGTCAATGGCTAGTAAAGAGATGATTTGGTTAAAAAAAATTAGGGAGTAATTGGGAAAGAAGAATGAGAATATTAGGTTGTAACTAATATAGAGAGATTCATTCATCTTACAAAGAACTTGTCCTTTCATTTTAAGACTAAGAATATGAAACTTAGATACCATTTCATAGGATCAATTTTTGAAGAGCGAGAATCAAAGTTGGAAAAAATACATAATTGTGAAAATATTGCAGACACGTCAATAAAAGTAATAACCAAGGATCAATTGAGTTTTCACTTAGTTTTAGTTGTTCTTCAAGCCTGATAATGAAGATGAGGAACTAGCTAGGTCCAAAATTGAAGCAAAGTCTAGTAAGTGCAATAGTAGTGGAGTTGTTATAATTAGTCTCCAAGTGGGAGTTTTATTTATTTATTTTGGAGCTTGATTATCTTCTTGACTTAGAGGTATTTATTTTTATACATTTGGACCCTATTTCCCATGGGGGGAAGAGGGGTATGGGGTTTCCTCTCTACTATTGTCACAAGGGGGTTCAAGGGGGGTGGTGAAAACTCTTTGGCGCCCCCCTAGAGATATTTTAGCTACTGAAATTGTTGATGACTCCATAAGGTTGTATAAGTTTGACAAATTTACGTCACCATGTATTCCCTCCATTTGTGTTCCTCATAATGATGAAGTGAGAAAACTTTGGCATGAGAAATTTGGTCACTCAAACTATCTCTCTCTTCAAACCATATGTAAAGAAAATATGGTGATAGGTATTCCTATGCTATATTGTCGATATTGTGTTTGTTCCAGATGTGTACTCGGAAAACATCATCATGATAGTTTTGACAAACGTGCCTCTTGGCACACTTCAACCCCTTTGCAGCTTGTGCACAATGATTTATGTGGTCAACTTCCAGTTGTTTCTTTCTCTGGTTACAAGTACTTCTTAACTTTCTTTAATGATTTTTCCAGAATACTTCTTAAAACTAAAGAATGAATTTTTTAACATTTCTTGGCCTTTAAGGCCTTTTTTGAGAAGCAATCTGGACACCACATTCTTAAGTTAATATCTGAAAATGGAGGAGAATATGTTAAAAAACAAATTATCCACCTTTTCACTGAGCATGAAATTCAGTTCAAACATATTGTTCTGTATTCCCAACAACAAAATGGTGTAGCTTAAAAGAAGAATCACACTCTAAAACAAATGGCTAATTGTATGCTTCAATATAAAGGACTTAGTCATAATTTTTGGGTAGAAGAAATTAACTGTGCAAATTACATAGTAAATCACACTCCTACTAAGGTTTTAAGGAATATCGCTCCTGAATAATCTTGGAGCTCAATCAAACTAGATGTAAGTCACTTTCGTGTTTTTGAAGTGAATCTTGGGCCTATATTCCATATGAGAAACATAAAGCCTTAGAACCTAAAGGATATAGACTTCTTCAGCCCAAATCAAAAAAATTAATCATTAGAAGAGATGTAAAATTTGATGAAAATATATCGGCCTGCTAGCCTAGTTTGGAAGTTGTGCCACCTTTAGCCTACAAGCTTTATTCTACATATGTGCCACCTCTCTCTATCTCTTTTAATTTTGACATTATTCCTTCTATTTTAGATGACGACATTAAGGATGAAAATCATCCTCCACCTCCTCAGGATCATCCTTCAGCTCCACAACTTCCAAAATGAGTTCGCTCTACTCAGGATGCAGTAGGTTCTCTTGCAAGTGACCCTGTAGATCAACTTCGTACATGTTCTCAATTCGACAAAGCCTCTTCCTTATTCGCTCAAGTTCCAAAAAATCCTAATCCAGATACCTTTGAATAAGACTTAGGTCATCCAGATTGGGATGCAGCTATGAATGAAGAATTTCATTCCTTATTGGGAAACAAAACTTGGGAGCTTTTTCCTCTTCCAAAGGGAAGAAAAATTGAGAGATAAAAATGGGTTTAAAAAACAAAGTTTGGACTAGATGGAAAAGTGGGTAAACATAAAGTTTGTCTTTTTGTTAAAGGATTTTCACAAGTTGAAGGCATTGACTATACTAAAACCTTCTCCCCTATTTCCAAAATGAATTATATCCGCCTTGTTCTTTCACTTGATGCCTCCTTTAAATGCACAATCCATCAGATGGATGTTAAATCCGCCTTCCTACATGAAAACTTACATGAATAAATATACATGGAACAACCCCTTGGATTGATCCAAAGTGACTCTAGCCTTGTGTGTGGCCTTAGAAAGTCTCTCTATGGTATCAAAAAATATCTTCAGTCTTTGCATGCCAAAATGATAGCTTTCTCTTAGATAATGGATTTTCTAGATGTCGTTCCAATAACATTGTATAAAACAAGAAAGTGGGTAAGTCCTTAATCATCCTTGTTCTTTATGTTGATGATATTATCCTTAATGGTAGTGATCCCAACCATATAAATCATTTGAATTATAGCCTCAAAAAGTAGTTTTAAATGACAGACTTGCGTCACTTGCATTATTTCCTTAGCCTTAATGTCTTGCAATCCAAAGAAGGTATTACCCATTCTCAGTCCAAGTATGCTTGTAATCTTCTACGAAACTTTCACATGAAATACCGTAAGCCAAATCCTTCTCCCTTTCAATCTAGAGTCAAGATTTCAGTCACCTTTACTTCCCCTAAAGTTCATACTACCTTATCTCGTCAACATGTTGGTAAACTTTTATATCTAACCCATACACATCCTGACATTTCCTTTACCATTGGTCTTGTTGCTCAGTTTATGCAAAAACCTCATGGAAGTAACTGGAAAGAAGCTAAGAGAATACTTCGATATATTCAAGGTACAGTTCAGTTCGGGATTCATTACAGTGCAGGAGAATCTCCATTGTTGATTGGTTTCACTGATTCTGATTAGGCTGGTGAAATCGATGATCGAAAGTATACTGCAAGTTATGTATTCACTCTTGTTTCAAGACCTATTACATGGTATTGTAAGAAAAAAAATTCCATCTCTCTTTCTTTGGCAGAAGAAAAGTATCGTGGTTTTGTTGAAGCCAACAAGGAAGCCCTGTGGCTTCGTCAGATCTTGTCTAAAATTGGTGTTCATCAGCAACATCCAACTACACTTTGGTGTGATAATTAGAGTGCCATTCAACTATGCAAAGATCTAGTTCAACATTAACGCATGAAACACATTGAGCTACATATACACTTCATCACAAAGCTCATTCATGATCGTGTTCTTGAAGTGCAGTATTTTTCAACTAATGATCAAGTTGCTGATATCTTTAGAAAGGCTCTCACAAAAGTGAAGTTTACCAAACTTCGACCTATGCTTGGAGTTCAAGAAAGTTATCATTAAGGGAGGATAGGATCTAATACCTCCTTCCTTCTCCTATTGTGTCACCTTTTTAAATCCCTTAATCCTATCCCAAGTTGTTCTTAAGAGGGGATATTAGGATATTCTGACACATAGGAAATATTTAAGTATAGCTTGGTCTAGCATAGAGTTAGGTAAAGTGTGTTTCTTTACTATGTACATTCGTAAATTATAATCCAACGTTCATGATATGTAGTGATCCAAAGGTTCATTCTCTCCTTGGTATTACTGACACTTGATACGTGGATTAACGCCTTATTGGTCCATGATCTCTATTTAAAGAGCATGGAGGGTCATTTTTTCGGTAACCATTTATGAGGGAAGATTGTTTAAATTTTATTTCTTTATATTAATAAATTTCCTGAAGTGGCCACGTTGGCTCAGGCCATGGATTTTTTTCCCTATTTAATCATTTTAACCATGTCAAATATTGGTGTACTGATCTATGATCTATTTTTGAGCTGTGACCTTTGGTGTTGTATCTAAGGAACTTACCCTGTAAATTCATACAATTTCATGGGTGGTGACCTCAAAGAGAAATGTTTGGAAAAATATCCTTGTCAAATATTTTAATTTCATAGTAAATCTAGAATGTTTATCATGACATCATAGGTCATAGATATGATGATAGATGTTGGGGAATTTTTGTTAGAAGGAAACCTATTTTTAATGAGGTAATTGTATTATTATTAATTATTATTGAAATATAATTGTAATTAAGAGAGAGGATATTGTGAGAGGAAGAAGAGGAGGTTACATAATATGTGCTACAAGTTGTAATCACTTGATTTTGTTGGATGAAAGAAAAAGAAACACTGACTATTTCACCATGGACATAATAAAAAAATTTGAACCATATATATTGGTGTCTCCTTTGTATTGTTCAATTCTATATTTTATTTTTGCATTCATTTTGATTTATTTCTAACAAGAAAGTGAGTTTAAACTCATATTAAACTATAACCATGACAAGGATGTGCATATCATAATTTTATTTGGAATATTAACACTATATCATAGCTAGGGGTGCCCCTATGTTATGATTAAATTAAAGCAAAAAACTATTGTATTTGATGATCTCTAAAGTTGTGGATTCACTTAGTAAGGACCAATAAGTTTTTTTCACAAAGGGTTCAATCTTGAAAAGCACTAGCTATGGAAATTTTGGGTAGTGTGTCCATGTGAGCCTTAACAAAACACACTCATTGGAGCTTACGAAAATAAATTATTTGTCTTTCTTTGGATTTTATGCCCCTAAACCAAATTCACAATGTGTCCTAAAGTAAATTGAGGAAGTAAGTTAAAACTTACCATAAAACCCTAATCATGGCTATGATTGGAGAATCATAAAGTTCTTTAGATTTGTGACATTGGGTTAAAACTAGTATTACCCATATTGAATTAGATTAGTAGAATTTTTTTTTACTTGAAAATATTCAAAGTTAGAGCCTTTGTCAGTAAGGACTACTGTAGTTTTTGAATGTACCAGTCAAGTTTGTAAAACCAGGCTCAAGTAATTTTGGGTAGCATGCTGACATGGGCCTTTGCCAAAAAAGCATTTTGGAGCTTGAAAAAATTAATTATTCTTCTTGGTTTAGAATTTATGTCCCCGGACCAAATTCATAACCTGTCTATGAATGGCTTCAAGAATTGAATTGGAACTCGGCACCGAACTCTAATTTGGAATAAGATGGAAAAATTATTGATTGTGTTGGATTTATGACACTAGGTTATAACTATGGGGACTGGTCTTCTATGATTTAATTAGCTATCATTTTTTATACAATATTTGGAGTTAAGGTTTTCCTCATATGGAACAATAGAATTTTTGTAAAATGGATTCATTTGAAAAAACCTGCCTCAGGAAATTATGGGTATGGCCAAAAACACTTATGGGAGCTTAAAAAAATCAATTACTCTTCTCAAACTTTTGATTTTATGAATCTTGATCAAATTCACAATGTTTCCTTGAATGGATTTAGAAAGCAAGGTGCAATTCATGATAAAACTCTAACCTAGACTCATATGGGTGAATTTTTTATTGCATTAGACTCTTGAAATTGGGTTACAAATATGGAATCCTTATCCCATGATCCCATTAGCTAGAAGTATTTGTATTCAATGATATTTGGAGCTAGGTTTTTTCTAAGTAAGGACCAACACAATTATTGCACAAAGGGGTTGAATTTTCAAAACCCTACCTCGAGTGAATGTGGGTAGTGTACTCACATGGGGCTTGGATAAAAACACTTTCCAAAGATTATAAAACTCAATTATACTTTTCATGTTATATTTTATGTGCCTTGACCAAATTCACAATGTGTGCCTAAATGACTTTAGGAAGAAAGTTGCAACTCACCATAAAAATGTAACAAAGACTTGAATGGGAAAGCATCGAATCACTAGACTCTTGACACCAAATTAAAACTGAGGAATCCTTCCACTATGATTAAAATTCTTAGAAATTGTTTTATTCAATGATCTCTAGAGATAGTGTTTTAATTAGTAAGCAGAAATGGAATTTTTGGATAGGGTTGGTTTTGTAAAAACTTGGATTTGTCGATTATGGGTAGCTTGATTATATGGGCCTTAACAAAACACATTTAAAATAACTTTAAAAAAATAGTAATATTTCTCAACTTATATATTATAGCCCTTAACCAAATTTGAAATGTGTCCTAAAAGGCTTCAGGAAGAGAGTTACAACTTGCCATAAGACTCTTACTTGAACTCATATGGAAAAATCATCAATTTTGCTGGACTGTTAATACCAAGTTAGAGTTAGGGGTTGTTGGAGTAGAGAGGCTAGGGTGCTTTAGGTAGTAATAATTTCTTTCATGGTAAATTCACCAAGAATTCCCCACATGAAAATGATGCATAATGTGTCATTATTTTGGGGCCCGTTGTGTCTTGGATTCATAGTGTATCATAATTTCAACATGCGAAATAAAATACATAAATAAGAGGCCTATACTTAAACATGTATGGAGGGAAATTCGTTTGGCCTCCTAATTATTTGAGCATGGAAACAACATTAAACTAAGTTCTCAAGAGGCATCTAGTGAAGGGTGTCTTGAGGGAGTATATATGAAATTTTATGTTTCACTTTTACTATCATAGTGATTTTATTAGCGATACATTGTATATAATGAAGGATAACCTCATTTAAAATCATTATTTTATCACAAGTAAATAAATTAGGGTTTTTTACAAACCTTGCAGAAGGCTTTATTAATGTATCAATTAGTCCCTTATAACTGTTTCGAGATATTATCTTTCCTCATTTACATTTTTAACACTTAAAATCATGAAATTGATTACATTGAGGATGTTAATGATGGGTTCATGTTGGTATTTCTTCATGGAAATATTGATTCATATGGGTTTTCTTTATATAAAAGCAATGGCCAATGTAACCATCCAATTTCTTAGAAACCAAAGCATATTAAAAAGGAAAAAGTTTCTCTTCTCATTCTTTCATGGTGAATTTGGCATAATCCGACTACGAGCTATGATGTACATACACATATTGTATGCCATATCCATATTTTTGTATGGTGTTAATAAAATTTATTCCTTGAGGTGAAAATACAAGACAACTACGGGGGGACTCAAATTGTAATATGAGTTTATGACACCATAGTCAAATAATTAGGAGCTTGCTCAGACTAGTTTGAAAATTTTGAGGATGAAAATTTATTTTGACATTCTTCTCCATGATTTATAGTTCTAAGCGCTTAAAAATGGATCAGAAATTTTTGTTTAAGTTTATTATGTCATGGTGAAACTACTCATCAAGTGATGATTATGTTTGTGTTTTTTCTTAGATATGCATGCGTATATTCAATTTTCTTGATTTCTTTTCTATTATAAATACACTAGCTTATATGAAGAATAATTTTCAACCTCGACCTTAATTTTCTGACCACCATTGCAAAATACATTGAAAATTTGTTGAGATTCTGGTAACGAAAATTGTACAGTTTTTTGAATACATACCACACCCTTTTACTCTCTTTTTTACGTACATTGGCATTGTCTCGCTTTATTGTTTCCTATATCACAATTATATTTTACTTAATAATTTGGCACATATCATTTATTCTTATCATATTATATTGAAGAAAATGAAGTTTCAAAAAATCAGAAAACCTTGGTAGAAATCCGATGATTACCTGAAAAAAACTTGTAGGGACAAATGAGCCATCGAAGCACTGTGGTAAGTTGTAATGTTTGAATATTTGTTGAATTCCCATTAGCCAATGGGCGTCAAAACCAAATGAGTGAGAAAAGCACAAGTCTTATGGATTATGTCAGTCGTCAATTTACGTCACATTTATTTTCCAAACACTGATGGCCTATCGATGAATTAAATTTTTTGTTGAAAATTCTAAATAAACAAATCACAGAGGAATGTGTTCCCCTTCTAACACAGAGAATGCACAATGTGCAGAAATAACAATTCACAGACGGACATCGATTTACACAGAAGAGGAACTCTTTCAAATTTATTCAATCTTCTCTAAAATCTGATACATATCTCTCTAAACATATGAGAAATTACACAGGTTTATACAAAATGCCTGAAGCCTGCATTTTAATGCAATTAAATGACGGAATGGATGGATAACATCAAAACATCCTGCAACTTTGGTTTTGTTGTTTATACATGAAAAATCATAAAAATAACACAAAATGGTGGACTTGTAATTTTATTGGTTCGGACTTTGAAATCATATCGCATCCAGTGCCTCCATCGCAACTCTCTCATCGTAGATTTTAAATTTTAACCTAGGCACTTATGGGAAAACCTTAAATCTTATGATATGCAATGTGAAGTGACACATACTGCATTGCAATGTAAATATCTTCACCTGTGGGCACTTATCCATAAACTCCTGATCTTTTCTATGTGCGCTTTGCACTACCCTCCTAAGCTTGACACATGCCCCTTTGTGATCACATCACATCGTAGATAACTTATCTTGCGGGCAGCTTTAAAATGTAAAACTTAAACTTTGTGAAGTCTGGGCTATGGGCGGTAAGCCATGGGAAATGAAAAATGCGAAAAGGTAAGGAAATAAGGTGAACAAAGTTTTATGTGGTAATGCGGAAAATTAGATGGTGGGTCCCTCTGGATCGCATCAATGGGGAAATAACATTTCAGTGAAGGGCTTAAAGTTAAACGCTAAGAGTTAAAAAGTGCGAGCGATGATTGGGAAAAGCACGGTAAGTGATAAATACCTAAAGTTATGGAAATGGGTGGAATACAAAGGATTTCATGGGTGTACAAATTAGGTAAGGTTGGTGGTGGGTCCCGCCGATATCACATCAGTGAAATTTTAAGTTTGGCAAAAGGGTTAAGGTTTAACCAAAACATTTGTGGGCTGTGCCTGTGAGAAAATGGTAAGTCAACGCGGCAGGTAAGAAATGAACACATAGGAAAGGTAGGGTACTCTGTTGTTTGGATTCTGCATAAAACTCTTTCGGATTTGAAAATCCTGAGCTTATCCTTCCCTGCACAAAAAATCATTGAAGTTGTGGGTTGCTGCCACTATTTATTCATGGTGGTGGTTGGGAGTAATTCCGAGACTCTCCTTTAATCAAAACTGCCACCATTAGTCATTCCCAAACATTGTTTGAGATAAAAAAAACTCTTCTGTCCAATTGGCTTTGTGAAGATATCAGCAAAATGTTCCTCTGACCTGCAATGTTGCAAAACAATTTCACCATTGTTAACTAATTCTCTTATGAAATGGAATTTGGCATCAATATGCTTTGTTCTCTTGTGGAAAATGGAATTCTTTGACAATGAAATTGTTGAGCTGTTATCACAATAAATTGTGGTTCATTTCTCTTTCTCATCACATAACTCTCTCAGTATCCTTCTCATCCAAACTACTTGGCATGCTGCTGTTTTTGCTACGACATATTCATATTTTTCTATTGATAATGCAACTATTGGCTATTTCTTGGAAGCCCATGAAATGGCTTCCGATACCAAATGAAAAACATACCCTGATGTGCTCTTTCTTTAATAAACACTTCCATCCCAATCACTGTCAGTGTACCCAATCAACTTAAAATTATCAGTTGAGGAGTATAGAACACCATACTCCTTTGTTCCATTTACATACCTCAATATTCTCTGGCTTGCATTCCAATGTGTCTCTTTGGGTGTCCATGAATCTGGATATCAAGCTTATTGCATACATTTATAAGGCCAATTTGTAGTCAAATACATTATACTGCCAACCATGCCCTTGTACAATTTCAGATCGACATTCTTGCTGCAATATTCCTTGCTCAACTTCAATCACATGACAGTTGGAGTTGATGATGGCTTTCTGTTCTGCATATTAAACCTTTTTAAAACTTATTCAGCATACTTTTCTTGGGAGATAAAAATCCTCTTTTCTGTTTTCTTTACTTCTATGCCAAAAAATTATCTCAACAAACCCAAGTCAGTCATTTCAAACTCATTTTTCATGACTTCTTTAAAATCAACAATGAGAGAAACATCATTTCCTGTGAAAGCCAAATCATCTACATATATAACAACAATAACAATTTTACCCTAATTTTCATTGATTTAGAGTGTGGGTTCACCATCACACTTGTCAAACCCATTGTCTATTAGGTAAGAATCAATTCTGTTGTACCATGCTCTTGGTGCTTTCTTCAGCCCATAAAGAGCTTTCTTCAACTTACACGCTCTATGTTCTTGGCCCTCTATTTCATAGCGAGGAGGTTGTTTAACATACACCTCCTCTTTCAAAACTCCATTCAAGAATGTTGACTTCACATCCATTTGATAAACTTTCTATTTTTGTTGTGCTGTTATTGACAACACTGTCCACACTGTCTCCATCCTTGCAACTGGTGCAAATTTTTCCTCATAGTCCCTTTCTTGTTGCTACTTGTAGCCTTTGACAAAAAGTCTTACTTTGTGCCTTTATATCTTTCCTTCAATTTTACTCTTAGTCTTATAGACCCATTTCACTCCAATAGCTTCTTTTCCTTGTGGGAGGTCCTCTAACTCCCATGTGTCATTCTTTTTTATTGCTCCCATCTCTTCATTCATTGCTTCAATCCACTTTTATGATAAAATAAAGCAAATAAAGAATTCATAATAGCATTACTATTTACTTCTTTTGGCTCATAAATTTCATTTAAATTTCTAAATCTTGGTCTTCTTGTATTTGTTGAAGATGTGCTTGGAGTTTCACTTCGACTCGAGGGAGTTGTTGATCCCTATGGTGTGATTGGAGAAACACTTCCTTGGCTTTGTACTAATGTTATATTGCTTTCTTGTGGTGTGCTATGTTGATTTTGTGTAGGTGGAGGAGGATACACCAATGAGGAATTATTTCCTGCAATCAATTCCTCCTTTTCTTCATGTGAAATACATGTCTTCACATTGATTCTCTTCTCTAAAATTCCATCCCAAGCTTCTTCTTCAATGAAATGAACATCTATGTTGATTATTAATTTTTTATTTGATGGATTATAGAGCTTGTATGCCTTGGATTCATCACTGTATCCAAAAAATATACACTTCATCCCCTTGTTGTCCAAATTTTTCCTTAACTGATGTGAGACATGTGGATATGCCACACATCCAAACACATCCAAACACTCTCATGTGAGTGAAAAAATTCTTTTTTCCACTCCATGCTCCTTCTAGAATTCTGTACATAACATCTTTGGTTGGGCATCTATTTAAAATGTAAGCTGCAAAATTTACAGCTTCTACCCAATACTCATTTGGAAAATTATTTACCTTCAACATACTTATTACGATGTCCATGATGGTTCTATTCTTTCTTTCAGCTACACCATTTTACTCAGGTGTATACCTTGTGGTAAAATACTTATGAATCCCATGCTCCCTACAGAAATGTAGGAAGTCTTTGGAGATATATTTTCTACATCTGTCAGTTCTCAACACTTTTATGTAGTGTCCACTTTGCTTCTTAACAAGAGCTTTTAAGTGGTAGAACTGTTCAAACACTTCACTCTTATG
The DNA here is from genome assembly GCA_034641835.2 of Pinus albicaulis. Lineage (NCBI taxonomy): Eukaryota > Viridiplantae > Streptophyta > Pinopsida > Pinales > Pinaceae > Pinus > Pinus albicaulis. Next base: position 23,131,591 of record MU968450.1, read on the forward strand.
TTTTAGGAAATAGACCCATGTATTCCTTGTGTAATCATCTATAAATGACAACATATAGTGACTTCCAGCTAATTATGGTGTTTGCATTGGTCCACATAAATTTGAGTGGACAATCTCTGAAGGTGCCTTTCCCTTCTACTATTTCCTGCTGGAAATTATTCACTATGTTGTTTACCCAATATGCAGCCTTCACATAGGCTATTTGGTTTTTATATGAGTGGTAATCCCTTTACCATGTCTTTTCTATGCAGCAAGTTCAAACATTCGAAATGGAGATGTCCAAATCGTAAATTCCATAACTAGTCCTCATCTTTAACTTCTTATTGAAAGTTTTCTTGTGTGACTATTGCTACAACACCTCCTTCCTTCAATTCTAATCAAATGTTGACATGAAACATTCTATTTCTTTCCATATGTACTTTTGCAATGACATGTCTACTTGGAGGTATATTCATGATTGTGCGCGCATCATTTTTAAAAAATGCATTATAGCTCTTATTCATGAGCTCTCCAATGCTTAGAAGGCTACATTTCAGACTAGGTACATAACAGACATCTGGCACAAGCTTCTTCTATCCCTTCCTTGTCATTATGTTTACTCTTCCTTTCCCCATGACAGAGACTTTAATATCAGTCCTCGTTGTCACTTCAGATTTTACACTCTCATCTAGATTGGAAAACATTGCTATGTTTCCAGTCATATGGTTACTACACCCTGAATCTAAAAACCATACATATTATTATTTTTCTTGTGCTACACTACAAGTTAAAAGCACATTACCATGTTTCTGATTTTATTTTGTAAAATTTACACTTGTTTTATTACACATATAATTTTGATTCTTTCTACATTCATTTGCATAATGACCATAATTTTTTCAATAATGACATTGGACTTGAGATTTATCATACATCTGTCATTGTGCTTGATTCTGGCTTGAGCCTTGGCTTGAATTTTGATTGCTGCCCCTTCCACTTGAGCTTGCAGGGCTGCTTCTTCCACCTATGTGTGGGCTTCCTCCTCTTCCTCGGTATTTTGATCTTCCTCGACCTCTATGTTGACCAAAAGACATTTGTGTCTTGAATGCATGCTGCAATGAGGAGTTGTTTGCTCTATTAATTCTGTGCTCATAAGACATCAGTGATGCATGAAGCTCATCCACTAAAAACTGTGAGAGATCCTTTGTCTCTTCTATGGCCACTACTATGGCATCAAACCTTGATGTTAGAGTTCTTAATACTTTCTAAACTATTCTCCTTTCTTGAAGTGTCTCTCCATGAGACCTGATTTGGGTAACCAGCCCCATCACATGTGTGAAGAATGAGACTATGTTATCAGAATTTTTCATACAAAGAGTTTCAAAATCTCTTGAAATCATTTGAGGTTTTGTTGTCTTCGCCTTTTTCATGCCTTGATAGGTTGTCTGAAGGGTATCCCATGCCTCCTTGGACTTTTTTGCTACTGTAATCCTTGGGAAAATACTCTCATGTACTGCTTGGAAAATATATAAGAGGGCTTTGGAGTCCTTCTTCTTATTTTCTCTCAAAAAATATCTTTGTGCTTGTGTCAAAGAATTAAGTCTTGCTGCATCTACTGGTTCTTGGAAACCATTTTCCACCAGCTCCCAAATATCTTTTGAGGAGAACATGGCCTTCATTGTAATAGCCCAGTAATCATAATTCTTCCCATTGAACTACATTAGTTTGGTATTAGTTAGGCTTGTGCCTACTGCTTCCATCTTGATTGTGTAAACAAACCTTCTGACTGTTGGAGAATGAGCTTCCCAAACAATCTTTCAACTTCTTCAGTAAAAATTTGTTCTTTCATTGAGAGCCTAGACCTACTCTGATACCAGGTTGAAAATTATAAATAAAAAAATCACAGAGGAATGTGTTCCCCTTGCAACATAGATAATGCACAAAATGCGTAAATAACAATTCATAAATAGACAACAATTTACACAGCAGAGGAACTCTTTCAAATTTATTCATCTCTTCTTTAAAAATGGATTCATCTCTCTCTAAACATATGAAAAATTACACAGGTTTATACAAAATGGCTGAAGCCTACGTTTTAATGCAATTAAATGTGGGAATGGACGGGTAACATCAAAATGTCCTTCATCTCTGATTTTGCTATTTATACACGACACAATGTAAAAAGAACACAAAATGGTGAACCTGTAATTTTATTGGTTCCGACATTCAAATCACATTGCGTCTGACGCCTCCATCACAAATCGCTCATCGATGTTTTTAACTTTTAACTTGGGCGATTATGGGAAAATCTTAAGCCTTGTGATATGCGATGTGATGTGGCACATATCGCATCGCAATGTAAACATCTTAACCTATGGGCACTTATCCGTTAACTCCTGAGCTTTGTGATGTTTACTTTGCACTACGCTCCTGAGCTTGACACATGCCCCTTTGTGATCGCATATCATCATAGAGAAGTTAGCTTGAGGGCGGATATAGTCATTTAATTCAAACTTAGAGTGTGGGTTGTAGGGCGGTAAGCTATGGAAATGCGAAAAAAGGTTTATGCAGTAATGTGGAAAATTATATGGTGGGTCCCGCCGAATAGCATCGGTGGGGAAATAACATTTCAGTGAAGGGCTTAAAGCTAAACGCTAAGAGTTGCGAACTGCAAGCGGTGACACAGAAAAGCATGGTAAGTGTGAAATGCATAAATTTAAGGAAATGGGTGGAATACAAATGATTTGATGGGTTTAAAAATGGGGTAAGGTTGGTGGTGGGTCCCGCCGATATCACATCGGCCGAATTTTAAGTTTGGCGAAAGGCTTAAGGTTTAAACCAAAAAAGTAGTGAGTTGCGCCTGCGGGTAAATGGTATGTCAACGCAGCATGTAATAAATAAACACAGAGGAAAGGACAGGTACTCTGTTGTTTGGATTTTGTGTAAAACGCCTCCAGATTTGAAAATCTTGAGCTTGTTCTTCCCTGCACAAAAAATCAATGAAGTTGTGGGCTGCTACCACTGTTTATTCATGGCGGTGGTTTTGCGTATTTCCAACAATTTTCTCTCAACACCGATGATGAATATCAAGTGTCTCACCTCATAATCGAGGTGCTCAATTCTCATGTTTTCCACTTTACATTGATAACGTTTTAGATAAGTTTTCATAGAGTGTCGATCATCTAGGTGAAGTGCCTTGATGATTCTTTCATATGGAAAAGTGAATACTCGAGAAATATTTTCTTCAACAAAGGGTTTGGTAGTATCGATGTGCTCACTAAATGAAGCCTCATGAATGTAGTAAAGTGTTTCAAGCTATCTAAGTGAATTTTCCCAAAATATATTTTCATGGGTTTACATAAATTTATTGAAAGGCGATAACTTATACCTTTCCACCTCACAATATTTAATGTAGCAACGCATGACAAAGAGATGATTTTCAAAAGAACTGCATTCAAAGGAGAAGTAAAATCTCAAACTTTCCTCCAAAAATTGATGGATTTGTTAGGAATGGGCATTGAAAAAAATGACTAATAGGACTAATTCCCAATAGCATTGATGCAAAAAACATCTCACAAAATAGTCTTGATAATTCATTGGGCATCGATAAAAAGGAAAATGACTTAAATATTTGATTTACAATAAGAATTAACATCGATATAGGATTCTTCGAAGTGTCGATGATAGATTGGTGTGGGTGATGGATTATCAACTTAACAAAATTTCTCTGGAATGATGAACCATAAGAATGCCACAGTAGGGTATAATATTTGTAGATTCTGTAAAACACCAATGTTGCATTAAGTGTTAGCCAAATTATATGAGTTATGATATAAAAATCTTAAGGATTATGCCAGTATCGATTTTCCTTACCTTTTTTACTAAACATCAATGGCCCATAAAAGATTTAAACTTTTCTCTTAATGACACTGGTAAAAGTTTGGGAGTTTCACCCCATTTTTGAGGTGCTCAAACCTAATGTTTCCCAACTAACATTAAATTTTTTTTAGGTAAGCTTTGAGAGAACATCGATGAGCTAGGTGAATAATTTCAATGACTCCTCCATATTGGAAAAGGAACATTCCCTAAATATTCTTTTCAATGTAGGGTTTCAAAGTTGAGGATAAGGCTTTTGGGTAGTAATGATGCACCCACCCATCGAAGTTTGATGAAAATAGTAAACCATGTTAAGCTATTTCCTAGAGTAGTGCAGGTTTATGAAAATGTGGCCAAAAAAATTGTAAACTATATTTTTTCGCTTGAAATCAATGAATGCAATAAATTTTCCAAAAAAAATGATTTTAAGAAGCATCAAAATGCCTAGAAAACAACTTTTTGCAAGCACTCAATGCACTACGTTTTCTATTAATGGTGGATGTCACATGTAGGACTACATTTAAACCTTAATATTTATAAAATATTATGATCGTGATTAGGATTTTATGCCTTTTATATAGATCCCTATATTTGATCCTCACTCCTTAAATATATGCCCATACAACAAACACTCACTTTGTTTTGTGTTTGGATGATAAGTGTTGTCATTATTACACACTAAAAGTGTTGTGTAATCTATTATCATTCGAGGGAGAGAATTCATGGTTTGACATAAGTTTTCTACCATATCACTAGTAATATCTCATCAATTTTAGTTTCATTAATGCCAAACATTCTTAGGTTCTATCAATTTTGCAATGATGCCATTCTTTTTGGTTGAATAATATTTTGAATAGTAAATATTGATTTGTAACTTTGAATATTGATCATTGCAAATAAAATGTCTTCAAGAAGAGGTCTAGCTTTCAAATACCCAAAGAAACCAAAGGGAAAGAGAAACACACCAACAAAGACATCAAATTTAATGCTAACATGGGAGGTCGAGTCACAACTAGCTAAGAATGTCAAACCAATAATCTCACTTCCTCTAAGAAAATTATTTTCTTAGGAACCACCATATGGGGATGGAAAGGCTAACACGAGTCTAAAATTCCTTATACTCTGATGGAATGCGATATTCATTGAAATAAATAATGATATTATCTTACGTCCACACCACATAGAAATAATAATTTCAACAACATGGATGATTTGTATTTTCTAAAGATCAAATATTTTAGGTGATGTCTGATAGTAATAAGGGAGATAATGTTCAGTATCAAATAATTGGAATGGATCATTAGCCACACCAAGTATGAAAAGTATGTTGATTTTTGTAGCATTGGAAGAGATTGCACACACTAGTACAAAATGGCTAATTTGTTACTAAAAAAACGACTAAAATTTGCATATAAATGACTATTTTTCGGTCGGTGACCAATAGTAGCTAATTTACAGTATCTTATAACGCGACCAACTTTTGGTCGTTTTTAGCTTAGTCATTAATTGGTTATCTCAATTTTGTTATCTAGTTGTATATTTGGTCATTGATTTGGTCATAATTTAGTAGTAATTCACTTGAAATAATTGTGGTGACTAATTTTTTTAGTCACCTAGTCACTAATTTTTAATTACTACTATGACATATGGTTGATGTATTAGCATGTGGAAGTGAAGTCATCTTTATGTGGTTCTTCAGGAGGAGAAACTATTATGATATCATTCTTAAGTTTAAGTTAGGAAAATATATTGATAAAATAAAATTATTAATATAGGATAAAGTTAATGTTTTACCTAAGGATAAACATTTAATTGTTTAAGTGACTTAAATATAATCTTCACCATTGATCTAAGTAAGCTATGATTTAAATATATCCTTCAATCACTTTGGAGATGATGGATTTGGCCTTGGAGAATCATAAAAGGAGCCTAAGAAAGAGGATGAAGAAACATTGTATATTGTAGCTACTCAAGTTAGAGTGGGTAAATTTAGAGAACGATTTTCTGAATTGCTAATTTTTCTGAGTGATTCACAAGGTTGAGGGGAGAAGAAAAATAAAGAGGAGGTAATTTTAAATAGCAAGAAAAATAACAAAGAACTCACACATGGGAAGTGGCTAGCATATTGGGCCACAGGTGGTATGCAAGGGAGGTATAAGGAGGGCCACATATGTGATTGGGAGGCTTGAACATTTTCTAGAAAATTCTCATGTTTTTTTGCAATTTATTTGTACTTTCTATAGGCCATTTTCCATGGTTATGGAGTCCAATGATTTATTTGAATTAATTGAATATGATGAGAAATTCATGGGTGAAATCGTGTTATTTTTTTTTTCTGATTTTGTGGGTTATTTTTAATTTTTCCCACTACAAAATTTTCATAAAAATTCCAAGTATTCCTATTTCTAATTTTTAGAAATTAAATTTTATTAAACTAGTAAAAGAAATTTTTGGGCATAAAATCATTAGATGAGACATAAAATATCATTGGAACTTTGCAAAATTTATATGATGCTAGAGAATTGAGAAAAATCCATTAAGTAAGATCTTTGGATAGGGGTTTCAAATTAAAAAAAAATTATATTTTTGTGGAACACATTTTATTTTGCACCAAGAGGTTTTTGGTAGAAATTCATCTGGTGAGATTGCAACATTAACTATGAAATTTCAAGATAGGTTGGAGGGGGTTGCAAACTTTAGTCCATGGATGGATAGGATCACCATTTATTTTTATAGAAAATAACGTGTTGGAATTTTCTAAAAAATAGATGTGAGTTCCTTCAGATCCCACACAAGCACTCAAATACACTGAAAAATATTTGAAGGCTAGAGGCATCATATTCAACATTGTAAAGGATGAAATTCATGCATCACAACATAAGACATCAAAAAAATCATCAAACATAGACAACCCTAGTGAATTTGTACCAAAGTGTCAACCAAAATAGTAAGATGGTGGTAAGAGAAATTCTAAGGAATATTAGAATTACTGGCTATGAAATTATAGCATCATACTTCACAAGAATTGAGTAGGTTCAAGATGAAATTTTAGTTATTTTGGAAGTTATGGAAGAGGATTAAATTTTTAATATATCCTTGTGTATTTATACCAATTAATGGGATACATTTGTAATATGTATCCTTGCTAGAGACAAGCTTCCTCATTGGACCAAGTTGTGGGATGAATTCACCCAAAAGGAGACTTGGGAGAATTTGATATATTTTTTATAGTGTAGAGGTGGATATGAGGAAATTTCTCTTGTTGGGAAAGAAAATAAGGGTAAGGGTAAAGTGAAGCAGAATCAAAGTGAAGGAGGATCTTCACAAGGAGAGAAAAAGAGAGACACAAGAAAATTCAAGTGCTTTGCATGTCAAAAATATGTTCATTATGATAGATAGTTCGCCAAAAAGAAGAAAGGAAAAATTTTATGCATAGTTATCCATTCTCAAACTATCAACTATTGGGTGTTGGTACATTGTGATTCAAGTGGATATCAGTGGCCTCCCATCTATTCCATTTGGATCTACAGCGTCCATACTTTCAGTTTTTCAGCTTCAACACAACTTACTATTTTTAGCAGGTTTTCGGGTGCTGCACACCCAGAGCCGTATTGGGGATTTAATGATCCAGGTGGATATTGGTGCCCACCCACTGAGTCCACTTGAACCCCCACCATCAGTTATTTCAGTTTGTAAGTTTCAACAAAACTTACTATTTATAGCAGTTTTTTGTGTTCTTAACTTCCGAAGCCATTTTGAGGCCCTAAACAACGCTTTTTGGGAAAACAGGGAGCAACATGGGTCATATACCAATTTTTCTCACTCAAAAGTTGTAGTCCTCAGATAGATATTTCTAACGAGCTATTGAGCGCGTCAAGCGAAGATCAGATGCCAAAGTTACGTCCTCAGGAAGTTGAAACACCAATTTACCCAAATGGGGCCCACAGCTTTGGCGCTTCATCTCCTAGGGTTAGGTTTTTGGATGTTTCAGGTTTTACATTGTTTCTCAACAATAAACAGGCCTTCGAGCCTCATTGTAACACAGTTCAGGGGGTTGGTAGCCGACACATCTCTTCTTAGGGATAAGCGTTATCAATGCCCTAGCTCGCTTGTCTTGATCATGTATGTATTGTAACACAGCTCAGGGGTTGGTAGCTGACACATCTCTTCTCAGATACAAGCGTTTCCAGTACCCTAGCTATTCATTTTCATTATGTCTCATTGTAACACAGTTCAAAGGCCTGTAGCCGCCACATCTCTTCTTAGAGATACGCTACCAGCGCCCTAGCTTGTTTCCATTACGTTTGTCAGCTTATTTCAATCATTACTTTATTAATAAAATTAAGCATTATTTCTGCTGCATCTCTGTGTTTATGGATATATCTGTATTCTATTGCATTCCTCCATAAAATTTGGATCAGTGGTATCAGAGCGGGTCTACTCTTTCTCTGTTTTTCTTTTCATATCCCTAATGCGCCCAGGGTATAAGGAGTTCAACCTCGCAACCCCGACGATCCCCCATGGCGGAAGGAAAGAAAGACGAGGGAGTAGGAGATCCTACCAAAATCTTGCTCGAGGAGGCCCTCGAAAAACAGAGGAACGTGATGATGGATAAATTTTCCTAGATCCTTCAATGGCTACCCACTGGCATCACATCTGCATCCAGCACATTCGCCAACATGTCTGCGGCATCCTCGACAAATCCAACACCAAGTTCAACAAAATTACCCCCCCCCCCTCCCCTAATGGAGGAACTTAACACAATGGAGACCATTTCTTCTTAAGGAGGGAGGAATGATCTAGGTGGATATCAGTGGCCTCCCATCTATTCCATTTGGACCCGCAGTGTCCATACTTTCAGTTTTTCAGCTTCAGAACAACTTACTATTTTTAGCAGGTTTTCGGGTGCTGCACCCCCGGAGCCGTATTGGGGATTTAATGATCTAGGTAGATATTGGTGCCCACCCATCGAGTCCATTTGAACCCCCACCGTTATTTATTTTAGTTTGTAAGTTTCAACACAACTTACTATTTATAGCAGTTTTTCGGGTTCTCAATTTTCGAAGCCATTTTGAGGCCCTAAACGACGCTTTTTGAGTCCTCGAATAGATCTTTCTAACGAGATATTGAGTGCGTCAAACGGAGATCGGATGCCAAACTTACGTCCTTGAAAAGTTGAAACACCAATTTACCCAAACGGGGCCCACAACTTTGGTGCTTCATTTCCTAGGGTTAGGTTTTTGGACGTTTTGGGTTTTACATTGTTTATCAACAATGAATGGGCCTTCGAGCCTCATTATAACACAATTCAGGGGGTTGGTAGCTGACACATCTCTTCTTAGGGATAAGTGCTATCAGTGCCCTAGCTGTGCAATTCCATTATGTCTCATTGTAACACAGTTCAAAGGCCTATAGCCACCACATCTCTTCTCAGAGATACACTACTAGCACCTTAGCTTGTTTCCATTACGTTTGTTAGCTTATTTCATTCATTATTTTATTAATAAAATGAAGCATTATTTCTGCTCCAACTATGTGTTTATGTATATATCTGTATTCTGTTGCGTTCCTCCATAAAATCTGAATCACATTGAGTATAAGGAGAACAAGGAATTTTATGCATACATGGTCATACATACTCCTAATACTAATGGATCACAACAACACCTATTACATATTAAATAAATTTAGTTATCGGAAAATATGTTATGGGCCTTCAAGATATCAACCTATTGAGTATCAGGAGGCTATGAAATTGGCTATCAAGGTTTCCTGTCAATATTGGTTTAACCCAATAATGTTTCAATAATAGGTTAGGACATTAGCTATCAGGGTTTTCTCTCAAGTTGGTAAAATTGATAAGGTTTCGACATGGTAGGTCAATGTGGTAGAAAGAAAACTCTTAGGTGGCATGGTATGTTGTCATGGCTAATGATGTAGCAAGGATGTCATAACATGTCATAACATTGATTAGAGAATACAACCATGATGATGTGACACATATATGGTTTTGTCCCTATAAGGTTTCTACCACATGGAAATGGTGTGGATGTTAATGTGGCAGTCAATGGAAGGAATATTTTCTAATGGCAATAATTTTATGTCCATAGCTTGGATTCAGATTAAATTTATAACATTCAGAATCTCTCATCGAGTAGAAGATGGTGATGGTATCATAAATGAGTTATTAGGTGGTTAAAATAAGAGAAATTTTGACAACCCCATTTCCATAAAGTAATCTTAGAGGTCACATCTCAATAACCCACATCCCTAATCTAGTATTCAAGGTTAGGGTATATTACCAGATCCTAATTCCATAGTTGAGAAGGTAAGGTATTTTAATAGGATTTACATATAATTTGGGTTTTATGCTTTTCCATATCTATTGATATACTTTACCATGTGGAATATGCTTCCACATCAATCTAATTTTAGATAATATTGAAGGGTTTTTTCATGAAACATGACATACTAAAAGGACACCAAATGGAGAATGAGCTCAACTCATTGAGCCCAGGAAATTTTGACATTGTGCAACTTTTTTTTCACAAATTTTAAAATTTTCTTTCTCCAGTTGAAGGCATGTCAAATAGACAAGAATGAGTAGCATATAATCCTCTTTATTCCCTTGAAGCTAGGTCTTCAGTACTAGGTCCTCATTGATTCCTTTCATTCTTCATAACTAGAAATGAGAGAAACTTGATTCATTGAATCACTCATACAAAATAAAGATAAGATAATAAAAATGGGTGCTCTCAATAATTCCAAATCCCATGCACTTGTAGTACATTCATGAAAAAAATAAAGAACAAGTAGAAATCAAAAGGAAAAAAGGAACTTGATCACAAAAAAGGAATAAAGCTCAAATACAATAAGGAGTCTTCTAAATCCAAAGCTATAAAACCAAAGAACAAGAGATCCAAATGAAGATATTGAAATAGAGGATATCATCCAGAAAGTTCATGCTTGAAGAAAACCATCAATCAAATGGCACAAGCTCTTCAAAAAAATAATATTTAAATTTGCATACTCGAAAATGCCAAGAAAATTCTTGGAGATTAGCCCCCTGAAGGTCGAGGTAAATAAAAATATTTCGTTACTATTTTTTCTTCACCTAACACATTGATTTCAGGTTATAGAGCCTCATATCATATGACTACACCAGAAGATACTTTATCCTCTTTGGAACCTTGCACGAAACCTTCGATTTGATGGGAGATGACACTCTTGTGAAATTTTGTGGATAAGGAAGAGAAGATATAGAGAATATATTTTTTTCAAAATGTCTTACATGTTAAAAAATATCGATTAATCTATTCCCAATATATCAAATCATATATTAATTCATAGGAAATTAAGTAGAATTCACCCTAGGTTAAATGGTAATCTATGATGATATGCTTCTCCAAAGTGTTCTAAAGGAAGTATATCACTATTCTAGGTATATTCCTTTTCACATTTTGTTCCTAAATATGATTTTTTTGTGATTTTCACATATGAATATGAAGAAAACATATTTTGGCACACCATGTTTAAAAATTTTAATTTTGGGTACATGCAACAACTAAGCAAGAAAGAAAGCCTAAATGTTCTACACAACATTAAATTTAGAGATGGAGTTTGTCAAGGCTACATAACTGGAAAAATACCTTAGTATCTTCAAGAAAAATTGAAGAAAGGAAAAACAAGATAGCATCATCAATCTTCAAGGTTGTGCACATTGATATAATAATTCCCTTCCCACACCCATTAATGAGAAAATACAAATGTGTTCTTAATGTCATTAATTATTGGTTGAGATACACATGGGTGAATTTTATAAAATTCAAATTTGAAGCATTTGGGTATCTTAAATATTTGAAGGAACTTATTTAAAATCAAATAGGTAAAATGGTCAAAATCCTTCATATGGTACCAACCTAGATCCATATTAACTCGAGATCTACGAAGCACCTAGAGAGATAAAATGTATTGAGATGCAAACCTCTTTTAAAGTGAAAAGAAATTTGACCCCTTTCAATGCTTGGTAGATCTGAAGTTAAGCAGGATCTAGGATGGTTTAATTATTAATTATAATTAATAATATATATATAAATATAAATATAACTATTAATTTTATTCTTTTTATTTTATTTTTATTTTGTTTATTTTAATTTTGTTTATTTATTTTTATTAATTTTATTTTGACCAAGTCAAAATGTTAAACATTACAACCTATCTACCATACCATGATAAAATGTTTACATGTTAAGTATTTTACCTGATATTTATTTTCCCCACCTCCTCCCCTCACACCAATTCACCTTCATAGTTAAGCTTATTCATTTCTAAACTTACAATCCTAGATCCATTAGAGCTCTATTTCTATAGCACATTATTACACATAAATTATGATACTATATTACATATATTATATTAAAGTGATCATCAAAGAAGCCATTAGAATGAAGTAGTTATTGTTTTGTATGCTACATAATTCTCCTTAATTATACTCCTCTTAAAAACACCTTCCTGAATCAATGAATAGCCTCTATGAGTGCCATGAGTAAGTCGGCCATTTTTGGTAGGAAAAATGTATCTACATCCACCTGATCCTCTCTTTGCTTACCACAGTCATGTGGGAAATGTGGGAGTTGACTCTAGATCCTGGCCATGCGGTAGCTACATCAAACAATGTACAAATTACTCACATTCTCATGGAAAATATAGGGATAAAAAATAGCATAAATACACTCTCAGAAATTATATACTATTATCTTTCCATATTCCTTGTCTTCCAAGTGATAAAACTCTATAAAATTTGAGTGTAGATTTTATTAAAAACCTAATCATCTTGAAGAAAACCCCAACAATACAACAATTCAAACTCTCATTTTCAACTAAAACAAGGATAAAACTGAATAAGGAAGCTACACATTATGTATTCATCCATTCAACCATAAATAAAAAACATACAAAAGGAAATGGGGCAATGGAACAAACACATGTGAATTCCTAACGCAAACATATTATAAAAACAGTTTACCTTGTTCTACATGGATTCAACGACATCATTTTATACAACTAATTATATATATAAATACAAAAATGTAATCTCTCAGCTTGGGAGGAACATTTGTTTTGTAAATTCATAGTTGTAATTTTAATTTCAATTTTATTTAAATATATATTACTGATACAAAAAGAAGCTATGATGACCTACCATCATTACATTTCCATCACTAAATTGTTAGTTCCACACCTAGAAATATATATAATATTACAACCATTCTGGTTGTATTTCATATTATACGTTCATGACATAAGACCAGTGACACTAATTTCTATTTGCCTCACTATAATTTAATTTAGAGCATTGGATCAACAAGCTGCAATCAATGTTCAATATTAGTTATTGATGCAAATTAATAAAAAAATTGTGCAACAGAACAACGGTGGTCTTGGAGGCTATGAAAAACCATATGTAGGACCTATGCTTGTTGTTCAGGTGCTTGAATACTTGAATAGTTACTCAACCCAATCTCATTCTACTCGGCTTGCTTGCCACTGAGAGGCAATTGAGAAAGAGTGGAAAAGTCATTCCAGACCCATGATTATAAGAATGAGGGCCCCAACAACTATGGCTAAGACAAGTCCCCAAGTTGGCTGGATTCCATAAGAGAGATAATGAAAAACTGCAGATAAAACTCAAGAAAATTTGATTCATAAATTGATTTCATCCCCTCGTATCCATTCATTTCGTATTGGCCCATGCATAGAAAAAGAATCTTGCAAGTTATTAAAACAAAAGTGTGGTACTCATGGTATCATGCCTAAGTCGCTTGCTACATGAGTTGAGTGTTCCTTTCTGTAGTGTCAGTTTCAGAGTCGCTGCCATAGAAATTTTCATTATATATAGATCCTGTAGACATTGCGAGCCACACTCCTTTGCTGTAAATAGCTCACTCTCACTGTAGACATTAATTAAAGTATTCAATTGTTTCCTTACTAGAAATATGACATATCATGATTTTCAGGATTTTCTTTGCTATGTGAATCTAAAATATAGATCGAAACCCTTTGTGTTAACAATTAAATGTGTCAATTTAGTAACTTAATGTTAAGTATAACCCTAAAAATTGACTTCAAAGATAAGTTAAGAATAAATGAATGGCATATTGTAGAGGAAAACATGGAGGCTAATATAACACATCACTAGGCTCGGTGGAATTGAAATCGATGGAGTGGAGTGCAGAGGTGAAATGAAGGGAGAAAAGGACAAGGGTGGAATGGTTAGAAAATAACTATGATTTTTGACGTAAATTCCAACTCTCACTTTTCTTGTACTCTGCGGTGTGTAGCATAAGGATGAGAAAGATTGGACTAAGTGAATGACCATGTGAAACTATGGAGAGTAGTATAGTTAATACGTGAGGTTTTGAAAGCCATAAAATGGTTTGTGAGTGTTGTTTGTGAAACATAAATGTGAAATTGTTTGTACTAATGTAGATAGTTTCCACAAGATTCCGTTCTTGCGAGATGATGGATGTATTAAGTCGTATTATTTCTCACACTCATTGTTACATGTAATGTAATTTTGTATTAGTGACAAGTTAGATAGAATGTATTCTCTAGTTTTTCTACAGTTGGAAGATTCGAGTTGTTCAGATGTACTAGGTTACCATTATCATTTGACATAGCCATATTCATTTGTTGAGCTCCACTAGTCATTGGTTAGGGATGGTATTTAATCCCTACAACCCTTTTGCTGCCAACATGGAGGCTATCTGCTAGAGAATAACAAGTTGAATCCAAAACATAAACAACTAAAATATTTTCAAAATAATTTAGAATTTTTTTGTGCCCTTCATGAAAACTATATTTTGGAAAATTGTCTAATCTCTATTAATCTGATTCCCCGAAGGAAAAAAGAGCTCATAAGATCTCTGGACGAGTCTGGGAGTTTGCAAGCGACTCTAGAGGTGGCGTAGATCCATTAGGATCAATGTTGGGCCATAGGAATCATCAACATCATATATTTTAGAATTGAGCTCACAATTAGAAATCAGAAATTTCATTGTTGGCGAAATCCAAAAATTCATCATGTGTCGGAATCAGAATAAAAAATTTAGTATCATCCAACTCTGAAATCCTAAACTTTATCACCAACCAACAATTCTAAAATATTGGGAATCAAGAGGCATTCAAACTGTAGAATTCGATCAATGAGAAGTGGGTGGCTGAAGAAGAAGAAGAAGCAAAGGTAACCCTAGAATTCGACGAAACAAAAACGTTTGCAAAAGATTTAGTTGAAGCCCCCATTTTCCTAGCAAATTAAACACTCATTGAAGGTATATGATTCCCTTTATAGTTCTTCACTTCATTATTTTGATCTTTCCTCTTCACGAAATCCCATTACTATTCTTTCAACGATTTTGTCAAGTAGTCAACCATTTACTTACTTTAGTAGTGGTACATCTGTTGGATTTTTTAGGATTATGTGTGAGGCCAGTGTGAAGCCAGTGGTTGAAGTAAAATTAATGGTGCTAAAGATGCTAAATATCTCTCACAGATGCTTGAATTGCTAGGGGTTAGCCATGTGTTAGAGCTAACATAGCCGAAATATTTTGCATGCAAAACGATGGCTTCTAAGTTGTAATTCTGGTGTTAGTCTAGTTATACTCGAAATTTCTTTTGACAATTTTTGGGAAGGAGATACATTAGTCGGTCACCAAAATTAGGATTCTTAGTTTTGGTATGGTGAAAATTGGTATTGTTATTCTCTACAAAAGGAGAATATGAATCTCAAATTTTAGGTGGTTCAAGGTGCTCACATCAAACTATTTCTTATCATTCAAGACAACTAAAAAATTTTGGGATGTTGAATTGAACGTTTTGGGTTATAGGAGCCTACTGGATGATTCATTATAAATTTTTATTTTCTTCTTGTAGACGTTCTTGAGAAATTCATTAAAATAAATTTTTTTGGGTAGTTTTTAATTGGTCAAGTTATAGGTGGTTGGTGGTTTATTGGATTCTATGAATAGTCAATGTATTCAGCCATGTATAGGGTTTGTCGCCATGCAAATTGTTACAATGGTCTGTTGCAATTGTCAATAAAAATCAATGATATATACAATAGGTTATAAATTTACATATTAGAATTATGGCCACCGCGAGATGTAAGCCCTATATTGTGGAGGGGGCAATGCAAAATATGAAAATAGTCTATTGTTGCTAGTGTGAGTGTAATTCAAAATGTTTCTTTGCAATTTCACAGATAATGTTCTCTGAGGAAACATTAGATATATTGAACATCATCAACTGCACTGCACTAAATATTCTCATTGAAGTTGCGGATTTTACACTAAAAGTTATGAATAATTGAGATTTGATGTCTTTCTCATTTTCATCTAGTATGTGATGATGCCTAAAATATGTGAGGTTGTGATGCAAATTTAGATTTGGAAAGATAACCATCATATTGTTCATGAATTAATATTATTTTATTTAGCTTATTTGATGTCATCTACTACCTGTATTTTTTCAAAATCTATCAAATATTTTCTATTGGAACTTGAAAGACCATCTTTGAAGATTAAGAGGAAATCTATGTTGGAAATGTTATAGAATATCTCAATTTGGCATATTGTAAGTGATTTCTTATACCTTGAATGGAATTTTATTTACTAATTTTTATCTTCAATGATTTTCTATATGTCATAATGCTTCTCCAATTTATGCCTTACATCGTTTCAATTGCAACATATGGTGCAATTGCTAGTTATATATTTCAATATAACATCAAACTAATATGGATCTAGGCTTGTTTAATTCCCCATTAAATAGGTTGTATTCCACATTAATACAATGGGTCAATACCTTGGGTTCATAATACTATGGGTCATTTTTATTTATTTTTTATAGGTTTATTTTATTTTCACTGAGTTTACATTAAGTTACACATATCTACCATATTTTAATTTCAATTTTATTTTGACCGAGTCAAAATGTTTACATTACATTACTTTATGTTATGCTACACATCTCTAGCATAATCAGCTCAAGAACACCTATCAAACCAATAAAAAATGAATAAATTTACTAAAAAAAATATACTAGATGATATTTTAAAATAAAAATATTGTATTTTAAAATATAAAATTCAAAATATGGAGTCCAAAAACTTCCAAAACTAAATTAACTATTTTAAATTTCGTTTTCGACCCATAATTTTTATTTAAAAAAACAAAAATTACATTATGGAAACAGACATCATAAACATATTTATGCCCGACTAGTGAATAATAAAAAAAAAACTATTATCCACTATCTGATATGATATGGGCTCAAAAACATACAATCTCCCCGAGATAACCAAAATATTAAATATATTTTTTCCATCATCCTATGTATGTTGTAAACCTAGTTTTCAAAAATTCGTAATAAAAAAGAGTATATACATATCAAATAAATACTAATTGTGCCGTGAAAAAATATGCGACCAAAAAGGCAAATTATTGAGGAATGTCTGGAAATGACACAGTCCCGTAGAAAATTGATCAGCTGTAATGGGAGGATGAAATCCTTGTTTGATTCCGACCAAGGATCCATGCACAAATGAACACGATCACCCGAACCAACCCTCCAAACCAACCCACTGCGGATTGTTTTGATGTATTAATGACTGCGCACAAAATGATTGATATGTTGTTTCAAGGCTTATCAACCCTTCACACCCATTATTCCACAGATAAAGTAGATATATATTCTCTAATAACAACAGAGGTCCATAAGATTTGAGTTGTAAGAATATGTCAACCACTTTTGGCAGCACGAGCATGAGAGAAGTGAAATATATTCTTTAAGTCCCAATCCCCCATTGCTTTGGGTAGAGTTATTTTGTTCCATCCCACACATGAAAGAGTGGAGTTTGAATTAGCTGATGTCGAAAGGAATTTATAGCAGATTCTTCTGATACGTTCCAAAATTCCTTTAGGGATCCAAGCAAGAGAAGAGAATTTCAAGAACTGCTTTCATGATAACCAGATATCCTGCGCGAGATAGCCATCAATTAAAATATATATATATAGATATAAATTTCTATTTTTGAAATCAACTATCTTTAATTAATTTTATTTTATTTTATTTTAATTTTTAAGTTTATATAATTTGACCTGGGTAAAATATTAAACATAAACATGATAAAACCAAATATGATATTAAAACATCTTTACCATGTTAACTAACTTAGAGATCATTTCTCAGTGCAATAATAGGGGAATACATGAATGAGGATGTGGAGCTTATAATTCTTTTGAAACTAGAATACATTTGCAACTTAAAATTCCCTATACTCCATAACAGAATGAAGTAGTTGAGAAGAAGAACCAAACCCTAAAAGAAATTTCTAATTGGGTGTTGCAAGAAAGATATATTCCTCCAAAGTCCTGGCATGAGGATAGATTATGCAACATACATAGAAAATAGAGTTCCTCACAAATCCTGGAAGGGAGTGAAACCATTTGAAGCTTGGAGCGGAAACAACCTAGAAGTCACAGACTTTCAATTTTTCGTATTTTGTGCATAGGTCCACATCCCTTCTTATAACAAGAAATATTTGGAACCAAAAAGCATAGAATTTTTTTTTGGTTATCTATATATTTTAATGTGGTATAGTTTATTGGATCCTTCCATAAATAAACTATTCATTAACAGAAATGTAAAACTTCAAGAAGGACCGTTGCATGCACTCTAGGAGGAGCCTTGCATAGATTCTTTGCCTCTTCTAGATGTCGATCACGTAAGTGTTTCTGTAATATATATATATATATATATAATCGACTATATATATCAGGTAAGTGTTTCTGTAATATATATATATCTATATATATATATTAATTATCAACTATATATATTTTGTAGTCTATATGGATAAATATTATCTATGGTATTTTTAGTGATATTTTTCCATGGTGGTTTCCCATGATATTTTCTTATTTTTAGAGGAAAATGATAATTTAAAGGCTTTGAGAGATAATAGTGAATCCCTTTCCCATGGAATGCATAGTTTCTTATCAAATGACTCAACTAAACACTTAAACACACTTTTGAACCCTAGATGGATCCACCAAACACATTTCACCACAGGGTTTTTATTGTGAGAGTGACCATGCCAAGTTCTTAATAAATACACAATAAGATAGACAAATCCAGGATGATCCAAATTCCTTGCTAATGACAATTTGAAGGCTTTGTAAAAATATTCAAATTTCTAATGATTTTATATAGTTTCTATAAAATTTTGGCATTTTTTAAGATAAAGTAATTTATCTTGCAAAAATTGGAAAACCATTTTTATAAAAAATAGAAATTGGTGAACTATTTTTTGAGAAAAAACATGGAAAATTAGTCCATTTGGAAAATTTAGCCCCTAAAGTTTTCCCTGTAGTGGATGGACATGTAATAAAATACAATGATTAACCTTAGACTAAGGGACTTTTACAAGTTAATAAGATCAAATACGATGATATCTTTGCACCAACAGCTAAGATGGACTCAATTCAATTTGATTTATCTATTACCACAACTTTGAAAGTGAGAGGTATACCACATGAATGCCAAAAATGTATTTCTTCATAGAGGAGGAAATATATATGTATTATACATAGGGATATGGTAAGGATCCATCACTTACTTTCATATTGAAAAAATCCTTGTATGTCCTTAAACATGCACCTTATGATTGGTATGCAAAGATGAACTCTTACATTCTCTTTCAAGGTTTCAATCGTTGCAAATTTTATCCAAATGTGTATATGTTGAGATATATTTATTTTCTTCTGTTGATAAAATTAAATGAACATGATTTAGTAATCATGTCAAGTATATTCTCATCCATTGTTATAGTAAAGTTATCCTTGCATGGTAAGTTTTCCATGACGGATATAAGTTTTCCATGACGGATATGAGACGGCTACATTACTTTCTTGATCTCAAAATCAGCTATTTTGATTTAGGAATCAAGATGAAATATTCCAAGTATTCCAAAAACATACTAATAAGGTTTTACATGATGATCCGAAAGACAATTGCATCACCCTTCCTATTTGGGGTCAAGCCATAATATGTTGGTGCTATACCTTTGGTCAACTATGCCATGCATTAATAATTGGTTGTAACTCTTTTATACCTCACCCACTCTCAAATAAATATCTCATATTTTTTTGGAGTTACTTCCATATACATGTAGGAGTTGCATGAACTACATTGGAAGGCTACTAAATGAATACTTTGGTATGTCAAAGGTGTTGCTAAGTTTTGTATACATTATGCAATATGTGTAGCTTGAGTAATGTTGGATACAAAGATTTATATTGGAATGGAAATGGCATTAATCATAAATTCACATCAAGTTATGTCCATGGCCTAGGATCCAACCCTATATGTTGGCCTAGTAGAAATCAATCTGCCACTACGCTTTTATTAATAGAAGTCAAATATAGAGGTGCAATTATTTCTATGACTTAAGCCATATGGTTACAAAGCTTCCTCATAGAGTTGAGTGCATAGTTTCATTGATTGATTTCTATATGAGGTGATAATTAGAGTACATTGAAGTTTTACAAATATCCAATAAAGCAACAAATAGCCAAACATATAATGCTACACGTGCACTTAATATAAGGAAAAATACATTATGAGGTAATTGATATTCAATAGTGTCCTTCTTAAAAATATATTGTAGACATATTCACAAATAATTTAATCAAGCAAGAGTTTGCATCGTTGTGAGATCTCACGGGTTTGAAGGGAAAAACTGCACAGTAGCTAACATCGTTAGCATTACCTTTTGAGAGAATTTTCTCCACTGGTTTTTCCCTTTTTACATCATTTTTTAAATTTTTTTTGTATTTTTTTATACATGGGAACGTAACATGGAATATTGCCAGGACCCATTTATTATGCACATCACAATTTTTCTTCATGAGGTGTATCAATGTACATGCATATTTTCCTAAGTCTTATTGTTCATAGTTTGCTTGGTCTTAGATACTCTTCCTTGTGTGAGAGTATTCTCCTTCTAGAAAAGTGCACACTTCTCCTTCATTTATTCATCAATTGTATTTTTGTCACTCAAGTGGAGTTTATTTATGCATGCACCAGTCATGCATATCACTCCGCTCATGCATAATATATTCAGAATAACCACCAAGGCATAGTTCATGTGCATAAAGCGAAGAGGGTGTAATTGCTATGCATGGATAGTTATTTAATGTTGGTTATGCATACATAATTTTCTGTCCACTCCACTTGTGCATAGCTAGTTAAATAAGTTTAATTACATTGCATGGCTAATTAACTCAAACAAAGTGAGTATTTTCTAATACTTACCTATATGAATGCATTGGTATCCCAACCTACTATGCATTAAATCTCTCATGGAGAATATTTCATATGTTCATGGATATTATTTCATATGTAATTCATTCATTTTTGGAGGTAATATAATTTCACCCATTCCATTTTCATTTTGTTTGGTATAAAGCTTCCAATTGTCATTGTTTCTTGTTTGTAGTTAGATTCTTGTGTGTAGATTATCCAACAATTTTAGAGTGTTTAAAATGTTCACATTACTACATAGAATTTTTTTGTAAGCTTAGTCGGTCCTTTCCATTTTCTATTAATATAAAAATCGGGCTACATAGATACAAAAATTAGACCTCAACTTGCCCAAAGGAAACCATGTCTGTTGGCGATCTAAGTGCATTGTACACCATCCAAAACATAAACTTTCTTAATATCCTAAACAAAGTCTTAAGGTAACTAGTATAAAAGTTTTCTAATATTATCATTTACAGAAAATAAAGATATCCACTAAAAAAGAAGTACTGTTATCTCTATTCATCATCTGACTCCACCAGGGTGGGATCTTTGACACTCAACCTTGGTATTTCAACCTGCTGCATGACTTTTATATCTTTCTCCACTATGTCGAGTATATAATACTGATGTAGTTGATGGAGGTTAATTTCCTCAATGTTTCTATTGATATCTACCAAAGCGGAACCTAACGTTGGTTCTCCTGTTTCCTAAGTTGACATTATAGCTTTTCCAGCAAGAATTTTATCAACCAATATGTTTTAATTGAGTGCTGGAACAATGAGATTCTCCCACAAGTATGCCCTGGATCTTCAATCATATTATGCAATTCTTCCAATGCCAATTCATCCTCTTCATCCATTTTATTGATAACTTTTGTTTCCCATCCATAAATATGCGATTTTATAGAACAAGGAATGTCTTCTTCAAAGGTTTGAATCAGGGGCTCCATGAGCTCTTTTGTTGACTTCTGAATTCTCTTTGCTGGTGAGGGTGATATAGGTTCTTTGCCTTTGTCCCCTTTAGGCTTTCTTCCTCTAGTTTTTTTAACCATCTTAACAGGACCGATAACAAACAGTGCTGGAACAGCGAAACGATAAACAATTCCAAGACAAATACATATCAGGCAACTGGAAATATAGAATTTGGATAAAGCATGAGAGGGAGAGTAGACGGGAGCACCCTACCCCATCATTAATATACTACTACCCATCCAGTTTCTCCCCTTAACCATTCCACTTACAACACCAACAATCCCGACCAAGCAGAAGCATAAGAACAAAACAGAGAAACCCAATTCTACAGACCCACAAAACTGGTAATTCCCATAAATAAAAACCATTTACGACCCTATTTAGCATCCTATGGTCATGCTAAAAGCCCTTAGAAACCCAGAGCAAAAGCATAAAATAAAAACAAAGAAACCCAAGCCCACACCAAAAGAAACTATAGCCAACCCTGGCCAGAACCCAAATTCTGCAGACCCATGAAACTAGTAAATCCCTTCAATAAAAACCACTGACGACCCTATTCAACTTACTATAAACATGCACAGAGCCCTGAACAGAGACCGCTAATCTACTCGCCCAAACCTTCTCATGTTTAACTTGCATGCATATGAATTTATGAGGAGACTCACAGACAGTTTCATCAAGACTCCTAATATGAAGACGATGAGGACTATCTGATGATAAAATCCCAAACCTTATAGAATTCTGGCAATTACAGACTTCACAGAACTTAGCAAAACCTTTGTACATAAAATCTAAAAACACTAAAATTTTAATCTGCATGCTTCGAAATTCCGAGACCAACATCATTTGCATAGTTAGGTGGAAATGTAATACATACCAAGCCACACATGAAGGCCACTAGCTTCAATGCCAATGGCTTCCCACAGACGCGTAGGAGGAAACATCTTCGCAAAAAAACCAAATTATGAAAAAGGTTACGATGCCGGCATTCTTAATTCGCCTAGGGAAATTCCTCTTCCCCTTACCCCGATGTAAGGCTAACAACCTCGCTAGATTTTCCAGCTCTTTATCATATGTTTTAAATGGCATACTTATTATCTCGCTTGGGAAATGTCCTATCCATTACCCCGCCAGCCATTCTCTGCCACAATTTGAATGCATTGGCCATGTTGTCGTCTGGCCTCTCCACGTGGCGCTCTACTTTCACCGCCGTGTCCTCTCGGCCCACTCCTCACTGCTAGCCGCCCCAATCGGGGGTTATTATGATTCCAACCTACATGGTTGCCATCCTGTTGCACTATACCCCAGAGGTCATTCAATTTAGGTTCCATTGCCTGCCTCCATGGTCAATCTAGGAGTTGATCTATATTGTTGCAGGCCCAATTTTCTAAGCAATCCACCACTTTATTACCTACTCTTCTAACATGATAAGGAACAATATAGTTGATTGCTCCCATTATATATTCAATTTCCTGTACTAACCTTGCAGTTCTCCAAATTTTGCTGATATGTCCCCAATTAGCCCCCTGTTAAAGCTTTCTTAATATTCCAGTGGCCATAGTAGAATCCCCCTCTATTTCTAATCTATTATACCGTTCTCAATGTGCAATTTCAAGGCCTAGTTTCACTGTTGTAATTTCGGCTTGATTATTAGTTGCATATCCAAGATCAATGGCGAAGATCCTTAAAACCGTCCCTCTACAATCTCTAAATATGCATCCAGCTCCTGCTTGTCCTGGATTTCCTTTTGAAGCGCCATCATAGTTAAGTTTGATGAATCCTGACTAGGGCCTAGTGAAAACATCTCTTATGACGTATCATGCTGCTCTTTGTTTTCAGGAATATGGTGCAAGCATTTCTTCTTTTAGATTTAACTTTTGAAGAATTCGACCTTCCAAACCCTAAACTATCCAGTCCTCATGCACCCATTTTTCAGCTAAAATGGTTTCTCTTATTCCTTTTAAAATGTTATTCCATATTTCAGTATTTTTCAGCTTTACATTTTCAAAGATTCTTCTATTCCTCTCTTTCCACTGGGACCATAATAAAAATCCGACTGCTAAGGTCCATGCTCTGTTCACTACTGGACTCTGATACCCTCCCTTTCTCCAATTTTCAATTGTTTGATGATGGTTTTGATTATTTCAATATGATTTTTGGAATAAGTTATTAAGATTTATCCACATTTGTTCTGCTACTTGACAGGTATTGAGCATGTGTTCAAGGTTTTCCTCTTGTTAAACACACATCACACAACAAGACGGCCCATGCATTCCTCGTTTATTTAACTGGTCCCAATAGATTTACTAGTGATGGTCTTCATACCTAGAAATCCATTTTAATTTATCTATTTATGAGGATATGGAGGTTAAGACCCAGTAAATAATAGTGATATATTCCTTCATCAGAATTGTATACATTAATTGATTTGGAAAATGTAATAAATACGAAAAGAACATAGAATCTTATAAAAATGTTGAGAAAACAATGTAGGTTCGACATATTCATCTTTAATGCTTCTAAATAACTATTTGAGCATCATATGAGGTCTGAAGAAAGTATTTAATATTTTTTTTTGCCTAGGATGTTGTAATTTTATTTATGATATTTTGTTTATAAGGGAGTGAAATTTGGGCTAGGCTGGCAGATGTCTAGAGAATGTTCTCAGTTTTTAGGTGGAGGATAAAGTTAAAAATATATATATATATATATATATATATTTGAAAAATAAAATTTCTTGGTAAGTTCTTTCTTTAACATATTATAATATTTATTTGATAAAAATAAATTAATTTACTGGGTTTTTTAATTCATTTCTTATCTAATATTTTTTTTTATTCTACTCTTTTTAATCTTTAAGATTATTAACCTTTAACATTATTAATATTGTGATAGTTTAATTTTTTTCAAAATTAATAAAAAGTGATTATATATTTTTGGATTAAAATTACATAAGTGATGCAGGAGCATCAAGGGTGTTTTTTTATTTTGTAAATATGTTAAAAGGGGGTGTGACAATTTTTAATATTTTATTAATTAATTTGAATAAAATAGGAGAAGGTGAGGATTTTTGTAAATATCCTTTTATTAAATAAAAGGATAAAGAGAATTTTGTTAGTTAAGGATATGAAGGGATAAGATTCTAGATAAGAGGATTTGTTGAGATACTTTAGTGATATTGAGATATTAGGGGGATTAAGCATTTAATTAGATCATTTTTAAAAATTGTATAAATAAGAGGGGGTTTTGAGAGGAAAACACATTGAGATTAGAGAGGGTAAGAGTGTGAAGTAGTGAGAAGATTTCTGTTTGGGAGCCTTCAGGCGGTTTGTAAAGGGCCATCAATCTGGAATATCAGGTCGTAAAAGAGTTTGTAAGTAATTTGTTTAGTTTCAGATTATATATAAAGGTTGATTGTTTCATGAGGAAGATTGAATTTGAAGTTTCGATTCTAATATTAAATCTGGCATACAGCTCTACATTAAGTTGTTAATATTGGTCTGGCAGTTGTTAAATTATATAAGTAAATCCATTTCTGTCGAATGAATGGTTTTTTTATATTGATCTGTAATTTGATTGACTGCAATTAAAAAGAGAGAGAGCGCCTAGTAAATATAAAGTCATGAGCTTATAAGCAATCAAAGGGAATTCGATTTAAAGAGCTGTGTTTTCAAAAAACAGTGAATGCGATGACCTTGTTATAGTAGATGCAATGGACTGATTGCAGAAATAGTTATTGGGTAAATGTGTAAGGAAACAAGATATAATCATATGCATAACTGAATTCAACATGTTTGGGTTTAAATAATCCTTGTTAGGTTGCTCTGCACATGAATTGAGAGGATTGATATTATCAGAATTTGGAGGCGCTATAGTATAATTGTTAATTGGTAAAATCGATTAAGTGTTAATCTGCAGTTTGTAAGGCGCAGGTTTGATTCAGTGGCAACGAGTGGAACAGAAACACCAATGAAATCAGGTTTACTCTACGGTGTTTGTTTAACTAACATCGTGTAGAAGCTTGAGATTACACCCAGAATTTTTATGGTGAATCGATTGGTGAATTGGAGCTGGATCGGGAAAAACTGTTATTCGAATTAATGTTTCACGCTGAAAGCCGTCCAAAGATCTTGAATAAAATGTTAGACGTATTATAGTCCATGTCGACATTGTCCATCGTGGAGCGGGATGTTGAAAACCGGATGCAGAATCAGTGAACGTTGCGTAGGCAAGATTATTCATTGTGGAGGCGCAGAAGAATAGTGGGTCGATTAGTGGAATTGCTTTTATGAAAACAACCTGTGAGCAGATGAAAGGAGATAAATGATGTTGAACCAGAGAACGAATTGCCAGGATCGCTTTAGTGAAATCTGACAAGGCCAGAAGAGTTGAAGATTTCTTGCTGCATGGTGCCCAAACGGTCAGATAATTGAGAAGGTTTATGAAGAGAGACTTATAGCATTGCTTGAACAGATTAATGAACAAACTAAGAAGTCGACTAAAGTAACTATCAAGAGGCGATGGAGTGTTCTTGTTGACGACGATTAGAGTTATGATATCAAGATTCATCATTAAATCCGTATTGGCATATCGTTTATCGATTTTATGAAGGAATGCACATTTATTAGAGATTTAGTGCTCGTTTGTGTTTCTGCAACAATTCCAGAGTTTGTACTCTGTATAAAATTTCTCACGAAAACTGCTTTGTATTAAAAGAGACAGTTATGGCTCGAGTGCAATTGGTCTTATGAAATTGCCAGATGGGAATCTTGATTGACATTTGACTTTCCATGCAGCTGGCAGAGGGAGCGTAGATATATGGTAAGAGCGCTGGAATGAATGGACGCAGAACTGGTAAGTACGTTGTAAATTTTGGATAAAATTCGATTTTAAACAAAGCCTGAAATCGATATGACAGAAGATGAATTGTGAAAACAATTCAGAAGTTGCTGAGGTCGATCTTCAACCTACCCAGAAATTAATATGAGATTGAAAGATGGATTCGGTCAAGGTATGTTTGAACTGAGTTTAATGTGAATAAAAATTGAATTCTGGATGTCTTGAATATGAAGTAGAACGCTGGATTTATGGTCAAGTCCGAGTCTCACTTGTCCACGGGTATAATTTGTTTGATTAAAATTTGGTTGTGAAATGAAATTTGAAAAGGCGCATGGCTTTGGATTGAATGATGATATGAAGGCATGTAAACTGGGGTTGGAAATGCGGATTATAAAATTTGGGATGATGTGTATAAACACATGTGAATGGTGGTTATTTGAATGAATGAGGCATTGGTATGGTTTAACGAAGAATTTGAATATTGATTGATCAGATTTTGATATGAGATGCATTCTGATATGCATTAGAAGAAGATCCTGGGTATTGCAGGTTGGACCTGCATCATTTTTGGTATCAGAGCCTGGCTCTGAATGAAATTTTCTTGAAAGGCAATTCAGAACCGAGAGATTGCAGAGACAGAAGAGTCCACAGCGATGTTGGGGAATAGAAATTCATTTGGATTGTGCGGGTATTGTGTTGTTTAATTTTGATTTGAGTTTTACTGACAAAGAAATGGAATGAGAATTGATGGTTGCAGCAATGAAGAAACTCAGCAAAGAAGGAATTATTGCTGACAGCTGAAGTTTGTCAGATAAAACCAGAAGATTGGAAGAGAGGATCAGATTTTAAAATCTGATTGACAGTAGATGAATATCGAGAAATTGTGCAGAGGAAGCAATGAAGATTTGCTGAAACAGATTTGCAGGAATGGTGAGATTCTAAAGGTAAATAAAGTGCAGGTGAATGAAAGGACAAGATCAGACGAGATCTTGGAGGTAAGATGATATGGTTTTATTTGAATAGAATATTGTAGTCTTTGCATTGAAGTATTATTGCAACTCCCAAAAGGCAATGTGATTAGAATTGCTAACAGATAAAGGAAGCTGGTGGAAGTTTCTAAATGAAAACATAGATGTGGCAGAACCTTGAGGAATTCCAATAGAGATTGGATAAGGAGGACAGTTGTGAACAGGTAGATGAGTTGAAGCCAGGAAGAGAAAAGAGAAGTGCTCAAAGGAGGTTCCGGAGATAGAGAACCAATTGCTTGCCAAAAGACTGAGTGAGGAGAGCTTGGTGAGGTAAGTGGCGGCAGTACAGGACCTGCTGCTGAAGAGGCTTTAGTGCAACTCATAGTAAAGTGAGTGAGAAACTCATAGAGATGGAAAGGATGATGACTAGTGACAGACGTAACAGAGGATCTGAAATAAACCACAGCAGAGGACAAAAGGAGAAGGATGCCAAGGCAATTGGCATACAGAGACAGTTAAGCAAAGAGGAATATGAGAGGGAGAAGGCTGAGATAGCAGTTCAGCTTGAGGTGTTAATGGAGATGTTGCGAAGAAATGAGGAAGACCAGAAGCATGGTTATGTCATGAGAAAGAAGGTGAAGTGGCAAAGGCTACAAGAGAAGTGGAATCATCAGGTAAATATGCAGTTGGTGAAGGAACTAAGGGAACTTGAACAGGTTATAGATGCCAGACAGAGGATAGAGAAGCTCGAAAGAGTTGAGCTACAGCAAAATAAAGATGCTGAAGAAGATGTTGAAGTTTCGATATGTTACCCAGAGAGTGGACCATTACTTTTTGAAAGTGATGAAGAGCTAGAGGAGTTGAATCATATGAATGATTCGAAGCAGCCCGAAGACTTGATGACTGAAGCATCAAATAAGACCATAAGGTCTTGTGATTTTAAAACTAATGATTTGTGTATGATTGCAGGTTTGGAAGAAGAGGAAGAACATCTACTGAAGGATGTTAAGGAAGATTTAGTAGAAGAAAGACCATGTGATAATGAGACAATAACAAATGAGGAAATGGAAGATCGTGTAAAATTTCCAAAGTCCACTCCAAGTAAAATCATTGAGTTATATAGAGAATTATACTTTCAAAGGAGGAAATTGGAAGAGCAGAGGATGAATGTCCAGGATAGATTGCTGAAGAAGGATGACAAAGCAGTTGTCATAAATAATAATCAAGAAGAAGTTGACAGATGCAGAAAACAGAGGCAAGAAATTGTTCTAAAAGACAATGTAGCAGCAGCAGAAAAGGTGCAAAACAGCAGTAAGGGTGAAAAGGAAGCGATCAAAACAAGTGAAGAACAAGCAAGAATGAGAATTCAACAATCAAGAGATGGAAACAATCAGCAGACAGAGGACATACTGGACAGAGAAATTGAGTTGATAAGGAGGTTAATGATAAAAACATCCCAGAGAAAGACAGCCGAAAGAAAGAAAAGGAGAGACAACAAGAGGAAGACAGTAGCAGACTTGGAAGGCAGAGCAAGTGGAGCACTACAACACAAAATATGGAAACCTGGAGGACAACATCAGATAACAACAGCAGTAAAGCAATCGACAAGCACGGAAAGATTACAAAATAAAATTTGGGATCCAGGAGGAAATATCCAGACTTATGACCAGGTGGTCATGAATTTTCTTACATGGGGAGTCTGATGCAGGAGCATCAAGGGTGTTTTTTTATTTTGTAAATATGTTAAAAGGGGGTGTGACAATTTTTAATATTTTATTAATTAATTTGAATAAAATAGGAGAAGGTGAGGATTTTTGTAAATATCCTTTTATTAAATAAAAGGATAAAGAGAATTTTGTTAGTTAAAGATATGAAGGGATAAGATTCTAGATAAGAGGATTTGTTGAGATATTTTAGTGATGTTGAGATATTAAGGGGATTAAGCATTTAATTAGATCATTTTTAAAAATTGTATAAATAAGAGGGGGTTTTGAGAGGAAAACACATTGAGATTAGAGAGGGTAAGAGTGTGAAGTAGTGAGAAGATTTCTATTTGGGAGCCTTCGGGCGGTTTGTAAAGGGCCATCAATCTGGAATATCAGGCCGTAAAAGAGTTTGTAAGTAATTTTTTTGGTTTCAGATTATATATAAAGGTTGATTGTTTCATGAGGAAGATTGAATTTGAAATTTCGATTCTAATATTAAATCTGGCATACAGCTCTACATTAAGTTGTTAATATTGGTCTGGCAGTTGTTAAATTATATAAGTAAATCCATTTCTGTCGAATGAATGGTTGTTTTATATTGATCTGTAATTTGATTGACTGCAATTAAAAAGAGAGAGAGCGCCTAGTAAATATAAAGTCATGAGCTTATAAGCAATCAAATGGAATTCGATTTAAAGAGTTGTGTTTTCAATAAACAGTGAATGCGCTGACCTTGTTATAGTAGATGCAATGGACTGATTGCAGAAATAGTTATTGGGTAAATGCGTAAGGCAACAAGATATAATCTTATGCATAACTGAATTCAACATGTTTGGGTTTAAATAATCCTTGTTAGGTTTCTCTGCACATGAATTGAGAGGATTGATATTATCAGAATTTGGAGGCGCTATAGTATAATTGTTAATTGGTAAAATCGATTAAGTGTTGATCTGCAGTTTGTAAGGCGCAGGTTTGATTCAATGGCAACGAGTGGAACAGAAGCACCAATGAGATCCGGTTTACTCTGCGGTGTTTGTTTAACTAACATCGTGTAGAAGCTTGAGATTACACCCAGAAGTTTTATGGTGAATCGATTGGTGAATTGGAGCTGGATCGGGAAAAACTGTTATTCGAATTAATGTTTCACGCTGAAAGCCGTCCAAAGATCTTGAAGAAAATGTTAGACGTATTATAGTCCATGTCGACATTGTCCACCGTGGAGCGGGATGTTGAAAACCGGATGCAGAATCAGTGAACGTTGCGTAGGCAAGATTATTCATTGTGGAGGCGCAGAAGAACAGTGGGTCGATTAGTGGAATTGCTTTTATGAAAACAACCTGTGAGCAGATGAAAGGAGACAAATGATGTTGAACCAGAGAACGAATTGCCAGGATCGCTTTAGTGAAATCTGACAAGGCCAGAAGAGTTGAAGATTTCTTGCTGCGTGGTGCCCAAACGGTCAGATAATTGAGAAGGTTTATGAAGAGAGACTTATAGCATTGCTTGAACGTATTAATGAACAAACTAAGAAGTCGACTAAAGTAACTA
Organism: Pinus albicaulis; assembly: GCA_034641835.2. NCBI lineage: Eukaryota > Viridiplantae > Streptophyta > Pinopsida > Pinales > Pinaceae > Pinus > Pinus albicaulis. The sequence continues at coordinate 23,162,842 of MU968450.1, forward strand.
TCTAGAGGCGATGGAGTGTTCTTGTTGACAACAATTAGAGTTCTGATATCAAGATTCATCATTAAATCCGTATTGGCATATCGTTTATTGATTTTATGAAGGAATGCACATTTATTAGAGATTTAGTGCTCGTTTGTGTTTCTGCAACAATTCCAGAGTTTGTACTATGTATAAACTTGCTCACGAAAACTGCTTTGTATTAAAAGAGACAGTTATGACTCAAGTGCAATTGGTCTTATGAAATTTCCAGATGGGAATCTTGATTGACATTTGACTTTCCATGCAGCTGGCAGAGGGAGCGTAGATATATGGTAAGAGCGCTGGAATGAATGGACGCAGAACTGGTAAGTACGGTGTAAATTCCAGATAACATTCGATTTTAAACAAAGCCTGAAATCGATATGACAGAAGATGAATTGTGAAAACAATTCAGAAGTTGCTGAGGTCGATCTTCAACCTACCCAAAAATTAATATGAGATTTAAAGATGGATTCGGTCAAGGTATGTTTGAACTGAGTTTAATGTGAATAAAAATTGAATTCTGGATGTCTTGAATATGAAGCAGAACGCTGGATTTATGGTCAAGTCCGAGTCTCACTTGTCCACGGGTATAATTCGTTTGATTAAAATTTGGTTTTGAAATGAAATTTGAAAAGGCGCATGGCTTTGGATTGAATGATAATATGAAGGCATGTAAACTGGGGTTGGAAATGCAGATTATAAAATTTGGGATGATGTGTATAAACACATGTGAATGGTGGTTATTTGAATGAATGAGGCATTGGTATGGTTTAATGAAGAATTTGAATATTGATTGATTCAGATTTTGATATGAGATGCATTCTTATATGCATTAGAAGAAGATCCTGGGTATTGCAGGTTGGACCTGCACCAATAAGAATCATTTTTTATTTATTGAATTGCATATAATAGTGGTTAACATTGCAATATTATGTTAACAATTAAATAATCTTGTAGTAGTACTGATATTGGAGAGGGTGGAATCCATTTATACATTACATATAACAATTTTACAAATCTAAAATAATTTTGGTGAAATTTTTTTAAGTTAAATTTATGATAGTTGAATTCTAAATAAAAATATGAAAAGTTAAAATGATTTTTATTAGATTGATTTTACTTAATTTGATTTATTTTTCATATAAATAATATTTTATCTTTATTTTAAGAATAATTTTCTTTAAAATTTATATTACTATTGTTAATTCTCATTTAACCTTATCATATATATATATATATATATATATATATATATATATATATATATATATATATATATTATGTAACTGCTTTTTTTTATTATATATATGTGGATTCAAAGACTTTAGAAAACTTTGGAACATTTTGATTGTGTTTGGATTACCCATCAAAATTGTGATTTCAATAAATTCTTGCAAAATTTTAGAAAAATTAAATCTAAAAAAACCACTAAAAAACTTTCATAAAATCTCATTAAAAACAACTCTCTCATATATATATATATATATATATATATATATATATATATATATATATATATATATATATATATATATAAACACATCTCATCCTTATGTTTTTATAAATAAATAATTTTAAATAAAAACATCAGTTCAATGTTAAAACTGCATCTAGTACTCACCCTGCCATAAAACAATGATAACTATTGGGATATAAATTTCCTCCCTATCGTTTCTCCTTAAATGGATTTTTTTATTTTAAAACTACCTTCCTATCATTTCTTCTAAGGATTTTAAGGCTACCTTATCAATCAATACAATATTTGGTTGGCTCTTCTCATCTCATGGGCCACTCTCCTTTCTCCCGCTTTAAACTACATGACAAAACGTCCCCACATTGCACATGTATTTCCTAGATTCATGTCTAGTCATTTTAAAGAAACCACAGAATGAACTCACATTTCACATCCAGCGAAGGCTACCCGTACTTCCTATATTCAGAAGCTATTGTCATTGATTTCCATAAAAGAGGATTGGTGTGCAAGGTGATCGATGAACACTTACGGGATTTTTATGTATATATCATGAAATTTAAAACAACTTAGTAACATATAAAAAATTCCATACATATAGCATTTAATACAATCTAACAAAAAATTATTTAACCTAATTAGAAAGAAAAATCTACCTTAATATAGTTAAAGAACGTCGCATACATCGTGAGTCACCTACTGAGTTAATCTGCTAATGGTTCTAGAGAAACTAATTAGCTAATTAGCTATTGCTGCTGACTCGCGACTGCTACTGCCTTGCGATTACTGTTGGTTCGATAATGAATGAAAATTCTACTAATGGATGCCAACCATGGAACCGACTTTATTGCTCGACGTGAACCGTCATGTGCGTTAATAGTGACGGCTACGGAATCTTGCCCTGAATATAAAGGGCTAATTAGGAATAGGTCCAGGGACTAGCCATGCCAATTACGAATGTTATGACATCACGCTTTCTTTAAATGTGTCAGAAAGGGTTTCTCCCTCGATTCGCTATCAAAGGTACAAATTTCCTGGAATAAAAATCTTAGATGATCCTACAGAAAGTGGTTCTTGTGGACTCCACTAAAATAAAATCCTCCACTTTGTATTGTCTCCTAGTCATAGGGAAATAGTGTGACCAGTTTTTCCCGAGGACTTTTCCGGTAAAAAGTATCCTCTGTGTAAATATTTGTAATAGTTTCCTCGTGGGCCTTCTGTACCAAAAAGGCATCCACTTTGTGTCTTGCACCCACATGTCTATGTCCGGATGATGGAATCTCTGTGCGGATGTCGCCTTTGCATTACCCAAAAACAATGATTCCTCCTCCACGTATTAGTTTTGGTTAGATCTGAATTGATTGCTTGTCCCCCCTCACATCCTATATAAGGAGGGTAAGGTTCATTCATTCGACATCAGTTGTTAGAGTTTTGTGTGTTTTGAGTCGGAGTCTGCAATCTTCCTGCTCTGCATCTGCAAGCTTTAAGCTTGATCTACTTACATCATGAAGTTGTGACCCAATTTTGTAAGTCGATCTGAGAAGCCTGCACATCAGTGTACTCGACACTAGTGAGAACCTAAAGTGGCCATATCAGTAGCCTGTAAAGTCTTAAGTGTGTTTTATCTATTTTCTTATACTGAGTCTGTATTTAGCCAGGAATCCTCCAGAACACTATCTCATTCATTGAAAAGTAATCACTGGTAAATGCTGATACAGTCAATCTCAGGAAAGAAATATGAGTCCATGAGATTTATGTAATCAATTTTGACATCAATAAAGAGAGGAAGTTTTTTCCGCATTCTTGAGTGCTGAAACTCTAAGTTTTATATTAGCTATTGAGGTAGTATCTGTCTCTCTTATATTCACTTGAGGTTCATGAAAACACCTAGGGACGCCAAGGCTGTGGAAGGCAGGAGGCCGTGTGTAAGCCGACAGAGTGTGACAGTGGAAGTAGGTTCGTGTATGGGTTCATGTAAAGGAATTTGAGAGATTAAAGATAGAGAAGAGACTCAATAAGGCCAGTCAGCCTGTTTTTGCTATTGCAAGCTTCGATCAGTGAAGCCCCTACGTAAAATTGGTATCAGAGCCAGAAAGGTTATCTGGTTCGTGAAAGGTTAGTACTCAAGATCAAATACTCTTTATTTGAAATGGAATATTTCAGAAAATATATTTCTTTCCGAGAATTAGATGAAAAATAAAAAGCTGAAGAAAATCCCCTTCAGGATATGTTTGTTACTGCATCTAGTAGAGTTTTGAATTCATCAGAATTAGTATATGAAGAAACTGAACCATCTTCCAGATGGAAACTCCCAAGCATATCTTCTTCAGAAGTTTATTCAGATGTATCATCTTTTCATCTAGTAGCTACCACTAGAATATCAATAAAGGAGTCTATAAGTTCTATTCAAGAAAATTCAGACTGTGCCCAGTCTATACCCCTTCTTGACCCAAAGCAGCTTCAGGCGGAAGCTAAGAAATTAAAAACACAGTATCTACATTTGGGATGCATAAGGGTAGGAATCAGTTCTCTAACGCACCAAGGGCTAGATAATTATGTCTTAGCCACTGTGAGAGATTTAATTCACAATAAATATACTGATTCTATCATTGGAGGAATTGTGGCCCCATTATCAAATGGTCCTGTTTGGTTCGATTGCTATCCCAACTTTTCAGTCTATGTATTTGATAAAAACATAGATAAAATACTACAACTTCAAATACATACTTCATGGTTCGACATGTTGAAGAAAAGAAATCATATAGCCATCTAGACTAGAGGTTGTTTCGGGCATACAAAATCCCTCTATCTGGCTGTCCTCCCTACATCTAACAGAGATTCAAAAACAAGTGTGGTCGTTCTAACCGATTCAAAAAATTAGAAGGTAGAACACCAAGCAATTAAATGGGAAGATCTGAACTTCCTAGAACATTGGGTCGTCCCAAATCCAAAACCCGTTTCTGCAAAATGTATTACTTCTGCCAACATCCATGAAGATCAATCCTATGTTGTTCTGTATTTTCCTAGAAGGTCAACCATTGACAGCCGTAGGATTGAAGAAGCCTGCAAAAATTCTCCTTCGTATAAAGATCCACAACTTGTAGATACTGCTTGTTGAAGTTTAGTTTCAAGTTCTTGTAAACATATTTCTTTATTTGAGTTTTCCCAACTTGTAAATTTTAATCCTATTGAAGTCTCTTGTCCAGAATGGAAAATCCTGGTCAATCTCACTAGCCTTGCCTATTTGGTCATTTATGAAAATCATCATCCTAGGATAGGTGAAGCCCTAACTTTCACTTCTATTAACACATGTCCTAATCCCAAATGATCTGACATTCCTTTTCTACATGAGTCAGACCATGTATTGATGATGCACGAATTTCCTTCTTTAGAAAATGAAGACCCAAGGTTAACTAAAATATTTAGCAAGATGAGACCACCAAATATGCCTAAATTCGGTCTCGGATATCTTGAGTAGATCAATGATCCGATCCTTGAATCTAGATTCAAGGATCTACCAAGTGATTGTAAAAAAACTTCAGTCATGGAAATGCATAAATTCTTCACTATTATGGATGTATGCAAAAAGCATAAAGTTCCAACCCAGTGGATGAAAGAAATGCTAAAGTGGGATATCTATACTCATCCTGAGGCCGAGTCTTTTGGTCTCACTCATTCAAGTGATGAAAAAATCATACTATCAGAAGAATGGAAAGAATATATGAACAAAACAAATAGTTGGATATCTTTCTATTCATGGAAGAAAAATAAACAGTCTAAAAATGTTTTAATGATTGATGCATCCGCATCTACTCAGCATTCTTGGTCAGCTCTAGATGGTAGTAGAATTGAGACTGCTACTACTTTCCCTCCTTACAAAGCAATCATCCTAGGAGAAGCTCAGAACACTACAAAAGCCATTCCTTTGGTGTTAAAGGATGATAATGCTCTTGGCATTGATGGAAGAATTCAGAAGGCCAGAATGGAGATGGAAGGTCACAAGAAAATGGTATTTTCAGCGTTTTTTCACATCTCTTGGTTTATTCATGTTTGTTTCTTGCAATGGATTGAAATTATTTTGTGTAGATCACTATGCTTGTGGCTGAAATAAATCTTATAAACAAAGAGAAGTTGAAGCTCAATTCTATGTTGAAGGACATGAGTGGTAAATATAACGACTTGTAGGTGCATATCAGCTCTCTGGTTGACCAGCGGAATGGCATTTTTTGGAAGCCAGGTACGCCATACTGTTTTGGGAAATTAATTTGACTTTGGATAATTAGGTTTCATGGGTGTCTAAATTTCTTAACGTCTTTTACCTTTTAATTTCGTAGGCAAGGTACACCAAGGGTGTAGCTATCCCTATAATAGTATGGGAAAGGAAAATAAGAATGCCAAATTTATGGAGGAATATCAGCTACCTTCAAACAAGAAGACAATGAATTATGTGGAGTCAAGACAGATTGAGAATGGGATCAATTCGTCCACCCATGATAGCTCCTTCCGTCATAAGCAGCTGCCAAATAGGAACCATCACGCTCTGAGCAGGAGATTGACGGCCTTGCCCAAAAAACTCGTATCCATATGGACAATATCTGAGCTATCCCTGGTAATAATTTAGGGTTTATTTGAGCCATATATGTTTTGTATAATTAACGTGAATGAAACCATACCCATCTAGATACGTGGATTTGATATGCATCATGAGCTTGTGGTTTTCTACTATCTATATTCATGTTGTGAAATTGTACTTTCGTGACCAAAATTGGTAAGAAAACTTTAATGGAAATTGATGGAGAAATTTTTTTTAATGAATTCTGTTCATGTTTAGAAGGAGAGAATTCTGACAGAGTAAAATTCAATGCAATATATTTTATATAGGTAAAAACTAAAGACTAATGTAGTAATGAATCTAGAGATATGGCAAAATAACACCGAGTCCTAACTAAATAGTGATATAGACATGAGTTAACCGTCTCTTGAAAACAGAGATTAATAAAAATCATGCATATACTTGCTCTTGGATGTAAGAATAAGGTTGTTATGTATACTCCACTCACTAATATAACTAAAATACAATTAAACATATATTATCTCCAATACTACATGTATAGTCAATTTAGATTGTTAGCTGATATTTAGATAGAATGAGTTTGAAATTTAATTTTGAAATATCTCAAATTGAAAGGAAGTCTTATTTGACATCACTCATCTATCTCAATTTCTACAATCAAATCCATCCCATACAGCTAATTATTGCTATATGAAATGCATCCAGTGCACTTAAGCTATGCTTAATCCAATTGTAAATTCCTACATAGGAGAGGCAGTAAAGCTTTACTTTGTTGTTGTTAAAGAATGTAATTTCAACCACCTGCTAGGTGTTGAAACCGTGAGTCCAAGTGTCTTAGTTCAGTTTCAATTCGTTGAGTTTAGTCCAGTTACACTACATTTACTTATTGCTGATGTTTCCAATGTATTCCTATTTAACTATTTCATAATATTGAGATGAGCAACTCTCTACTCTAGTTTACATTTAAGTTTCTCAATTCTTTTCATGGTATCAGAGCTAGCTTGCATAAGCCTCCTTGGAGAGCAGCAACAAAGCCACAAAGGAACAGAAGAGAGGAGAACTTGGTTGGCACGATTGTGAAGCTAATACTCGTGCTAACGCGCCAATACAAAGGACTGGCACGAGAATACACACAATACCCACGCCAGTTTCATCCCTTGCATTGTTTTGAAATATGTGTGACTATTCCCCTCAGGACCACGCCAGTCCGCAAAGAAAAAAATTATTTGCGTTGGAGCTAATGCATTAAGTAATTTTTTTTAAAGGTTATTCGTGACGGTGCAATTGGGTTAAAAAAAATTTATGCTCTACGAATCTCCAATCAAAATCAAACGCATTCGAAGGATTTACAAAAAAGGATAAATGCATGAAGGAATGTTTTTTCAATAGAATTCAACGTGAGCATTCAGCGGTATTTTTTAAAGGTTTTATATTATGAATGACTTTTTTTTAAAGTTTTTAAAAACAAAACAAAAAAACAAAACTTCAGAAGTTGGAAAAGCCTTATGAAACGAAAAAGGGCCGGTAAAGGATTTTAAAACCTTTATTCGAAGGTTTCAAAGTGTTAAGTGAAAGTTTCTTTTTAAAAGTTTTTTTTATATAAAAAAAACTTAAAATCTGAAAAGTTGTTTTAAGGTTTTTTAAACAAAGAAAAGGGATATTTTTCTAAGAGCATGTGTAAATTTCTTTTGGAGTTTAAAAAAAAAAAAACTAAAAGTTGTGATGTGAGATGAAAGTGAAAGTTTACAAGAACTTTTTTGAGGAAGATAATTTTTTAAAAATAGAAGGAGAAGTGAGGTTGCAGAAGACTCATTGAAGAGAATCAAAATTTTTGAAGATTTAAGGTATTTGATGCACAAGTAGACTCGTATGTTTGTGGAAGCCAAGCAACAAAGTCATGGGAAAAGCCAAAAGGCTAAAGCTGAAATAGAAGATGTTCAACATCTTTTTAGATCTGGAAATAAAGAGGCAAAAAGATGCCTATGCACTAAGATGCATAAAATAATCAGTCGATGAAAGTATACTTCCCTTGATTTCAGATGTCAAGATAGCCAAGGAGGCATGGGATACCCTTGAGAGATGTTTTGGTACAAGGGAGAGCATTGAATCAAAGGTGAGCTTTGAAGATGAAGATGAAGGTGGATCTGTAGCAGCAGATCTACAACGAAATGAAGAGTTTGTTGAATCCCACTGTGCACAGTCACAGGTGGCTGATGTCTGCAAAGAAAGTGCAGATGAAGCATAGAAGCAACATGAATATGCTCGTGAACCCCACAGGGCACAGCCACAACTGGATGAAGAGAATCCAGCAACAGAGATTGTTGACGAAGATTTCATGATTCCAACAATAGAGCTTGCGGACGAAGGTTTGTTGATTCCAGCAACACAACTTGCTGATGATGATATGGTGATTCTAGCAACTGAGCTTGCTGATGATATGGTAAATCCAGAGACTAATATTGTTGATTTTGACAGAGAATTTTTGGATAATGATGAATGGTTGCAGACGATGCAACAAAAACAAGATATTGACATGATGTTATTTGGTGAGATAACCCCACTGCAGTTTGTGGAAGGCAACCTATTTGCAGTAGCACAGGTTAGTGAAGAAGAGACGGAGAAAAAGATAAAGACAAAGATAAAGGCAGAGACAAATATAGAGACAGAGACAAAGGAAGATGCAGCAAAGGAAGCGCAACAACAGAAAGCTCTGATTGCAGAGTAGAAGGAAGAAACAGAGAAAGAAGGAGAGACAGAAGAAAAGAAAGAAGTCTATAAAGGGAATGCATAAACATAGATAGAGGCAGAAGCAGAAAAGGAAACAAAACAAGAGAAAGCTCTCACTGAAGATCACAAAGACCAGAGCGAATGTTGTTCTGAAAATATTTTTGTTACGAACATTGATTTTCAGTGTGCAGGTACACAGATTGATTATGAAGAAGAGCTAAATTTTATTGTAACATGGCTTGCAACACCATGTCTGGATGAGATCTACACAGAATATGTAGATATTAATGATGAATATGACATGCATGATGAACATGTCAATGAAATTTTCATGCATTGGAGTTTTTAAGAGATAAGATATTATTCTAATCCTATGTTGCAGCAGATTGATGATGAAAATAGCACTACAGAAGAAAATATGTAGCAGCAACCCACATTTCTTGAAGATGTCTAGAACATGCTTAGACAGCTTGGAAAAATAGAATACCTGCACTAGCAAATGAAGAAACAGAGTTCTCAAGGATACAACAAAGAAAAAAATATGAAACAATTTAGAGGCTACAGAATTTGGAAGAAGAGAAGAAGAAAACCAAATCTAATTGAAGTCAATTTTTTTTTTTAATTTTAAGCCTTGCTGAGACATAGACCAGCAGGTATTTGAATTAAATTTTTTATGTGGTTGTAATTAAAGGGGAGTGTTAAAGAATGTAATCCCAACCTCCTGCTAGGTGTCAAAACCATGTGATCCAAGGTCTTAGTCTGGCTTTAGCTCACTAATGAGTTTAGTTTTAGTTACATTCACAGTTTATTTACTATTGATGTTTGTAATGTATTCTATTTAACTATTTCATAATATTGAGATGAGAAACCCTTCTTCCGCCATTTTAGTTTCAATTCTTTCTAGTCATGTCTACCGACAGATTGATTTAAACTGTATGATTTGTAAGTTTGAAGCATGGGACCCTATTTATGAAGTTGCAAAGCCCAATATGATCACTGAATATATTCTTTCCTTACCGCTATGTATAAAGAAATTGATCTCAAGTATTGCAATCAGAGAGGTGATGGCTGCTAGTGGCTAAAATATGGGAAAAAGATGACAAAAAACAATCCACTTCCAAGATCTTATTACAAATGTGCTTGGGCGCCTGGTTTCCCAGTTAAAAAGTAGGTTCAACCCCATTTTGTTCGGTCATAAAAATCTACTAATTGACCATCAAGTACATACAAGACCGTCTAGTGATATTAATATGTGTTGAATCGTTGAGGACTTTGAGCAGGTTCAGAGATGTGCTGAGGACGCGGCAATTGTCATAACAACCTACGAAGGCAAACACACTCATTCTCTAAGTCCTCTGGCTATGGTTGCTATGCATGTTGGCGCATCAAACCAACTCATTGGTGAGGGGATGAATAGAGAAAATTTGGTTGAAGACAACAATTTATACCCTGTATTGCCAGAATATCAACCTCAAGCCCATTTCCCACAATCATTATCGACCTCACAGACAACCGACCAAAGTCGGGATTACGGTTGCAGCCTTCATATTTAGAGGCATGCAGCTTCCACCACTCAATTCCGTTTCCTAACAATATGGGCCAGGATCACTTGAAGAATGAAAATTTAGTGGATTAGGGACAATTTGAAGAATGGGAGTTTATTTTGAAGTATAGAAATTATGGGAATTTTAATTGTTTTTGATATGCAAATTATAAAATATTTGGCTATATTTTTGTAAAAATATTTATATTTATATTTATATTTTTTAACAATTTTATATCGTTTCTATAAAATTTTGGCATTTTTTTTAAAGATAAAGTAATTTGTCCTAAAAATTTTGGAGAATCATTTTTTATTTATAAAAAATAGAAATTGATGATTTTTTTTTTTTTAGAAAAAACATGGAAAATTAGCCTATTTAGAAAACTTAGCCACTAAATTTTTCTTGTAATAGATGGACATGAAAATCGAAATTGGGGAATCTTTTTTTTTAGAAAAAACATAGAAAATTGGCCCATTTAAAAAACTTAGCCATTACATTTTTTCCTTGTAGTAGATGGACAAATAAGCAAATGCATGGTCATGAACATGTAAAGAAATACAAGGATTAACCTTAGCCTAAGGGTTTTTTATAAGTTTATGGGATCAAATACAATGATATATTTTTTCCAATAGCTAAGATGGACTCCATTCAAGTTGATTTTGCTATTACAATAAACTTTGAAAATGGGAGGTATAACACACAAATGCAAAGAATGCATTTCTTCATAGATATACTGAGGAGGAGATATATATGGAATAGCTATAGAGATATGTTAAGGATCCATCACCAGTTATTTTCAGATTGAAAAAAAATCCTTGTATGTCCTTAAACATGCACCAACATGTAGGTTGGTATGCAAAGATGAACTCTTAGATTCTCTCTCAAGGTTTCATTCATTGCAAAGTTGATATAAATGTGTATATGTACATATTGATTTTCTCTGTTTAATAGAATTTAATGAGTATGATTTACTAATCACGTGGATTTTATTCTCATCCACTTCCATTTTTATAGTAAAGTTGGCTTTGCATGACAAGTTAGCCTTACATTAATTTTTTATCTAAAAATCAACTAGTTTGGTTTAGGAATCCAAATGACATATCCAAATATTCCAAAAATATACCGTATTAGGTTTTAAATGACGAACTACAAAACAATTGCATCACTCTTTATATTTGGGGTTAAGCTATAATATGTTGGTGCTACATCTTTGGTTGACTATGCAAAGTATCAATAGTTGTTTGCAAGCCTTTTATACCTCACCCACTCTTGAATAAATATCTCATATGTTGTCGGAGTTACTTCCATATACATGTACTACATCTTTGATTGACTATGCAAAGTATCAATAGTTGTTTGGAAGCCTTTTATACCTCACCCACTCTTGAATAAATATCTCATATGTTGTCGGAGTTACTTCCATATACATGTAGGGGTTGGATGAAATGTATTGGAAGGCTACTAAATGAATACTTCAATATGTCAAGGGTGTTGCTAGCTTTGGTATACATTATGCAATAGGTGTAGCTTGGGTATTGTTGGATATATAGATTGATATTGGGTTGGAAATGACATTAATTATATGCAACATGTTGTGTCGTTAGTATATGATTCAACCCTATATGTTGGCCTAGGATTTAATGGCCTAGGTGTAATTAATGCTACGACTTAAACTATATGGTTACAATACTTCCTTATAGAGTTGAGTGTATAGTTTCATTGATTGATTTTTATTTGGGGTGATAATTATAATACATTGAAGTTATACCAATATCCAATATAACAACAAAGAACCAAACATATAATGGTGCACATGCAATTAATATAAGGAAAAATCCATGATGAGTTCATTGATATGTAATAATTTACTTCTTCAAAATAGGTTGTTGACATATTCAGAAATACTTTCACCAAGAAAGAGTTTGCATCATTGTGAGATTTCACTGGGTGAAGGGAAGAACTGCATACTACCTAACATAGTTATCCTTACCTTTTGAGGGAGATTTGTGAAGGGAAGAATTGCATAGTACCTAACATAGTTAGCATTACATTTTGAGGGATATTTCTCCATTGGGGTTTATATATATATATATATATATATATATATATATATATATATATTAATTATTATAGATCAGTACCTAACATGGTTACATATTCACATCACAATTGTGCTTCATGAGGGGTATCAATGTAAATGCATACTTAATGCATATTTTTCTATTTCCTATTGTTCATAGTTTGTTTGGTCTTAGATACTCTTTCTTCTGTCAAAGTATTCTCCTTTTAGACAAGTGCACACTTCTCCTTGAGTTATGCATCAATTTTATATATGTCACTCAAATGGATTTTAGTTTTTCTTGCACCACTTAGGCTTATCACTCCACTCATGCATGTCATCTTTAAAATAATCACCAAGACATAGTTCATGTGCATAAAGCTAAGAGGGTGTAATTGTTATCCATGCATGATTTTTCCAGTTATGCATGGATAGTTCATTAAGGTTGGTGATGCATGCATAAATTTTAGTCCACTCCCCTTGTGCATAGCTAGGTAACTAAGGTTAATTCCATTGAATGGATAATTAAAAACAGCTCATGGTATTGACCCATGGTATTCATGTGGAATGTTGTTTATTTAAAGAGGGAAATTAAGATGGTTTAGATCAATCTTAACTATAGATCTACTAAGAGCCAAAAGGGATCATATGTCTTGATATGCAAACGTATTTTAGAGTGAAAAGAGAATTTATCCCTTTGATAAATAATATAGATTTAAACTAATTATTTAATAAAAATATTTTTAAATGTTTATAACCATTATTGTGTTAAAATTTTACTTGATAAAATTTATTAAAATTTTAATACATCCAAATAGACATAGTTTTTCATTTTCTATATTATTTGTTAGAACTATTTTATTATGTCATTGTGTCCATGTTTGAGCCATTGGATCAAATGTTAGACCATTGAACTGTTTTAGGCAATTAGATCCACAATTAAATAGTTTTTTATATGTTTTTTATAATGTTAGGTTTTTTTATTTTTAATAAGTTAAATTGAATTTATGTTTTGGTGACTTTTAAGTCCAAATGTTTCTATTAAAAATTTATTATATTTTAACCTGAATTTAACATTTTGACTATGTCAAATTACACAAAAATAAAAATAAAAGTAAATTAAATAAAAACATTGACATAATGTAATGAACATCTTAACTATGTCAAAATACAATAAAAATAAAAATAATAAAATAAAATAATAATAAACTATAAAAACAACCCATGGTATTGACTCATGGTATTCATTTGGAATGTAGTTTAGTTAAACAAGGAAATTAAGATGGTCTAGATCAATCTTAACTCTTGATCTACCAAGAGCCAAGAGGGATCATATGTCTTGATATGCAAAAAGAGAGTGAAAAGAGCATTAACCCGTTTGAGAAATAATATAGATCTAAACTAATTATTTAATAAAAATATTTTTAAATGTTTATAACCATTATTATATTAAACTTTTACTTAGTAAAATGTATTAAAATGTTCATACATCCAAATATACATAATTTTTCATGTTCTATATTATTTTTGTTACAACTAATTTATTATTTCAAAAATACATGGATTTTTTTGTTATATATTATTTATGTTACAACTGTTTTATTATTCATGAGTAGTATTTCTTAATATATAAAAAAATAAATTGATAATGATTTTTTCTTAAATATGTAATCTTTTTTAAAATTCCAAATTACTTCATAGGACACGATTTATCTTGAGCAATAATGAAGAATGTTCATAATTCTCATTTCATAAATAAAACTAAATTTACCTTTAATTACTTAATTGTAATAGCTTCTAACTGCATAATAGTTTGTAGCTATATACATACTCTTTTATATTTTTTTGTCAATGAATATCAAATTTATTCTGTTCAAAAAAAACTATATACATATATTTAATTACCCAATTGTAGCTAAAAATTTTAGGATTATAAAATTTGTGTTTGTCCAACTTGACAATGTGAATGTTTATTTACCTAATGTTGGCTCTCATGTTCAATACCTCCCCATGAGGTTTTAATATAATAGGTAAATTTGGAATTCAATTCTTTATTAATAAAGTTGTTTTAGTTAGTAGGGAGTAAAATAAATTTGTAATCAAATAATAGGAGAAAAAATATTCACAATATAATTTATTTGAATAAATAGATGTGTAAAATATTTTAATAAGAAACTAGATTTCTAATTATAATATAAAAAACTATAATTTAAATTTGTGAATTTACTTTGTATTTTTTATTATGTATATAGAGAAAGACTAAACCAAGTTTGGAGTTAAGAAAATAAACCATAACATAAAGAACAATATCTCCTTCCAAAAATGTCTCCATATTAAAATGACATTCAATTTCTTGTATATAAAGATGATTGTTTTTCATATACAATTTCTGACAAGCATGCAATTGGGGCTCGGATATGTGAATGAACTTGGAGTAAAAATTCTCTTTATTTACATCTATGCTAAACAGATTGTACTTGAATTTATTTAAAATATCTTATTTGAGTTACACGCTCATTTCATGCTTGTTTATTAATAACCAAAGGATTTTCACCCTCAATTTCCTATTTCAATATCTATAACAAAATTTGTATATATGTGAACATATTATGTTGGTTTACATATATGATTTCACTCGCAATTGCCTATTTCTGGTTGATAACTCTTATCATCAATAACTTTGAAACCTTCACTACCTGCTTCCATGGAAGAAAAAAGTTCTTTTCATTCCTCCATGATGGCTCCTTCTCGGCAACATCTTATTTCTTCTAGACTACTCTTTCCTATTCTATTTCATTAGGACGTTTCTTTTGCAACATGTAGTGCAATTGCTAGTTTTATAAACATGTTGATAACAAAGTAAGTTAGACAAATTTATCTTTAATGCTTCTAAATAACTATTTCAGCATAATGTGAAGTTTGAAGAAAATTTTTGATATGTTTTTTTTTTTCCACGATCTTGTAATTTCATTGATAATATTGTGTTTAAAATGACTGAAATTTGGACTAAGGGGAGAGAAGCAAAGAGAACGTTCCTAGTTTTTAGGTGGAAGAGAAAGTCAAAATAACTTGACCATTTGAAAAGTAAAAAAAAATTCCTTAGCATTTTATAATTTTCATTTGATAAAAATAAATTAATTCATAGTTTATTTTATTAATTTTTTATATTTTTTTTACTCTTTTAATCTTTAACATTATTAATATTGTAGCAAAATTCTTTTGAAAATTAATAAAGAGTGATTATATATTTTTGGATTAAAATTAGATAAAAAACATTTTCTATTTATTGAATTATATAAATAGTTGTTAACATTTCAATCTTAGGTTAACATTTAAATAATTTTATTGATAATTCTGATTTTATTTTATTATTTAAAATCACAAATTTATTTTTCATATTATATGCATTTATATATATACTTCAATTACACTTAGATAAAACATATCACAATATATATATATTATATTTTCTAATTAACCAACATAGATTCATCTTAACCACATATCTAACATGAGGCAAGAGGGATCAAATTTTTTCAAATGCAAACTTCGTTTAGAGTGTAAAAAATAATGTGTAATTTTTTATTGTTTAATTGTATTTTTGAATGTTATAGAGATTACATAACATGTGCATTGTGTCATTTTATCAACACACTTTAAACTTGTTTTTTGTTATTAATATATTTTTAAGTATACATCAATATTAATTCATATTAAAATATTTTATCCATAATCAACATTGGATATTTTATCTTATACAACACATATGTATTGTAACACCCTGTTTTATGTTAATTATGATTAAGAGACTTTATGATACATTTGAATTATTAAAAGTAAAAGGAATTAACGAATATGATTATTAGTTAGTGATACTTGAGTTTATTTATAAATTAAAGAAAATTTGATAAATTATCATGAGTAAATGGGATTAACTGAACGGGTAAATGATTCTGAGATTTTGGAGTAAAAAGTAGAGATAGTTTCTGACAGTTACTTCCCAAAAGGGATAAAATTGGAATCCTGGAGAAGGCAAGGGGTTTGTTCACAAAAATGCTAAGGTTTACAAACATTATGTTGATAAGAGTTTCCCAGAGCTGATAGGAAACCGGTGGAGTTGTGAAAACCCAGAGAAGTATAGGATGGATTGTATCGTAAGGTCTTTCTTCTAATTAAGATTGTATACTATCAAAGGCTCTAGAGAGGAGCACTGGAAGAGGATGATAAGTATGTTTTGGTTTGTTTCTATTAGAATGAAAAAGACAACCTAAGAAAGAATTGTGTGTATGATTTGACTTTACTATTCTGTTAATGAATTCATATATGTTAATGTGAATAATACAGAAAACTTCCTTTTTCCTTAATTTAGAAGAAAATAAAAAATAAATAGGAGTCCAAAAATATATTCTATTTATGTGTTACACCAAAGGAGTAAAAAATTACATGTACTACAAGCTTAAGTTTTGTACAGGAAACTATATTCATATAACATAGAAAGAAAATACAATGAGTAGTAGCACAAATTCTATCTTTTTTAATTAAATAGAAACAATTATTTTATTATCCCTCAGATCCATTAAATTCCATAAAGAATTTACACAGATGCAATAAAATAAAGAAAATGTCTAGTGTAAACCAAACAATTGTTGAGGCACAGAGGTTTAACACCAAGCCCCATAGAGACAGCGCAAGGGTCATAGTTCTCTAGCCAAATTAACCTCTGAGTTGTTGTTGCTTACATTTGGAATAAATAGAAAAGAAAGAACGCTACGATATATTTGTATACATTTTTAACTAACTAGCAATAAACAAAGTAAATCCTCTACAGGAGAAACTAGAAACAATGCATAACAGAGGAAAATGAAAGTAAACAGTAGAATGCTATAATTATATAGACGAGTTTGTATTAACATTAAGAAAACCAAAACTTCATGCTAAAACCATAAACCCTCAGGAAGAGGAATATAGACCAAGATATGTCTACCATTAGAGATATTGAACAAAAATTGGAAAATAAACTAAAACTGAGAATGGAGAAATGTAACATTTCCTCCCTGAGGATTCATATCAAAATACAAGATCCAGAATTCTGAATTTCAAATAGTACAATCAAATTGCTATACAGTCAATGTAAAACAAGTTATAGGCTTGGAGGCCTTAAGTTCCGAAGGGAACAATTCGTGCAGAAAATAAAATCAATAGCATAGCCATCTCAAGCTAATTTCAAGCAAAAAAAAAACACACTATCTCTCATCGAACCTAAAGAACGTGGAGTAACAAGACTCTTTCATGCAGGTGGAGCCGTGCCATATGGCACATTGCACACAAGGAGGGTTTTGCCCTCAACAAAACAAAATCATGCAAGTAAGGAAAGAGAAAGTTAGGGATACAGGGTTTACTTGTGAAATTAGAGCGATGTTTTAAGCTGAACCCACATCTCTTTCAGTGGTGTCGATATGAGTTGTGCTTGAGACCAAAACCAAATACAATGGGGTTCTTTATAGCAGAGAGAAAAAATGAGCTTACAACCTAGAAAATAATATAGCAAAAATTACCAGTTCAAATGGAAGAATTTTATTCGGACAAGTCCGATAGTAGGGTCAAGAATGGGTTACCTGTTTGGGTTGGGCCTGCCATGTCCAATCTCCATTTCCACTTTCCCCAAAGAAAATTAAAAAACGAACGTAGTGGCACCTAGTAAATGTAAATGTAAGTTGGTAATAGTATGAATGGAAAGTTAACTTACATAAAAAAAAATATGGT
Organism: Pinus albicaulis; assembly: GCA_034641835.2. NCBI lineage: Eukaryota > Viridiplantae > Streptophyta > Pinopsida > Pinales > Pinaceae > Pinus > Pinus albicaulis. The sequence continues at coordinate 23,181,000 of MU968450.1, forward strand.
AAGTTATATTTATGTGTATAGTTATGAAAAGTGGTATGAGAGCGTGGCTACATGCTAGGGACAGATGGGCTAATTTGATAACATGGGTGTTTTCATTTTGTTTCTTGTTTGAAATTGTGGACAGTGATAGGACGACTGATAAGAAGTTACAATGAGGAGAGTGTTGAGTCATAAAACGCCAAGAAATACTGGGGAATCCCATCCCTTATCCAATCCTGAAGTTAACCCAGAAATTTGGGTGCAATTAAGCCTGGACCAACACCAACAAACCAGTAGATTACTGGAAGAACAACAATGTCAGATGAATAAACTGTTACATACAGTGCAACAACTTCCGATGGAGATGACTTGGGTTAGAAATGATAATGAAAATTTAATGAGAGAACAAGAAAGGATACTGAAGAGCCTTTCAGATAAAAAAAACCATCATATTGCACAATCGAGCCTAGAAATGGACACTCGCGGAGAAGGAGAGCAACAACAGCAAGTTCATGAAAACCTAAGAGGGAGTTGTACCCAGTGGAGTAATTAGAGAATAACTTATAATGAAGCTAAATCTAGAAATATTTCAAATCAGAAAGTGTTGAAGAAATAAAAAGTGGAATTATAGGGTGAATTTTCGGAAATAAAGCCTCCTAGATTTGATGGAGAGGCTAAAGAAATGGCAGAAGCTCGATAATAAATATGAATAAGTATCTCCAAGTTTATGAATATAAAAGAAAACTCAAACCTTTCCTAGCTATCTATCAATTGTGGGAAAAGGCTATATTGTTGTGGGAGGAGGTGAAAAATGGGCGTGGAATTGAAGACAAGAATGTGACTTGGGATGAGTTCTAGGAGTATTTCAAGGAAAAATACATAGTTGAATGATTTTATGATGAGAAATTGTGAGAGTTTCATGATTTAAAATTGGGAAAAATGTCTATGGATGAATTTATCACTAAATTTAGCTCCTTGTTAAGATACCTACCATACTTAGGAGATGAAAAAGAAAAGGTGCAATGGTTCTTGAGCAGCTTGCCTACTCACATGAAGGAAAGAATCGAGTTTGTAAACCCAAAAAATATGGACGAGGAAATAATAAAAGCATGGATGTGCTATCAGCAGTCCAAGGAAAAGGGAGAATTTGGCAGAAGTTGGCCACCTAAGAAAGGGCAGAATGGCCCCTCTAGTTTTAAAAATGGCAGACCAAGAAACTATAAAAATGATGCAAGGAATTCAACAAATAGGTAGATTGTGTAAACTTTATACAAAAAGCATGTATATCTTGGATTCACCTAATCTAACAATGTACTAAAGTTAAATAATGAATCTCTTCTACAAATATTTTGTGGAATTAGAAACACAATCGCTAATCACATGAACATGAATAAAGATCAATCACACACAACACAGATAATTTCCCGAGGAAAACTTACAGATAAAAACCCCACTATCTTCTATTGTATATTAAGCATCGATCATGAAAAAATTACATACAAAACTCCTCTCACAAGAGCCCTCCAGTACATCAGCTAATTGTCTCACACTGTCATATGAAAAAATGACCAACACATAGCCAATTTTCAGCCTCTAGACAGGCTGTCTTGCTTGTGCAATTCCTGATGGTAAAGATACCTAAAAGGTAGGAATTCTTGAATACCTTGACTGAAAAAGTATCATGGGCACTCCAATGCGTGTTTGCATGCATGTTTGCAAGAAGATAATCCTACAACTAATAGTCAACCTCCCTTTCACCTAGAGCTCAACTCGAAATCCACTGGATCTCACATGCATGCAAATAATAATAGTAAATCCTCAGTTGCATGTGAGATCACTGATTGTGAATTAATTAATATTTAATTTGTTGAATCTCTCACTAGTGTACCTTCAGTTACAACTAGCACAATAGAATTTAACTCGCTTAACTGAGTTAAATTGTTTACAAATTGCACCAACTCATGCACCACTGCACTTCGAACTCTGCTACAACTAGAATTACTCTGCATGTCCCACCAACCAACCTCTAACTCGAAATACACTAGCTAATTGAATTTATCACTTTCATTTAACTCATTCAAGTCCACATTGAGAAGAGATTACAGTTTAATGTCCATCTTAATTAAGGGATAATAAAAATAGACATGCACCCAAAAATAGCACTGTGGGCCCCAACCTAGTCTAGGTGCTTAATGCACTAGGTGTGGGCGCTGAATCTTCTTGTTGAATCTCAACACTCCCTCTCAACAAGTAATGGATTATCCTTCACGCTGATCCTGTATCTATGGTATTCGAATTTTCCCGTGGTGAGCGCCTTTGTCAGAATATGTAAATCTTGAAATTTCGCGGGAATGTACTAAAGCAACACGATCCTCCTCTGCACACAATGTTTGAGATGATGGTACCAAATATCTATATGTTTGGACCTATCATGAAACACAAGATTAATAGAGAGTTTAATGCAACTCTGTTTATCACAATGAATCACTGTCAGATCCATTTGACAACCAAACAAACCAACCAAGATCTTTCTCATCCAAATGGCCTCACATGCAGCTTGACTTGATGCCATGTATTCCGCTTCCACTAAACTGAGTGCCACAGATTGTTTTTTCCTATTGTACCAGGAAACTGCTGTTGATCCAATGCTAAAGATCCCCCCTGATGTCCTCTTTTTGTCCGATGAACTGCCAACCCAATCTGCATCTATGAAGCCATGCAAATTCACTCCATCCATCCGCCTATACCATATAAAATACTATGATGTGCCCCTCAGGTATCTTAGGACATGCTTCCCCACCTTCCAAAATATCTTGGTAGGCCTAACCATAGCTTGACTCAGCTGGTTAACTAGGTAGCAAATGTCCGGTCTCGTGTTCACTAGAAACATTAGCGAACCCACTAACTGTTGATAGAGAGTAGCATCCTATTTCCTCCATTTTCCATGAAGAGGAGCATCCATGGGTTTTCATCTCTCCATGTTAAACTTACCCAATATCTCCTTTTCATACTTGCCTTGAGACACAAAAATTTCACCATCTCGCTACCATATTGAAAATCCAAGGAAATAATGAAGGAGGCCCATATCCTTCATTTCAAACTCCCTTGCAAGATCCTTCTTGCATGAGTGTATCAGCTTCTCATCACCAATCAAAACTAAATTATCAACATAAATAACAATGATCAATAGCTTACCCTCAACCACAATCTGGTACGAGTTTGCATCTGCTTCACTTTTTGTGAAGCCCAGTTCGGTGAAATAGCTATCTATCTAAGTGTACCAAAAACAGGGTTCTTGATTCATCCCATACAGTGCTCTTTTGATCCTGCACACATGTGACTCACTGTTGAAGATCTCGAAACCTTCAGGCTGCTCTATGCACACCTCTTCCTCAATGATCCCATTGAGAAACATAGTTTTCACATCCATCTGATGAATGCGCCAACCCATCTGCGCTGAGAGTGAAAGGATGGATCTTATGGAAGAGTACCTTGCGATAGGCGCAAAAGTCTCATTATAATATATCCCCTCGATCTGTGAGAATCCCCGCGCCACAAATATGGCCTTCTATTTATCCACACTCCCATCAACAACTTTCTTTACCTTGTAGATCCATCTTGATCCAACCATTGATTTGTCGACCAGTCTTGGGACTATCTCCCATGCACTGTTCTTGACAATGTAATCACCCTCCTCCACTATTGCATTAACCCAAATAGGCTGTTGCACTGCTTCTTGAAAGGAAGATGGTTTAGTCACAATACATTTGCTCATAAGAGCCATATATCTAGTAAATCGTTTAGGAGACTGTCTTTGTATTCACTGTGAAGTAGGGGCTCCTACATTCTATGCAGCATCAAGTCTCAGCCTATCAGCTTCCATCGTGCGCCTTCTTCCATTTATGATGGATGCCTCTACATGAGTGTTTTCGTCCACTCCATGAACCTACTCATGTGGTTGATCCACATCTTAAGACTCATCCTTGGGAACTAGCAGTTCCTCCTTTGAATGCAAGTCCAGCTCCCTCTCAAGGGAAAACCTCATGGATTTTTCCTCATCAAATTTGATATCCTGTTGCACAATAGTCATTCTAATGTTTAGAAAATAGACATGATAATTATGGGGTGTTTCAGTGTACCCCACAAAAATCCCAACTTCATCTATTAGCTCTAGCTTCTTCCTGGCGTCCTTGGTCAGATACACATAAACATATGAGCCAAAAATCTTAAAGTGTGAAACATCAGGTTTCTTACCAGTGAAAGCGTCTTCATGTGTACTCATGCCAATTACTCTATGAGGACAACGGTTTTGCACATGTACCGTTTTATTGCATGCTTCCGCTCATAGATGCATCGATAGGCCTTGATCATGCAACATCGCTCATGCTGCACCCACAATAGTTCTTTTTTTCCTCTCCGTGACCCCATTCTGTTGTGGGTTATGAGGCGCTATGAGTTGTCTTTGAATTCCTTCTTTTCTGTAGAATTTTTTGAATTCGTTAGAGATGTATTCTCCACCATTATCGCTCCTAATAGCCTTCACTTGCTTCCCCGACTCTTTCTCCACTAGTGCCCTAAACTCACAAAACTTAGAGAATGTTTGATATTTCTTCTACATGAAGAAGATTCGGCACTTACGAGAAAATTCATCAACAAATATTACATAGTACTTATGTTTTTTTGCTGAAGTAGCTGAGAAACGACCACACACGTCTGCGTGAACTCTCTCAAGGATCCCCAAAGTCTGGTTTTCCTTCTCATGAAAGGTGGCCTTTACATATTTTCCCATAGTACATCCATTGCATGTATCTGAATGAGCAAGTGTACCCATGGGAATAACAATATAAATCTATTGCATGACTTTCAAGGCTTCATGGTGAAGATGGCCCAATCGCCTGTGTCATAATTCACCCTCATCCCGACTCACCACTTGATATGCCTTGCCCATCATTGTTGCGGATCCATCTACCTCCAAATTTTAGATATTCTTAACTAGAATCCATATCCTCTTGGCTTGAACCATTTTTTTATGTCACAGGAAAGCCTTTCCATCACTAAGAACAATGTCATAGCCTCTATCCTCCAACATTGCAACTGAGACCAAATTTTTCTTTAGACCTAGTGCATGCATCACATCTTTTAATTGAAATGGTTTACCTTACTCCCTCTAAAAGGTAATGGTACCAATCCTGGTAGCACTTTATCATCCATCATTACCCATCTCGATATGCTTCTAGGGATATTTCTCCTCCAAAGCACTGAAAAGTTCCTTATCTCTCGTCATGTGAAAGGAAGCGCCACTATCCAAATACCACATAGATCACAATGCACTAGACACCATGAATGTGATCAATGAGAAGTCAAGCTCAAATTGTGAGGCAAGGGCCTCAATAGCTATAGATCCAGCAGCCTTCTTGTTCTTCCTCTTTTGTGGACAGTTAGTAGCAAAATCCTCGTGCTCGTGACAATGAAAACACTTCACCTTGGACATGTCCTACTTCTTGCCATTCTTGGACTCAAATTTTGAATTGAATTTCTTCCACTTCCCTTTCCTTGCCTTGGAAGCCAAAGCACAATAATATTCATCCACATTCTTAGATGAAGATCAATCTCTGGTGTTCCATGTGAACTCCTCCTGCACCAAATCCAACCACACTCGTTCCCAATCTAGAAAATTTTCCCTTTCATTGATAGAGTCTTGATAATTGTGCCAACTCTTAGGAATTATTCGGAGAGCCAAGCTCACCAAATCATCGTCAATCACTGTTATTACCGCACTCTCCAATTCATCCCGAGATTGGACAAAATTTGTGAGATATTTTGGAATGGTGTCGCCCTTTTCCATCTTGATCTTCGTAAGTTTATCTCTGAGTGTCAATTTCCTATGGTTGTTGCTTCTTTGGAATAGATCCATCAGAGCCTTCCACATTGCATACGGTGTGGATTTCCCATGGAGGCTTGAGACAATGTGGTATCGTACTCCCTCCAAGAGGATCCTCGTCGCCTTTTCCACTTTCTTTTGCCCGCATAATGATTTTGAGCATCTGCATCATCTAGCTTAGGAACATCTTTGCTAATTAATTCCTTCAAGCCATTGTCTTCTAGTACTACCTCCATCCTACCCTTCCAAGTAATGTAGTTCGAGATACCGTTGAGTGCATACTCTAACCTCAAGCCATTGAAAGCCATTTCGATCTTGAATTAGCTATAGCACTAAGAAAGTCTTTCTGCAAATTCGAATTCTATCTAGTCAAAAAACCAATTCCCTCTTCACTTATGCAATTTCCTGTACTCTAATACTATGTAAAAATTATACAACAAGCATGTATATCTTGGATTCACCTGATCTAACAATTTAATAAAGTTAAATACTGAATTGCTTCTAAAAATATTTTGCGGAATTAAAAGCACAATCGCTAATCACATGAGCATGAAGAAAGATAATTTACACACAACCGAGATAATTTCCCAGGAAAGATTACAACTAAAAACCCCACTATATTCTATTTTATATTAAGCATGGATCATGAAACAATTACATACAAAATTATTCTCAAAAGAACCCTCCAATACATTAGCTAATTGTCTCACACTGTCATATGAAAAACTAACCAACACATAGCCAATTCTCAGCCTCCAGGCAACCCACCTTTCTTGCGCAATCCCTGATCGTAAAGATCCCTAAAAGACAGGAATTCTTGCCTCCCTTGACTCTGCAAGTATCATGGGAACTCCAATGGTTGTTGCCTGCATGTGTGCAAGAAGATAATCCTACAACTCATAGTCAACATCCCTTTTACCTAGAACTCAACTCGGTCTCCACTGGATCTGACATGCATGCAGCTAATAATAGTAAATCCTCAATTGCATGTGAGATCACTAATTGTGAGTTAATTTATATCTAATTCACTAAATCTCTCACTAGTGTATCTTGAGTTGGAACTAGCACAGCTAAGTTTAACTCACTTAACTGAGTTAAATTGTTTACAACTTGCACCAACTCATGCACCACTATACTTCGAACTTTGTCACAACTAGAATTACTATGCATGTCCCAGCAACCAACCTCTAACTCGAAATCCACTAGATAACTAAATTTATCACTTTCAGTTCAATCATTCAAGTCCACATTGAGATTAAATTACAATTTAATGTCCATTTTAATTAAGGGATAGTAAAAATAGACATGAACCCAAAAATAACATTGTGGCCCCCACCCTAGTTTTGGTGCTTAATGCACTAGGCGTGGGTGTTGAATCTTCTTGTTTAATATCAACAGATTGGGAAAAATTAGCAAAAAGCCAAATGGGCAGCTAAAGAATGGCATACTAAGCCCTCTAGTAGGCCAGACCTTGGACAGTCCCAAAAACCACCATTGCAATGTTCGGTATGTGGGGAGGCACATTATTTTAAAAAATGTCCTCATCGAGGGAGAAATGAAGTGACATCCAATCTGCAAGAAACATCTACCGTGGCAAATGTGGTGCAAAACATACCTACGATCAATGCTGCTCTGGAATATCGACAAGTGGATTTTCAGCAAACTATGATAGAATTGGAAGGTAAGCTACAAACCCAATATGTTTCCATTTTGGTTGACCCTAGGGCTAGTTTGAGCTATATAAACCCCTGCATAGTTGAAAATGGTAAATTCCAGAATCATAAATTTAAGAACCCATGGCTGCTTCAGTTGGCTATGGGGGAAAAAAGGAAATTCAATTCCAAAGTTTCAAATTGTGAGCTGAAGATACGAGATCAACACATAATTGTACAACTAAACATTCTACCTCTGTGTTCCTACAATATTTTATTAGGAATGGACTGGTTAGCAAGAAATTGTTCATTAGTGGATTGCAAAGATAAATTCATTTACTTTAAATCAGAATATGGTACACGTCAGGAATTGCAGGGGATAAAGAAGCCACTTAGGTTGTGCCCCATTACTACATCCCAGTTGGGTAAATGCATTAGAAAGGAATGTCATCTCTATGAAATTCAGGTGGGGTTATCTAACTCCAAGGATAAAACTCTTATGCTAGAAAATATTCCTATTATACAGGAATTCATGGATGTGTTCCCTGAAAATATCCTAGGATTACCACCAAAACGAGATATTGATTTCACAATAGAACTAATACCTGGGGCAACACTTGTGTCATGAGCACCTTACAAAATGAATGTTCCTGAGTTAACAAACTTAAAAATGCATCTGCAAGAATTAATGGACAAAGGATATATTCGAATAATTTTGTCTCATTGGGGAGCACCAGTGCTGTTTTTTAAGAAAATGGACAGTACTGTGCAAATGTGCATGGATTATCGACAACTCAACAAATTGATTTTCAAAAACAAGTACGCATTTCTAGTCATAGATGCTCTATTTGATCAGGTGAAGGGGGCAATAGTGCTTTCCAAAATTTATCTAAGGTCAGGGTAGCACCAAATAAGGATTAAGAATGACAACATTTCCAAAACAGTTTTTCGTACCCAGTACAGACATTATGAATTTGTGGTGTTACCATTCGGGTTAACCAATGCACCAAAAACTTTCATGAGCTTGATCCATGGTATCTTCAACCCATTCTTGGATAAATTTGTTTTAATTTTTATTGATGATCTACTCATCTATTCTAAGAATATGGAAGAGAACAAGGAACATTTACGCATAGTGCTGAAAATGTTACGAGAACACCAGCTCTACGCAAAATTTAGTAAATGTGACTTCTACAAGGATCAGATTCAGTATCTAGGACATGTGATATCTGCTGAGGGGATTTTTGTAGAACCTTGTAAGATAAAAACGACTATGTAATGGAAACTTCCTAAGAATGTGGCAAACATACCTTCATTTATGGGTTTAGCTGGTTATTACCAACAATTCATTAACGTTTTCTCTAAAATAGCCTTTTGTATAGCCTATCTGCGGCGGAAAGGATGAGTCTTTAAGTGGACTCAATAATGTCAAAAAAAAATTGAACAATTGAAGGAGCTACTAACTGCTGCCCCTGTACTGAAAGTAGTAGACCCAAGTAAGGAATTCGAAGTATGCACTGATGCATGCGAGGAAGGGGTAGGAGTAGTTTTGACCCAAGAAGGTAAAGTCATAACATACGAATCCATAAAGTTAAAGGATCATGAGCAGAGGTATTCTACCTATGATTTATAATTAACTATAGTAGCACATGCCTTGCAAGTATGGAGATATTACTTGTTGGGGAAAGGGTTTGTGCTAAGAACCGATCATAGCAGTTTAACTAGATATTTTTAAAAATTTGATTTAAATGCTCCCCAAGAAAGATGAAATGAATTATTAAGTGAATATGTTTTCAATATTCAACATGTAAAATGTAAGGAGAACCATGTTGCTAATTCTTTAAGAAGAAAATTTCATTGCATCTATGAAACTTTATTTTAACCAAGTTTAATCTAATTTATAGGAGCATATTGTAGAGGCAATAAAGAAGGACCCTGAATATCAATTCCTATGGAATCAACCAAGAGAAGGCAAATAGCAATGAAATAAATCGGACTATGAGCTTAATGATAAAAAACTCTTGTTATTTTGAAAGAAGTTATGTATTCCAAATTAAATGAGCCTAAAGGGGCTGATTCTAGATGAATATCATCAAAGTTCCTATGCCAGATCTCCTAGATATTAAAAGAATTTAACAAAAATTAGGAAATATTTTCTCTGGCCAAGAATGTGTAAAGACATTGCTGAATACCTAACCAAGTTCTTCGAGTGTCAGCAAGTCAAGGTAGAACACCAACATCCAGTAGGATTTCTTCAGCCTATCCTTGTACCTGAATGGAAATGGGAAGTCATTTCCCTTGATTTCATCACCAGGTTACCAAGAAATAAAAGACAAAGTGACTCAATAATCATGGTAGTTGATAGACTCAGCAAGGTAGATCATTTCATACCTGTCCAGTCAGCATAAAAGACAATGCAGATTGTTGACATATTCATGAAAGAAATTTTTAGACAGCACATTATTCCAAGAATTTTTATCTCACATCGAGATCTAAAATTTACATAAGCTTTATGGAAAAAATTACTCACCGAATTGGGAATAAAAATAGAGCTTAGTACCGCTTACCATCCTCAAAAAAATGGGCAAACAAAGAGGGTGAATCAAGTTTTGGAGGATATGTTGTGCATGTACATAATGCAACAACCTACAAAGTGGGAATAGTATCTGCATTTGGTCAATTTTTCCCATAATAACAGATATCAAGAGTCCCTCGAGATGAGTCATTTTGAAACATTGTACAAAATAAAATTTCGTACCCCCATAAATTGGAGCGGTCTGGAAACCAAGATGATGCTTGGACCAGACATGCTTGAGGAAATGGAGTGTGAAGTGACGAATATTAGATAGAAATTAAAGGAAACTCAAGACCGAAAAAATATATATGCAAACCGAAAGAGAACCTTCAGGGAGTTTGTGGTGGGTGACCAAAGCGGAGTACCTTGAGGTGGAATACTTGTGCCAAATTGGCTCCCATGTATTACCGACCATTCCAAATTTTGGAACGAATTGGGCCAGTGGTTTTTCGACTGGTTCTTAATAGTCATATAATGGTACATAATGTGTTTCATATCATTTTTTAAACAATACATACATGACCCTAAGCATGTAATACATTGGTAGAGCATACATGTAAGTCATGAATACATTACGATTTTAAAATAAGAAATTTTCTTGTTGGAACTAATTAAATTTATTCTATATCACTGTAAGTAGAACCAGATGGCAAGTTTCTGGTAGAACCTCAGTGTATTCTCTATCAGAGAGAGATATGGCTCCAAAGGCGAGTCATCCCCCAAGTTAAGGTGAAATGGAAGCACTTAGCCCAGAGGAGGCTACCTGGGAGGATGAAAATTTCATTAGAGAGACATATCTTGGACTATTTTCAATGACAAAGTAACATCGAGGATGGTGTTTACATTAGAAGGGGAAGATGTAAGACCTTGTTTTATGTTAATTATGATTGAAAAACTTTTATGATACATTTGAATTATTAAAAGTTAAAGGAATTAACGAATATGATTATTCCTTTGTGAGACTTGAGTTTATTTATAAATAAAAGAAAATTTGATAAATTATTCTGAGTAAAAGGGATTAACTGAATGATATATGATTCCAAGATTCCAGAGTAAAAATTAGAGACAATTTCTGACAGTTACTTCTCAAAAAGGATAAAATGGGAATATTGAAGAAGGGAAGGGGTTCTTTTGAGAAATATGCTAAGGGTTAACAACAATATGTTGATAAGAGTTGTCCAGAGCTAGTAGGAAACCAATGGGGCTCTAAAAACCTAGAGAAGTACAACATGGATTGTATCATGAGGCCTTATATCTAATTAATATTGTCTACTACCGAAGGCTCAGGAGAGGATCAAAGGGGGATCAGTGGGTGTGATTGCCTTTCTCAAGGTTGGGTGGAACCATCATTTATTTGGAAAGAAAGTACATAGATAAGTACCTTTTCGTCTACTTCTATTATAATGCAAAAGAAAACCTGAGAAATAAGTGTGTATGATTTTACTTTAATATTTTGTTAATGAATTCATATTTGTTAATGTGAATGGTAAAAATAACTTCCTTTTTCCTTAATTTAGGAGACGATAAATTGTAAATAAGATTCCAAAAATATATTCTATTCATATGGTGCACCAAAGGAACAAAACAGTATAGGTACTGCAAGCTTAAGTTTTGTATGGGAAACTATATTCATATAACATAGAAAGAAAATACAATGAGTAGTAGCACAAATTCTATCTTCTTTAATTAGATATAAACTATTATTTTATTTTTCCTTTGACCCATTAAATTACAGAAAGAATTTACACAGATGAAATAAAATAAGGAAAATGTCTATTGTAAACTAAACAACTGTTGAGGCATAAAGGTTTAGCATCAAGCCTAATGGAGACAGGGCAGGGGTCATGGTCCTCTGGAAAAATAAACCTTCAAATTGTCATAGCTTACATTTGGAATAAATATAAAAGAAAGAATGTTGTGATATATTTGTACACATTTTTAACTAACTAGCAATAAAAACAAACAATCCTCTACAGGAGAATTTAGAAAGAAACTAGAAACAATGCATAACATAGGCAAATGGAAGTAAACAATAGAATGCTATAATTATATAGATGAGTTGGTCTTAACAATAAGAAAATCAAAAGTTCATGCTAAAACCATAAACCCTCAAGCGAAGGAATAGAGACTGAATTGTGTCTACCATTACAGATATTGAACAAAAAGGTGAAAATAAACTAAAACTTAGAATGGAGAAATGTAGCATTTACTCACTAAGGATTCATATCAAAATACAAGACCCATAATTCCAAATTTCAAATAGTACAATGAAATTGCTATACAGCCAATATAAAACAAGTTATGGACTTGGAGGCCTTAAGTTCCGAAGGGAACAATTCATGCAGAAAATAAAATCAATAACAGAGCCATCTCGAGCTAATTTCAAGAAAAATAAAAAACACACCATCTCTCATCGAACCTCATGAACCTGGAGTAACAATACTCTTGCATGCAGGCGCAGCCATGGCCATATGGCGCCCTACACACAAGGAAGGTTTTACCCTCAGCAAAACAGAATGACCAAGTAAGGAAAGAGAAAGTTAGGGAGCCAGGGCTTACCTGTGAAATTAGAGTGATGTTATAAGCCGAACCCACATCTCTTTTAGTGGCATCAGTATGAGTTGTTCTTGAGACCAAAATTAAATACAATGGGTTCATTATAAGAGAGATAAAAACTGAGCTTACAACCTAGAAAATAATATACGAAAAATTACTAGTTCAAATTGAAGAATTTTATTCGGAGAAGTCCAAGAGTAGGGTCAAGAATGGGTTACATATTTGGGTCGGGCCTGCCATGTCTAATATCCATTTCCACTTGGCTTGAAGAAAATTAGAAAAAACACGTAGTGGTACCTTAGCGCACAAAGAAAACTCGATGGGAATGAAACAAAAACACTGGCAGTGGGGAAAGTGTTCGGAAAGACCTTCCAGACATGTGGAGAAACCTAAAATTAACACAACCACCATATATTAAGTAATGTAAACATGAAATGCATAGTTTACTACTGTTGATGTAACGAACGAAACTCTAGAACGGAAACAAAACGCATTACCAAACTATACAAGGAGTCTGCGGAGAAGTTTACTTGTTGAAAAAGGAGTGCATTCACAGCCTGACGAAGGACAAGAGTCCCAATGGCCATAAGGACAATAATAGTGTTATTAGAAAAAACTAAGAAAAGTTGCAAATCGAGGTTAACCATGGCGACGACGGAAGAATGAGGTTGAGAGACGGGTCAGGGGGCTGGTGGTTACCCTAACCTCCCCAGACCTTCTCCAACCTGTTGGATCTAGGATTCTATAAACCAACGGACCAGATGCGACATATTATCATTGTAGGAAAATTGTGGAAATTAATGCGTAACCCTCCAACTGGGTGTCTCCAAATCGAGATGGGCAGTAACCAAGGTGTATGCATGTTAAATGGACCGGTTTGCACCATAAAAAGTCATATGATAAATAATTAAATTCACACTCAATGTAATCCATAGAAATCAAAACCAAATCTTAAGTACATAAATCTGAATTAAGTTGACATTTATAATTTTGTACTATGGTCCTACACAGATTGACAAACCCGGAAGTATAAGTATAATGTATTTAGAGATAATGTCAATATTTTTACATTGTAATGATGAGATTATATATATATGTATAGTGTTACTGTGTTATATGCAGAATCAATAAAGAGATTGGGGTAGCATATATATATATATATATATATATATATATATATATATATATATATATATATATGGATAGATTTACTATGGTAAATGTAAGTTGGTAATAGTAGGAATGCAAAGTTAACTTAGATAAAATAAAAAATTATGGTAAGTTGTATTTATGTGTATCGTTGTGATATATATATATATATATATATATATATATATATATATATATTCATATCAAATATTAAAATATTTTTGAAACGTTTAAGGTTTAAATAACTTTTTCACATATTTTTATTTATTTTTCTTATAATTACATTACATGAAATTGTACACCTTGAGTGGGCCTAATGGTTAAGAGCATGTGTTTCCTCCTAAGAGGTCATAGGTTCAAAACCAAAGTGGGGTAGAGTATGTATGCGAAATGCCTTCAGGTTCAAAACCAGAGAGGGGTAGAGTATGTATGCTAAGTTCAAAACCAAAGGAGGTATACAGTCAAATCGTTGCATATTATCCTTCACACTAAGTTAACATAAAATGAGCTTTTGACTCAATAACTCATTATTCTAAACACATCTCATCTTTATCTTTCTATAAATAAATAATTTTAAATAAAGTCCTAAATTCAATATTAAAATTAAAACTACATCTAATACTCAACCTAACATAAAACAATGATAACAATTGGGTATAAATTTCCTCCCTATCCTTTCTCCTTAAATGGATTTTTTTATTTTAAAACTACCTCCCTATCCTTTCTCCTTAAATGGATTTTAGAATCACCTTATCAATCAATACAATAATTGGTTGGCTCTTCTCCTCTCATGGGCCACTCTCCTTTCTCCCGCTTTAAACTACATGACAAAACATCCCCGCATTCCACGTGCATTTCCTAGATTCAAATCTGGTATTTTTAAAGAAACGACAGAATGAACTCACACTTCACATCCAATGAAGGGTACCCATGCTTCCTGTCTTCATAGGCTATTGTCATTGATTTCCATAAAAGAGGGTTGGTTTGCAAGGTGATCGATGACCACTTACGAGATTTTTATGTATATATCATCAAATTCCATACCAACAACATTTAATACAATATATCCAAAATTTATTTAACCTATTTAGAAATAAAAATCTCCCAAACATATTTAAAGAATGCCGCATACATCTTCAGCTACCTACTGAGTCAATCCGCTAATGCGTTTAGAGAAACTAATTAGCTGATTAGCTACTGCTGCTGACTCGCGACTACTACTGCCTTACGATTACTGCGGGCTCGTTAATGAATGAAAAAATCTACTAATGGATGCCAACCATGGCACCTAATTTATGCCTCAACGTGACCCATTATGTGCGCTGATAGTGATGGCTGCAGAATCTTAGAAAAGGCTAAATTAGGAATAGGTCGCAGGAATTCGCATGTCTAGGGACTAGCTGAGCCAATTACGAATGTTATGACATCACACTTTCTTTCAATATTTCAGAAAGGATTTTTCCCCCGATTTCACTAGTAGGCAGTGAACATTTCAATGGAGATGGAAGGTCAGAATAAAACGGTATTTTGAGGGTCTTTTCACAGCTCTTTATTTATTCGTGTTTTTTCTTGCAAACTACATGGATTGAAATTATTTTGTGCAGATCACTATGAATGTGGCCAAAATAAATATTACAAACAAAGAGAATATGAAGCTCAAGTATATTTTGAGGGACATTAGTGGTAAACATAACAACTTGTAGATGCATATCAGGTCTCTGGTTGACTAGCAGAAGGGCGTTTATGGAAATTATACTGTTTTGGGAAATTAATTTGACTTTGGATAATTAGGTTTCATGGGTGTCCAAATTTCTTATTTCTTTTTACCTTTTGATTTCGTAGGCAAGGTACATCAAGGGTGCAGTTGTCCCTCAATATGATCTATAGGATTGCCATGAACGAGAATGTTAAAAGGAAATTAAGAATGCCAAATTTAAGGAGGATTATCAGCTGCCTTCAAACAAGAAGACACTGAATTATGTGGAGTTAGCACAGATTGATAATGGGATCAATCCGTCCACTGATGATAGCTCTTTCCGTCATAAGAAGCATCACGCTCTGAGCAGGAGATTGACAGCCTTGCCCAAAAAACTCATATCCGTGCGGAATCCCTCGTAATAATTTAGGTTTTATGTGAGCCATATCCATTTTGATAATTTATGTGAACGAAGCCATACCCATCTAGAGACGTGGTTTTGATATGCATCACGAGTTTGTTGTTTTCTACTATGTACCTTCATGAGAAAAATTGGTAAGAAAACTTGAAAGAAAATTGATAGAGAATATTTTTTTTAAATGAATTCTATTCATGTTTTAAAAGAGAGAATTTTGAGAGAATATAATTCAATGAAATATATTTTATATGGATAAATTAAAACTAAAAACTAATATAGTAATGAATTTAGAGATGTAACTGTTGGCGACAATTTCACAAACTCACATATTAGTCATCGAACATGGCCTCACTGCACACAGCCCGGTCATCACCGCCTGCTCAGATTTGAAGGGTCGCCACTGTCTTAACCTATTGACTCTCGCAGGGCAAAATTAAGCGACGTAAATTTTGTATAAATATATTTGAGCTAGAGTAGAAGGATAGATAGTCTGGATGCACAGTCCGAGTTGTAAAGCAGCTTTAGCTGCAGAGTTTTGTTGTTGAAGTTATGTGAATTAAATCTTTGATTTTCTATGTGTTGTTTGTTTGAGTTTTTTAATCCGCTATTTACTCCGTAAATCCTTCAATTGGTGAATGATGTAGTTTTGATCTACTATCACCACTTATTTTTACTGGTAAAAATTTTGATCTTTGGGTTACCACAATTTTTATTTTTCTTCAAGCTAAAGGTTTAATTCAGTGTAAGTGTAACAACCCATATGATGAAATATGTGATGCTTTAGCATTATATTTTATCAAACAGAGATTGGATGAGATGTTTTTTTGCAAGGTAGCAAAAGCTACAACTTCCAAGGAAGCATGAAAGATCCTCGAAGCAGAATTTGACGCATGAGGGAGTAATCAAGTCAAAGAGCATTGCATCGTACAACCTGTTGAAGGAGTGTTTGAAGATGAAATTGAAGATGGATATGTAGTATAAAATCTACAGAAAGAGGAATATTTTGGTGAATCTCACTTGAAATTGGATCACAATGTTGATGGTATGTTACCAGTAGGAGTCGATTTTGGCATAGATAATGTTGCGAGTGGTGAAGAAACTGATTTAGTGGATCCAATAATTGAAATTGTTGATGTTAACTTTGATGAAGAAAAATTAACTAATAATGAGTGGTTGAAGATGATGCAACAAAAACATGTTATTGATAGATTTTTATTCGAGGACAGAAACCCACTTGTGCCTAGAAACCAAGTGGATGAAAACTTGTTTGCAGAAGCAGAGGTTCTAGAATCAAGATTATGAGGCATTGACAAAGACAAAGAAGGAAGAAGGGGAGAAAGATCTCATTCCAGAGCAGAATGAACAAAACCAATATGGTTCTGAAGATGTTTTTTCATATAAACTTAACTGTATTGATTTTGTATGTGCAAATTTTAGAAGCAACTGAGAAGAAACAACAAAATATGAAGAAGAATTAAAATTCCTTTAAGCATGCATTGAAACACCATGTGTTGATGAAGTTTGTATATAAGATTAAGCGATGAATGTTTAAGACAACATGAACGATGTTGAAAATGAAAATGTAAATGAAATTTTTATGTATTCGAATCCTAAAGATATAAAGTTATATTATGAACTTTTATTGCAGCAAATTGATAATCAGAAGATTCCTGACAAAAAAAAAACTATAGAGGATGAGATGTGGGAGAAATCCACATACAAAGAAATTTTTAAAGACGTAGAGGACATCCATGGACAACCTGAAATGATTTTCCATGTTTTTATGATAAACAAAGATTTAAAGATGGACGCGCTGCAACAAAAAATGAAGAAACTGAAATTTGGAGCCTACACCAAAAAGACAAATATGAAGCAGTTTAAAGGATACAGGATATGGAAGAAACGAAAGAAAAAATTGAACTAAAGAGCTAATGTCAAGTCACAGTTTTTGAGTCATTGTAAGCCTAGCTGAGACTTAGATCAGTAGGCATGATTAAGTTATTGATGGGCCTCTAAATTAGACATAAATTAAGGCCCATGTAACCTTTCTTAGGCCCATCTACCTTCCTTATGCACATGAAAATATATATTAAATATCTCCTTCTGCACTTAATAATGATTTATTATGCTTTAATATTTTCTTACGAAGTTTAAAGGTAATTGCATATTTGTGCCTAATATTGGTTATTTTTGTAGAATATTGTGAGAATATTGGGCAAATTATGCAGATTTGGAGAAAGAGATAATTTATGGACTTTCTTCTTGCCACTGGAAGATCAATATTGAAGAATAAATGAGCACAATATCAGAAAATTATTGAGAAATATTGGAGAAATGATAGGATGATTTTCCACCCTCCTTAACCCTCAAAGGAAACCAAAGCATCTCAAAGATTCTCTCCAGCAATTCGAATTCCAAAGGCAGCCAGAGGATCCCCAAGGATTCTCTCTAGCAATTTGAATTCTAGAGGCAGCCAAGCAACTCAAAGAGGAGTGCACTCAATATATGGTTTACTTGGAGTCAAAGTGGACTTAATCACTATTTTATAGGGAGTTGTTGGTATTTTCCCTTTAGGATAAATAAAGTTGATCAGGAGCTAATTAGGGTTGATTTCGGGAGATTCGAGTCGACTTCCATTCGATTCCATTCATAACTTTTGTTGCAAGCTATTAATATTTTTATTATTGTACTCAGTGATAACATTCATAAATGTAATGAGGATATTCTCTTCCTTAAATGAGCAAACACACTCCATTTTACTGATTTAGTTCTAGAGAGCTGGGCTTGTGGGTTAGGGGCCAACCCATGTGCTTTAAATTCTCTATTGTTATCATTCTTTCATGTTTTTGATTTATCTAGTTTTGTTTCTGTTATTTAGTTAGTTCTGTTTTTAATATTTTTATTATTTTTTAGTTTTTCTTTCAGTTTTTTGTTGTAGTTTTTCATTTTCTTATGAGAGTAATAGAATAGAGGAAAAATCCAAAAGTTGTGGATCAAGCCTTCCCCTCTCATCTCTGTCCATAGAGTTAGAGGAGGTTAGACTGCCCTACAGGCCAAAAATTACTTTTTGTGCACTATTTCTAAGGAAGGAATTACATTACCAGTCTGAGTCTTTATTTCACTGTATTATCGCGCATTCATCTATTTTTCGTGCATGGATCAGCATGGTTGTTTGTGGTAATATGAATCAAACATTCGAGAGAAGTTCATTCAGTTTTTCTGTTTCATTTTCCAATTCCTCTCCATCTCTGTCTTCACAATTTGTGCACTGTTGTTATGCCCTCCATTTCCACTTTTTCCCGCTTATTCTCACTATCGTACCCACCTTCTTATTCACAAAAAAAATTCATCCATTCAGCCCTACTTATTCCTTTGTTTTTATTAGTCATGCCGGCCTTACCATTTTTAACACAAAACACTTGAAAACTATTAGAGTTCGACCTCCACCCTTGCTCCTCGAACTTCCCGCTACTGTACTTCGCTCACAGCAAATCGCAACTTTTATTTTTTTCCCGTTAATACTTACCGCTCTGGATGTTGATTACAATATCCTCCGTACTCTGCCACATTTCAAATTACAATCACATTTTTATTTTGTTCCCATTAATACTTACTGCTCCCAACACCTATTACGATATCTTCCGTACTCTACCACATTGAAAATCGCAATCACATTTTTATTTTATTCCCACTAATACTTACCACTCCTGATGAAAATTGTGATGTCCTATGTACTCTGTTGCATCACAAATCACAATCGCATTTTTATTTGGTACCTCTTAACACTTACCACTTCCGATGCCGATTGCAATATTGGTATTGTGCTCCGCCACTAGTCCCACCACCATGTAACCCATCGCATTTCACATTTCACAACCTTTTCTCCATTTCCTTTAAGAATTACTACTCCAAAAACCGATTTCAATATCACTCCGTACTCCGCCACACCAAGATCAAATATCGCAGATCGCAACATTTTCCCTTTTCAAAAATCGCATTTCGTGCCCACTCCCAAACTGTACTCCCACTTCTCCGCCATCGCACTTTTCAAAGCATTCCGCTCCAAAGAATTTTTTGCGCTATAATAAAATTTTACTAAGGTTTAAACCCCCTCCTTCCACTGCTAAGCCCTGTTTAATGTGTTATTCCCTCCATTATCCTCTTTAGCCATTTTTTCTCCAAGATGCAAATTAACACTTTTTCAATTAAAATTAAGTCATGGATAACTTAGCTGCATGGATAGAAGCATGGTAGACAGAGAATAGATAAAATTAGTTTCCTTCCTGTCATTTCCTTTCTACAATTTAAATTAGTCTCCTTTCTACCATTTATTTTCAGCAAGTTAAATTAGTTTCCTTTCTCAAATTTAAATGAGTTTCTTTTCTATTGTTTCTTTTCAGCAAGGTAAATTAGTTTCCTTTTATGTCATTTGTTTTCAGAAATTTAGTTTAGTTTCTTTTCTGTCATTTCCTTTCTGCAATTTATTTTAGTTTCATTAAAGTGTGACAGACTTCACTGAGAACCCCTAGAAGTAGCACCCTTTCGTAGAGAAGAAGAGGATGACATGAGTAGAATGCATCAGCTATATATATAGCACTGTCACCTCTAATTTTTTACGAATACCTGGTTGATAAATTAAAGTAGGGCAGCCTCTGGGAGTTGCAACACTCTTGGTGCAATACTAGGTCTCCTTTTTGCCACCATTGTTGGTGAGGTGTCTAGTAGATGCTTTGATTCCGTTTTAGCATTATTTTTTGCTTTCCTTTTTCATTTTGTTTCCGAAATATTGAAAAAGAAAAAAATATTTTTTTTTCATGCCTCATAGGAGTATGGATACTAAGAATTTCTTTTAAAAATACTTCTCCAATACCAACCCCGCGACTTAACCACGTGGTGCAGTAAGAATCACATCACCATACACTTCTGAAGGTAGAAGAGATGGATGGTTATGATGACAATGAAAAATATATTATTGGATTTCCCATTAAAGATATGGACATCAATGTACATATGAAGAACATCCCTCTGTATTTCCTTCTCAACTAATTGGGACACACTCCCTCCTTGGAAACCTTGGTCATCTGAACCCCAAAACCAATATTGGAAACATGGTTGGCAAGGACCTTATTGGGAAAATCCATAACATCCTCAATATTTCCCTCAATATCCTCCATACCCAACTCCATGTTATCCCTACCATCCACCTCCACGACAATCACAACCTCAACCATATCAATCTCATATATCCGCCCCCACTCAACTACCTGTACCATGATTTCCTAACCCATAAAATGAAGTATCTCAGCTCAATTACGATGTTGAGGTACAACACTTCCAAACATCTTTTCTTGATATAGATGGTATTCATCTTAGTTAAAGAAAGGTATTGCAAAGAAGATGTTTTTTTAATGTCACTGAAGGATAACATCAAGAAGAAGAATATCCAAATGAGGAGATCAAAAGATCATGTATTGCACTTGCAAAAGAGCCAGCATCATAATCAGATATTGATAAAGTTTCCTCATGCTTACCAACATTTCCTCCATGTGTTCAAGAGAACAATCAATAAAAAGAGGAAGATTTTAATGTCATAATATAAGAGGACCTCCAAGGTGATCCAACTCAGCAAGTGGACCGGGGACATCACAACTATATTGAAATATGGCTCCAAACAGTCATTAGGTTGCAGCAACACCATATTCTCCAATAGTACTTGATACAATCCCAGTCAAAACAATTCATCTCTTATATTTAGGTACATGTCAGAGCATGTATTCTAAGTGTGCACCTGATTTTATCTGTCATCTTGTTGTGTACATGGCTCCATTAGAAGCATTCCTATACTCGAATAAGGTTTTTTTTTCACGTAGAGTAGGAAAGTGAAAAAGAAAAAAAAGAAAAAAAGAAGAAGAATAAAATCTTAGGTGAAAAACTCTTTTGAGGCATCTATATTTTCCCACTGACTGAAAACCTCCATGAGGTGGTCATTGGGTTGAAAAAAAAAATAATAAAAAATAAAATATCCTAGGTGAAAACCTCCTTTGAGGCGCTTAGGCAGACCTACTAGTGGAAAACCTCATTGTGGCAGCTAGTAGTCCTTAAAAAAATAAAATATTGCATTTCTCCATGTATCTCTCTGTAATGAATGCAGTTGCTCTCCAACCTTTACAAGAAGAAAAAACAACAAGTGGGCACAAAAATAAAAATTTGGTCAACACCCTGGTTAAAGGTATTCGAACTTGGACTTCCTCCTCCTCTACTCAGAACCTGCAAAAGGGCCTCAAGCAGATTATCACATACAGCTTCAGAGCAGCTTCAAAACCATCAAAGATAGCTTCAACATCCATATCATCATCTTCAATATCACCTACAAAAACAAATCAATGGTAAGTCTTAGGTATACAATCATCTAACCCTTTCTTCGAATCTATTTTAGCTTAATAAAACATTAAAAATTGTGAGAATGAATTTTTTAATATATATCCAAAGTCGGTAGCAGAGCAGCCTCAACCTTATCTGGAAACTAGCCTCAATTTTTCACAAAGAAGAGGAACAAGACAAAAGTAAAAAGGACTTGAGAAAGAGGTTAGTAAGAAGTTCATGTAATGGAAGACAAGGAGTGCCAAAGGGGTAACCAAGGGTGAACTTAGTTCACAGAAAAAAGAACTATGAGTTTATTATGCAAGCAATTAAAAAAAAAAATGAAAGAAAAGGAAACAATAAAAATAAAATAAATGGTGGATCCACCACCTCTTCCGATGTAAAACATATTTTCTTAAGGCATCTGAGGACCTCCATGAAGAACCTATGAGAATAAATTCAAGAAGAATATCAAGAATATTAGGAGGTGGAGCAGCGCATGGGCCAATAAACAAAAAATGAAATAAGCCTGCATGCAGGAAGAACCATAAAGCAGGGAGGATGAATAGGTTGCTCAGAGGATGAGAAAAAATTTCAGTAGGGGGTGATGATGGGCCTCTAAATTCGAAATAAATTAAGGCCCATATAACCTTTTTTAGGCCCATATAGCCTCCTTATGCAAATGAAAAGATATATTAAATCTCTCCTTTTGCACTTAATAATTTTTTCTTATGATTTAATATTTTCTTAGGAATGTTTAAAGGTAATTTAATATTTGTGCTTAATATTGGTTATTTTTGTAGAATATTGTGAGAATATTGGGTAGATTATGCATATTTGGAGAATGAGATAATTTAGGGACTTGCTCGCTGCCACTGCAAGATCAATATTGAAGAATAAATGAGCACAATATCAGGAAATTATTGAGAAATCTTGGAGAAATTATAGGAGGATTTTCCACCCTCCTTAACCCTCAAAGGAAACCAAAGGATCCCAAAGATTTTCTCCAAAAATTTGAATTCAAAAGGAAGACACAAGATCCCCAAGGATTCTCTCTAGCAATTCGAATTCCAGAGGTAGACAAGCAACTCAAAGAGGAGTGCACTCAATCTATGGTTTACTTGGAGTCAAAGTGGACTCAATCACTATCTTTAGGGAGTTTTTGGTAGCCGCCCTTTAGGATAAATAAAGTTGATCAAGAGCTAATTAGGGTCGATTCTGGGGGATTCCAGTCGACTTCCATTCAGAACATTTGTTGCAAGCTATGAATCTTTTTATTATTGTACTCAGTGATAAAAATTTCAGAAATGTAATGATTTATTCTCTTCCCAAAATGAGAAGACAGAGTCCATTTTATTGATTTAGTTCCAGAGAGTTGGGCTCGTGGGTTAGGGCCTAACCCATGTGCCTTAGCTTCTCTGATGTTTTAATTCTTTCCAGTTTGTCATTTATCTAGTTTTGTTTATGTCATTTAGTAAGTTATGTTTATGATAGTTTCATTGCTAATTAGTTTTGTTTTTAGTTTGTTGTTGTAGTTTTTCATTTGTTTATGAGGGTAATAGAATAGAGGAAATCTCCGAAAGTTGTGGATCGAGCATTCCCCTATCATATCTATCCATAGAGTTCGAGGAGGGTAGACCTTCCCACGGGCCAAAAATTACTTTTTGTTCGCTATTTCTGTTGCATTAATTTCATTACCAGTCCAAGTATTTCTTTCACTATATTATCACGCATTCATCTACTTTTCGTGCATGGATCATCAGGGTTTTTTGCAGTAATAAGAATCAAATGTTCTAAAAAATTTCATTCATCCATTCTGTGTCCTTTTCCAATTCCTCTCCATCTCTGTCTTCACAATCTGCGCATTGTTATTACGCCCTCCATTTTCGCTTTTTCCTGCTTATTCAACTGAGTTTATTCCTTTGTTTTTATTAGTCATGGTTGCCTTACCCTTCTTAACGCAAAATGCTTGAAAACAATTGGAGTTCGACCTTCGCCCTTGCTCCTCGAACATCTCACTATCGTACTTCGCTTACTACAAATCGTCACTTTTATTTTGTTCCCGTTAATAATTACCATTCTCGACGCCGATTGCGATATCCTCCGTACGCCGCCACATTACAAATCACAATGGCATTTTTATTTTTTTCTCGTTAATAGTTACCACTCCCGACGCCGATTGGGATATCCTCCGTACTCCACCACATCGCAAATCCCAATCTATTTTTTATTTTTCCCGTTAATACTTACCACTCCCGATGCTGATTGTGATATCCTGCGTATTCCGTTGCATCGCAAATCGCAATCGCATTTTTATTCAGTACCCGTTAACACTTACCACTTCCGATGTCGATTACGATATTAGTATCGCGTTCCGCCACCAGTCCCACCACCATGTCACCCATTGAATTTCACATTTCGCAACCTTTTCCCCATTTTCTTTAAGACTTACCCCTCCAAATGTTGATTTCGATATCGCTCCATACTCTGCCACATCGATATTGCATATTGTAGATTGCAACCTTTGCCCTTTTCACAAATCGCATTTCACTCCCGCTCCCGAGCTGTACTCCCTCTTCTCTACCATCGCACCTTTCAAAGAATTCTGCTCCAAAACATTTTTTGCACTATAATAAAGTTTTAGTAAGGTTTAAACACCCTCTTTCTACTTCTAAGCCTTGTTTTATGTGTTAAGCCCTCCATTAGCCCCTTTATCCCTTCTTCCTCCAAGATCCAAATCAACACTTTTTCAATTAGAATTAAGTCATGGATAGCTTAGCTGCATGGATAGAAGCATGGTAAATAAGAATAAATTAAATTAGTTTCCTTCCATTCATTTCCTTTCTGCAATTTAAATTAATTTCCTTTTGCCATTTATTTTCAGCAAGTTAAATTAGTTTGATTTCTGTCATTTTCTTTCTACAATTTAAATTAGTTTCTTTTCTGCCATTTCTTTTCAGCAAGTTAAATTAGTTTCCTTTCTTGTCATTTATTTTCAGAAATTTAGTTTAGTTTCCTTTCTATCATTTCCTTTCTGCAATTTATTTTAGTTTCATTGAAGTGTGACAGACTTCTCTAAGAACCCCTAGAAGTAGCACCCTTTCGTAGAACGGAAGAGGATGACATGAATAGAATGCATATGTTGTGTATATATCACTATCACTTCCCAGTTTGTACTAACCGTGGGTTGATAAAGTAAAGTAGGGCAGCCCCTGGGAGTTGCAGCACTCTTGATGCAATACCAAGCCTCACCAGTTATGTTAAGGTTAACATGTCGATCGTAATTAAGGGGGAGTGTTGGTGATAATTATGTCAGCTAACATATTAATCACCAAACACAGCCTCACTACACACTGCCCTATCGTCACCACATGCTTGGATTTGAAGGATCACCGCCGCCTTAACCTATTGATTTTCAAAGGGGAAAATTAACCGACATAAATTCTGTATAAATAAAGTTTAGCTGGATTAAAAGGATAGAGAGTCTGGACACATAGTCCGACTTGTAAAGCACCTGTAGCTACAGAGTTCTATTGTTGAAGTTATATAAATTAAATCTTTGGTTTTCGGTGTGCTTCTTGTTTGAGTTTTGTAATCCGCTATTTACTCTATAAATCCTTCAGTAACTAAAAAACACTTAATTTTAAGTAAATGATCATGTATTCATGAGTTAACTACCTCTTGAAAGTAGAAATTAATAAAACTCATACATGTACTTGTGGAATTCTCTCTTGGATATAAAAACAGTGGTTACATATACTCCACTCACTAATCTAACTAAAATACAATTAAACATATATTATCCCCAATACTACATGTATAGCCAATTTAGGTAGTCAACTAATATTTATATAGAAAAAGTTGAAATTTAATTTTTAAATATCTCAAATAGGAAGGAAGTCTTATTTGACGCCACTCATCTATCTCAAATTCTATAATCAAATGCATCGCATACAACTAATTATTGCTATATCAAATGCATCCAGTGCACTTAGGCTATGCTTAATCCAATTGCAAATTCCTACATAAGAGAGGCAATAAAGTAACGCTTTACTTCGATGCTGCCTCGTCTGACAGATTGATTTAAAGTGTCTTATTTGTAAGTTTGAAGCATGGGACCCTGTTTATGAAGTTGCAAAGCCCAATATGAGCACTACATATATCCTTACCTTCCCGCTATGTATAAAAAAATTGATCTCAAGTATTGCAATCAGAGAGGCGATGCCTGCTAGTGGCGAAAATATGGGCAAAAGATGACAAAAGGCAATCCACTTCCAAGATCGTATTACAAATGTGCTTCGGCTTCCGGTTGCCCAATTAAAAAATAGGTTTGACCTCGTTCTTTTCTCATAAAGAAATCTGCTATTGATATTCTGACTGACCATGAAGTACATACAAGGTCGTCTAGTGATACTAATATATATTGAATCGTTGAGGATTTTGAGCAGGTTCAGAGGTGCGCCAATAACGCGACAATTATCATAACAACCTAGGAAGGAGAACATACTCATGCTCTGAGTCCTGTGGCTATGGCTGCTATGCATGTTGCCGCATCAAACTAGCTCATTGCTGAGGGGATGAATAGAGAAAATTTGGTTGAAGACAACTTATTTATACCCTGTGTTGCCAGAATATCGACCTCAAGCCCGTTTCCCACAATCATTCTCGACCTCACAGACAACCGGCCAAACTCGAGATTACGGTTGCAGCCTCCATATTTAGAGGTGGGCAGCTTCCACCACTCAATTTCGTTGCCTAACAATATGGGCCAGGACCACTTATCAATCATGCAGAATTCTGTGGCTTCTTTAAGATCCCAATTTGCGTGCAGCCCTGGCTAGAGCCAGAGCTGGCTCTCTGCTCACTTTGGGTGCTCCAGTCTAACTGATGCCCAAGTCCCCTCCAACAGCAGAGTGCAATGATGGCCCAAATCAAGAGACATTTGTGTAGACTGGCACTCTCTCCAGTAAACATCTTAACTACATGTAAATAGTTTCACATATATTGTAAGTTGCATGCTCAAATAACTAAGTGTTGGAATTTCTGAATATTTCGAACACATATGGAGAATAAAAATTCTCCTCTACCTCAACACAGAGATTATAAAATTTTCTGAATGCTGAACAGAGATGACGGGGAAATACTTCTATTTCATTAACAAAGAAAATATTAAAAAATTCGTTCTTCCTCTTATCAAAGGGATTTTACAAAATGCAGATAAGACTGCTACAACACGCAATGCTCACAAATCTTCTCTCTATCTCAAAAATGCACATACAACGCTCTTTTACTTCATTGTGTTTTCTCTGCCTGCGAACTTTTTACACTACATAGCAATACATACACAATAAGCCTACGGGCTTTTCATCTTATATGGCGCGGCGTTAAAAATAAATAAAAACAAAAACATAACAAACATATATTAGAAACTTTAAACTAATGTTTATGAACTAATAAACCCGGACTTAAAATCTTCAAACAAACTTGATTGCAGACTTTTCACGTAACAAATTGCCACTACATCAGCAAGGCTTAAACCAACGCGAACGCCTTCCTATTGGCTGGTGTTGGGCCCCATCGGAACTCAAATCAAAACTGAAATGGATTTCATAACAAATTCGCGTACCAAAAATGATATGTGATGTCATGGAAAAAACCTGTGTGATAAACTGTGATTGGCCCATGTTCCGACTGAGTTGGCAGTGGGACCACATCGCATCGGCGATCGACGAACGAGTGAGCGGAAGAGCTTGGCGAATGCGATTGTGATGTTGCAATGAGCGTTGTGGGGACCACATCGCATCGCAATATCTTATCAGCGATGGATTGGCGGAACAATAGTTGCGGTGGCATGAACATTTGCGATGAGAGATTGCGATGTGCGATGGTGGTAGGGACCACATCGCATCGCAAGTTCGCCGGTGACCATTTCGGAGGGTGCTTTAACATTGTTCCTTGCGATGTGCGATGTGCGATATCGCACCATCGCATCACATCAGAACTTCACATCAACAAGACAAAAAAAAACATTTGCGATGGGCAATATTCAAATGAATGGTGGGGACTACCATGATGTGGCACATTCAAAAACTTAAAAGACTTGGCGCATTGAACAAAAACTCTTTTTGTTTGGTTGGTGAGGGCTTTTACGCTCGATAAGACTTTTCTTTAATAAGCTCTGTTGTTGCGTGGTTGAACCATGATTTCTTCAATGCTCTTCTGCAAAAGCAGTTGTGCCCATAAAACATAAATTCATCCCTACAATTCTCCATGCCTCTGTTAAATGCACAGTGGTGCGCACTCAACCTAAGCTGCCCCTGTTGTACTCTATTTCTACCTACACGGGGTTTCCAGGTGACTTTAATATTTTCAACGCAAAGTCAATGATGTTTTTCAAAGCAGTGCTATTTTTAATGTATTTGTAAGCCACTGTAAACACCCTCTTTTATATATATGTATATATATATAAAGACAAAAAATAAACTAAAAACTCCAAACTGAATTGTTTTCACATAAGTACGGTGGTCCGTTGGAATATTTGATTACATTACTTTCAATTGTTTGATGTTATGTCGAAACTTAAATCGAAACAAAATTTTGGCATTGCACGGACACAGATTTGATATGTTTTAACATGTTGAGGTTAAGCACGGTTGAGCTTATAACTCGTAATTATCGGACATCGAAATTGAAGATACAATAACAATTATTTTTTTCCAGCCAAAAAAAGCGTGTTTTCATTCGTACTTGAAATGAAAAAAATATTTTGTATACTTTCCAGTGGAAAAAAAAAGTACTTCTTGTATTATATAAAAGGTAATACATAAGTTTTGGAAATTTCATTCTTTCCGCACAGACCAGCTATACACCCGAGATGTTCAATAAATTTCAGAATACATCCTTGTCACTAAGTTTTATCAAGCTATATCGCTACAAAATTTAAAGGATACAAAATATGGCATATCACATTTAATTACACTTAAGCTTCTGTAGGCAACAAAAATTCTCGTTCTTCTGCTTCTTACTATCTCAGTTAAAGCCTCTCGTTCTTCTGCTTCTTACTATCTCAGTTAATGCCTCTTGGGCCTATGTCTATCTCTACATTCTTTATTCCAGCACCCTGCTCCACTTTGCATTTCTTCATTTTCTTAAGAGTGGTCGATGATACCTGCATTTAGCAACAGTATATAATCGTGAGCAGTTAAAAAAACTTACATAATTCCTTACCTATACCTCTTTTCGAAAGTCAACCAGTTGGTCCATTCTGTTTTCTATACAAGTGTTCAAAACTGACATTCTCAAAAGTCCTACCAAAGCTTTGATGCGAGCCATCGGGTTTGTATATGCACATTAAATGTGTGCATTCATCAAAAAATTGCCCAAAGCATTGTTTCGCCAAAAAACTGTAAAAATAATTATTTACGGTTTTAAAAATGATTACATTTCTGTATCAACAAATCAAGATATATAGTCCCTGTCATTTCGATCATATATAAAAAACTATAAACAGACCTCACAAAGATCTAAAATATATAGATACAAAATCTGTTATACATCAAGAACCTGAAAGATGTAAAGGGCAAGTCCATAAAAGGCTTGTGGTAAGATCCAATAACTATTATAATCTAAAGGGTTTTGGAAAATATTAGTTGAGGTTTAATTAGTGTTTATCAAAGAAATCTAGATATTTGCCTATTCAAACAAACTATATGATGAAGCCATGGGTCCAACTAACTTGCATGTTTCAGATAGCTTGTTATTCCATATTGCTAAATATAAAATTTCAAAGGTAAGTTGGGAGAAGTTCAGTCCCTTATTTAGTCAAGCCAATGAATTTTGAGCATTACAATTAGTAATGGGCATCACTTATACCTCATCAGCATGCGTCCATTGAAGATTATCTTTCCAAATATAGGTTATTTGTTGCAGAGCTAAAAGAGTGTGGAGAAACTAAATATGATGAAGAGTACATTTTCTTGATTCTTTTCAAGCTAGAAGGTGCTTTGTAGGGAATTTTTCTATAGTTTATTCTACCATGGATATGTTAGGAGATTAGTTTAAAATTCTCTCTGTGATATTTTATGTGAGCTTTTTAGGAGAACAATACAAATTTAAATAATTACATGTTTTTTTTATCAAAATATCAAACATTTATGGCTCAAACCTCCAAACATACACACAAAAATTTTTATAATAAAGTTTTTTTCAAGTGCGTGACTCTCTCTCCAAGACTTCAGGAGAAAAAAACTCATTTTATATGTCTTTGATGTATTTTAGTCTAAACTAGAAGCATCATGCAATAACATAAAATCTTAGTGCCTTTGTGTACTTAAGCCTTACATGTATATTTACACAATTGGATATTCCATTCCAGTGCATAACATTATATATGGCTTATTCCAATGAATTGTTACCTTCCACATGTGTAGCATTTTGTAGATTGTAGTCCGCTACTCTGCAGAACTTGATGTTTTAGAATTAGACACTTACTAGTTAGATTATGGGTGCATCAATGATGTTGTTCATGTCTTTGACCTGTCTACTAATTTACTTTATATTTATCAAAATTTTCATTATGGCAGTGGGAAAATAATGGATTATGTGAGAGTTAGAAAGCCCAAACATCGAGGTTTCTTTGAAAAAGAGTTGGTTATAGTTTCTGATGGTATATGTTTGATTATTTTGATCATTCCTTCGATTTCTATTTCATTACACATGTTGAATAATTGACTATAATTTAGAATGAAAATTTTGGCCATCTAAACTATAAGTATGTTCAACATTGAAGCACACAAAATTTGGTGCTTGGTCTTCCCAAAGTTTCTTGCACTAATTGAGTCTAACTAAGTTTTGTTCTTGGTAAGCAACATTAGGATCCTTTTCCTAAAGGAAAATATTTGCATGGTACTACACCTTTTTAGTTTGTAGATACTGATCTCATGTTATTTTTGAATTACTCCTTTTCAGGGGCTAATTATGCACCTACTTTCATTGATGACTTGTAATGTCACTCATGGGTGTACTTTCTTAAGTATAAGAGTGATGTATTTTCTACTTTTAAGACCTCCAAGGCCATTGTGGAGAATAAATTCTATCTTTCTATCTGGAAACTTTGTACAACAAAAGGGGGTAATATGTCAATCATATATTCAAGGATTTTTTGAGAGAGCATAACATCGAGCAACATCACTAATCATAAAAATGGTGTTTTGAAAGAAATAATGGGACACTAAAAGAGATAACAAATTCCATAATTGAACCCAAGAACAATGGCACCTTGTTTATAGGATGAAGCATTGAATTGTGCCAATTACTTAAGAATTAAATGCCATATAAATAAGTGCTACATATGAGTGCAAAAGAAGCTTCCAACCATCCTAAGCCTCATGTCTCTAATTTTAGGGCATCATGGTCCTAAATTTGAACTGAAAAGTTCAAAGCTCGAGAAAAGAGGAGAAAAATATTGATATTTTCTAGTTACTATTGGGATATGAAGGGATATACGTTATTTTATCCCATTTCAAAAGACGACTTATTCGGAATGGATTTTCATTTTTTTGAGTAGTCCAACCCCTCATTGTCTACTCGTCATTCGTTTTCATGTTGACAATGGTCTAGATAATAATGAAATTTTTTATTTTGTTGAAACACATCATGATGAACATTTTAAAAATAAAAATCATCCATCAACACCAATAAAACACATTAAACAACATGAACAACTTGATCATGAACAACAATTGAGGAGGAGATTTCATAAAATAAAGAGGCATGGAATTTATAACTATGAGTCAACTCATTCTAGCTACTATGCTTTTGAACCTCACCATACTATGTCACAAACGACTAGTGTCTCCTTTTTTTTTTCATCTCATTTGAGATGATCACAACAATTTCTTAGGATAATTGAATGGAATGTTACTACAACTGAAAATATTTCATAATCTCATAACTACATCATCTATCACAATGAAAACGACTCTTTCTTTTTTTAAGTAGGAAATATCTATTAACTTTCTACCCGATGTTTTGGGTTACAATATTTATACAACCGAGTTAACAAGATGAAAATGTAATCCTAGATAGAACTATGAAGTTTAGATTAATAATATCAATGGACGCTTGAATACTTTACAATATATTCAAGAGAATATGGATAAAACACAAATCTAATATAAGCTAAAAATATAGAAAAAAATGTTATTTAAGGTCATTTATGTGATTTTTATTTTATTTTAATTTTATTTATTTATTTATTTTCTAGACGAAAAAAACACTGTGTTTTGTATTAAGTCAAAACCAGTACATGTAATATTGGACGATAAACCCATATTAGTGTCCTAGACAATGTCACAATTCATAAAAAGTTTATACATAAGAAAGTATACAGCAGTTGGCTGTCGATACCAAGGAAGGACTAAAAACTAAAACAAAAAAATTGCAGCATCACTCGTAAGCATCATAATGTTAAAAACTGGATATGTATAGTGGAAAATGTATAAAAAAATAGTTGTATACACTTAGGGGTAACGAAAGTGGTATTTGAAGGAGAAAAAAAAAGCATATGTGTATGATCCATGGTGGCTAAAATCATGGTAGGTGAATAGAGGCATCTTCTAGAATTTTACAGTCCACGGAATACATAACACATAATTGCTCGAATTTCTCATGTAAGATTTTCTTGGAAAGGTTATATGCCATTGTATTGGCCTTCAGATATATGTGTTGAATTCATGAACAATGCATGTGGTGAAACAGGTGCTTGATGCATCTGATCTAGCTCGCTAGTAGTGGAGGAAGAAATATGTTTTTCCCTTTAATACCATCAATAATAGCTTGAGTATCTCCATATATGTGTAGATGCATTATCTTTAAATTGTGAGAGATCCAAAGCAAACCCCATGGTGCCATGACTTCAGCCTTCATGTTTGATCCAGGACCACCATTCGAGTGTAGATTATATTGTTTGTTTTTTTTCAGTCTAATCAGGGCACCACATCCACATATTCCATGTTTTTCAGCTCCATCAAAATACCCCGTCGAACAAGTGATCTGGGGTGTAATATGTCAGTGAGATAAATCATTAGCGTTAACATCCGGTGGAATAGTGTTTTCAATCCATGTCATGATTCTGAAAAAAATGATTATGTACAATTGGCGTACCCTCGAAGAGGAATTTTTTTTTATCCTTCCAAACTTCCCAAAAAAATAGAAAGTTAAAAATCGGTGCTTATTATCAACATGATCACATGCACAAATGCAATGTATTATATTTTTTGGTGGCCATTCCAAATTTTGTAGGGGCTGAGAAAAATATCTCAACAATTTCTAGATAAAGTAGCAAGTGGTAAACATATTTTCAAACGATTCAGACTCTGCCATGCATAAAGAACAACTGCCCGATCCTTAGTAGTCTCGTTTCAGAATATTGTCCCACGTGAGAATTGTATTTCTCCATGCGAGCCAAGGGAAGAGAATGATATTTTTTGGGATGGATTTCTTACATATATTGTTAAGAGCATGTGTTTCCTCCTAAGAGGTCACCGAGTAAAAACTATAGGGGGGTAGAGTATGTATTCCTTCGTAGAATTAGCAGTCAAATTGTTGTGTGGAGGTAGGTCCGTTGTCCCAAAAAAAGGGGTCTCATACACCAATTTGGTGTGTGGCTTAGCCGTGACCTTAAAATTCGATAATAATAATAATAAAGAACAAGATTTATTTCAATTGAAGTTTTTGAATGATTTTTTTTTTATAAATCTCTTAAATCACAATAGACTATCCCCGCGTCTTGCCTGCCCAAGAAATCTGGTGTCAATGTTGTTGAGATTTTCTGTTTTGGATAAAATAGGCAAAATCTCAGTAGGTGACAAAAATTAGGAATTAGTTCCTAGATTAGCTCCAGTTTGTTTGGGAGGGAGTTAATGCATCCTAAATTTGAGTTGATGGTTGTTAGATTCTCCTGCTATATAACAGGTCTCCATACGTTTGTTTTGTAGAGTGAGTGAGTGAGGGGAGTGTGAATTATGTAATCTCCTGTTTGAATTAATAAGATTGCCAATGCCCTGTTGTGTGGACGTAGCCCAGGAGGTTTGGGTGAACCACGGTAAAAACACTGTGTCTTTATGTGCTTGATTAAATCTGCTGTTGTGTTAATTGTTTAATGATTCCGCTGTGATCTCCAACAATTGGTATCAACACTGTTGAGAGGCGTTTAAATGCAGAGGGGCGTGCAGCGTTGACAGGTATTTGAATGCTCACGGTTGGAGTTTTTTAGAATCGATTTTTTGAAATGGGTACGACTTCATAAAATCGATATTTGAATGGTACGCTGCCTTATGTTTTAAGTTTCGTCGATCTGGAGTTAAAAAGAAAAAGTCGTTTTTGGAAGAAATCGATTTGGAATATTTTTAAAAAGGGTCACATATCGATTTGGAGTTTTTTTTTGTTTAAAGTCACGTATGGTATGTGTTCTTTAAACAAATCGATTTATTATTGCAATGTTTTAAAAACAAATTCCAAATCGATGTATTCATATGCCATTTGCATATATATAAAGTGAAAGGTCCTTTTTTGTTTTTAAGGTGAAGTGGTGAAGGGTGGCCCATTATAAAATAAATCGATTTGGAATTTGGAGTGTTGTAATTTAATATAAATCGATTTTAAGAGAAAGGCATTTTTTAAAGGTGAAGGAGGCATTATTTATTTTTATTAAGAAGGGCATTTAAGAAAGTGTTTTGAATATTGCCATTCCTTTTTATATGGCATTTTGAAGTGAGAGGCACTTTAAAAGAAGGTGAAGGTTATTTTTTGTTTTTAAGGAAGTGAGAGGCACTTAAAGGAAGGCAAGGGCAATTTTTTTTTTAAAGGCATTTCTTAATTAAAAGGGCATCCTTTATTTGAAAATTGGTTCTGGAGATTACTGTGTTTTTTGCTGATACAAGATGGCAAAAACTCAAAGTGTCCGTTTTGAGAACGATGTGCTTGGAGCTTTGTTGTCTGAGGCTGAGGAGACGAGGAAGAGGTCGAATGCAGACACCTCTACATCAGAGGTAATGATGGCCAGAGGTCGCTCGAGAGAGAGACACTCCGGGGGAAAGCATAGCGACTCTCGTTCAAAGTCTAAAGGAAAGAAGACAAAGGTGAAGTGCTGGCATTGTGGGAAAGCTGGACACCTGAAGAAGGACTGCTGGAAGCGACAGCAGCAAACTTCAAAAGCAGATTCTTCGACAGAGAAAAAGGAGGCAAATGCGACAGATACAGGTTCGGCATCTGGTTCAGGTATGAGCGACGAAGTGTTGTCTGTTAATATGTCAAATCATGATCAACATTGGTTGTTAGATTCCGGTGCATCAAACCACATGTGTATTCATAGAAAATGGTTTAAGACGTATAGATCTGTTGATGATGGCGTCGTGTACATGGGTAATGATGTTACTTGCAATATTGTTGG
This sequence comes from Pinus albicaulis, assembly GCA_034641835.2. Classification (NCBI taxonomy): domain Eukaryota; kingdom Viridiplantae; phylum Streptophyta; class Pinopsida; order Pinales; family Pinaceae; genus Pinus; species Pinus albicaulis. The sequence continues at coordinate 23,216,716 of MU968450.1, forward strand.
GATAGGAAGTATACAACTGCAAATGTTTGATGGCACAACTAGATTGTTAACAGATGTGAGGCATGTACCAGATTTAAGGAAAAATTTGATTTCTTTAGGAGCACTTGATTCGAATGGATATAAAACTGTAATTCAAGGTGGAGTTATGAAAATCTATAAAGGTATTTTACTAGTAATGAAAGCCAAGAAAGTACGAAATTTGTTTCAGTTAGAAGGAAGAACAGGGTCAGTTCATGTGTATACGGTGTCTGAACATGACAGTAGTTCCATTCGCCTATGGCATCAAAGGTTGGGCCATATGAGCGAAAGAGGGTTAAAGATTTTGGCTGATCGCAAGTTACTTCCTAATCTAAGGTCTGGAAAGTTAGATTTCTGTAAGCATTGTCTGTTTGGCAAACAAAGTAAACAAAAATTTAAAACAGGCAAACATACTAGTAAAGGCATACTTGATTATATCCATTCAGATGTTTGGGGACCAGCCCCTACAACCTCATATGGTGGTTCGTCTTATTTTGTATCATTTATTGATGACTTTTCTAGGAAAGTGTGGGTCTACATGATGAAAAAGAAGTCTGATGTTTTTACAATTTTCAAACAGTTTAGAGCATTGGTAGAAAACAGCACTGGTAGAACAATAAAGTGTTTAAGAACTGACAATGGTGGTGAGTTTACTTCCAAGGAGTTTGACAGCTATTGCAAGGATGCAGGGATCGAGAGAAATAAGACCACGGTTTATACTCCTCAGCAAAATGGAGTTGCTGAACGCATGAACAGGACTCTTCTAGAGAGAGCAAGGTGTATTTTGAGTAACGCCGGGTTGTAGAAGGAGTTGTGGACGGAAGCGGTGGCAACAGCTTGTTATGTGATAAACCGATCTCCATCGACGGCAATAGACTGCAAGATTCCGCAAGAGGTATGGAAAGGACACCCTTGTGACTATTCTAAACTCAGAGTGTTTGGTTGTGATGCATATGCTCTAGTGCCTAAACATCAGCGAACTAAATTAGATCCAAAGTCTAAAAGGTATATCTTTGTTGGGTATGGTGTTGGAACAAAGGGATATAGATTGTGGGATCCTACTACCCACAAAATCATCATCAACAGAGATGTAAAGTTTGATGAATCCTCTCTTGTACAGTTAGATGTAGATAATAAATTGAAACAGGATGATGTATTTGATTTTCAGCACATTCAGTTTGACAGCACTTCTAATGATAGTCATGATGACCATAGTTCAGATACTAGTCATGAACAGGTTTCAGAATTAGAACATGAACAGGGTTCAGATTTAGATCATGAACAGGTCTCAGATACTGATCGGCAAGAAGTTCCTACAGATGGTAGTCAGCCAATCGAGGAAGCACCAATAACATCCGTAAGGAGGTCGACAAGAATCAAACGGCCACCGAGAAGGTATGATGATTATGTTACTTCAGTTGCATTTACTGCTAATGACAATGAACCTCTGTGCTATCGGGAAGCAATAGAAGGTTCGAATAGTGACAAGTGGAAAGCAGCCATGAAGGACGAAATGATGGCCTTGAGTAAGAATGGCACATGGGATCTGGTTGAGCTTCCGAAATACAGGAGAACTGTGGGGTGTAAATGGGTTTACAAGCTGAAACGGGGTGTGAATGATACGGAGGACAGGTACAAAGCGCGACTGGTTGCAAAAGGGTTTTCTCAGAAAGCAGGCATTGACTTTCATGAGATTTTTTCACCAGTGGTTAAAATTGTTTCAATTCGAATTGTGTTAGCTTTAGTTGCTTTGTTTGATTTAGAGTTACAGCAACTAGATGTTAAGACTGCTTTTCTACATGGAGATTTAGATGAGGAAATTTATATGGAACAACCGGAAGGGTTTGTTCAACATCGCAATAAGAAATTTGTCTGCAGGCTCAAGAAGTCATTGTATGGTCTGAAGCAGTCGCCTCGACAGTGGTACAAGAAATTTGATTCTTTCATGTTGAGTCAAAAATATATAAGAAGTGAATATGATCATTATGTTTACTTTAAGCAGTTAAGTAATGGCATGTTCATTATCTTAGTGTTGTATGTTGACGATATGCTTTTAGCAAGCAAAAGCATTGATGAAATCAACAGGTTGAAGACTCGGATGGCAAGGACATTCGATATGAAAGATCTAGGAGCAGCAAGACAGATTTTGGGCATGGAGATTTTCAGAGACAGGAGCAATGGTAAGCTGTGGCTATCACAACAGAAGTATGTTGAGAAGATACTTTTGAGGTTTGGTATGAATAATGTGAAGCATGTGTCAGTCCCTTTTGCTTCTCATTTTAAGCTTTCTTCCAGTTTATGTCCTAATACAGATGAAGAAAAGGATTATATGTCTCGAATTCCATATGCCAATGTAGTAGGATGTTTGATGTATGCGATGGTTTGTACTCGACCAGATATTTCACATGCAGTTGGGGTTGTCAGCAGGTACATGGCAAATTCGGGTAAAGAACACTGGTCAGCAGTGAAATGGGTGCTTCGGTACTTGAGAGGCACAAGTAGTTATTGTATCACTTACAATAAGAGTAGTGAATTTGTTTGCGGATATGTTGATTCTGATTTTGCAGGTGATTTAGATAAGAGGAGGTCAACTTCAGGGTACGTCTTTACTCTTGCAGGTGGAGCTATTAGCTGGATGTCAAAGCTACAGAACATTGTTGCTTTATCCACTACTGAAGCAGAATACATTGCTGCTTCTCATGCTTGCAAAGAGGCGGTTTGGTTGAAAGGTTTGCTTGGTGAATTTGGTAGGTTGCAGGACAACATCAGGTTACTTTGTGATAGTAAAAGTGCAATACATTTGGCTAAGAATCCGGCCTATCATAGTAAATCAAAGCATATTCCAATTAAGTACCATTTTGTAAGACAGGTTATTACTGAAAGGGGAGTCTCTCTTGAAAAGGTGCATACAAAGGAAAACTGTGCAGACATGTTCACGAAACCAGTTTTGTTAGAGAAGCTACGTTGGTGTTTGGCTTCTCTTGGCTTGCAGAAAAGATAAAATAATAAAGAACAGGGCATCAGGCTAATTGTTGTCAAGGTGGAGATTGTTGAGATTTTCTGTTTTGGATAAAATAGGCAAAATCTCATTAGGTGACAAAAATTAGGAATTAGTTCCTAGATTAGCTCCAGTTTGTTGGGAGGGAGTTAATGCATCCTAAATTTGAGTTGATGGCTGTTAGATTCTCCTGCTATATAACAGGTATCCATACGTTTTATTTTGGAGTGTGTGTGGGTGTGTGAATTATGTAATCTCCTGTTTGAATTAATAAGATTGCCAATGCCCTGTTGTGTGGACGTAGCCCAGGAGGTTTGGGTGAACCACGGTAAAAACACTGTGTCTTTATGTGCTTGATTAAATCTGCTGTTGTGTTAATTGTTTAATGATTCCGCTGTGATCTCCAACAAATGTGCATCAAGAAAAAATTCAACTTATCTAAGTCTGTTAATGTACACTTGCCATGCCAATGCAAAATTTCCATACAATCCCAACTCGGTAGAAGTCTTCCAAATTAGGTAGCCCTGTTTCCACTTCGAAATAATATGGCTTAAAAATAAGTACCGTTTGTGATATAATAATTGTAGGAGATGTTCATCTATAGATAGATCTAGAGAGGTGCCTCTAATGTTGTCTATGCCCATTAGAATCTTCTGGTCATTCCCAACCTCCCAAGTCAACCCTGTAATGAAAAGTGCCAAGATGTTTCTGAAACTATGCCATATATATAAGTCCCTTCTTATGGAAAAATTTTGTGTTCTCTCTCTATATATATATGAGCCCTAAACCATATAGATACTTTGCATGAAATATATATCTGGCCAGATTGTTGTATCAGTGACAGCCCTCCATAAGGATCTGATCAAGGGAGTCTGTGCAAAAACCCGAGTTTCTAATAAAATCCAACCACCATAGATTTTTGGTATTGTCATCAACTCCAGTCTGCAAAGATGTGTTTTGTGTTTTCCATGAGCCCAAGACCACAAGAAATTTCTAACTATGGAATTTATGGAGTTAATAATGTGCGAGGAGAACTTGAAAAGGTGCACCCAGTAAACTGAGATATATTATAATACAAACTCAATGAGGATATAATGACCCCCCACACTGAGCCATTTATATTCCCAACAGTTCAACCATTTCTTGTATTTCTCCAGAAGCGAGGTCTAGCCTGTTCCGTTTCGAATGGAAACCAAGGTAAGTGAAGCCCTTTCTAAGAGTTTCCAATCTGAAACCGAAAATGCGTGCGGTGATCTCCATGTCCCTCCTGTCTTTGGTGGAAAATAGAAGTATAGATTTACCTCCAATGACTCTAGGCCAGAGGCAGCCCCATGTCTCAGGAAGATGTAATGAAAGGTATACCATTGTGCCTGAAAGAGTGTGCCAAAAGCCAGGATATCATCAACAAAGAAAGAGTGTGTGACCACCACCCCAGGAGAGATGAGTAGACCCTCGAAGATACCCCGTGACTATGCATCTCTAATTATGAGGCTGATTCCATACATGATGAGAATAAAAATCAAAGAGGGGAGTGAGCATCCCTGATGAAGGTCACGCCCAGCTACAAAGAAATATGAGGAAATTCCATTTATGATGAAAACATCCTAGATAGGTGTGATGCATGCCATGATTCATTTCACATTGTATGCAGACAAATCAATCTTGTGTAGTACCAGGTGGATGAAATACCAATCGACACTGTCATAAGATATATGTAGATCCACGTTCACCACCATGGCCTCCAAGTTTTTTATATGAATCGAGTGGATGCATTATTGTGCTGTGGAAATTACATCATGTATCATGCAGTCACTGAGAAAACCATATTACTCGTGAGAAATATGAGAAGAGATTACACCAGAGATCCAATGATAAATAACCTTAGATATCAACTTATAAACAATGTTCCAGAGTCATATAGGTTTGAAATCCTTGAAATAATTGTAGGAGAAGGATTTGGGGATGAGGGAAATGAAAGTGGATTTAATATTGGTAGAAATACGTCCAAAATTCCTTAATTATTCAACCACCTCCAAGAGGTATGTGCCCATAAATTAAAAAAAATCTAAGTATAGCTCCACCGTCCACTCGTCAGGTCCGGGGCATTTATCCTGCATAAATGTTTTGATTTCCTAGTGAATTTCTTCATGGGAGACAAGGTTGTACAATGTGGAGTTTTATGTATCATCGAACATGCGGGGGAATAGTTCCAATTCCCATGTCCTATCCTAAAAATCAATCCCCGGCCTGCGTTTATAAAAATCTGAAAAATATGAGACAACCTCCTTCTAGATCTCATGTGTGGAACATAAGATAGAAACATCTGTTGATTCAGTCTGCCAAATGAAATTCATATTTTTCCTGATATTTGAATAATGGTGCAAAATTTTCATGTTGCGCTCTCTCTCACATACCTAGGTGGTCCTACTCTTCAATTTCCATGTGATCTATTGTATCCCGAAGATCTCAATTTTGCACTTTTTCTAGGTCTCATAGATAACAGTATTCCTGTGAAGTTGGAAAACCAATTTCCAAGTTAGTACAGATTGTTTAAATTATCTTGGGAATATGTTGTAATTCCTTAATCATCTGTTGTTTCTTGAGTCATTCCCAGGTTTGAGACCCGCTCTTTAGAATGCAGTGCTTCTGTGAAAAACATGAGATAGTCGAAGTTCCTTCCCTATCGGGACCATCTACCTAGGTCTCCATGACCATTTTGTGAAAGTTAGAATGTTCAGCCAAACCCTTTTAAAATTGAAGCAAAGCCACATCCAAACTGGTTCAGTCTACCACACTAAATAGACTGGATCATGATTCAAGAATATCGATTTAATCACTATATATTTCATATTAACAAAGAGTTCAATCAAGTTCTCGTGCACAAGAAAACAGTCCAATTTTTTGTCGATATAAGCATCTCCATTTCTGTGGTTGCTCTAATTAGGAGACAACAGAGATGGGAAAATATCAACAAGATGATGGATTGCAAAAATTTGAGAGAGTCGATTAACCAAGGGATCTAAGCGAGAGTGAGTGCCCTAAATTTCGAAACGAGACTGGGTGTTGTTGAAATCCCCCACGATGATGAGATTGTAGATGTTGAGGATGTATGAGGAGATAATACATTCCTAGAATGTGAGGCGATTACGGTTGGGGGCATATAGATTAATCAAGTGGATATTGTCTAGGAAGCCATATATCTTGCCGATGAGTAGAAGACCAGCAAAGAAATGAAATGCACAGAAATTGGCACGACGCAGATCCCACATGGCAATGAGGCCACCAAATAGTCCAACAAAATCGACTCTAACGATATTCCACCCCATACGAATGAACTGGCAGTATGAGATATATGGAAACAAGGGACATGGTTTCTTGGAAAAAAACAATGAATTGGGAGGATACAGAGAAGATGTGTCTCAGATTTAGAATTTTTGAGTGGTCTCCTAGACCACAGATATTGTGGGAGAGAACACAACTCATGGTGCAGGTAAGGGGGGATAGCATGCTCTAAGTTCCCGAGATCCAAAGGATGCAATGATAAGGATGCCCCTTAATCCCACATAATTCTCCTGATAAAAGGATCAAGAATTCTGTGAACTACGGAAGTGTCTACTACTATTTTTTCCCTGCTTTCAGATAGTAATGATCAAGGCATAGGAGGGGCTAATATTAGGGGAAGTAGTTGTTTGACGACCTTTATGTATAGTGAGGGCCTCCAGATCCATAATGGGATTCAATAATAGGAATTCATAGTCACTACCAACATAATTGTGAGGAGAGTCTCAGGGATTAGTTGCATCGTGAACCAGGTCAGGAGGAGGAGTGACCAGTTCCAGGGGGGCATAGATGGGGAGTGGAGCATGGGTCCAGAGGTAGGCAGATGTGAATCGGGAAGGGTGGCAGTAGGGATCACGGGATCAGAGATGGGTGAGGAAATAGGAAGACCACCATCAACGGGTAGAAAGGCAGAGGAAGATTTTGCAACGATCATGTTAATGTTCGGGACATCAGCAGATTGTGTGGGTATCCCGTCAGATTCATCATATCCACTAGAAAGATGGGGCCAAGGGGGAGAATGTTGTGACGAAGAAGACACAACAAAGTGAACATAGTGAGGTGGAGAAGAAGATGAAGTACCCCTAGATTATTGCTATGAAAACTTTGTGCAATCCTCCATCCTGTTGGTTTCATGAGACACAGCATCGCGAGCAGAGTTTGTAGAGTGCTTGCGTCCATGGTGCAACGATTCGTCAGGTGTCCCATATGGTGGCATAAAGGGCACTGAAATGGCAACCCCTAGTAATCCACCCATTGTTGATGTTGAATCGTGCCCCATGTGATGTCTAAGTTCCCTGAGAGCTCGCCAAAGAATTTCACCTCCACCAGAATCCACACGACATGTTTATCTTTAGCCCCCATCCATCCAAGTTCAAGATATTAGAATTCTCTCATTGCATTATCAATCTCGGTCGGAGATGCCTTCGTCCAAAATTCTAGGGGAAAACTAGGTAGTTTAACCCTTATCAAGTTGTTCTTCGGGGTATCCATAAAAGAGTTGAAACCAATGTAACATCTGTAGAGTTGAAAAAAGCTTCTACCACGAACCCAGGTTGTACAGAGTATTTTTTCAACATCATCTGAATGGGGAAAATGTGTGCTAAACTAGGATTTCATAAGGCAGCTCACCTTCGGCGGGTAGGCGACCAAGGGAGACCAGGTCATCTTCACCCAACCCTGCATGTCCTTCTTTGGCATGTCCGCGAAAAATGTAGCGGCCCGTGATTTCCCATTTTTTCAAACTCGTCACTTGGCCCCAGAGTACATCATATCCAAAGTTTAGTAGCTTGATTTCAGGAGAGGGTTTTATGATTTTGTCTACCTTCTGCCTTGATTTCCTAGTACGTCTGTGAGAGACCTCACGTGTTCACTGGTTTGTATGGGGCAAAGGACATGGAGCATTCAGAAGAGATCTGATGCCATTAGTGTTGAGGAAGGCCCCCTGAGGAAATCTTAGGTTACATTTAAATAATATTGTAGCACTACTAATATTGGAGGACTTGGAGTCCATTTATACCATAAGAATAAAAATTTTACGATTCTAAAATAATTTTGGTCAAAATTTCATATATATATATATATATATATATATTTTGATTGCATTTAGAGAAAACACATCAAAATATATATATTTTATTTTTTAAGTAACTAGGATAGATCTATCTTAGTCACAAATCTAACATGAGCGTAGAGGGATCAAATTTCTTCAAATGCAAAAACTGTCTCATTTTTTTCTTGTTGGTCTAACCCATAAAGATTTGAATTTTGAATCTATTGCTTTATATATGACTTCTTAACAAGGTGATTTCCAATTGAGCTACACCCCATTGGCTATGCATTGTGTCATTTTATCACCACACATTAAACTTGTTTTTTATTAATATATTTTTAAGTATGCACCAATATCAATTCATATTAAAATATTTTACTCATAACCTACATTGAATATTTTATTCTATACAAAACACACACACACATATATATTATATTAAGTGTTCAAATATTTTTGAAAAGTATAAGATTTAAACATCTTATTCACATATTTTTACTTTTTTTACTTCTAATTACATTACATGAAATTATATTAGATTACATGGTCAACTAATCAAATATGCATAGCATATTTTTTTTGTATATTATTGCCCATATTGCTTTTCTATTTATAGAATATCATAGCCTTCATATTGAGTTAATGTAAAATAAGCCTCTAACCTCAATAACTCAATATTATAACCCATCTCATCTTTACCTTTCTATAAATAAATAATTTTAAATAAAAACCTTAATTCAATATTAAAACTGCATCAACAATGATAACGATTGGGATACAAATTTCCTCCCTATCCCTTCTCGTTAAATGGATTTTTTATTTTAAAACGACCTTCCTATCCTTTCTCCTTAAATGGATTTTAAGGCCACCTTATCAATCAATACAATATTTGGTTGGCTCTTCTCCTCCCATGGGCCACTTCCTGCAATAAAACAATGATAACGATTGGATATAAATTTCCTCCTTATCCTTTCTCCTTAAATGGATTTTTTATTTTAAAACTACCTTCCTATCCTTTCTCCTTAGATGGATTTTAAGGCCACCTTATCAATCAATGCAATATTTGGTTGGCTCTTCTCCTCCCATGGGCCACTTTCCTTTCTCCCGCTTTAAACTACATGACAAAACGTCCCCACACTCCACATGTATTTCCTGGATTCATGTCTTGTCTTTTTCAAGAAACCACAGAATGAACTCGCATTTCACATCCAACGAAGACTACCCGTGCTTCCTATCTTCATAAGCTATTGTCATTGATTTCCATAAAAGAGGGTTGGTTTGCAAGGTGATCGATGACCACATACGGGATCGTTGCGTGAAATTTTATGTATATATCATCAAATTTAAAACAATTTAAGTAACATACACGCAATTCCATACATACAGCATTTAATACAATCTAACCAAAAATTATTTCACCCAATTAGGAAGAAAAATCTCCCAAACATAGTTAAAGAACGCCGCATAAATCGTGAGTCTTGCGATTACTGCGGGCTGGAAAATGAATGAAAAATTCTACTAATGGATGCCAACCATGGCACCAACTTTATGGCTCGACATGACCCGTCATGTGCGTTGATAGTGACGGCTGCGAAATCTTGCCCTCAAGAATAGAAAGGGCTAAATTAGGAATAGGCCGCAGGAATTCGCATGTCGAGGGACTAGCCGTTCCAATTACGAATGTTATGACATCACGCTCAAAGGGTTTCTCCCCCGATTTCGCTAGCAGGCCGTATACATTTCAATGGAGTTGGAAGGTCACGAGAAAACGGTATTTTCAGGGTTTTTTCACAGTTCTTTGTTTATTCGTGTTTGTTTTTGCAAACTGCATGGATTGAAATTATTTTGTGTGGATCACTATGCTTGTGGACGCTTTTTACCCTGTGATTTCGTAGGCAATGTACTCCAAGGGTGCAGCTGTGCCTCCTTATGGTCTGTACGATTGCCATGAAAGAGGATGGGAAAAGGAAAATAAGAATGCCAAATTTATGGAGGAATATCAGCTGCCTTCAAATAAGAAGACAATGAACTATGTGGAGTCAGCACAGATTGAGAATGGGATCAATTTGTCCACCGATGATAGCTCCTGCCGTCATTGGAAGCCTCCAAACAAGAAGCATCACGCTCTGCGCGGGAGATTGACGGCCTTACCCAAAAAAATAGTATCCGTACGGAGAATATCTGAGCTATCCCTGGTAATAATTTAGGGTTTATGCGAGCCATAGCTGTTTTGTAGAATTTATGTGAACGAACCCATAACCATCTAGAGACGTGGATTTGAGCTTGTGGTTTTCTACTATCTATATTCATGTTGTCAAATTGTACTTTCATGAGCAAAATTGTTAAGAAAAAAAAAATTTAATGAATTCTGTTCATGATGTTTAGTAGGAGAGAATTGTGAGACAGTACAATTTAATGCAATATATTTTATATAGATAAACTAAAATCTAATATAGTAATGAATCCAGAGATATGACTAAATAACACCTATTTGATATGACTAAATAACACCTATTTTTAACTAAATGATGATATAGATATGACTTAACTGTCTCTTGAAAATAGAAATTAATAAAACTCATGCATATACTTGTGAATTTCTCTCTTGGATATAAGAATAAGGTTGTTATGTATACTCCTCTCACTAATATAACTTAAATACAATTAAACATATATTATCTCCAATACTACATGTATAGCCAATCTAGTTTGTCAGCTGATATTTAGATATAACGAGTTGAAATTTAATTTTGAAATATCTCAAATAGAAAGGAAGTCTGTCTTATTTGACATCAATCATCTATCTCAAATTCTATAATCAAATTCATCCCATACAACTAATTATTGCTAGAGATATGACTAAATAACACTTAGTCTTAACTAAATGATGATATAGACATGACTTAACTGTCTCTTGAAAATAAAGATTAATTAAACTCATGCATATGCTTGGGGATTTCTTTCTTGGATAGAAGAATAAGATTGTTATGTATACTCCCCTCACTAACATAACTAAAATACAATTAAACATATATTATCTCCAATACTACATGTATAGCCAATCTAGATTGTCAGCTGATTTTTAGATATAATGAGTTGAAATTTAATTTTGAAATATCTCAAATAGAAAGGAAGTCTTATTTGACATCACTCATCTAAAATTCTATAATCAAATTCATCCCATACAACTAATTATTGCTATATCAAATGCATCCAGTGCACTTAGGCTATGATTAATCCAATTGTAAATTCCTACATAGGAGGGGCAGTAAAGCTTTACTTTGCTGTTGCCCGGTCTGACAGATTGATTTAAACTGCATGATTTGTAAGTTTGAAGCATGGGACCCTCTTTATGAAGTTGCAAAGCCAAAATTTGAGCACTGTATATATTCTTGCCTTACCGCTATGTATAAAGAAATTGATCTCAAGTATTGCAATCAGAGAGGTGATGGCTGCCAGTGGCTAAAATATCGGCAAAAGATGACAAAAAACAATCCACTTCCAAGATCTTATTACAAATGTGCTTGGGCTCCCGGTTGCCCAGTTAATAAACAGGTTCGACCTCGTTCTTTTCTCATAAAGAAATCTGCTATTGATATTCTGATTGACTATGAGACCACCTACTGATATTTAATATATGTTGAATCGTTGAGGATTTTGAGCAGGTTCAGAGATGCGCCGAGGACGCGACAATTCTAATAACAACATACGAAGGCGAACACACTCATTCTCTGAGTCCTCTCGCTATGGCTGCTATGCACGTTGGCGCATCAAACCAGCTCATTGGTCCGGGGATGAATTGAGAAAATTTGGTTGAAGACAACAAATTTATAGCCTGTGTTGCCAGAATATCGACCTCAAGCCCGTTTCCCACAATCATTCTCGACCTCACAGACAACCAGCCAAACTCGGGATTACGGTTGCAGCCTCCATATTTAGAGGCGGGCAGCTTCCGCCACTCAATTCCGTTGCCTAACAATATGGGCCAGGATCACTTATTAATCATGCGGAATTCTGTGGCTTCTTTAAGATCCCAATTTCAGTGCAGCCCTGGCTGGAGCCAGAGCGGGCTCTCTGCTCACTTTCGGTGCTCTAGTTTAAGGGATGCCCAAGTCTCCTCCAACAGAGCAATGCACTCATGGCTCAAATCAAGAGATATTTGTGTAGACTGGTATTCTCCAGTAAACATCTAGCACTGATTTCGGTATTATCTCTACGTGTAAATAGTTTCGGTTATATTGTAAGCTGCATGCTTAAATAACTAAATCAGTGTTGATTGTCAAAGCAGTGCTATTTTTAATGTATTTCTAAGCCATTGTAGGCACCCTCATTATATATTATCGGACATCGAAATTCAAAATCCAATAACATTTTTTTTCCACCCAAAAAGAAAATTGTATTTTCATTTATATTTCAAACGGAAAATATATTTTGTATATATACATTAAGTGTGTATTCCTGAAGAATCTGCCCAAAGCTTTGTGTGTCAAAAAAAAATGTAAAAAAAGGTTATTTTCTATGTTTACATTTCTGTATCAATAAATCAAGATATATAGTCCTTGTCATTTCTATGATGATTTAAAAAAAATTATAAACTTTTAAATATAAATACAAAATCGGTTATACATCAATAACATGAAAGATGTCCAAGAGATAAGTTAAATATGAACAACATGTGAAAGCTAGTCTATAAAAAGTTTCTTGTAAGATCCGAATCTAATAATTATTACTATTTATCAATCTGGTTGATATATTCCTATAAGTTTATATGAAGCATATCTACAACCATATTTACCTATATGGTTGATATAGCCTTACAGAAGTATATCAACCACATTAATAATTATTATATGTATATTTTTTAAAGCTCAACTATTTCTGATTGTTAATAACTATATAAATAACGACAACAATATTATTATATATTTATATATTTATTATTACTATATTAATATTATATTAAATATTAAATCAATTTTAAGTTATTGTATAATATTGTATTAATACATTAGTAGTATTATTTCAAACTATACTATAATTCATGTATAACATTATTTTTTTATGTGAATTAATGTGGTTTAGCTAGCATAGCCACATTAATATTTGTATTGTGGTTGTGCTAGCACAACCATATTAAAAATATTAATGTGGTTGATATAAACCTAAGAAGATACAATTGATAAATATATATAATAAAAATATTATTATTTTATTTAATATTAATTTTCAATTAATATTAATTAATGTTTAATGTTTAATTTTATTTAATATTATTTAACTTATAATTATTTAATATTATTTAAATATTTAATAATAATATTAAGTGATAATAGTAGTAATATTAATTAACAATAATAATTTTTTTAATTTTGAGAGTGTAAACTTCTCTATCCATAATTGTTTATAAAACTTTTCCAAAAATCACATTATCATTTAAAGGGGAAACGCTTTTGGAACTACCCAATGTAGTTCATCATCAAGAAAATGCTAATAATAATCTTAATAATACTAATTATTTAGTAATAACATAAAAATTTTAGTAAAATTTGTTGATATACGCCTAAGGATTCATTTTTATCTATGACACAAGCCACGGATAAATATATAATAATAATAATAATAATTAAAAATAAATATATTAAATTAAATATAAATAATGATAATTTATTTCATTTTTTTATAAAATGTAAATAAATAATAACTTATTTTAATAAAAAAATAATTAATTTTTAACATTATTTTTTAAATAAATATTTATATTTTTTATTTTATAATTTAAATTAATTTATGTTAATAAAAATAAAAATATTGACCATGATCGACCATGGAAGATGAATGTTTGACTTTCTAAAACATGGTTCACCATGTTTAACTTTATAAACATGTTTGACCATGGTTGACTAAGGTTGATCATGGTTGACAATGGTTGAATAATATTAAACCCAAGGGACTAATATTATAAATCCAAGGTATACAAACCCTAAGATAAACATTATAAAGACTAAAATAAACATGCTTGTCCATTGTTGATTTTCATATTGAGACAATCCTTGTCACAATGTGACGTTGGAAAATGATTGACCATGGTTGGTTTTCATATTGAGGCAATCCTTGTCAAAATGTGACATTGGACCATGGTTGATTTTCATATTGATACAATCCTTGTCACAATGTGATGTTGGACCATGGTTGACCATAGTTTACCATGATTGAATTTATAAAACATGACAGAAAATGGTTTACCATGGTTAACCATGGTTCACCATGATTGATATTATAAACCCAAGGGAATAACAAACCCTTGGGATTAATACTAAAACCCCAAGGACTATAATCCTAAGGGAATAGTATTAAACCCTAGGAATGTGAACCCTTAGATCAATAAACCCATGGGACTGATATTATAAACCAAAGGGAATAATAACCCAAGGGATAAAAATTATAACCCTAAGGTAGATAAACCCTAAAATAAACATGGTTGACCATGGTTGATTTACATATTGAGACAATCGTTGTCAGAATGAAACACTGGACCATGGTTAACCATGGTTCACCATGATTGATTTCCATATCAAGATAGACTTTGTTAGAATGCGACGTTCAACCCTGGTTGAGCATGGTTGATTTCCATAGTGAGACAATATTTGTTACAATGTGACATTTGACAATGTTAAACCAAGGGGATTGTAAACCTAAGGGAATAATATTAAACCTGAGGAATATGAACCCTTATATCAATAAACCCATGGGATTGATATTATAAACCCAAGGGAAAAATAAATGCAAGGGATAAAAAATATAAACCTAAGCTATATAAACCATAACATAAATATTACAAACCATAAAATAAATATGGTTGACCATTGTTGATTTTCATATTGTGACAGTCTTAGTTACAATGTGATTGATCCAGGTTGGCTAGATTTTGGATTTACCCATGATCTTTTACTTCTATGATGTTGTTAGAATTACATTTTAAAAGAGCATCAAATAACACATATGCATGTTTAAGCAAGAGGAAACAAGACAAACATCAACAACATAAAAACACTAGACGTTGATAACGGAGTTCACCCAATGTGGGCTACGTCGCCAGGCCTGGTGTCAAAATGGGGTAAGCCTCTTCATCTAGTGTTGGAAATGGAAAGATGTACATGGATGATGTTCGTACAAGGATTTGCCCTCAACATGAGCGGCTTGTCTCTCCACAAGACATTCCACTACAAGAACTCTAACTCACAATGGAACTCTTATCAACATGACATAATCTCACATGAAGCAAAAACAAGATCTCGCAACATGCATTAAGCAAGGATGTAGAAATCATAATAAATATCACAACAAAAAGAGGTACATGATCAAATTGCATATACCTCAACCCCTAGAATTGGCTAAAGAAGCAGAAGACTAGCTGCTGAATTTGGCTGTAACGTCGAACGCATGGCGTCGATGTGGCATACAATCGACTGTCCACATTTGAGAATCGGACACCGTCATTCCAATCTTGAAAATGGATGAATTATGGGAAGCTCTATTGTTGAAACGATCTTCGCCATCAGATCCCTATCACCGAGAGGTGTACAATCGACATAAAGTTTGTTGAAAATGGACTTTAGCAAGTTTTGGGCCTGAAGGAATATTTTTTATGCCCTCAAGATTCCCTAAGATTTTTTTTGTAGGGAATCTGCAAATCTGTTGCTCACATGGCCATTTTGGCATTACCATCGCATTCCCTGCGAAATTCTAGTTAAAATGAATATAAAATTAATATCATTCTAACAAAATGAGAATTTACCTCCCCATGGAATCTTTCAGGAATCAAAAAATATTCTCTGCAAAAGATTCTTTGTCTCAAAAATCATACCCGCACATGATTCTGCCTTGGCCTGGCTCGCAGATACACACATACAAATAAAACTTGGTTTTCATGCTGCCTCTGTTTCCTTAGCGCTCTCCCCATCTGTGGGTGGAATGGAAAATATGAGAGTTTTAAATATTTGGATGCGGGCCAACATTACAAAGCACAACCTATGGGCTATTGGTGGTGGAGGAAAATAGTGTGGAGGTGGGTTGGGTTCAAACCCTCCCGACTCCAAAATAGTATTAACTGCATTTTTTTTTTGCATGGAGCATTTTTAAATTAGCACTGTCACATTTTAAATTGTAGCGCAATTATGTTTAACCATTGTAATGATTTGCATCCACTATGGGTGGTTGTGAGGCCACCCGGTGGGGGCCAACCATGTGGGCAGGGTGGGTTCGAGCCCCAACAGTCTCGGAATATGTTATGGCATGTTATATTACGACAGCTACAAGGGTGGCGGGTCCACCGAGAGTGGCCCGCCCCTAATTCAACACACACACACACACACACACACAAAAATATATATTGTTTTCCCATAATTTCATATTTGCTATTATATGGTTCCGTGGGGGTGGCAGGGTCATTGCCCGCCACTCCATTTTTTATTTTTTTTATGTAAAACAAAATGGTTTTATTTTTTTATTTTAACGAAAATAAGGGTCATTGGGAAATTTAACGAGGCCACAATTTTGTCCGTTTTCGAGTGCTAGGTTTCCTGTTAGTTGACGGTAAATTTGTGGGACACTTAAACCAGTCCCACTACCCAACTTTAACCAAAACTTTGACTCGTTCTAACTTCTTCATAAGGGCTCGGATTGGACATCCGTTCACACCATTAGAATCAAGGCGATGAGAAATTCAACCTAAACCTGATTCGAGAGAAATCCGACCACTTTGAATTTTGACCATTTTTTACACCTCTTAATGTCTTGAGCGTGTCTAGAGCCACCTCGATCAATTCTCCCCACTGAGGATATTTTGTTCCACCAAAAGCATGAAAATAATTTTCAACTGCTTTATACCTTTTTTGTGCCACAAGTGTCCTGAAAGGTCACCCTTCATTCTCCTTCACCTTTGTCCTTCGGCACCATAAGCGATGAGCCAACTCGTGCATCTTCTGCAAACCTGTAGTACAATATTTTGAAAATTAGATGCTTAACTATGTGACCAATCTATGACCCAACATTCCACATACTTGCCACGCGTTTATAACCATACTCTATGGTTAATTTTACATCAAAATGGAATCAATACCCTAGCTATCTATACAATGCCAAATAATCATTGTTGCTTCATAAGTGATGGAAAACACATCATTAATTTTACATTTTAAATTGCAACATGTGATTTACAAAGTAAGGCCAAACACACTACCAAACCTAGAAAAACCATCTCTCACTTATCAAAGTGAATGGTTCATCCCTCTATGGCGCATTTTCTTGTCAAGCAGTTGTTTCAACTGGTTCATGTATGGACACTTTGTCCTTAAGGCACTGCTATGGATGGATCCTCCAAAACATGGCTTCTTGATTGCCACTTATGCCGCAAGGAATGCAATGAGTCTTCATCCTCCATACGCGCTTTACGTTCTTCTTTTCCTGCTGTGAAGAAGGCATTGCATGGCTCATCCTCCTTTCTTTTGCCATTCTTTTCCAACACTTGGAAAAGACATTGTTATGTAAACCACAAAAACTGCATGTTTTCTCATGCCATGATCTATGTTCATTTTTAGCGACATGCTTGTAATCAAAATGAACACTAGAATATCAAGAATTTTTATACCTTTACTGGTTGTCTCTGGTGCGATCATGGTGATGAGAGATTGCATCTTCTATTTCTCTGCAATGTGCGCTGTGATAGGATGATGGTGAAGTGTTCCCATCATTATCTTTCCCCAATGGTTTCAACCATGCATTGGAAGCTTCTGACATCTTCGAGCATTCCTTCAGTGTATCCCAAACCTGCTAATCGAGGTCCTTGCACGACCTCCAATGGCTGAATCATTCCTTGGCCACTAATGCCAAGTCCTCCTCCTTTGTATCCCATCTTGATGAGGAGTCTTACACCAGTTATTGTAATGGGAATCTCCACATTTCCCATAGAAATGATAGCATGTCATGACGAAACTGAAGAAACATTAACATTGCTTACCTTAGATGTCGATTCAGAAACAGGTGATGATGGCTTCTTCAAGAATTTTTTTCTCTTCAACTCCTCTAAGGCCTCTTCCGTGGCTCACAGATGAAGCTGCAATATATTTTTATCCTCTTTCTCTTCTTCTAGAGGCCTCCTTAATTCAACATCTTTTTCTTGAAATCTCTGGTCGTTGTGCTTCAGTTGTTCCACGGCTGCCTTTGCGGCTTGCAACTGAGGCTGCACTCTCTTCTTATCCTCTTTCTCCTCTCATAGAATCACTTTCAATTCAACGTTATCTTCTTGAAGGCTATGGTTTATGACCTCATTCGAATGATGAGAAGACGATGAGGGCAATGAATATTCAATAGATGGTGTTGATGGAGCATTGCTTTCTGCTTCTTCTTTCTCCCATCTTTCATGAGCTTCATACATCATTTCCACCACTTTGGACATCCTGAGCATGGCCTGGTACATGTATTTATCATCCTCCATTACTACAAGTTCAATCGTTGTTAATGCTCGCAATTTGCATCAGCAAGAAGGCCGCTCTAATACCACTTGATTCGGGCCCATCAGCTTTCGGATTTACCCATGATATTTTACTTTTGTGATGCTGTTAGAATTTCATTTTAAAATAGTGTCAAAGAAAACATATGCATGCTTAAACAAGAGAACCATCAACAACATAAAAAAATGAGACGTTAATAACGTATTTCACCCAGTGCGGGCCACGTCTCCGGGCCCGGTGTGAAAATGGCATAGGCCGCTTCATATAGTGCTCAAAATGGGAAGATGTACATGGATGATGTTCATATGAGGATGTGTCCTCAACATTAGTGGCTTGTCTCTCCATGAGATTTTCCACTACAGGAACTCTCACTCACAATGAACCTCTTATCAGCATGACATAATCTCACATGAAGTAAAATCAAGATCTCACAACATGCATTAAGCCAGGATCTAGAAGTCATAATACATCTCATAGAAAAAATAGGCACATGATCAAACTGCATGTACCTCAACCCGTGGAGTTAGCTAAAGAAGCAGATGTTCAGCTACTCAATCTCGCTGAACCGTCAAACTCGTGGCGTCGAGCGGCACAGAATCGACTATCTATAGTTGAGAATCGGACACCATCACTCTAATCTAGAAAATGGATGAAAGATGGGAAGCTTTGCTATTGAAACGATCACCATCATCAGATTCCTGTTGTCCAGAGGTGTGAAATCGACATAAATTTTATCTAAAATGGACTCCGAAAAATTTTAGGCCGCAAGGAATCTTTTGATGCCCTCAAGATTTCCTAACATTATGTTCTGCATGAAATCTGCAAATCTGCTACTCAGATGGCCATTCTGGCATTACCAGCACATTCCCTGTGAAATTCTAGTTAAAATGACTAAAATTCATATCACTCTGACAAAATGAAAATTTACCTCCCCATGGAATATTTTAGGAATCAAAGAATATTCTCTGCAAAAGATTCTCTGTCTCAAAAAACGTTCCCACACATGATTTTTCCTTGGCCTGATTTGCGGTTCCACACCTACAAAGAAAACTCTATTTTTGTGATGCCTCCATTTTCTTGGCGCACTCCTTGTCCGTGGGTTGAATGGAAAATATGGGAATTTTAGATACTTGGTTGTGGGCAGACATTACAAAGCACAATTGGTGGGTTGTTGGTGGTAGAGGAAAATAGTGTGGAATTGGGTTGAGTTCAATACCCACCCAATCCAAAATAGTATTAACCGCATTTTATTTTTGCATAGCACGTTTTTAATTAGCACCGTTGCACTTTAAATTGGGGCATGGTTATTTTTAACTGTTGTGATGGTTTCGATCCACCATGGGTAGTTGTGAGATCGCCCCGTGGGGGCCAGGCAGGTACAAGCCTCATGGGTCTCGACATATGTTATGGCATGTTATATTACAGTCGCTACAAGGGTGGCGGGTTTGCCAGGGGTGGACCGCCCCCAATTCAACACACACACACACACACAGATATATATATATATATATATATATATATTGTTTCCATGGCAGAGAGTATGGTGGGGGTCATAGCCTGCTGCCCCATAATTTCATATTTTTTCTTATATGGTTCTCTAGGGGTGGCGGGGTTCATGGCCTATCACTCCTTTTTTTATTATTTTTTTGTTATTTGAAACAAAAATGTTTTTTCTTTTAATTTTATTTTAACAAAAATAAGGTTTATTGGGAAATTTAACGAGGTTACAATTTCACCCGTTTTCGGGTGCTAGGTTTCCTGCCAATTGATGGTGAATTTGTAAGACACTTAAACCTCACCCACTGCCCAACTTTGACCAAAACTTTGACTCGCTCTAACTTCTCAATACGAGCTCGGATTGGAGATCCATTTGCACCTTTGGAATCAGGGTGAAAAGCACTTCAACCTGAACCTGGTTCGAGAGAAATCCAACCACTTTTAATTTTGACAGTTTATAACTCCTCTAGATCTCCTGAGGTTGTCTGGAGAAACCTAGATTGGTGATGTTGGACCATGGTTGACCATGGTTGATTTTCATATTGAGACAATGTTTTTTAGAATGTAATGTTGGACCATGGTTGACTTCCATGTTGAGACAAATCTTTCCACAATGCGACATGCGACCATGGTAAACCTAAGGGACTATAAACCTAAGGGAATAATATTAAAACCTAAGACTATTAACCCTTAGATCAATAAACCCAATGGATTGATATCATAAACCCAAAGGAATAATAAACTCAAGGTATACACACCCTAACATAAATATTATAAACCCTAAAATGAACATGGTTAAGCATGGTTGACTATGGTTTATTTCCTTGTTGAGTCAATCCTTGTAACAATGCAACATTGGACCATGGTTGAACATCATTGAATTTCCTATCGAAACAATATTTGTCAGAATGCGACGTTGGACCATGGTTGAACATGGTTGATTTCCATATTGAACAATCTTTTTCACAATGCGACATTCGACCATGGTTGATCATGGTTGGCGATGATCAACCATGGTTCACCATGATTAATATTATAAACCCATGGCAATAATAAACCTGCAGGATTTATATTATGAAATAAAGGGATAAATAAACCCAAGATATTAATACTAAAACCCCAAGGGATTATGGATCCAAGGGAATAATATTAAACCCTAGGATTATGAACCCTTAGATTAATCAACAGAAGGGATTGATCTTATAAATGCAAGGGAAAAATAAACCCAAGAGAATAATAAACCCAAAGGATTAATATTAAAGCCCCAAAGGATTATGAACCCAAGGGAATAATATCAAACCCAAGGGACTAACATTAGGGAAAATTTTAAGGATGGAAGTTTATCTTAAAGTTTAGAAACATTGGCAAACCTTACTAGTCCCTAATATGAAAATTGTAAAAATATTTGTGATATTTTTGTAGAAATATTTAGATTTCCATTGATTTTATATTATCCAATATAATATTTTGGTGATTTTTATGGTAAAATAATGTTTTACTATAAAATTTGGTGGAATCATTTTAGAAAAAATGGAAATTGGCGAATCCTTTTTTTTTTAAAGCATGGAAAATTAGCCCACCTACGAATATTAGCCCCTAAAATTTTCCCTAACTAACATTAAAAACCCAAGGTAACAAACCCTAAGAAAAATATTGTAGACACTAAAATAAACATGCTTAATCATGGTTGATTTTCATATAAGGACAATTCTTGTCGCAATGCGAGGTTTGACCATCGTTAACCATGGCTGATTTTCATATCAAGAGAATATTTTTCACAATGGGATGTTGGACCATGGTTGACAATGGTTGGCCATTTTTGAATTTATAAAACATGGTTGACTAAGGTTAACCATGGTTGACAATGGTTGACTAATATTAAACCCAAGGGACTAATATTATAAATCCAATGTGTATAAACCCTAAGATAAATATTATAAACTCTAAAATAAAGATGCTTGACCATGGTTGATTTTCATATTGTGATAATGAATAAATTTCAATGTAATATAACATTGTGACAAACATTGGGAGGTTGATTATCGCTTTGAGACAATGTTTGTTAAACCCTAGGAATATGAACCCTTAGATCAATAAACCCAAGGGATTGATATAATAAAACCAAGGAAATAATAAATCAAAGGGATAAAAATTATAAACCCAAGGTATATAAACCCTAACATAAATATTATAAACCCTAAAATAAACATGGTTGACCATGGTTGACCATGGTTGATTTCCATATTAAGATAAGCCTTGTCACAATGTTATGTTCGACCATGGTTCACCATCACTGAATTTCATATCGAGACAATCTTTGTCAAGAAAAAGTGTTCGACCATGGTTGAAGATGGTTGATTTCGAGATCGAGACAGTCTTTGTCTTAACGTGACATTAAACCATGGTTGACCATAGTTGGCTATGATTGACCATAGTTGGCCATGACTAATATTATAAACCAAAGGGATTGATACTATAAACCCAAGGGATTAATACTAACACCCCAATGGATTATGAACCCAAGGGAATAATATTAAACATAAAGAACTAATATTATAAACCCAAAAAACTAGTATTATAAACATAATGTATATAAACCCTAAGATAAATATTATAAAGACTAAAATAGACATGGTTTACCATGGTTTATTTTCATATTAATACAATCCTTATCAAAATGTGATTTTGGACCACAGTTGATTTTCATATTAAGATAATCTTTCTCACAATGTGATGTTCGACCATGGTTGACCATTTTTTATTTTATAAAACATGGTTGACTATGATTGTCCATGATTTTTATATGGACATAGTTTTTTTCATAGTCCGACATTTGACCATGGTTGAACATGATTTATATTATAAAGCCAAGGTAATAATACACCCAAGAGATTGATATTATGAACCCAAGGGATTAATACTAAAACCCCAACGGATTTTGAACCGAAGGGAATAATATTAAATGCAAGAGACTAATATTGTAAACCCAAGGTATATAAACCCTAAGATAAATATTATAAACACTAAAATAAACATGTTTTATTTGTATGGTGAGAAAATCCTTGTCACAACGCGACATTCAACCATAGTTGACCATGGTTAACTATGATTGACGATGGTTGACCATGATTGATATTATAAACCTAATGGAATAATAAACACAAGGGATTGATATTATAAAGCCAAAGGAACAATAAACCCAAGGGATTAATACTAAAAAACTAAGTGATAATGAACCCAAGGGAATAATATTAAGCATAAGGGACTATTATTATAAACCCTAAGAAAAATATTATAAACACTAAAATAAACATGGTTTACCATGGTTGACCACAATTACTGATCATTGATCATGTTTGATTTTATAAAATAAGTTTAGCAGGTTTGACCATGAATGACCATGGTGGATCATGCTTATCATATTGAGACAATATTTTTCATAATGCGACATTGGAGCATGGTCAATACAATGATTGATTTTCATATTGAGATAATATTTGTCACAATGCGACGTTCAACCAGGGTTGACCATGATTGACTATGATTGATATTATAAACCCAAGGAAATAATAAACCTTAGGGATTAGTATTAAAAACCTAAGACACTATAAACCTAATGGAGTAATAATAAATCCCAAGAATATGAACCCTTAGATTAATAAATCCAAGAGATTGATATTATAAACTCAAGGGAATAGTAAAACCAAGGAAATAATAAACCCAAGGGATTAATACTGAAACCCTAAGGGATTACGAACCCAAGGGAATAGTATTAAAGCCAATGAATTAACATTATAAATCCAAGGTTATAAAACCTAAGATAAATATTTTAAACACTAATATAAACATGCTTTACCATGGTGGATGTTCATATAGAGATAATCCTTGTCACACTACGACATTGAACCATGATTGACCATCGAAAACAATGGTTTATTTTCATATCAAAACAATATTTTTCACAATGCGAAATTTAATCATGGTTGACCATGTTTGAATTTATAAAACATATTTAACCATGGTTGACTAAGATTGACCATGTTTGACAATGGTTGAATAATATTAAATCCAAGGGAATAATATTATAAATCCAATGTATATACACCATAATATAAATATTATAAAAATTAAAATAGACAGGGTTTACCATGGTCAATTTTCATATTGTGACAATGAATAAATTGCAATGTAATGTAACATGGAAACAAACATTGTGAGATTGATTATGACATTGAGACAATTTTTGTTACCATGAGATGCTCGACACATTTTTTGTACCATTCTAGCATCACAATATTAAACCATAATATTAGACTAAATATTATAAAGCCTAATATCATAAAACCCAATATTGCAAAATTTAAGATTAATATTATAAATACTAACATTAATATGTTAAATCCTCATTTTAATATATTAAATCCTAGGATTATAAGTCCTAAGATTAGTATTATATACCCTTGGGATTAGTATTATAAACTCAAGGTATTCTCAACATTATAATCCCAGGAGATTAATAGTATAAACCCTTGGGATTTAAAACCCAATATATTAATGTTATAAACCCTTGGGATTTAAAACCCAATAGATTAATGTTATAAATCTAACAATGAAATTTTTATTTTCAATTACCATTGAAACCAATATGTTCATGGAAATATTTGAAAGGATTCATCCAAATATTTGAAATGGTTGTTTTTGCCACATAATATGTGGCATAGAGTCTCTTCCATTCATTTTATAACTGAAAAAATCATACTATTCATTTGCCAAGCCCTAAATTCCACCCTTCCAATTGTGACTAAGACGAAGAAGAACATTCCAAGTTTCTCAAATCTAGACCATCCAAATAATATTTCATTTTTAAATAAATGAAATTCATAAAATCCATTTGTAATATAGACCTATCAGCGTAGTTAATATTTTGATTGATTAAAATATATTTAATGATAATTATATTAAATATATTTAATTAAAATTGTTTTATTAAACATGATTAGGGTATTTTAATATCTACAACTTCTTAATATGATGTTAATATCTTAATTATTAGGAGTTCGTGAATTTTTCTCAAAATTCAAGGTTCTCGAAACTGTAGCAAACTTGAGCGACTGGGTAGATCTCGTCGTTCTAATTCTGGCACCGTGAATAGTTCGAAAAACCGATGTCGTATGAGGGAGATATCGTGTTTTCATTGATTTCCCAAAGCTAAAATTTGTGACAGGGTTGATTGGGATGCCCAGTTAGCATGTAGGTACAGTCAGCAAAAATGAGAATATTCCCTTTTCTAAACCAATGGTGTTTTGCCACATGGCACATTCAGGATCGTCATATTTGGTTGTACATTTTATTTGATGGACCTATGGATGGGTGACACGTGGCCAGCCTAGAGGCTGCCACGTGTCCCCTGTACAGTTTACCAAAATTATGTTGGGGTCCGAGGGGTTTGACCCCGTGACTTCCAGGTGCACCCGCAAAGACTTTGACCAACTCTGTTATACAATGTTTCTTACCCTATTAGCACTCTGTGTAAATTTATGTTGTATTGACATAAATGTTGTGGAGGGGGGGGGGGGGGGGTGTGGAACCGCCAACGGTCCCAACCTACCGACAGCCCCATTTGTGTGATCACATGACATAAAAAACTGTAACATATGTTTTAATTGGCGGTTACGATAACTCGTTGACTTCGATGATAATTAAAATGTAAACTAGTCACATGTGCAGTTCCGATAGGAGTGACGACAGTTAAGTGGAACTCCACCACTACATAGTTCCATGCCATTATGTTAAATGTGGAGGGTGCCTTAACCGCGAAGTTTTTTTTTGTGGGGGGGGGGGGGGGGGTATGCATGTGGCCACCCCAACCCTTAACCGCAAAATTTAAATGTAAACTATTTGCACTAGCTGGATTTTGGAGTGCCACTAAATTTTGGGAAAAATGCTATTTTTAACTGCGGATAAGTGTAGTTCTCCACATTTAGTGGAGGATAGGGGATATTGGGAAAAAGCTTAGTGAGGTAAATTTTCGACCAATTTTGGTGAAACTTTAGTCTACCTAGACTAATTTGAGCATTCTGGATCCATTGGTGCAAAGAAAACAGCCATTGGATGCATATAAACACATGTATTTTCAATTTTGAGCATAATGAAAAAATGAACATGCCATTAGGAGCTGGACCAACAAATGTAGCCCAGGAGGGGTGAAGTGCTTGATCATGCATGCTGTGTAAATCTTATGTGTGATGTTATTCTTTGTTATACATTGTTTTTCAGTGTTATTTAGGCTTATTTACATGCTTAAAACTCATAATTTCATATATTTTTCACGGTTAAATTCCTCAATCATTAAGAAAAAAATGGAGACAAATATGTATGTGTTTTATAATTGAAAAGACTCTTACCACAATGAACTAATATAGTAATTTTAGATCAGGTTGGTATTAGAGCTAGAGTTTATTCTCTGGTGTTGTTGTGTGGAAAGGTTTGTTTAACTGTTTGCAAGTGTTAACATGCTTACTAGGCTCAAGCTTAAGAGAAAAGAAGGAAAATTTTTGGAAGCAAGAGGGTCTTAAAGTGAGCCACAAAAAAGGAGGGAAATATTGCCACATTATCCACCACTTAGTTCACCTCCTAAAGAAGCAGAAGTAGCATTAAGCATGCCTTCATAGGAAGAAGAAATCCATGAAGAAGTGGATCCCAAAGAGGAAGAAAGAGTGTATATAAAAGAATTTCTTGATTTTACTGAGATGGTTAGAATCATTTATAAAGAAAGCAATGAGAAAATAGTAGAAGAAAGATCCAAACTTCACAAGGAAGGACAGGGATCATCAGGAAGTCACAATGATGAATATAAGTCAAAGAAGGAAAATGGAGGAAACAGAGACAGTGGAAAGTCACCATCATCACTCTCATCATCATCATCCTCTACTTCATCTTCAGTTCATCAGCCACAAAATTCAAAGAACACTGGTAAGAGTCCTTTTCTAAAACTTGATCTTAAGCTTGAATTGCCAATGTTTAATGGTGAAGTCAATGCAGAAATGCTTCATAATTGGATTAGGAAATTGGAGGTCTATTTGAGAATCCAAAACTTTCATGATGATGATACCAAAATCCAATTAGCTTCATTGAGAATGGAAGGTGCAACACTTGTTTGGTGGGAAGCCAAGACAAATGAGGAGATCAAGAGGCATGGTAATATTATCGTATCATGGACTGATTTCATTTTTACAATAACACAACAATTTTATCCATTAGCTCACATGCAGAAAGTCATAATGGACTGGAAAAAATTTAAACAATTGAAAGGACAAAATGTACAATTTTACACCCAAGAATTCAGGAGAAGATATCTCTTATTAGGGGTAGATGTGCAGATCCAAGATAATTTGCTCAAGTATATAGGAGGCTTACATAGCTACCTAGGACATACTATCCTCATGTTTAACCCTACAAGGCTAGATGAAGTTTGTATACAAGCCACACACTTGGAGACAAGGGGAAAAAAACATAGATGAGAATGAGGAAAATGAGTTTAAAGGTAAATGGAAGAAAAATAGGAATGCAAATATCATGAAAGAGAAGGGAAAATTATTTTGCAAAAACTGTTCAAAAACTGGCCACGATGAAGACCATTCTTGGAAACTTCATCCAATATTGAAATGAGATAGCTCGAAAGCCAAAGAGAAAGGAAAAACTGTTGCTATAGCTGAACAAGACTTAGGGTCAGATTCAGGAGATGAAACAAAAATTATAGCCATGGGACTAAAGAGCATGAAGGGGAAAGAAATTTAAACTAAACCCAGTACTATTACATCAAACTGTCACATACAAGCTCCAAATGAAGAAGAGAGAATTGACTTGTTTCATATGAGCGTCATATCCAAACATACCAAGATTGACACATTGTTTGATAGTGGGTCACAAGAAAACTTAATCTCTGAAGACTTGGTCAAGAAACTTAATCTTGAGACCATTCCACATCCAAAACCATATCCACTTGGTTGGATTTGTAAGGATGAAAATTTACAAGTTTGAAAGAAGTGCACAATGTGGTTTGCAATAACTGCACATTTCATTGACACAATTGAATTAGATGTGGTTCCGCTTGACATAATAGGTATGGTGTTGGGCAGTCCTTACTTGTATGATAGGAAATAAATATTCCATCACCATGAAAACAAATACCATTTATTCAAAGGTGGCAAGGAGTATATTATGAGAGCTCATCGTAAGAAACTAGATACTTCTTTAGTTAATGCAGGGAAAATGAAGAGGCTAGTCAATGCAAGAAAAAAATTGACATTGATGATGATAAAACAAAGAGATGTTTTACATCATACTTTTCAAACAAATGTTGATATATATATAATGAGTTTTTTAGATTGATAAGAAGTTGTCTAGAAAAATAAGGTGACAAGCAGTTGCAGTAGTCAACATTGGTGTTGAACGGTGTTGAAAACAAGGTGTTAGTGCAAGAGGTTGAAAAGGTCAAAGAGAGGACAAAGAATATTGAAAAATAAACCACAGGTTTCACAAATGTTTATTGTTGGTTTCCAAAAGGCATAGTATAAGGGCAAAGAAACTGGGTCAAGAGTCGACACAAGTTCAAGGAAAAAGCAACTAAAAATTGCCATAATGACAGAATGCAAGATGAGAAATATTCCAAGTTTCCTTTGATTATTGACCAATGTAGAAAGAAGATGTTTTCTACAAAATTGTATTTTTTTTTTTTGCAAATTTAGAAAATGTGTAGCATGACAGCGTCAAAGAAATCAATTGACGGTCTACGGAATCAAGGAAAATTTTGTCTTTTCATGAAAAGCTCCAATAAATAAATTAGGAAAATTTCAATGGATAAAGAATGGAAGAGTGAGGAAATTTTTTCCTCATCTTCATATTCGGTAATCCATAGAGCTTTTGGTGTCCAAAATCTTCCCAATGGGAAGGTGTGATTAGAAGTTCATTAATTTTTCTCTAAATTGCAAGCGCTTGAAACTGTACCGAACATGAGCGACCAGGTATATCTCATCGTTCTGATTCCGGCATTGCCAATGGTTCGAAAAACCGATGTCGTATAAGGGAGATACCGCGTTCTGATCAATTTTCGAAACATCTAAAATTTGTGACAAGGTTGATTCGGATGCCTAGTTAGCATGCAGGTACAATCAGCAAAAATGAGAATATTCTTGAGAATATTCCCTTCTCTAAACCAATGGTGTTTCACCAAGTGGCACATTCAAAATCGTGGGATTTGGTTTTATGTTTTATTTGATTGACCTATGAATGGGTGACATGTGGCCAACCCGGAGGCTACCACGTGTCCCTTGTACGGTCTACCAAAATTATGATGGGGTCTGGGGGGTTCCACCCCATGACCTCCAGGCGCACCCGCAAAGATTTCAACCAACTCCGCTATACAATGTTTCTTACAATATTAGCACTCCGCGTAAATTCATGTTGTATTGATATATATGTTGGAGGGGGGGACGGGGAGGGCGGGAAACTCTCGACTGTCCCAACCCGCGGGCGACCCCGTTTGTTTGATCTCATGACATACAAAACCATCACATATGTTGTAACTGGAAGTTATGATAACATGTTCACTCCGATGGTAATTAAAACATAAACTGGTCACATGTGCAGTTCTGACGCAAGTGCTGACAGTTAAGTGGAACTCCACCACTATACAGTTCCGCACCACTATGTTAAATGTGAAGGGTGCCCTAACTGCGAAGTTTGGGGGAGGGAGGGGGTGAGGGAGGGGGCAGCATGTGGCCACCCCTGCCCTTATCCATAAACTTTAAATATAAACGGTTTGCGCTGGGGGGATTTTGGAGCGCCACTAGATTTTGGGAAAAATGTTATTTTTAACTATGGATAAGTGTAGTTTTCCACATTCAGTGGAGGATTTCTAGGGGATATTGGGCAAAGTCTTAGCCAGGTCATTTTTTACTAATTTGGGTGAAACAAAAGTCTAACCAGAGTAATTTGAGCATTCTGGATCCATTGGTGCAGAGAGAATAACCATTGGAGGCTTGTAAGCACATGTATTTTCAATTTTGAGCATAATGAAAAAATGGACATGCCATTGGGAGCTGGACCAGCAGATGTAGCCCAGGAGGGGTGAACTGCTTCATCATGCCTACTGTGTAAATCTTATGTGTGATGTTGTTTCTCTATTATACATTGTTGTTCAGTGTTATTTAGACTTATTTACCTGCTTAAATCTCATAATTTTATCTATGTTTCATGATTAAATTCCTCAATCATTAAGCAAACAAATAGAGACAAATATATACATGTTTTATAACTGAAAAAATACTTAGCAGAGCAACCTAATACAGTCATTTCAGGTGACTTAATAATATATTAATAATTAATAAATTAATATATTAATTAACATTTTCATTGAATAAAATATATTTAATTATAAATATATTAATTATCTCTAATTATAATTATAATATAACATTATGTTATTAAATATTATTAATAACTTTCAATATAAATTTCACATAACTTAATAATGATTAATAAATTAATTTCAGTTGCTTTATGTTAATAACTAAAAATGAGTAAAAGTTGAAAATAACCAATAAATCCTCACAAAATTCTGAAGTAGAGGCAATTTAGGTTCGATTTCCAAACCAGAACACCAAATACACTCATTTAAAATAAAACGTTAATAGAATTTTGCATTAAACACGTGAGAATTTGAAAACCTGCCATGGTTTTGTCCAAATTTTATTAAATATCATTAATAACTTTTAATATGTAAATTTCCGATAACTTAATTGTTTTAGGTTGAACTAATAAATAAAAACTAGTAAACCAATAAATAAAAATGAGTAAACCTTAAAAATAACCAATAAATCCTTACCAAATTTTTACTGGGAGGAAATTTAGGTTGGATTTCCAAACTGAACACCAAATACACTCATTTAAAATAAAAAATTCATAAAATTTTGTAGAATTTTGCATTAAACATGATACGAAAGGTTGGAATTTTTGGCTCTGTTCATGGTTTTGTCCAAATTTGAAGGTCTGTTGTGTGAGTTTCTTTTTAACTCAAAATATTTCATAACAACAACATTGAATTGTATTGCATAATGTCGTGTAAAGAAATTCGATATTAATATTTGACAAAACGTACTGATAAAGTTTGAAATGATATGGTTGTTCTAATGCATAAGCCCATTATGTCTTTGAATATACTAAAAGTCCCTAACCCAACCTATCGAGGCATGCCTCTTCTATGTGGAAATATTGAGTTTATTTAAGGAAGGGTTGGAAGTAGTGTCATTTATAACAAGAAGTCTGAAAATGACTAATGAGTTTTTTAACATTTCATTTTTTCATATTATTTCAGGTTGGGCATCTTTTTATTTTTATAACTATATATAAGGTTTGTTTCAAATTTTTGCTTCACTCCACCGAAATTATGTGTTGATATTGGTTTAGATCACATTCTTTCTTCCTTAAAAATAAGATAAAATGTCACAATTCTTTGCTAACCTTCCATATGTTCAAATCAATCAAGATAGTTTTCACATAAAGAATCATGCACAATTGAGAGAATAACATTTTGTGCACAATCCAAATAATATCTAAATTTAAATTAAAAGATCATTCTTAAATTTAAACACTTTAATTTTTTTTAAATTAAACATCAAAAAAACTATAAATCTACTTATGGAACGACCAATAATTATATATAATAATAACATATTGGATTGGTCTCTACTATATGACGTAATTGTAAATTAAATAAACGAATCAAACTGGACCTGCAACCTCATGGATACTGTACAGCACCTTCTTCTCTCACAACTTCAAGTAGGGTTATCGACAAAGACTGGAAGTGGCTTACTCACGAAGTAGAATAATTATAGATAACTTTCCCAAGTTGGATTGAATTGTTATGATGTATATCCAGGTCCATTTGATTGCACGACAACTCTTAATAGAATAACGTTTCTGGCCAAAGACGATGAAAAAGATCACGAAAAAGACCATGCATCTATCTTTCGACAATAATGAAGCTGGTATATAAGAAGAATATAAATAATGAAACTTTGATCTAATATTAATTTTCCAAAATACTAAAAAAAAATATCATTCGATAACTTACCTAGTTTTCAAGAACAAATATCAATACAACCCAACCATTATATATCTATCAAATATCAAGAGGTTAAACCAGAAGCGCTAAAGAATCACCCTTGGTGACTGATAAAAAAAAACAAATATGCCTTCGATCAATACTGAACCAGGCATGAATGATTAAACAAAATTCTTTCCTGTCACGGCAAACAAACATGGAGATTGTGAACCAGTCCATACTTCATACCAAACCTAACGTGTGAAGAAACTATGACCAAAACTGGAATGCTGAAAACACTAAAAGTTGTCAAGAGGGCTGTAGAAGCCATGGTGCTAGTTTATGAACAAATAAACCCTAACTTTAGTTTAGGAGAGAATATAGTATAATATTGATATTCATGTAAATGAACACTAAGTATTTCCACTCACATTTTGAATTTTTTTTAGGAACCAATGAAATGATTGTGAGAATAATCTAGAAATAGATTTAGTTTTGGTTTGTTGTACGGGAGTGTGCATTTAGAAATCAGTTCCATCTATTCAGGGTTGTTTCCTCTTCTTCAGGGAGATTAGGTGAGTGAGTTTCTTATTTAAGGATGATGTAATTGAGCAATTATACTCATTGAATTGTGTGAGCTTTGTCTCACGTTTTTGTGCGTTTCTGGCTGTGTATTTTTGTTAATTTGGTATCAGAGCTTCAGTCGCAGATCTGTTGGGTACTGGAGTAAGTCCGCTATCTACACTCGCAGATCTGGCACGCAGCTGTTGAGGTGCAGCTGTTGAGGTCAAAGAGTTAGCTGATGCGCGTGGATTTCACTCCGTTGCAAACGTTGCTGCCAGCCCAAACTAACAGCGTTTCCGCAAAGAAGAAACCTGCCTACGACCTGTTCAATTTGTGATTGCCGAGTACTGAACTCGACTTGCTCGAGCAGCGGCAGAGGTAAAATCAGTCTAAGCTGAAGTTTGACTTCAAATCACGTTTTTTAAAAAAAATCTGAAGCCGAAGCTTGAATTGAAATCGAGCTTGAATTGAAATCGAACTTTGAACAAGTTTTTTTTGAAACGGTGGCAGCAAATTATTAAAAGTGGCAGCAAATTATTAAACGTGTTTTTTTTATTTGTTGTGCGTTGAACTTCCTGCCCTTTGTTTGTTTGCGCGTTGGAGTTGGATACCACGCTGCCCTTGTCGTTGAAATTCATTTGTTTGCGCGTCCAGCAATATCCCACGCTGCCCTTTGATTGTTTGATATACCACGCAGCAATATATTTGTTTGTAATTTGCAATATATTTGTTTGCGCTGGAGTTTGCTGTTCTATGAGAACGTGGAGAAGATTTGCTGTTCTGTTCTATTTTCCACAAATTTTTGTTTGGTGTTTTAAAAACTTGTTGAGCGGCTTTAAAGGTGCCTCTTAATAAGACCATTTTAGTGCAAAGGAGAAAGCATTGGAATACTTTTGGATTTTATTTTATGAAGCTTGTGGCTTCATTGGTACTTTATTGAAAATTAATTTGTCCTTGTGGGCTTTAAGACCACGGTGTTAGAAGCTGGTCATTATCAGTGAAATGGCTAATCCACTTGCAGATTCATATTTAAATGAGTCTTCAAAACTTGATGGAGAAAATTATGTAAACTGGAAATTTAAGCTCATCACAGTACTAGAGGCATACAATCTCTGGACGATTGTCAAAGGTGACGAGCCCAAGCCTCAACCTCCTGCTGCCACTCAAGACTGGGAGAAGCGTGAAATGAAAGCAAGGGTGCTGCTACGCATGTCAGTGAAGGACAATATTATTCCTCACATTCGGGACTGTGAAACTTCCAAGGCGACTTGGGACACGCTTAAAGGTTTGTATGAAACGACTAATGCGAACCGTATTTTATTTTTAAAAACAAAGCTGCTATCTATTAAAATGGAAGCCCATGAGACCATTAGCAACTTTGTTTCCCGAATTAAAGACCTGAGTGATAAACTAGGTGATATTGGTGAAAAGGTGTCTAGTACAGACTTGGTAACTGTTGCTTTAAAGGGGTTAGTTCAAGACTATAAAGTATTTATTTCAGCTCTCTCGGCTAGACCGACACCTCCTACATTTGAAGAATTGGCTGGAATTCTTCTTCAAGAAGAAGAACGCATGAAAAATTTTGACCTGGAGTCAAATGGTTCTGATTTGGCTTTGACTGCAAGAGGCAAACGACCATTCCGAGGGAGACCATGGGACAGGAACAGAGGCCGTTTTCAAGCAAAGCAGAAAGGTATGGCACCTCCTGATTCTTATGTTAAGAGGAACATTGAATGTGATTATTGTGGAAAACCTGGACATCTGGCTAAAGATTTCTATAGGAGAAAGAATAATGAATCAAATCAAAGACATAGAAGGCATAATGGAAATTACATAAACAGAGACACCTCAGTGAATGATGGATTTAAAAATCTTAAGTTATTTCTTTCTGATGCTGCATTGTCTGCTGAAACTGATGATGAGAATGCATGGTTCATTGATTCTGGTGCATCGGCACACATGACTTGTAATAAAGAATGGTATGATAAATATTATGAGAAATCTGATGGTACACACATTTACCTAGGAGATGATAGGTCACTTAAAGTTCAGGGCTATGGCATAATAAATGTGTACTTACCTAATGGACAAATGCGACAGATTCATAATGTGATGTATGTGCCTGCTCTCAAAAAGAATTTGATATCTGTTTCCACTATCACTGATAATCATTTAAAAGTTGAATTTGGTAAATTGGGGTGTATAGTGAAAGATGTTCAGGACCACTACAGGGTTGTTTCTACAGGTACCAGGGTTGGAGGATTATATAGATTGGATGTGACAGTGAAGCGCCATGTTGCATTGACATCAAAAGAGACATCGACAGCAGAATTATGGCATCACAGGTATGGGCACCTAAATTACAATGATTTATCATTGTTGCAAAGGAAATCAATGGTTGAAGGTCTTCCTGTTATGAAGTGTGAACATTTACCATGTGAAGCTTGTGCACTTGGTAAGCAGCATAGAGAAGAGTTTTCGGTTCATACTGAGAAACGAAAGTATGATATACTTGAATTAATTCACACTGATGTATGTGGACCTATGCAAACTAGGTCTCTTGGTGGTGCTTCATACTTTGTTATTTTTATTGATGATAAATCTAGGTATACCTGGGTATATTTCATTAGAAGGAAAAGTGACATATTTGAGTATTTTAAAGAGTTTCGAACTATGGTTGAAAAACAAACAGGCAAGTACATTAAAATACTCAGATCTGATCAAGGGGGTGAATATAAGTCAAAGGCATTTAACACCTATTGTAAATCTAATGGAATTCAACAACAGTTCACAGTGCCACATACCCCTCAGCAAAATGGTGTTGATGAGCGATGGAATAGAACCTTGGTGGAATCTGCTCGTAGTATGCTGCAAGGTAAGAATATTTCCAATGGTTTCTGGGCAGAAGCCATTAACACTGCTGTTTATCTGAAGAATCGATGTCCCACTAAGCAATTAGTTTTTCAAACTCCTTTTGAGGTTCTTCATGGTTATAAACCTGATGTGAGTCATTTCAAAGTCTTTGGATGTATTGCTTTTGCTCATATTCCTAAGGCTAACAGAAGAAAACTTGATGCCAAGTCAATCAAGTGTGTTTTCATTGGGTATTGTACGGATCAGAAAGCCTATAAATTGTTTGATCCAAGTTCCCATAAACTATTTGCAAGTCGAGATGTGCTGTTTCATGAGCAGGCTGATAAAAGTAATACAAAGAATGATGCATGTCATATATCTAATGATGCTCATGTCAAACTTGATACTTTGATTAAGCAGGAACAGGAACAGGTACAGGTACAGGTACAGGATCCGGATGAGAGCAGTATGAGCACATCCAGTAGCAGTGAGTCATCACAAGGGGGTGATTCACCTCAAAGCCGACGAATCATGGATGGAACACCCACAGGCATTGAAGCACCAAGGAGGTCGTCTCGACAAACTCAGCTTCCTGCAAGGTATAGAGACTATGCCTTAATGTCTAATATAATGAATGTTGAAGAACCAATTGATTATGAGCAGGCTAAACAACATGAACCATGGATTAATGCTATGAATGATGAGTATGCTTCTCTAATAAAAAATCAAACATGGGAATTAGTGGAACTTCCTGAAAATAAAGTTCCAATTGGAAGCAAATGTTTGTACAAATTGAAATTTAAAGCAGATGGTACAATTGATAAATTTAAGGCAAGATTAGTAGCAAAAGGATATGCTCAAAAGGAGGGAATTGATTATGAAGACACTTTTGCACCAGTAGCTAAGTTGAATACAATTAGATTACT
This sequence comes from Pinus albicaulis, assembly GCA_034641835.2. Lineage (NCBI taxonomy): Eukaryota > Viridiplantae > Streptophyta > Pinopsida > Pinales > Pinaceae > Pinus > Pinus albicaulis. The sequence goes on from MU968450.1 coordinate 23,253,296, forward strand.
GATTGCCTTAGCCACAAAACATAATTGGAATCTACATCAATTGGATGTCAAATCTGCTTTTCTAAATGGTGATTTAAAGGAAGAAGTTTATTTGGTTCAACCTGAAGGGTTTGTCAAACAGGGACAGGAGCATCTGGTTTGCAGGTTAAGAAAGGCATTGTATGGTTTGAAACAGGCACCGAGATCATGGTATGTAAAGATTGATACCTTCTTTCTTCAGAATGGATTTGTGAAAAGCAAAAATGATCCTAACTTGTATGTTAAGAAATATGGAAAAGGAAATGTTGCTTTAATATCTTTGTATGTGGATGATCTCATAATCACAGGGAGTGCTCACAAGTTAATTGAAGAAATTAAAGTTCAGTTGTCACAGGAATTTGAAATGAAAGATTTGGGTGAATTGCATTACTGTTTAGGAATTGAGGTATGGAGAGAACCTGGTAAAACTTTGATCACTCAAAGCAAATATACAAAGGAGATTCTTAAAAAGTTCAATATGACAGATTGCAAAGCTATGTCAACTCCCTTAGAACAGAATGCAAAGTTGTACAAAGAAGATGGAACAAAAGAGGCAGATGGAACATTATATCGTCAGTTAGTGGGAAGTTTGAACTATCTCACCACTACCAGACCAGACATTGCATACTCAGTCAGTATCCTTAGTCAATTCATGGCTAAGCCTTCAGGAAATCACTAGAATGCTGCAAAGAAAGTTCTTCGATACTTAAAGGGAACAGTGAATTTAGGTATTATGTATACTGATGAATCTGATGTTGCACTGACAGGTTTTTCTGATTCAGATTGGGCAGGAAATCCAGATGACAGACGATCTACCTCTGGTTATGCATTTCATGTTGGATCAGGGGTCGTATCTTGGAGTAGTAAGAAACAGCCAACTGTTTCTTTATCATCAACAGAATCAGAGTACAAAGCTTTGACCAATGCCACCTGTGAAGCTATTTGGTTGCGGAGAATTCTTGCAGATCTTGAAGAGACGCAAAGTGGTTCAACATGTATCAATTGTGATAATTAGAGTGCTATCAAATTAGCACATAATCCAATTTACCATGCTAGAACAAAACACGTTGAGTTACAGTACCACTTTGTACGTGAGAAAATTGAGTCAAATGAAATTGAATTGATATTTTGTAACACCAAGGATAATATGGCTGATATATTTACTAAGCCCCTTGGTAAAATCAAATTTGAAGTTTTTAGAAGTCAGTTAGGTATTGTAGAAAATCATTTCTCCATTAAGGGAGGATGTGAGAATAATCTAGAAATAGATTTAGTTTTGGTTTGTTGTACGGGAGTGTGCATTTAGAAATCAGTTCCATCTATTCAGGGTTGTTTCCTCTTCTTCAGGGAGATTAGGTGAGTGAGTTTCTTATTTAAGGATGATGTAATTGAGCAATTATACTCATTGAATTGTGTGAGCTTTGTCTCACGTTTTTGTGCGTTTCTGGCTGTGTATTTTTGTTAATTATGATTCAACTAATTTCATTTAACAATTATGTTTTCTGGTAAAATGATTATCTGCAACACTATCTATCATAATGTGTAAGAAAACAGTTGGCATTATAGGTTTTTAAACAGTTAGGATTATATGTTTTTAGCAAATTTATAAAAAAATGATCTTGTAATATGAAATAAGCAACTTCTTAACCTTGAGCAACACTTGAAGAGTTATAATTCACATATGAATAGCCAACCATGAGTAGATTAGATTAGATGATCCAACATGATTCACCTATCTTTTAAATGTCATAAACAGCCACTAACAGAATACATTATTGAATTAGTATTGCAACCACCTTCAAATGGTGACGAAATTCATAACGCATAGGCAGCAACGCAGGTAATCCTTATAGCTGTAGAAAAAATACTTGGCAAATGGTTGAGCAGATGCATGTTTGATAAATTGAAAAGGTATAAGAGGGAATTAGTAATCCACACGCGTAACATGTAACTATTACATTAACCAAAAAAGCACTTGGAAAAAAGTTGCATATGATTAAGAATGCGAATAGATATACGTTTCAAAATCAATGCACATTTTAATTTTTCAATTAAATTCTTATTAATTATCATAGTTGCTGATCAATAATCAGCCGAATAAATTTTTAATAATTTTTTGTAAAAAATTAATTGAAGTATAGTTTAAACATATGATTTAAAGTACAAGAAATTTATATACCTGCAGTTTTAAATTTATACCATCAAAGAAAAATGATTATTATCAAAACGATTAAAGTTTCCAATTCTAATAGGAGGACGTCTATAGGCCTAATGATCTAATAATCTAATAGGTTTTGGAAAATATTAGTTGAGCTTTAATTAATTTTTATCAAAGAAATCCATAAATTTTCCTATTCAAACAAAATATATAATGAAGCCATGCGACTAACTAAGTTTCCTGGTTTAGATAACTTTTTATTTCATATTGCTAAATATAAAATCAAATTTGAAAAGTAAGGTGGGACAAGTTCACTCCCTTATTTCGAAAATTCAATGAATTTTGAGCCTTAAAATTAATAATTGCATCATTTGTACCTCACCAACGTCCATTGAATACTATCATTCCAAATATAGGTTATTTGTCCATTGAAGATTATCTTTCCAGATAGAGGTTATTTGTTTCATAACTAGAAGAGTGTATGAGAAATTAAATAAGATGAAGAGTACATTTTCTTGATTCTTTTCAAGCTAGAAGGTCCTCTGTAGGCATTTTTTCTATAGGTTATTCTACTATGGATATGTTAGGAGATGAGTTTAAAATTCTCTCTTTTCATATTTTGGGTGGGCTTCCTATGAGAGAACAATATAATTGTATATAATTACATGGTTTTTTAAGATTTAAAAATCAAGCTCTTATGGCACAAAACTTGGTATAAGTAAAAGAAATGTTTTGTTTAAGTGGGAGAGTCTTTCTCCAAGCCTAAGTAGAAAAAAAAAGTCATTTTATCCATCTTTGGGCTTACCTCGCACGAGAGGGCCGAGACAGATGGAAGATTGAATTGAGGCTTCTGTAATCCATAATATTTTTCATAAAATTTTTGGTTAAAATCACATGAGAATGAGCTTTGTCGACGTGTTTCGAACCAACAAGTGTGGTTCATATTCAGGACAGATGGAAGATATCTGAAGTTTTATACTCTGTACATAGGCAAGTGTTGTGCTATTCAACAATCCCAATTATTTGTGTATAAATACCTTAGAAAATAATGGGGACCTTTTTTAAATTTTAAAGTTAGGACAATAAAACATTTTTTAATAAACAAGACAAAAAATATTATATTTGAAGGACTAGGTCATATCCCATTTGCTAATGAACTTAAGTGGGAAACCCATGTAGATCCCCTCATTGCACATCACAAATCACATGTCACATATGCAACACAAAACCCACATAATGCTCCACTTAAAAGTTTTGATGCAATATAGCCAAAGGTATAAAAGGCGCAAAGGATTTCAATGTTAAAGAAAAATAAATAACAAAGTAAAAGTCTCCCCGAAAAGCATTATTTCATCAGATTCGTCGATAGGACACACTCACTACCACGTCATCCATCGCAAATCGTAAATCATAATTTTCTTTAATACCATCTACCATGGGCACTTCCAAAACTCTCAATGTGACATATCGCATCGCACTTATGCCAATCTTCATTGCATTTCCGCTATCACTCAAAAAAATCACAAAATCACTGATTTTGCGATTGCGATATGGATATCGCATCGCAAAACCCCCAACATTCTCGCCCCTTAAAAGTCTCACTCTTTTCAAATATTCCAATAAATAACTAAAGGATTATTTAAAAGGTAAAACCTTGATCGAAATTAGCGAAATGAACACATCACATGTTTTAAGAGTCATTATCCCAAACAAAGTTGTGATGCGAGATTCTAATTAAATGCCAAGTGTATAAGTCTGGCACGTGAACCCACGTTTCTCATAATTACTCATCCATAACAGTATGATGTTCTTGAGCCTCCAAAGTGATTTGATAGCCTACTATTTAATGTTTCATATGTTTTCATGTGTAAACTATATTCGCCATCATTTCAAGTTTTATTGCTAAATCGCTCATGTATTGTTAGTACTGTTCTTCATTCCCTGTTTTTCTTACTACAGCCTTGTCTCGAAAAGTAACATTATTTCGATATTTAAAAGGATGCAAAGAAGAAAACCATGGCTTCTCCAAACCCAACACCCCCTACTTCAGAAGAAACAAACATGCCACAATTATTCTCCGACACAACATGCGCTCTAGAAAGTGGTTCCTCCTCATGGGAATCCATGTAAAGGCTATTTTAAGATGATAAACCCAGGATAATTAAGAGAGTAGCCACGACTGATGCTATAAAATATTCTGAAACCTCTATCAGTGAAGTTTCCAACTCCTTTCTCCACGGAATTTATGCTCACCCAAAGATTCTTCCATATACTGATATGGAAAAATGGGTAATTGATAATCTGAACATCGACGATAGGAAATTTCTTACCTCAAGAAATACAATGATAAGGTCTTTTAAGGTAGATGATTTGAAGAAAATGTATCATATACCCGACCCACAGAAGGTATGAAAAAAAAATCTTGAGAAGTTTGCAAAGGAGAACAAGCTGTAGTGATACCCAAAAAGAAAATGGAGGCATAACCCTAACAAGAACAAACATGATGATAAGGGTATGCATTATGTATCTTCTCTTTTTGGTCCATATTTCTACATTGCTGCTATGATGTGTAGGCTTTTTTGTTCTCCTAATACAAATAAATTCTCAATTTAATGGGTCTGTCTCATGGAGGTTGTATCAAACTCGTACAGTATGGATTGGGAAACCATTCCTTTTAATAATATTTCCTCACAAATACTAGCCTATAGAAAGAATTGTATAGTTACCTCGAGGACAGTTCCTCATTTTTTATGAGTGCTTATATTATGGACGAAATATTTTTCACTTCATATCTGCCAAACATGGGATGGAAATGGACCATTCAAGACCCTACTCCTATCCATGTTTACCATAATATCCTCTAGGAATCCAACTATGAGTCTCATTTCTACAAAATTTTCCATGCAGTCAATTTACCACTTCAACAAGTTGTTTTTGGCCATAAAGCCCAAAGATTTTCAAACGAAGCCCCTGATGATTTCACTTCCATGGGAAAATGGTTTGGGGAATAACTATTTAAATATGTCATAGTTTATTGAATTCTTTCCAAACCCGATTTCCTTCCATTGTATGTACCTGAAAAGCTCCTTGCAAGGGAAAACTCTTCTCAAAGAGTTGAGAATGGGTTAAACAAATCTTTGAAAGAAGCTAAAACATCTTCGTGGCCTTCTTTCCCTATCCACTATGGTGTTTATGCTCTAGACAACATCAAACATGTTTGACTGGAAATCAATCAGATTCAATGCTTAAGTATATCTACTATTCTGGGTAGATAGTTTAAAATAGCCCAAAAATATACAACTCAAGTAAATATTAGTCAATTAATTCCTGAAAATCATGATTATGATGATTTGTTTGAATCTATTGATACCTATTTACGGGTTGAAAAGCTAGAAATGTATCTTAACTCTGAAAAAATTCCCCATCTTAAAGAATACAGGAACAAAATATTGGAGAGAATTTGTCTCGAAATCTTAAAGTTCCATCGAAATATTTAGCAGAAATAACATAAATTGGAACAACCTCCCAAGAACACTGAGGTCATATGAGCAGAAAGGAAGTTAAATAAACTGAAGAACATACTAGTAATCCATTATTCAACAGTGAATTGGATAAAGTCTAGAATCAATTTGACCAGTAGCTTAAAGGAAAACAAAAGAAATTAATCATTAGTATTGAAGAGACAATCATCACACCTCAAGATAAGAATCAAAACCCACTCACTGTTGGGGCTTCTAATAAGGAAGTCAATACAGAGGAAGTTGAATTCATCTCAGCCTTCCCTTAATATGATATTTTTCTAAATATAGAATAAATCCTTCCTCTCGACATCTTTTACAGTCCCAAACATTCAGAGGTAATGAGAAGACAAATAAGGAGGAGAGTTGATCAAACACAGGCATTATTCCCCAATGACATACCCATGAAGAAGTGTGGAAAGATCCACAAATTGATCCATCTGAAGATATGACAATGTTGACATAGCTTGCATGTTCTTATGCATCTGCCATAATTTATAAGGAATCATCAGTCCAACAATTAAACAAAGAGAAGGATGAAAGAATCATACAATTGGAACAAGAATAGTTGGCAGAGAAGAAAAATGTTAATCATCAATTATAGACACAAGTGTCACAATGTCAACAAATCTTGTATCAATTGAAGTTACAAATTCAATCTAACATCAATTTTAAAGATGCTCAAATTCATCAACTACAAATCATAGTGGAACAATTGGAAGGTAGCCCAAAGATAGATGACTTCAAGAACAAATATTTGGAACTCAAACCTTGTTGGATCAACAAAAAGTAGTATTTTGTAAACATATGACAATCATCAACGATTTATGTGATAAAATTTATTCACTGATGAATCAGTCGACTGACCTAAGGATGAACTTCGATGACATTGATGAAAAAATTACTGAATACATCCCTTAGTTGGACAATGTAGAGGGCTGAAAATCCAATCTTCCTAGAATTTAGGATTCCAAAAAGGAAATCATCTTTGCTGATTATGACATACAACTGAAACAGGCAGAGAGAGAAATATTCAAAGCATGGGATGTGGCCAACAACATTGTTGAAATTTTCCCCAATAATATGTTTAATGCCAATCTAATCCAAGAATGTCCACCTGTTTCTCTCCCTAATGTCAAATATTTGATGAAACAATGGGAAGAAATGTCAAAGGAAAAGGATGAAAACATCAAGAAGCTAGCAAATCTTGACTCAGAGAAGTATTGGCAATACTTTGTGAAGCCACATAGTCAATAGCTAATGTTGTGGTACTTAATTGGCACCTCATCCCATATGCTACCTCCACTATCAGATTCGGTTTACACTGGAAATCTGCTTATCAAGCCAACTCAACCTCCTGAAGTACATCCAATGTTAGATATTCATCAACTCAAGCAACGAATGGGAAAGGACACAACATCACACTCCTGAGTGATTCCTCCAAAAAATTCTATTTGTGTCTTATTTTAACTTATTTTAAGGAGATTTTCTTAAACCTCCTCAGTACTTTATGTATTTTCTATTTTTATACATTTAGTATTTATTATATAAACCCTTTCATGTCTACAAAGAAAGGGTCCTGAAATTTTATGAAGAAGGCTTTGGGAAGTTTCACTTTTGTACTCTTGAAATCATCTGATTAGAAAGATTGGACCAAAGGTTGTTTCTTCCTTGAGAAAAGTTAAGATATACATGGTACTTCTATATATATTTTTATTCGGTTTTATGTAATTGATATTCATACTTCTTTTATATTGTATTTTTATATGTATCTTTTTAACAAAATTGAGAATTAATTCACTATTGAACATGCAAAGATTCTTATCTTTCAACATATATACAAGACATGAAGCTATTTAATGCAACATGAGCTTAATCAATTAATTTGATTAACTATTGAATCAAATTAATTAACTTTAAATTTTTTTCACTTATGTAAGTATTTGATAACCTTCATTCTCATATACTTAAGATAATATTTCAAGATCGCATATAAAGAAAAATAATTAATCTTGGGAAATAGATAGGTATATATACTCTCTTAGCTCGTTATAAATCCCATTATCAAGTTACATTCAGTTATAAAATACCCACATCTATTCAATTATACTATATTGAGAAACAGGTCCCATCATTCTGAGTCATAGTCACTATTCCAAACGAAAAGGAAACATTTTTTAAGTTCGCTACCGAGTGGTTATCCCCCAATGTTGTTGGAGTGATTTTCGAGGCATAAACAGTTAGGATAGAGTTTGAGATTAAATCAACCTATTAAGTGAAATTTTGTTTTTGAGTGTGCCTATATGGTTTCCATACTTTCCCCTCGCATTTGCCTTGTAGTTGCAATGATGGGAAGATGGAATGAGCTCTTCAAACACCTCTAAGAACGGGAAAAAAATGATATAGGGTGACCCATTCTACATAATCCATATAAATGATTATCTAGCATCCCATCTCTCATGCCCTATGTGTGTCATGCTCATTTTTCTTCATTTCTACGCCCATTCTGTGTCATTTCTATGCTCTTTGTGCTTTATTTATGCAAATTACAACATGCCTGAATCGAAATATTATGTGGATCAGTCATCAGTTGGTAGCCAATTCTCACTATGGATAAAAAAATTGTGAGATGGCCTTGGGAGTTGAAAGCCGTTAGAATTTCTTCTGGTTCATCTGATCTCTTCTAGTCATATTTTTCTATAGCTGCATTCAAGGGGCTACTGTGGGCAAGAGGATTGTGATAGGAAACCATTGTCGATACATATTCTATGCGGCCATCAAAAATCCAAACGGAAGTCAAGGAAACATCCCCACGCTCAAACCATTCCCATTGTAGAAATACTTTTCTTTTTTTTGTGGCTGGATTCAATTTGAGATGTTAGGGGGACAAAGGAGAGAATTCAAGACAAATTCATCACAAGAGAGGGTCAAACTGAATGTGAGAGACTATATTTTTGGAAACGATGGACATGACAGTGTATATTTTCCTTTTCCATCATGTTTAAGGATTTTACTGCTTCCCTCACTATCCACAACATAATTACATATCATTATTCCTTCATCCAAAGAGTTGGAGAATCCACCCACTCCATTTAGAAAGAGATCAGATTGTTGATTTTTTATTTTGATGCTGACGAGAAGAAAATGTTCCAAGTGATCATTTTCAAAACACATTTACGCTCTTAGAATGGATCAAGTCAAAGCCCAAAATATTTTAGAGTTGTGGAGATGTCATTATCGTAGTATTATTTTGGCAGTAGGTGAAAACATTGTGTGTCTGAAGCCTGTGACGAATCATATTTTCGAGAACAACATATTTGCGTTTGTGTGGATTTTAGATATATTTTGTTTTGTAAAACATGAAAACCAATTAATAAATAGAAGAATATAAATAACCTAGTGGTTCTAAATGTTCTTCAGTGTTGAGAAATCCATGGCTAGATTAATTGTGTGAATTTTTTATGTATTGATGCATCTTGTTGTGCTTCGACCTTCAATAGTATCAATTACGTGTTATGTTCTGAGATCCATTTGTGTATAGAAAGGTCAATTGCATAATTGAATGTTGAATATGCTCAATAATAATACAACTCACCTATAAAACTATCAAAAGTTTAGTTAGTTGAATTTTTATAGATGGGAGTTTTTCCATAGGGTGGTCGAGTATCTATATTTTCCTTAGAAAGACCAAGAAGTGTCAATTATAAAAAATTCAATAAAGACGATCAAAGGCAGTTATGTCTTAAATGAGTAGAATGGGATGCTAGAATATTGTGATGGTGAAAAGAGCATTGTTCAAGAGAGTTCAGAGTTGGGATAAGTGTTGAGGAAGACCAGTCAAAAACTGTGACATGTGAATTGTAATTTTTAATTTTTGTATTAATGTTTGTAATAATGTAATTAAATAATTAAAGAGGGAAATTGGAATAATGCTTACATTAGTATATAGGTAGGATTGGGTTGTTGGTTATTGGATTTTTATTGAGATATTTTCTGAATAATATTCTCCTTGTTCGGAATCTCTTGGATCTTACGAGCAATATTTAAGTGGATTATGTAGAAATTTGATAACTTATATGTTATACAATGAGATTCTCCTGATCACACACTATTTTAACTTCATGCACAATACAGAATCTCTTCTACCATTGATCATAAATTGTGAAAATAAAAACAATCGCATGCGCACATTAAAACCATAAACAATCACACATATGAACATAGTATTTTATGGGAAAGCTTAAAGCTGAAAACCCCCAACTATCTGTATATTATATATCATATATATCATGTAACAATAATTATACAAAGCTCCTCACAAAGCTCTCAGTACAATCTCCAATTGTTACACACTAATCAAGCCCGATCTAGCAAATCACATGCTCCAATCTCTTCCACCTGATAGCCTACCTCTACTGCGCAATCATTGTTGAAGAATGGCTCTGAATGAACTTGAATTGGTCCAGCCTTGCTCACGCAATACTCATTGGCATCTCCAATCACTGGTTGTTGCAAATCATGCAACACTATAGTCACAACTGATAGTCACACTGCTCTTTCACCTACCTCTTCACTGGTCTCCATTCAAATTGTCCATGCACTGTAGTTAACTGATGTATTATTTAGTTTATTAATGAGTTAATAATTAGTGAATTAATTAATAATTAATTCACACCACTCTCACTAGTGTATCAATCAGTTAGACTAGATACAACTAGCTCAACTATGTTTAACTGAGTTAAACTGAACACAACTCCACCAACTACCTCAATCAACTCCACCAAACTCTGTCACATGAGTTCTAACTGAAGTCTCCATGCAATAGCTCCACTTAACCCTCGGGAATAGCGTAATTCCTTCGCTCATTTTTTGTTTAATATCAGTGCCAGAGTCAGAGAGAGAGCATTGCCGGAAGTCTATAACTTAAGCTGAAGTGCTCTAAGAGAATAAGATAATGTTTATAGTCCAAATATTATTAAGAGCTAATAATATTCGACATATCTATTTTTAGACTGGCAATCTAAAAATAGATCCTGCCGAATATGTCTAAAAATAGAAGTCCATCTATTTTTCCAACTTGACCAACCATCCACAGATAACATCCTGCAACTCATAGAATATGATCGACATGTATAAAAATAGACTTGCGCCAAAAATAGCCTGCGGGCCCACTTAGCGAAGGTGACTTCTTTCCACTAAGCTCATCATCTTATTGCAATCTCAACAGCTTATTATTTGGATTTGAATGAAATATACAAATTATTTTGAGTCAATATGTCCACAATGTTTTCTCTTCCAATTTCTTTATCAACAGATTCTACAGGAAAATGGTGATATAGTGGGTGATTCTACCAATACACAGAGAACTAGATCTCACTTTACAATGTTTCAAAATCCCTTATTACTCTAAATCAAATAGTACACATGAATTTTTATGTGTTTATCACATCTAATCCACAATCATCTGTAGAGACTGAAGGTAAACCTTATTCGAAAGCTACTATGAATACGGATTATAATTCCCTCATTGAGAATTACACTTGGTATTTACATATGCTTTTCCTCTATTGCAAAATTGTTTGACGCAAGTGGATATATGGGACAAATAAGGTAGTCGATTAGGGAAAACTTAAAGGATGGAAATTTATTTGAAATTATAGATACCATGGGGAATCTTAATAGTCTCTAATATGAAAACTATAAAATATTTGGTGATATTTTTGTTAAAAATAAATAAATTTCTAACGATTTTGTATAGTTTCTATAATTTTTTACGATTTTTTAAGATGATGTAATTTATCCTACAAAATTTTGAGAACCATTTTTTACAAAAAATAGAAATTTTTTGATCTGTATATGAAAACTTGAAGGTTTTTTTATGAAACTTGAAAGTGAAAATTCTAGGATTTTTATGCAATTATGTAGGTTACATTAACACATAAATAACGATTTTAAACTCAATTTTCCATAAAATAATAGAGGCAACAGTACCATAACAGAAGCACAAGATAAAAAAAATGATGAAGGATTTCAACCCGCTTGGGCTACATCTCTTGGTCCAACTTCCAATGTTGGGCCTCTTTCATTATGCTCAAAAATATATGTTTATATAAATTTGAAGTGCTCATAATGAAAAAAATATTATCTCTAATGGTTGGAGAACAGACAAAAACCCATAATTTGGTTCTTCCTCCACTCAAATTGGTACAAAAACGGACTGAGTTATGCTCGAGAACAATTTTCCTTCTAATAGTCCTGCAATTCCCACCCACCTGCTATACATCTTACAAATTCCACAATTTTGACGTCGTGGAGCGACACATTCACCCTACACTGGCGAGATTCGTGTCAGTTCGTGTGCAAATTTTTACTCTTTAACTGGCACAGTGACCCAATGAAGTGAAAGAAAGGGTCCACGTGGATTCATTAATGTTGTAATATCCAGGGTTGGTTTTAACAAACGTGCAAATGCCATAACCATGGTTCAGTCTATGGTTTGGTGGTGGAACTTTGGTAGGGATTAAATTTTTTGTGCCCAAACCATTTAACCCCAACCCACATTCAACTGTGATATTGTTTGGTGAGTCACGGGTTTCCAAACTCGACTATCACCATGGTTGCAGTGTGGTTGGACTGTGGTGCGGTTTTAATACCCACCATAACACAAACCCAATTTTTCGTAATTCTCGATCATGGTGAAGTTATGTTGCACCATGGTTAGGTTCCAACTCTCCACTACTCATTGCAGTGATGTGGTAGGTCTTGTTACCATCGAGAGTTAACTATATATGAAACAATGATAATTTTATATGTTGATCCATGGTGTTTAGGCCGGGGTTAGCCACGCGGCCTTCACTTCCCTAACATGTGTTCTAATGGGTTCGGTTGGACTGGGGGCTAGGGGTTAACCTTGGCCCCAACCGCTTAAGTTCATCCCACTAAACTTTAAATATAAGCCGCATTCAATGGTTTACAAGGAACACCGGTGCCATAGTAGTGGAGAAGTATGTTGCCACCCCAGATTGTTGCAGTTTGATTCACATGAAGGCCCTATCTGGCCATACAAAATTTTAATATAACAACAGGAGGTCATGTGGTAACCAGAAATTCCCCAACGTGACTCTTCTTAATTGGACCAACTCAAAAAACCCACAACCAATAGAATTGTACCATCCACAACCAACCACCGGAGGACACTTGTCAACCAACCAATGGCCTCAATATGTATAGTCAATCTTCCAATTCACATTCCTAGTGAGTGTACAAACTTTTGATTGGTCGTACTTGCAACCCATTTACAAATTTTTTAGTCATTTGAGAAAATGGTCAAAACGCAATATCAAGAGCATATGATATCAATTTTGAGTGAAACAAGTTTCTTCATATTCAGGGAGACAATATTTTCGTTTTGGAACTTGTTTCGAGAACTTTTTAACACTTATATTGAGCATTTTACTGATCAACTGGATCATTCCTCCCCATTGGAAGATTTTGGACCTCCAAAAGCTCATTTTCAGTGAAAAAAATATGAGAGGTACCCTTCCAATCTCAACCCATTTATCTTTGCTTGGATTTTTTACTTTGAGCCTCTCATGAAGGTACTTCACTTTCCCTTATTTTGCAGTCCTTGTTTTCCTGTCAAAGATTATATCTTGCTGCAATTTTTCAATATTTCAAAATAGGAAACTTCCCTTGAATGAATTTTAACATTCCCTCCTTTATCTTTAACAAAATAAGACTTATTCAATTTCAATTTCACTTCATGTTGAAAATTGTCATCATAACGATGCTTATCATGTGTAACATTGTACTGCGCTTGACTCTTTACCAATTGTGATCACCATTGCCATGCACCATCCTTATTCAAAGTGAAAATATTATGAAACCCAAAAGAAGATGTATTAGAACCAATGTCATCTTTTTCAAATAGCTTTTGCATCTGCTTTTTTATTCCTACATTATTTAACATTGCAGTCTTGTTCACACCAATGTTCAACAACGATGCATATTGTTGCAATTACCCTTCATATTTTTTTCCTTTTTTAGCAGGAAACATGTTAGACACCTGAAAAATCTTATCACATTGATTACAAGCTTCAATGAAATAATATTTTAAACTTTATTCATATCCTTGAAATGCTTTAGATTCCTAAACATCCTTATGTTTGAATATTAACAATGAAAAAGTATGACTAGCATTAACAATCCCCTTCATTTGTGCAATATTCAGAAGAGAAAAGTTAATTTTCTTGCTATGTGCTCTAAAAATGTACTCAATCCCATTTTTTAACAAATTATATTTACTATAATGGCGATGAAAAATGACCCTCCTATCATAAATATATGGGCTTCCCATAACAATACCACTTTTTTCAAGTGGAACTACATCATGTTCTACGTCATCAAGGAAGTTTCTAGTGATGTAAAATCTAAGTATGCATTTTTGTATCACTTTCGATTTTGCATTGTCACACACCCAACCTAAAGGATAAGTTTTAGGACGAGGAATTGTTTCTAAATTCAATTTCTTGACAATGTCTTCTGAAATGAGGTTTTCCTGTGATCCACTATCGAGCAATGTATCTATCTTGGTATGTTTTGAAATAAATCTAATCTGGAAAAGCCATATTCTTGTTTTTTCATATTGAGTTTCATTGAGGCTATTTGAAGCAGTAGTAATTGAAATTTCCATACCTTTCAATCCCATGGCTATGATATTAGTTTCATCCCCGAAATCAGAACCTAAATCTTGTTATATAGTTGCAACAACCCTTTTTTCCTACTTCTTGTTAAAAATTTTGGGTCTCATCTTAAGATGAAATTTCGAACAGTGGTCTTCATCATGGCCTTATTTGGAAAAAAAAATTACATGTGGGTTTTTCTCGCTCCTTCTTGATGGAATAATTCTTATTCCCTTTTCCTTTAAATTTCCCCTTTCCTTTATCTCCAGATTAAAATGAGTTGTCACTTGTTTCTTCAGAAAAATCTCCCTGTTTCTTACAGATGTGTTTCCTGTACACAAATCTCATCTAAATTTGTAGGGTTAAACATGAGAATAGTGTGTCTCGAGTAGCTATGTCAACCTCCAATATATTTTATTAAAGTGTCTTGACAGGATAAATCTACACCCAAAATCAATGCTCTCCTTCTAAACTCTTGGGTATAACTTTGCACACTTCGACCCTTTAACTACCTAAAGTTTTTCAAATCCATTATGGATTTCTGCATGTATTCTAAAGGATAAAAATTTATTCTTCAAGGAGCAAAAACTCATTCCAGGAGGATAAAAACTTACCATGTTTCTTCAAGTCCTCTTGGGTTTTTGATTCCGACCAAATAAAGGTTGCAATTTCAACCTTAAAGAATAAAGTTGAATCTTGGTCTCATCATCTTTGATCCTTTGTATCCTACAAGAAATTGCAAGCTGATGAACCCAATTATCTAATTTATCAGCATTTACGTCTCCATTATACACAAGAAATTCAAACTTTATGTGAAGTTTTAAAAATGGAGTTTTACCATGTCCCTTTAGAGAATGTGGAGGTGTGTGTGAAGGGGTTGATGTATAAGATCACGATCGTGAAGATTAAGGTGAGGAGAAAGGTGGAGTTAGAGGTGTTTTATCATAATCTCCTCCATTCCCTTTTAGAGGCTTGTCTCCATTTCCTTCATTCCTCTTTGGACGATTTGAGCTCTCACCTTGCAACCTTGAATTCCTTCCCTCATGGAGAACTTTCACCATATCAATCATTTCAAAGAATAGTTTCCTAAAATCCTTCTCATCCTCAATAATATTGTCATGCTGTCCTTCAGGTGCCATGACTTGTGAGGCTTATAGTGAAACTGGAGGTGCAATTGGTGGTGAAGATTACGGAAAATGTGCTCTCCTTGAACTAGCTTGAGGACTTGTTCCCAATAGTTTTCTTTCTCCTCTTTTGGGCTTCAACCTTGTGAGAATCAGAAACACCCATAACAAAATTAAACCCTAAATATAACCAAAGAACCAAAGCTTTGGTAGAAACCTGATCTGTGTATAAAACTTGAAGGTTTTTAATGAAATTTTCGAGTGAAATTTTTAGGGTTTTTATGCAATTACGTAATTTGCATTAACACATAAATAATGATTTTCAACTCAATTTTGTAGAAAATAATAGAGACAATAGTACCATAAAATAAACACAAGACAAAAAATGATGAAGGATTTCACCCCTCCTGGTCTACATCTCCTGGTCCAACCTCCAATGTTGGGCCTCTCATTATTCTCAAAAATATACATTTACATAAACTTGTAGTGCTAATAATGAAAAAATATTGTCTCCAACGGCTCCATAATAGTCAAAAACCATCAACTTGACTCTTTTAGCACTCAAAATGATCAAAAACTAACTGCGTTATGCTCGAGAACAATTTTCCTGCTTATTTTCCTCCAATTCACACCCACTTGCTATAGATCTTACAAATTCTTCAATTTTTAGTGTCGTAGAGTGAAAATTTCACCCTGCAGCAATGAGATTTGTGTCAGTTCGGGTGTAAATTTTCACCTCATTAATTGACGTGGTAACCATATGAACCAACAGATAAGGGCCACGCAGATTCATTAACGTTGTAAGATCTAGGGTTGATTTTAGCAAATGCGCCAACATCATAAGCATGTTTGAGCCTATGGTTCAATGGAAAAACTGTGGTTGGGCTTAAAATTTCCGTGCCCAAACCATTTAACCCAAACCCACATTCAACTGTGGTATGGTTTGGTGAGTCACGTGTATCCAAATTCGATTGTCACCATGTTTGTAGTGTGGTTGAACTCTGGTGCGGTTTAACAAATTTCCATGACACAAACCCAATCTGTTGTAAATTTCAACCATGGTGAAGTTGTTTTGCATAATGGTTAGGGTCCAACACTCTACTACCGATTTTAGTGATGTTGTAAATCTTGTGACTGTCAAGAGTTCAAGTGTATAACGAATGGTGATAACGTTATATGTTGATGTGTGATGTTGGGGTCAGGGTTAAACCCGCACTTATGGCATCCCTGACTTGTGGACTCGTGGGTTGGGGTGGAACAGGGGCCAGGGGTTAACCCCGACCCAGACCCCCAAATTTCATTCCAATAAACTCTTAATATAATTCACATACAATGGTTTAAAAGGAACACTCATGGCGTAGTGGTGGAGCACTATACTGCCACTCTAGAGGTCTATGGTTCGATTTGCATGTCTAACCATACCAAATATTAATATAACAAGAGGAGGCCACGTGGCTCTCCCTTATTGGAATAACTCAACGAACCTACAACCAATAGAATTTCACCATCGAAAACCAATCATTGGAGTACACTTTTCAACCAACCACTGGCTCAAATATGTACAGTCAATCTACCTAGTCACATGCCTAGTCAGCGTACGAACTGCTGACTTGGCGTACCTACAACCCAATTTCAATGTTTTTTGTTTTGTTTGAGAAAATGGTCATAATGTGATATCGAGAATATAGAATAACAGTTTTGAATTAAATGAGTTGTGTTGGATTCACAACAATGAGATATTCATTTTGGAACTAGTTTGGAGTACTTTTGAAACTTTGATTTGTGAGCATTTTTACTGATCCACTCAATCATTGGTGAACCTTTTTGGGGGGAATGTGGACATATTCAAAGTATTCTAAAAATTTACCGTATTAGGTTTTAAATGATGAACAAGAAGAAAATTGCATCACCCTTTATATTTGGGGCCAAGCTATAACATTTTGGTGCTACACCTTTGGTTGACGGTGTGAAGTATCAATATTTGGTTGGAATTCTTCTATACCTCACCCAATCTCGAATAAATATCTCATATGTTGTACGATTTACTTCCATATACATGTAGGGATTGCATGAACTGTGTTGCAAGGATGCTAAATGGATACTTTAGTATGTCAAGGGTGCTGATATATTTTATATGCATTATTCAAGAGGTGTAGCTTGGGTACTGTTGGATACATAGATTTAAATTTGGTTGGAAATGACAATAATTGTAAAGTTGCATCAAGTTATTTCATTGGCCTAGGATCCAACCCTATAAGTTTTCTTAGTGGAAATCAATCTACCAATTATTTTCTATTAATAGAAGTCAAATATAGAGGTGTAATTAGTGCTACGACTTAATCCATATGGTTACAACACTTCCTCATAGAGTAGAGTGTATAGTTTCATTGATTTATTGTTATCTAGGGTGATAGTTAGAGTACAATGAAGTTCTACAAGGATCCAATATAGCAACAAATAAAAAAACATATAATGGTACACATGCACTTAAAATAAGGATAAATCCATGATGAGGTAATTGATTTACAATATTTTCCTTCTTTAGAATAGGTTGTTGACATATTCAAAAATAATTTCACCAAGAAAGAGTTTTCATCGTTGTGAGATCTCACGGGGCTGAAGGGCAGAACTACATAATAGATAACATAGTTAGCATTACTTTTTGAGGGAGATTTCTCCACTGGGTTTTCCCTTTTTAGCTCTTCTTTTATATATTTTTCATAGTTTTTTTAATACATCGGTACCTAACATGGCTACATATTTTCACAACCCAATTATTTTTCACATCATAGTTTTGCTTCATGAGGGGTATCAATTTACATGCTTACTTAATGCATATTTTCCTTTTTCCTATTGTTCATAGTTTTCTTGGTCTTAGATACTCTTCCTTGTGTCAAAGTATTATCCTTCTAGAAAATTTCACACTTCTCCTTGATTTATTCATCAACTGTAATTCTTTCATACAAGTGGAGTTTAGTTTTGCATGCACCACTTGGGCTTATCAATGTACTCATGCATGGCATATTTAAGATAATTACCCAGATATAGTTCATGTGCATAAAGCTAAGAGGGTGTAATTGTTATGCATGAATGAGTTTTCTACTTATGCATGGATAGTTAATTAAGGTTGTTTATGCGTGCATAAATTTTAGTCCACTCCACTTGCGCATGGCTAGTTAACTAAGGTTTATTCCATTGCATGAAAAATTAATTGAGTCTAAAGGATTGTTTACTAGTACTTACCTATATGAATATATTGCACTGCCAAACTATTATGCATTAACTCTCTCATGGCGAATATTTCATATGTGCATGGAGATTATTTCATATGTAATTCATTCATTCTTAGAGGTAATATAGTTTCACCCACTCTCTTCATTTTGTTTCGTATAAAGCTTCCGATTGTTGTTGTTTCTTGTTTTCAATTAGATTCTTGTGTGCACATTGTCAAACAATTTTAAAGTGTTTACAATGTTCACACTAGTACATAGATCTACTATTTATGATATTAATACATAAAAATGCATAGTAATTTATCTACTTATGAGGTTAGGGAGATTAGGTAGCCAAAAAAAATGTTAGTGATACGTTCTTTCTTAGAACTACCAAAACAACATAAAATTTTATAAACATGTTGATAACAATGTAGATCAGAGAGATTCATCTTTAATGCTTATAAATAACTATTTGAGCATGATGTGGGGTTCGAAGAAAGTTTTTATATACTTTTTTGGCCACGAACTTAATTTTATTAATGATATTGTGTTAATAAGGGAGTGAAATTTGGTTCACGGTGGGAGAATCAAAGAGGCTGTTTTTAGTTTTTAAGGTGGAATATCAAGTTAAAATAGCTTAATGATTTGAAAAATAAAAAATTATTTTTTTATAATTTTGTAATATTTATTTGATAAAAATAAATTAATTGATAGTTTATTTTTTAATTTTTATATTATTTTTTTCCTACTCTTTTTAATTTTTAACATTATTAATATTGTCATAATTGAATTTTTTTTAAATTAATAAAGAGTGATTATATATTTTGAATTAAAATTGGATAAGAATCATTTTCTATTAATTTAATTATATATACGAGTTGATAAGATTGAAATCTTAGGTTAACATTTAAATAATATTATAGCATTACTGATATTGAAGGGATGTGGAGTTTATTTATACATTAACAATAACCATTTTACTATTCAAAAGTATTTTTAGTGAAAATTATTAGGTTAAATTTATCATGGTTGAAATTTACATAAAAGAAAATAAAGCTAAAATAATTTTCACAATATTAATTTTACTTAATTTGAATTATTTCTCATTTAAATAATATTTTATTTTTATTCTAACAATAATTTTATTTAAAATCTATATTATTATTGATCATTCTTATCTTATCTTATCTTTTAAAATTACAAATTATATATATATATATATATATATATATATATATATATATATATATATATATATATATATATATATATATATTTTTTTTTTTATTTTTTTTTTGAAGTAATCAACATATTCTATGTTAACTACAAAACAAATTTCTTTAAATGCAAACTTATTTTAGAGTGCAAAAAACAATGTTTAATTTTTTATTCTTTAAATTGGATTTTTGAATCTTATAGAGATTATATAACATGTGCATTAAGTCATTTTATCGACAAATATTAAACTTTTTTTTTTTGGTTATTAGTATATTTTTAAGTATACATCAATTTTAATTCATATTAAAATATTTTATTCATAATCTACATTGGATATTTTATCCTATACAACATTAAAATATTATATATATATATATATATATATATATATATATATGAATGAAGTGTTAGATATTTTTGAAAAGTATAAGGTTTAAACATTTTATTCACGTACTTTTATTTTTTTTACTTCTAGTTACATTACATGAAATTATATTAGGTTTTATGGTCAACAAATTAAATATGGATATCATTTTTTTTTTAATATTATAGTGAATATTGCTTTTCTATTTAAAAAAATATTTTATTTTAAGAACTAACATACTTACCCATAATATTCATACTAAATTAATGTAAAATAAACTTCTAATCTTCAGACTGAATGAATGTAAAATAAACCTCTAAACTCGATAACTCAATATTATAAACACATCTCATCCTTATCTTTCTATAAATATATAATTTGAAATAAAAACCACAATTCAATATTAAAACAGCATCTAATACTCACCCACACGCTGCCATAAAACAATGATAACGATTTTGATATAAATTTCCTCCCTATCCTTTCTCCTTGAATGGATTTTAACGCCACCTTATCAATCAACGGCACCTAATACTCACCCTGCCGTAAAACAATGATAACGATTTTGATATAAATTTCCTTCCTATCCTTTCTCAAATGGATTTTTTATTTTAAAACTACCTTCCTATCCTTTCCCCTTAAATGGATTTTTTATTTTAAAACTACCTTCCTATGCTTTCTCCTTAAATGGATTTTAAGCTCACCTTATCAATAAATACAATATTTGGTTGGCTCTCCTCCTCTCATGGGCCACTCTCCTTTCTCCCGCTTTAAACTACATGACAAAACGTAGCCACATTCCACATGTATTTCGTGGATTCATGTCTGGTCTTTTTAAAGAATGAGCTCACATTTCAAATCCAACGAAGGCTACCCATGCTTCCTATCTTCATAAGCTATTGTCATTGATTTCCATAAAAGAGGGTTGGTTTACAAGGTGATCGATGGCCACATACGGGATTGATACGTAAAATTTTATGTACATATCATCGAATTTAAAACAATTTAGTGACCTATACACAATTCCAGACATACAGCATTTAATACAATGTAACCAAAAATTATTTAACCTAATTGGAAAGAAAAATCTCCGAAACATAGTTAAAGAATGCCGCATACATGGTGAGCCACCTAAGTCAATCCGCTAATGCTTCTAGAAAAGCTGATTAGCTGATTAGCTACAGCTGCTGACTGGCGACTGCTACTTCCTTGCGATTACTGCGGGCTCGATAATGAATGAAAAAATCTACTAATGGATGCTAACCATGGCACCGACTTTATTGCTCGACGTGACCCGTCATGTGCCTTGATAGTGACGGCTGCGGAATCTTGCCCTGATGTAGAAAGGGCTAAATTAGGAATAGGCCGCAGGAATTCGCATGTCCAGGGGCCTAGCCGTGCCAATTACGAATGTTATGACATCACGCTTTCTTTAAATATGTCAGAAAGGGTTTCTCCCCCGATTTCGCTGGCAGGCAGTAAACGTTTCAATGGAGATGGAAGGTCACAAGAAAACGGTATTTTCAGGGTTTTTTCACAGCCCTTTGCTTATTCGTGTTTGTTTCTTGCAAACTGCATAAATTGAAATTATTTTGTGCAGATCGCTATGCTCGTGGCCGAAATAAATCTTATAAACGAAGAGAATCTGAAGCTCAAGTCTATGTTGAAGGATACGAGCGG
Source organism: Pinus albicaulis (assembly GCA_034641835.2). NCBI lineage: Eukaryota > Viridiplantae > Streptophyta > Pinopsida > Pinales > Pinaceae > Pinus > Pinus albicaulis. Next base: position 23,275,272 of record MU968450.1, read on the forward strand.
TAGATATAACGACTTGCAGATGCATATCAGGTCTCTGGTTGACCAGAGGAAGGGTGTTTATGGAGGCCAGGTACGCTATATGGAAATTAATTTGACTTTGTATAATTAGGTTTCATGGGTGTCCAAATTTCTTAACGCTTTTTACCTTTTCATTTGCTAGGCAAGGTACTCGAAGGGTGCAGCTGTCCCTCCATATGATTTGTACGATTGCCATGAAAGAGGATGGGAAAAGGAATATAAGAATGCCAAATTTATGGAGGAATATCAGCTGCCTTCAAACAAGAAGACAATGAATTATATGGAGTCGGCAGAGATTGATAATGGGATCAATTCGTCCACCGATGATAGCTCCAGCCGTCATAAGAAGGCGCCGAACAAGAAGCATCACGCTCTGAGCAGGAGATTGACGGCCTTTCCAAAAAAACTCGTATCCGTGCGGACAATATCTGAGCTATCCCGGGTAATAATTTAGGGTTTATCTGAGACGTGGATTTGATATGCATCACAAGCTTGTAGTTTTCTACCATCTATATTCATGTTGTGAAATTGTACTTTCATGAGCAAACTTGGTAAGCAAATTTGAAAGAAAATTGATAGAGAAAAAAAAATTAATGAATTCTATTCATGTTTTAAAAGAGAGAATTTTGAGAGAATAGAATTCAATAATGCAATATATTTTATATGGATAAACTAAAAACTAATATAATAATGAATCTATACCCAGTCTTAAGTAAATGATCATGTAGTCATGAGTTAATTGTTTCTTGAAAGTAGAGATTAATAAAACTTGTACATGTACTTGTGGAGTTCTCTTTTGCATATAAAAACGAGATTGTCATGTATACTCCACTACTCAGTGGTCTAACTAAAATACAATTAAACATATATTATCTTCATAGCCAATTTAGATTGTCAGTTAATATTTAGATAGAAAAAGTTGAAATTTAATTTCGAAATATCTCAAATAGGAAGGAAGTCTTTTTTGACGCCACTCCTCTGTCTCAAATTCTATAATCAAATGCATCCCATACAACTAATTATTGCTATATCAAATGCATCCAGTGCACTTAGGCTATGCTTAATCCAATTGCAAATTGCTGCATGGGAGGGGTAGTAAAGTAACGGTTTACTTTTCTGTTGCCCGGTGTGACAGATTGATTTAAACTGTATGATTTGTATGTTTGAAGCATGGGTCCCTGTTTATGAAGTTGCAAAGCCCGATATGAGCACTGCATATATTCTTGCCTTACCCCTGTTCATAAAGAAACTGATCTCAAGTATTGCAATCAGAGAGGTGATGGCTGCCAGTGGCGAAAATATGGGCAAAAGATGACAAAAAACAATCCACTTCCAAGATCTTACTACAAATGTGCTTGGGCTCCCGGTTGCCCAGTTAAAAAACAGGTTCGACCTCGTTCTTTTCTCATAAAGAAATCTTCTATTGATATTCTGATTGACTATTTGATACATACAAGACCACCTAGTGATATTAATATGTTGAATCGCTGAGGATTTTGAGCAGGTTCAGGGGTGCGTCGAAGACGCGACAATTGTAATAACAACCTACGAAGGCGAACACACTCATTCTGTGAGTCCTCTGGCTATGGCTGCTATGCACGTTGACCCATCAAACCAGCTCATTGGTGAGGGGATGCATAGAGAAAATTTGGTTGAAGACAACAAATTTATACCCTCTATTGCCAGAATATCGACCTCAAGCCCGTTTCCCACAATCATTCTCGACCTCACAGACAACCGGCCAAACTCAGGATTACGGTTGCAGCCTCCATATTTAGAGGCGGTTAACTTCCACGACTCAATTCCGTTGCCTAACAATATGGGCCAGGATCACTTACCAATCATGCAGAATTCTGTGGCTTCTTTAAGATCCCAATTTCAGTGCAGCCCTGGCTGGAGCCAGAGCGCTCTCCCTGCTCACTTTGGGTGCTCCAGTCTAAGGGATGCTCAAGTCCCCTCCGACAGCGCGATGCACTGATGGCTCAAATCAAGAGACATTTGTGCATACGTGCACACTCTGCAGTAAACATCTTACGCTGATTTCAGTATTGTCTCCGCATGTAAATAGTTTCGCTTATACTGTAAGTTGCATGTATAAATAATTTAAATCTGTGTTGTAGCAGTGAGGAGTTTTTGGCAATGCATTATATTAGATATTATTTTTTGCGATTCAACTGTGTTAAGTAAGTCATTCATTTATGATTATTTCCATGAGAAATAGTCTTAACTCACTAATTTCTCATGATTTTTGAATAATCCACTTAATATTACTATTTTTAATATATTTATAAGCGATTGTAACATGTTAGAATTAATGGAGACTTAGTTGTTTGAATAAGATTGAGACTCTAAGATTAGGTCTAAGATCCTACTATCTAGGGAGTGGTTGAAACCACTACTTTAGTGTGAAAGCCTATATGTATGAGCCCTGAATTTAGTTAATATAATATCAATTTTTAACATGGTATCATAGCTTCACATGAAAGCTCGATAAGTTTGTTAGGCCATCGAAAGTGTGGTGAGAACTATGTTTGCCTGCGTTTGATGAGGTTTGTTGGAAATTAGTTTCAACTACAACTGAGCAGAAGGAGGACACAATTTAATTTTGAAGGTTTAAAGGACAGAAGACATCAGATTTTTCTTATTTTTTTCTTGCACTACACCATGCGATGAATTATGGGTTTGATACACCTGCAAATCCAATTTTTCTATGAATGCCATAGCCCTTATCTGCAATGAAAGTCGTGGTTTAAACCACGCAACCCTCCTTTTATCTCCCGCATTCAAAACTCCACACCTACTGCCATAAACCCTGCACCAATTTCCAATACACCTCGCGCCATTTGATTCAAATTTGAACGCCCCACGTCATTTCCAGTGGTCCCCATGAATCCACATAACATATCCTGCAACCAATCAACAGCCTATCGCACTCCTCTGAAGGCTCATCACCACACTCCATAACCCGTGCGATGAGCCATACCCTACCACCGCTCCACATCAAAGTCGTCAACGACCGCTCCACATCAAAGTCATCGACCAATCATATGCGTATCGTATAGTTTTGTGTTGATGTCACCAGAAGCCCGAAACCTTGCGATAAAGGATGGACCACCAACACCACCTCGTCAAACCTTCGACCAATAGCAACACATCACACAACTCCGATGTACAGTCAGTGAGCCCTCAAATGGATGCGATAATGCATTGAAATGATTTGCATTTTGTTTTTGAAATCCGCGACATGTAATTGTTATAAGGTTTTAACTTTGGTTAATGTTTTATTTGTGTTTATATGTGCCGCGATATAAGTCTCATGTTTTAGTTTTAAGACTTAGGTTTAAAAGTTTTGACATATATATTATAAACATGAAATGTTTATATGTGTGTGTGTCATGTAATGTTGCAATATATCGGGGAACAGTCCGAAAGTGTAGATTGTGTATTAAAAAAAAACGGAGAGCAGTCTGTAAAAAAAAACCATTGTGTGGAAGACAGAGAGCAAGAGTTGTGTGTGTAGCAGCCATGTGATTTTTTTTGAAATCCAGAACTGTAGTTCTGAGGAAATATTTTCATTCTGTAATAGTTTAGAAGTTTAATGAAAATGAGTTTTTACTCCATCTGTCTGTCCATATTTTTTTTGTTAAACCTCTTTGTTTGTAGACGAATTTTTGTTTCCCCTCAATTTTTCCGGAATAATCAGAAATTCCAACAAGGGTTTTGGAGCGTAGAGAAAAGGTCGTGGATTTAAAAATCTGCTACTGATGAAATGCCATGGTAGCCCGTTGCGAGATTGGAGCAAGGTGTGACTGGAGGTTGTTGCCAGTTCGAGGTGAATGCACTGTGTCTGCGTGGTGTCAGAGGAGTTTTTTTATTGATACCAGCATCGACAGGCCCTTCTAATCCTCTGTCTAAATGCGATGGTGAAGGACAGAATTTTTGTGCGTGGTGAGCCACCACCATCTGATGGAAGAAGGGAGGGACTTATCAGCGTGGCCTCATCATGCCTCAGAGAGAATAGAAACAAAAGAACTTCATTGATATATTGATATTGAGTGAAGGTGAGAGGGCATATCACGAAAACGCGTCTTGGTCTAGTAAGCCACATGGGTATAATTCCACTTGATCATTAAGCTACGTTGTGCAGACTGCAGTTTCTTATTTGCAGTATGAATTATAGCCTTCTGGGATTGTATATATTGATTTTCTTGCCATGGGGTTCAAGAACGCAGATTTAATAACGGAAATTCAAGAGTTGGTTTTGTGAGGGCGATAGTGCCTGTTCATGTAGATCGTGATGACCTCCATTCGTCTACTATTTCCAAATGAAAAGATGACAGCATATCCAAAATGTTGACTGTATTCGAGTAGATTTGTGCACGAGATCAAAATCTCCTCGATCTTCATTAGAAAGGGTTCCTTAGCCAAGGCTACGATCTATCGTCCATTTAGATTGTGCTCTCTGGCATAGTAGAAGCATGGATTGTGTGTTCTATATTCTGGATCATGATGGAGAAGCGCTCACTTGTGGAAGCTGAAAGAAGGTGTTGACATTTGCGTGTTGCGTGCATTTTTTATTTTCTCGTAAGCATTTTTGTCAAAAGGTTGTTGAGTTGGATCTGGCGTCAAGAATGGGAGGTAATTTTGAGAAGGGCCAAAAGCCCATAGCCTTCAATCTACTTCAATAGGGACCGAGAACGTTGTTGAAAAATTCATCATGATTATAAAATCCAGTGCGCAGAAGAGTCACTTCAGACCCAAGTGTGTTGTGAAGCCAAATTCTGCACCACAAGGTTCTACAGTTGAAGAGCTGCTAAAGGGAGAAGTTTCACGCCTGCGTAGTAACGGGTTGTTGGAGCTCTTGAGAGGAACAAGGTGAGTCAGAGAGAAATCTAGAAGCGAGATAAGCTAGAAGTTTCCAATATGTATTTTTTAGACATATTTGACACTGATAATATCTTTTTCATGTGGCCATTTGAAGACATTTTTAACATGGATAATATTTTTGAGTGAGAAGAAATTTCAGAAAAACAATGTGGTTTTATTGATGACCACAAGAATCAAGAGGCACAATCTACCTTGCAATATCCTGAGATTGAATACCTATTAGTTGTTCTTCAGGAACGATGTAAAGAGGAACATATTGTTGAAGATCAATTGGACGAGTCACATGAATCTTATTGCAAAGACTTGGGAAAAGAAGACAAAGCTATAAAGAATGCAGATTATGATGATCTCATGAATGTTTCTGAGTGTGCATATGTAGCAACAACAACAAGGAAAACGAAACAAAGTTTGAAGAGGAATTGAAATTTCTTGAAGCATGGCGCGAAACACCATGTCTTTATGAACTCAACATAGAAGTTGCATCAATGAATGTTGAAGATAACATGGCTGACATTCAGTTGTTTGACAACAGAATTAGTGAGAGGAAAAATTCTCCTACCAAGCTTTCATTCTTTAAAGTTTTATGAATTACAAGCAACCAAGATATAAAGGATGTCATCCTACAATCAAGATCGAGGAGGATAAGAGTTCAAGTATTTTGCATGTGGGGAAGAAAAGGTAGAAAGGAGGTGAATATCTATCACTACCTTATGGCGAGAAAAGTAAAGATGAAGTCTCATCTAGGAATGAACAAGCATGGACTCTCAAGCAAGAAGACTAAAATGAAAACCTCCGTTACCAAGTTTCTTATGTTTTTTCTGTAAGCCTAGCTGAGACTGAGACCAACACACATATGTTATTCTTTCGCTACCCTTTCTCCATTAAGGGGCAGTGTTAGAATTAATGGAGACTTAGTTGTTTGGATAGGATTGAGACTCTAAGATTAGGTCTGAGATCCTACTATCTAGGGAGTGGTTGAGACCACGTGGTTAGTGTGAAAGTCTATATGTATGAGGCTCTTCTTACTAAATATAGTCAATATATTGTGTGAAATGCTTAGGCACTCTCTAAATATCTCACGTGGAATGCCTTTTTAGTTAATAGAATATCAATTTTTAACAAAAACACCATCTTTTTATATAAAAGAAAAAAATTAAACGAATATCTCCAAACTGAATTGTTTTCACATAACGGTGTCCGTTGGAATATTTGATTACATTACTTTCAATTGTTTGATTTTAGATCGAAACAAAATTTTGCCATTGCAGGGACATAGATTTGATATTCTTCAGGTTGAAGTTAAGCACGGTTGACCTTATAACTCACAATTATCGGACATCGAAATTCAAGATCCAATAACAATTATTTTTTTCCTGGCAAAAAGATAATCGTATTTGCCATATTTGAAATGGAAAAATATTTTATATATACATAATAAGTGTGTATATTCATCCAGAATCTGTTCAGATCCTTGTGTGACAAAAAAAAAAAATATTTACTATTTATAATTTGATTATATTTTTTTATCAATATATATAGTCCGTGTCATTTCGAGATGATAAAAGAAAATATAAACAAACCTAACAAAGATCTAAAATATATAGATACAAAATCTGCTTTACAGAAGCAACATGAAAGATGTAAAGCGTATAAGTTAAACAGGAACATGTGACGGGGCCAGTCCATAAAAAAGCTTGTGGTAAGATCCAATAATAACTATTATAATCTAAAGCGTTTTGGAAACTACTGGTTGAAGTTTAATCAGTGTTTATCAAAGAAATCTAGATATCTTCATATTCAAACAAACTACATGATGAAGCCACGGGTAGATATCTTGTTATTTCATATTGCTAAATATGAAATTTCAAAAAGTATGTTGGGATAAGTTCACTCCCTTAGTTCGTAAAGCCAGTGAATTTTGACCCTTAAATTACTAATTGTAATCACTTGTACCTCATCAGCATGCGTCCATTGAAGATTATCTTTCCAAATATAAGTTAATTGTTGCATAGTTAAAAGAGTGTCGAGAAACTAAATCAGATGAAGAATGCATTTCCTTGATTCTTTTCAAGCTACAAGGTTGTAGAAAGTCTTTTATAGGAAATGCGTTTAAAATTCTTTCTATATAGGTTAATATAATTTTATATAATTATATTTTTTTAATTTAAGAATAAAGCGAACTATATAAATTAATATAATTTTATATAATTATTTATTTATTTATTTATTTAAGAATCAAGTTTTATGGCTCAAAGTTCCAAAGATAAGAAGGAAAGTTGGTATAAGTAAAAGAAATGTTTTGCTCAAGTGAGTGAGTCCCTCTCCAAGCTTAAGTAGGAAAAATGGCATTTTATTTAACATAAAATAGTCTTTCTCCAAGTATATGTAGAAAAAATGACATTTTATCCTTCTTTGAAGTATTTTAATGGAAAATAGAAGCATTGAATGAAGCCATGCAATAACATAAAATATTAATGCTTAACATTCTTCTTCTGGTAAAGGGTGTGTTTTGTGTACTTAAGCCTTACATCTAAACTTAGACAACTCGAAATTAGATTCTAGCACATAATATTATATATGGCTCATTTTAATGACTTGTTACGTTCCACGTGTACCACTTTGGTAGAGTGTAGTCTATCACTCTACACAACTTGATGTTTTAGGATTAGACACTTAGTTAGATTATGGGTGCATTAATGATGGTGTTATTGTTCCGACCTTTCTACTAATCTACTTCAAGGTAATGTGAAAATAGTGGATTTATATGAGAGCTACAAAGCCCAAACATGGAGTTTTTTTCAATAAGAGTTGATCATACTTCGTGATTGTACATGTTTCACTATTTTAAGTCTTCTTTCAATTCCCTTTTCGTTACACATGTTGAATCATTGATTATAATTTGACATGAAAAATTTGGCTCTAAACTATAAGTATTTTCAATAATGAAGTACAAAAAATTTGGTTCTTGGTCTTCTCAATGTTTCTTGCATTAATTGACTATACTATATTTAAGTTGTTTTCTTAGTAAACAACATCAAGATCTTTTTCCTAAAGGAAATACCTTGCATGGTACTACACCTTTTTAGTTTGTAGATAGTGATCTCATGTTATTTTTTACTTACTTCTTTTTCAGGGCCAATTATGCACCTGCTTTCATTTATGACTTCTAGTGTCACTCATGGGTTTACTTTCTTAAGTATAAGACTGAGGTATTTTCTTAATTTTAAGACCTCCAAGGCCATTATGGAGAAGCAATTCTATCTTTCTATCTCGAAAATATGTACAACAAAACGGTGGAGTATGTCAATCATATATTCAAGGAATTTTGTTGAGAACATGACATCGAGTATCAACACTCTGATCCCTACACCTCTCAGAAAAATGGTGTTTTGAAAGAAAGAATGAGACACTAAAAGAGATAACAAATTACATGATTCAACCCAAGAACAATGACACCTTGTTTATAGGATGAGGCATTGAATTGTGCCAATTACTTAAGAATTATATGACACATAAAGAAGTTCTACATATGATTTCAAAAGAAGGTTTGAACGATCCTAACCCTCATGTCTCTAATTTTAGGGTATTTCAAAATCCATCATGGGCCTAAATCTCAAAATGAAAAGTGCAAAGCTGGGGAAAAGAAGAGAAAACTATTGATATTTGTTGGTTACTATCAGGATATCAAGGCATATATCTTATTTTATCCCATTTCAAGAGATGTCTTGTTTCAAAGGGTTATCCATTTTGTTGAGCACTCCAACCCCTAATTGTCTTCTTCTCCTCTCATAGGTTTTCATGTTGACAATGGTGTAGATCATAATGAATTTTTTTATTTTATTGAACCAGATGATGATTACCATTTTAAAAATTAAAATCATCCATCAACACTAATAAAACACATTAAACAACATAAACATGAACAACTTCATCATGAAAAACAATTGAGAAAAAAATTTCATAAATGAAAGAGGCATGACATTTATAACTATGAGTGAACTGATACTAGCTATTATGCTTTTGACCCTCACCATACTATGTCACAACCACCACTACTATATTTGTCAGTCACTTCATTTGAGATGATCCACAACAATTTTTTCTAATATTTTTAAAATAATATTGTTAGGATAATTGAATGAAGTGTCTCCAAAACTGAAACAATTGTTGTGGATCACTTCATTTGAAAACCACTCTTTCTTTTTTAAGTAGGAAATGTCTTTTGGCTTACAATATTTAGAGAACCCAGTTAAAAAGATGAAAATGTGATCCTAGATACAACTATAAGAAAATCAGATTAATAATATCAATGGACGCTCGAATACTTCACAATCTATTCAAGAGAATACGGACAAAATATGGATAAAACACAAATGTGATTTAAGCTAAAAATCTGGAAAAAACTCTTATGGTAATTTCTGTGATTCGACAATGTCACATTCTTTTATGTTAATAAAGTAGAGTTGCATTCGAGGTAGATCAATAAGACACTATATCTTGTCAGCAAAGATCATTTTTAACTATAGCTATAATATAGTTATAATTAAGGCTTAGAAAACACACCTTCTACAATAACTACAGGAATGCTTTGATTCACGCCTGCTATAGGGATTAAAGAGAATTTACAAGGATAATGGAGATTATGTTGTAAGTCTCACAGTTAGGGAAAATCATTCAACAGGAGGTGTACAAATTCTAAAATAGGAACAATCCGACTAATCACCATAAGCAGGAATGACTCATATGAAGTCCTGTCGATTAGTCAATGTGGGAGGAAACTCTGAATAGGAATTAGAGTTACATATTTTCTACGCAAGAGAAACTTGGAATAAAAGGTGATATTGACAGGCATTGACCATGAACATATATTTATGGATGGTCAAAATTTTATTACACAAACACTATGGTAATCAAGGTCACTTCAGAATTTGATGGGATGGGTTTGTTGGTTCTGTACTGCATATAGTACCCATTGTCAAGTGTAAAATAATTGTGACGAAATTTAAGAACAGGGATATTTAGGTATAAATTGACTACCTTGCACAAGTAGTAGTCAATTGATTATTAAATAATACAAATTCAAAGATGTTGAATATATTCTAAGTTATTGCGTGGTAACTATACATTGAATTGAAAGGTCTATTAAAACTACCCTCTTCTATAATTTATGATTCGGGGCATATATATATATAATTCATTGGATCTTTTATTTCGCATATTTTTTTCATTGGAATATATTTTTTTTTTCTTTCAAGTCATACCAATAAAAAAAATTGTACATTTTGACGGCTGAAATCTGATATTTAGGAAAGAAGCATTGAAATTCAGCATATATCTACATCATTACAGTTGGTATAAGAGCTTCAAAATATACAAATTGCTGTTCCCAGCTTTTAAAATGCTGATTGCGTGAAATGCTTCCACCACAGAGACTCACCTTTTAATTTGAAATACAGTTTTTTTTTAATGATAGATGAAACAATTATATAACTCAAAAAAATATAACATCATAATACTTTATTTTTTTTCCTAAATGGTACACCATAATCCATAACAATTTCTGCAATAATAATTTAAAGTTTTAGTAAGCTGATTAAATATTTATATATGAGTGCAATTTTCACCCATAAAAAACTTGGACCCAAAACCTCCATGGCTAAATTTCTAGTGGATTTGCAGCAATAACTTTCCTATATAAATAAAAATTGAATTAAAAATAAAAAAATTATAGAGCTACCATGGCAATAACAATATCCATATAAACAAAAATATTATCTAGCACAAACATCCAAATTAATTTTAATTATAACGTTTTAGAACCTAATTTATAAAACAAGAAAAGTTACCATTCACTTGAAATTTCTTTTCTCCATGTTAATCTCATGCTGATTTCTTGATATTCTTGTCAATATTGCTGAACTTATGTTTCAATTGGCCGATCTCCATAGGTACTCTTCTTCCTCTTGGGACTAGATTATATCAAGGTAAGTAGTAGTATGTCTCTACTCTAGAAGTTCTCACAATTCCACAAGGCCAGACTCTTAAGAATCTCAACAAAATGACAAGTTTATTCGTAAAATTACACTACCATTACTACATTCGTCTAGTAATAGAGTGCATGATAACTGATTTTTCTCATAATATGTTGTCTTGGTATATAGAAAAATTGGTTTATACCATATATCTCTTTCATATAAAATTACAATTTCGTAATTACTAAATTCTTTCTAATTCACCACTACATGTGTCATCCATCCACACATGTGTCCAAATAAATTTCAATTTTAAAATAAAAATAAAAATATTGTTACTCACTTATTTATTTGTTTCCTATTTTTACTCCTTGATATCCTTTAGATATTTTCACAATTCATATATTTTTGTTACTTAGGTACAATTAACCATTAGTTTTCATTATTTTGGACTCTAACTTTTCATTTCTTCTCTTTAATTTCATAAAATTCCTCCATAAGAATTCTTTTGAATTTAATTTCTTCTATTTAATAAGAGGAACTTTACATCCGAGTATGGGGTCGATTACATCCTAGTATGGGGTTGATGTCAAGCCTAAATGTTTAATATTTAACAAGTTTAATTTAGTGTCAATGTCATCAGAGTATAGGGATAGATGCATAGGCGTAAATGTTTAACATTTAACTTTAAAAAATAAGAATAAACAATAAAAGTATCAAATAACAAATAGAAAGTTAAAAGTAATATAAATTCCTATGGGTATAAACATTTAAATGTTGGCTCAATTAATCATAAAAGGAATCAATTAATAATAAAAAGATAATGTCGATTTGTTAAATTTCAATTTTTTATTAACTTTTGAATAGAATTTGTTGCCATACAATGGACCAATATCATGGCTTATTAATACCATATTCCCAAAAACCATAACTTAATTCACAATAAAAAAAAAAGTATAACAATATCACATGATTTTTAACCATGGATATTGACCCCACTTTATATAGATAGTATTAGCATATAAATAGGATTTCTTACAATACCATTGGCCAATACAGTGGCAAAAAAAAATAACATTTTTCACAATCAAAATATTTTATTTTAAATTAATTTTATAACATTTTCTAATTAAATCTAAAAGGAAAAATATTATCATTACTTTTGAGTTATATCTAAACACTCTATCATCACAACTACTAAAAAGTTTATCGTAGAAATTAAATCAAGTTTTCAATAAAATTATGAATGACAATATTTTTATATATAAATATGTGAAATATATAGAATATAAATAATATTACTAAGAACCAACATGTATCCATCTTAACTACAGATCCAAGAAATGAGAGAAAAAAAATTGACTATTAATAATAGAGGAAAGGTAGTGGATGATTGTTTTAATTTTTTCATTATTCTAAACAAAATTTTACACCAAAACCATAGGATCGTATGTTTGTTTACCACTAGGGAAACCAGATGAGGAACAAAATTTTAGTTTCCATGAAAACCTTACAAATGTTTTCTTGAATTTAACCAAAACATAAGAAAAATAGTAACAAAGAATTGACTGTTATGGCCATTCTTATAAAAAAAAAATAAATAAAATAATTCTAAGAGATGAAAAAAAGCTAACGAAGAGACCATTCATGACTTGTCATATTTGGAGGCCTCAATGGGGATGGGGTCCCTGTTACTTTTTGGAGAGTAACCTAGAGCTAGTGATAGGCCAAGGTGAGCTTCAAATTTATTGAGTCTACAATCCGTGGAATGTCTGTGCAGTTGAATTTCATAAACTAAAGGAGAATTTCTTCCAGAGCCTTGTCCTTATCGATCAACACCTTTTGTAGAAATGTTTTAAAGGCCAATGGACATCCATAATGTGCATGTAGTGGTTGAATCACCCTTGAGAGAGTCCCATATCTAGAATGCAATTCACCATCCCCACTAAATATAATCTATACTCTCTCTCTCTCTACTTGAGATATTGGTTCCTTAATGTGTGGTGGAGTATGGGCATGAAATAAAAAATCCTATCTCTCTACTCTCTATTGAGCATGAAAACCACCCAATTATCAATAATAGACTACACTACACCTCACTCTAACATATTGGTGGGGCATTTTTAGAGTCGTCCAGAGTGGAATTGAAGGCTAGGGAAGGGGGTGAGGACTAAACTAATAGAAGTTTGAAAATTGGGGACAAAAAAGGTGTAGCACGAGTGAATGGGAAAGGTAAAGAGGGGTCGTGCAAAGAGAAAATCCAAGGAGAGCCATAAAATCTTTGAATAATTTTCCAAGTCAGAAACTAAACCTAAAGAAGGAGTAAAGGGATTTGGAAACCAGAAGAGGAAGCAAGAACGAAAATAAGGAGAGAACGATCAACTAAAAGAGGAAACAACCCACAAGCCCAAATTCTTTGTCAAGAGGGATGAGGGAGGTTTTGTAGCTAAAAAATAAACAACAAAGAAATAAAATCAAGCCATGGAAATACCTCTATCCATATCAAAACATATGCGGCACAATTCTACCATGATTAACCATAAATGATGAAATGACCTCGTGTGTCAAATAAAATCAATGTAACTTGTGTTCAGGGAAGTATATTTGATCAATATGAGAGCATTATGCCTCCATGAATGTCTAATATACTTCATGAGCTCGAACTTGATTGTGGAAATCAACAAGAAAGGATAGATGTAATTAAATCAACCGAATCTCTTTGTGCATTGATAGGGTTCAAGTACTAAATGACATTGTATTATGCAACCAACTCACACATATAATACAGATAGATGAATGACTTAAAAATTATCCAATTCGAGGTGAAAACCTCCTTTACATTACATAAATAAAAAACTATTGGATGATATGCATGCCAAAACCTACTTTCTGTATATAGGCGTCTAAGGGGTCACAATATAATTAGAGCCTGCATAACAATAATAATGTAAGGGAACGACAATAAAAAATAGTTTCCTTATATGGGGCACAATAATAACAATATGGGGAACACATGTGCACAACAATAACAATAATGGGGCTACAGTAAAAATAACAATAAGGGGATACACTAGTATTATAGGGGCATAACATACCCCTCTCATTCGAAAAATTATTTTCCTCAACCCTTGAGTAGTTCTCTATGCTTCTGTATAAAATTCTCATCCTCTCATGTGGAATATTTAGCGGGAAAGTTCTTCCACTTAATGAGATACGCTGAAATTGATCGATTTCTTAACTATGGAGTTCTTGTTTTTGTGAATGCTTTAGGTTCCAATATGATTTTTTCTTCCTCATCAAGTTTTGGAAATATTGTTTTAAATGGGAGTTTGTCACCTATAACCGTCTTTAATCATGAAACATGAAAAAATAGGTGCACTCGGGAAGATGCAGGAAGCTGTAATTTGTATTCCATAGTACCAATATTTTGCAACACCTTGTAAGGACCATATTAGTTCCTCCATTTTCAACCATCACTTGACACTCTGGTCCTGGATATAGGAATTAATTCAATTCCTTGCTATCTTACAATGAATAAAATTATGGGTACTACCTGAATCAATAAACACTATTAACTTGTTATTCTTGATATGTCCTTCTAAATTTATAGTTTGAGGAGTTGTAATTCCTATTAATGTATTACAAGATACAATCAGATTCATTTCTTCTTTCTATAAGGTTGTTTCCAACTGTATATCCTCTTCTTTTGAAGATTCGTGTTCCTTTTCTTCCTGCTCTTCAAAATCTATGTAAACTAATGTCTTCTCATCACAGTTATGACCTTTAGTGTATTTTCTATTACAACTGTAAGAAAGCCCTTTTTCTATTTTTTCTTCAAATTTTTGTTGTGTCGACCTTGTAGGTTGTGGATGGCTAGGACCAACAAAAATTCCATATTTATAGTTGTGAGTGGTAGGATTCCTTGTTGCCATAATTTTGTTGTCAAATTATTTTTCCAACCTGAATGCCTTTTCCAATGAATCAAGTTCTGAAAGGTGAACCTCATGTTGGATGTTATCCTTTAAAGTCATTATGAATACATCAATCCTATGCTCCTATGGAATACAATTTACCCTTATATTCAATTTTTGGAAGTCCTCAATGTGCTCTGCCATTGAACCATTTTAATTGGGATTTATAATTTGGCTAAAGAAGGTATTTCTCTTTGTATTTTCATAATGTGCTATAATTTCATCCATAAAAATTGACCAAGTGACAAGTGGTTTATGATAACAAAGCCATCGATACCATACAAATTGATTGGGTTATAAATATAAAGTTTCAATGCATATCTTTTGTGTGCGTTGCACATTATGGAGATGAAAATATTTATCCCTCTATAATATCCATGTTACTGGATCCTTTCCATCAAACTTCCTCATATCGATATTTAGAATATGGTTTCTCTTCAATACAAAATTAGATTCTTTGAAATCATGATTAACATTTCTTTTTTTCTCATTGTGAGTTTCATCTAATACCTTTTTGCCATTAGGAAGAATTTCTTGTAGCAACTTTGTTAAACCTTCCTTCAGACCTTCCATGTCAGCGTTTAAACCATTCTTCAAATCTTCCATGTTTCCTTTCATTTTTCCTTCTATGCCATACTTGAAACTTTCAATGTTTGATTTTAAATTATTCTTGAAACCTTCAATGTCTATTTTTAAACCATTCTTTGAACCATCCATCTTAGCTTCCATTTAATTTTTTGTTACTCATTGTGAGAGCAACATTTGTTGCACTTGGTCTTGTAATTATGATATATCATGCTCCATTTATTCCTCTTATTCGTGCGCCATAGTAGAGTTTTCTGGTTACTTACTATGTGTTTCCATTTTCTTTCTTCTTCACTATGCCCCTTCAATCACATCAAACTGATTTTTCAAACAAAAATTATGCAATTCGTATTTTAAATACACACTTTCTTATTTTCTTTGTAAGAGATCGATATTGAATCTATTGTGTCTCTGTAATTTTGGATCCCCGAGATTTGAAATTCGGTCCTCTAGTAGCCCTCTGAGTATTCTTTCTAATGCCATAGGTCAGACCTAATTTGAATTCTTCAGGATAAAGTTATGTCTCATCTCCAAAAATGACCTAATTGTGGATTGGTTCAATAGATAAGACTTGGAGGACATACCATGTGTCATGTTTTCAACCTTCGACTCTAACATTTATACACAAGAAACTACAGTCTGTTTTCTTTTGACCACTTTTTACAAAATTCACATCTGATGCCTGAAATGAAATTTATGACGATTTTACGTCGGTCCCTTGTTTGAGATGAAATTATAAAGCTTGCAAAACCCCTAACTTCCTCAGATCATATCTCCGTAAATATAGCGAACCAAGATCTGAAATTTGCACAAAATTTTCCCTAGTATTTCAACTCGACGTGGTTTCAATTTCAGCTTTTGAAACTTTGTAGAAAAAAAATTATAGTGAAAATTCCAAGATGACCCGTTTGAAGAAGTGAAACCCTAGAATTCAAATCTTTGATACCAAATGTTATGCAACCAACTTAGAAATAGAAGAAATATAGATCAATGACTTAAAATTTATCCTCTTTGAGGGAGAAACCTCCTTTAAATTACAAAAATGAATAATTCATTGATGATACAAATGAAAAAACATACTTTTTTTATATAGGAGTCGAAAAGGTCACAATATAAGCAGAGCCTACATAACAGTAATAATCTAAGGACACAACAGTAAGAATCGTGGGCTTCTATGGGGCACAATAATAACAATATGGGGACTACATGGGCACGACAATAACAATAAGGGGGCTACACTAACAATAAAAATAAGAGGCTACACTAGTATTATATGGACCTAACACATTGAATGGATGGACCTTCATTATGTGGATCAAGTTAAAGTGCATTATGTTTTAGGTTAATGGGATGTGTATCATTACCATTGAAGGGGTAGGTTTTTCCACATACACCTTACGTGTTAATTAGTGGGACAATGACAACTCCTCCCCCCATATATCCCACACAATCCACCCCACTTAGAGAAAAATATAATTGAATATTGTAATTATTAATATTTTATTTTCCAATAAATAAAATTGGAAACTTATTTCCTTTCCAACATTGTTAGTTTGTCGAAGAAATTTAAAATTATTTTGAAATAATTCACCGAGACTTACTTTCTTACATTCAATTATGGATGCGACATCTATAAAGAGGTTTAAACTTAAGTGGCAATCGGGTAAAAACATGGAGCTTGTTTACACTTACTGGAAAGGGAGGGCGTGTTTAGGTGAAAACGAGTGATCATTCCAGCTATTTTAATCACTCTATTGAGCCATCTTAAGTGCTTAATCGAGCTCCTTAAGCACTAAAAAATATCTCAATCGAGGGTTAAAAACACACCCTCAATCGACCTTTTGTTTAACTTGACAATAGGAGCTCGATGAAGCATTATGACTCAATTGTGCATTATGGCTCGATTGGGCTTTAGGGCTCCATCGAGCCCTTATTTCATAATAAAAGTCTCTTTCAGGGTCTACGCAAGTCATTTTTGCATAGACTGTGAACACTTTTATATTATATTAAAGTTAATATGATATTGATTTAAAATTTTAAAATTTAATAATATTAATATTAAAATATATTAATATAAATTTTTTAATATTAATATCATATGTCTTAATCATAATAATAATCATCATCATCATCATCTTTTAATATTAATATTAGATTTAAGTATGTTTTAACATGACATGATAAAAAAAATTATAATAAAATTACATCAAATTAATATTTTCAAATATGACAACATTTCTTGAAACTTTGACGTGGAAGTATTTTGTCTTTAAATTTTTTAATATATCCATAAGAGATGGGGTTTCCTTTTAGAGATTCATCTTATAAAGATTTAATTAAAAGGAATATTAACAGATTTTGGAACCATTTTATATAGAAATTAAAGGATTTTTGATTCTTTGCGTTAAATTAACCTTTTTCTTTTGATTTAAGAAACGATATTGAATTTAGTAGAGAGTCAAGATTTTTAACATTTTAAATAATTTGGAATTTTAATGTGGTAAAATTTTTTGTGGAAGTTAAATTTATGATCCATTTAAATTCAAGGTATATGGTGAGGTATATTTTGAGCACAGAAAAACATGGTCACACATTTCCCCCATACTCAGATGTAGAATGTGCCTCTCGGTGCAATAAAATAAAAAAATTCTGATGTTGTTCATAACCTATATCAAGTTGAATTTTCACTTTTAGTAAAATAATATCATATGAACTTGGTTAAATTTTTAATGGATTAAATTTTAGATATTTCTTGATTCTAAATCTTTGGGATTCACATAAGGATCCTGTCATGAAAAAAATTATTTTTACAAAACTCGATCGAGCCCTTCATTAACTAAGTAAATGGGACGATCGAGCGTTTCTTAAACCCTTTATGGAGCTATTTGAATTTATAATTCAAGCACTCTAGCAAGCATTTGAGGCACTCGATTGAAATTCTAAGGTCCTAAAAGGCATAATTTTGGCACCCATTCTGCAGATTTCTTTGCAATACAATTTGCACCCTAATGAACTTAGGGAAATGTGTTTCCTTAAGTGGCAGAGTTGATCGTGTTGGATTCATGAAGGAATCCTCTATCCAATGGCATCTGAAATTGACATTTTCAACTCCAATATGATACTTTTCATCTAATTTATTTTAAACATAATGCTTGAATATTTTTTGGATAGTTTCAAAGAGGCTAAAAAAGAAATCAATAGCATAAAATATATAAAGTGATAAAATTTGAAAAAATGCCACTATCTTCTTTTACGATTCCTATACAAAAGGGTACTATCAGTTTTTCAATTTATTGAAGTAGTTGAAAAAAAACTTACAGGAACATGTGTCTACAAAAAGAAATTGAAATATTACTTCATCAACTTAAAAAAATAATAAAAAATGTAATTTTGCATAAAAAAGTAAATTTTTAAAATAAAAAACCTTTTTTCTCTCTATGTAGATCATTCTCATATATATATATATATATATATATATATATATGATGATGATGATGATGATGATATTGATGATGATGATGCTGTCGGTGATGATTAACATTCGCTAATAACAATGCAACCTATCAAACTTGAAGAAAGGAAAAATAATATAAGTTTGACATATATATAAAATTACACATTTTAGAATAAGATATGATATGTGAGCACACACCTACCTCTTAAGATGTGAGAAAAATTGCAAGGACAAACATTTCACTTAATGGAAAATTTACATATTATACGAAACTAAAATTTTTGCAACAATATCATTAGGAAAAAAAGTATTCTCCACAGATTGACCTTTTACTCTGAATCAATGTTCACAATTATTATATGAATTTGGATGGTTTCAATTCGATAAAATAGTAAAATTTTGAAATTTAATGATCACAATTGTCCCAAAAGTATAGCCCGTGTTTATGCATTCACCTCATCGCTATAAATACTTTTTCTCCTCACTATAATAGGGTAAGGGGGAATGTACAAAAAATTTTCAACTATGTCTCTATAAGCAAAAGGGCTACAAGAAATGGAAAATAATAAAAAATCAATGGTTGAAGAAAATTGCACCTTGAGAGACAAGATTAAAAACTTAACAGAAAAACTATACGAAAATTTGGCTTTAAGTAGTATGGAAAATAAATTAGAGATCAAACCCATAAAAGAGGAAAAAAACAAGCTAATTGAGTTGGACCATGAGAACAATAAAGTGCCTTTAATCTTATAATTGTTGGTATAAAAGAGGAGAAATATGAGATTACATTAGCAAAAGAGAAAGAAAAATCTAAAAATAAGTCGCAATTTGAAACTAGTTATGTCATAAAAGCAACAAGGTTGGGAAATATGTTTGAAATACAAATATATTAATATGTGTTAAGGTCAGCTATAGTGACCAAAATTGGCATCTGTTCAAATTTAGTTAAGGAAGAAGGTTCAAAAGATAAAGGAAGAAAAAAAGGAAATCATTAGAAACAATACAACTATTATTAGAGATAGAGAGAAAAATAAGAGTAATAAATAGGAATTTGAAGTGTCGTGGCTTTCCATATTGTAAAGGTCCCATGTTAAGTTGGATCCTCAGTGAAATTGATTTTTTTTAATCGAAACTTGGGAACGTAATGACTATAATGTTCCTCACATAAACCAAGAAATACTCTCATAGAGGGATTGGAATCATAGCCCACTATATAAAAAATAATGCTTCTCCTCACAATTTGATTCATAATAAAGACCCTATATATTTGGATCAGAATATTCAATATTAACTCTAAGAGGATTTAAATCACATTTTTTTTTACACCTATTAACTCTACCTTTTATAAAAAAAATTATTTATATAGAAATCACCCTTAATACCATTCAATAATATATCCACATTCTAAGCACTGAAGGTAATATCCTCTTATTAGGAGACTTTAATGCTAGGGTTATAACTAACCTGAACATTCTTCCAAGTAACGATTTCAACCGTAATCACCTTTAGATATATAAGAACCTTATTTTAGGTAACATATGAAAAATAAACTCTAAATACCTATATAAGAATTTATTTGGTACAAATTTATTCAAGATTTGTAGATCTAAATGCCGTGTAATTTTCAATGGCATTTAATGAAGTGGTGAAGCTTCGACTAGTTGACATGTATTCAAGGGATTGGAAGTAGTTTCAAGGATTACATGATATATCATAACCCTCTTTCTAACCAAATTGTAAAATTTGATCTCTTGAATGACCATGACCCTAAATATGATCATGGACCCTTAACATTAACTCTAAAATTTTCCATGCACAAAATCCACATGAATGACCATGAGCCTGAATATGATCATGAACCCTTAACATTAACTAAAAAAATTTCCATGCACAAAATCCACATGTAAGAGAATTGTGAGAATCAAAGACACATCTTAAGGGATTTAAATAGTGTTTTACACCTATTAGCTTACAAAGATAACACCAAAAAACTCCATCATAATTTTACTACAACCATATTGATTCCATTAACAAATTCTTTAGCAAGGTGTCATATGTAAGAAAAATAGAACTATGAACCCTTTGTATGATACCCATTGTAAAATTTCCAGAAAAGTGATTTGGGATGCTCCTAATGAATATATAAAGGTTGATAAGGTAAATACATACAAAGGTCTTATTAAAAGGAAAAAATGTACTATATAAATAAAAAGAAATATCATTTGTTACACCTATCTAAATATCATCCTTGGAAGTTTTGGAAAAAAATCTAATCTATAAAACTAATGAAACAATATGATTTCCTTAAGGAACTAGAATTATTACCTTAAAAACCTTCATGAATCCCATAAATCCATGGACACCATTTTGAATGCCACAATAGTGGATACTATCTTTTCTTTGAATGTCATTGAGGTTGGGGTCAAGAGAATTGCTAATGTGATAGATAAATATATTGAAGACTACATAGGTTAAATGTTTAGTATGGGATGGTCTATCTTCATGCTTCACGTACACAAGCTCTTGAATTTCATATTGAAGGAAGGCTTCCCTGAGCCATAGACATAAGGCGTAATTTTGTTTATCTTTAAAAGAGACAATAAAAACATTACCTCTAATTGTACAACCATTATGATTAGCCACATTTTAGCTAAGTTTCATGAAATTATTTTGGAAAAGACGATTAACATATGGCTAGAAATCGATGGTAAAAGATCTAAAGGAAAAGCGACGATTAGTAGATATCATTTAATTGTGTACCACATTGTTGCTCTTACGATCACTGTAGAGGAATGTTACAATAATAAAATTTATCTCTTATGGTATTTCATTGACTTTCAAAAATATTCTTACACCATTCTTAGGAAGAAATTGTGGAAGAGGCTGGAAGATATAATGGTTCCTCTAAAGTTACGGGTTTTTGTGAGAAAGTTGTATGAGAATATCATTATGAAATTTAGGACCACTAAGGATTAGTTTGAAGGTATTAAATGAATATCAAATTAAATTAATGGTGTCCTTTATTCATTTTTTTTGCATATATATATTGATAAGCTAGAAGAGTGTTTGAAAGATATAGGTTGTATTGGCCCCATGCTCACCAGTATAGTCATAACTCTTATCATTTTTACTGGAAATTTCGTTTTTTTTGTGAGGATCCATTATAATCTTGGCAATAAACTAATAATCATCCAGTATTTATGCTTCAATATGGTTTTGGCTATAAACCTATTTGAGAGGCATCTATCCACCACATGAATAACTATTAGATACATTTTGTTAAAAGACAACTATTTATGATTATTAATAACTATATAAATAATAATAGCCATATTATTTTATATTTATATAATTATACTTATTATATTAGCTTTATTTTGTCTATTAATATAATATTAGTTCTTACATAAAATTTTGCTAATATAATTATAGTTTTATTTACAATTATAATGTAATTAACATCTAACATAATAAAAACATTTTGTTTTTATTAATAATATGCATTTATTCTCACCATTATGCCTTGGTCAATAATTATTATATATTTATGAACATTACTCTCAATATACTTTATATATTTATATTTACTTAGAATATATTAATAATATTAACTATATACACATCACAGGGACTTCACTTAATGAACCTCTGACCTATCACATGCATTCGTGGCCTATTAAACAATACCTTTAATTTGACTACATATTGGAAAATACCCTAAAAAATCACATTATTTAACCCCCTACCAATATGAACCCAATACACCCTCCTAATTCAAAAAACCCCTACTTCCACTAAATATTGTAGCTATCCATTTTTTCCTTGACATTTTTTATACTCCGTTATATTTTTTCATTAACTTTGATATCCATTTTGTATACCTGCCAATATAAAAACCCTTTACCCCCTAGATATCCCCCAATATGAACTCACGTGGTATGGTATTTCTCCCCATTGAAGCCCCTGTGATACACATTATATATTAAACTAAAATATATTAATATATTATACTAATACCTATATATATTATTAATTTATTATAATAATATATATAGAAATATATCATATAAAAATATATAATAATATATTATTTAATAATAATAATAATAAATTTGTTAATATGTAAATAGTTATAACTGAAACTATATTATATAACATAATAATAGTATTTTATTATTATTTATAATAAGTATTTATCTCTCATCAATATATTTATTAATATAAGTATTAATATATTAAAATAAAAATATAAACTATATATAGATTATATGTTAAAGTTAAAAAATATTATACTATTACTTACAAATAATAATAATATAATAAAATCAAGGGATTATTAATATTATAAACACAAGTGACTAAGAAAATCCATAAGACTAATATTATAAACCAAAAGGATCAAGAAAACCTAAGAATTAATATCTTAAACCCGAACTATTAATAAACTCAAGGGATTAAATTATAAACCCAAAAAATTATTAATATTAGAAACCCAAGGCACCAATAAACCCAAGGCATTTATAGCCTCTTATCTTTCCAGTGAATGCTTTAGCACCCAAATCTAAGCTTTGGTTTCTAAGTTACACCCTTTTTATGTGACTGTATGCTCTATTTTCCTTCATAATGTTTCAATCACCACTCCTCTACATTAACTTAATTTTGTGATTGCAAATCTCTATTAAAATTCTTTTATTTGAGTTGTAAATATTTGTTGTACTTGATACCAGCTAAAAGCAGTTGTCCTAATACTATTAGTCAAGAAAATTTAACCTAGGTCTGGAGAGTCTACGCAGCCGCTCACGCTTCAGTCCCTCTGCTACTACTACCCAATTCTGGCTGCATGGCCCCTCCAGAGACCATCTCGGAGGAGAAAAATCCACCTGACCATGCCTCTGTGTTTTCTGCACTCATCAAATCTCTGAATCCACCTCAGTCGAGGCCCACAACCTCCAAGTTAATAAAAAAATGGATGGGATCTAGGAAGTCTCACTTCCCCTTGTGATCCCTCAAATGGATTCCCTCTCCCTCATAGAGAAAAGACTCATTGGGAAATTCACAACACTATGGCCTTTGCCAAAAACAATCCAGAAATAAGTGGAACATAACTAGATGGACAAAATCAAAGGGAAGATCTCTAT
Source organism: Pinus albicaulis (assembly GCA_034641835.2). Taxonomy (NCBI): domain Eukaryota; kingdom Viridiplantae; phylum Streptophyta; class Pinopsida; order Pinales; family Pinaceae; genus Pinus; species Pinus albicaulis. The sequence goes on from MU968450.1 coordinate 23,299,297, forward strand.
TAGATTCTCTGGAAAGTGATTTCATACCTTCCACTTCAAGACAAAGGAAGACAAAGATCTAATCTTCAAAAACATGCCATACTTCATTAATACCATAGGGCTTTATCTGAACAAATGGACACCAAAATTTGATCCTGAACTCAACCTTCCTAATGTTTTCCCAGTTTCAGTTTTTCTTCCACATCTTGCCCTTCACTATCAGGGGAACGATTCATTTAGATAGATTTGGAACGTTGTTTGTAATTTCATCGACAGAAGTGAGCCGAAGGAAAACATGCAATCTTGCACAAGAATCTGCGTAGAGGTAGACTTGGGGAAAGGACTTCCAGAGGTGATCAAGTTGAAGGTGGAAAATTGGACACACATCCAGTAGCTGGACTACAAACAACTTCCCTTCAAGTGCAAGGTATGTCAGGAATATGGTTATTTCACTAATAGATGAACAAAAGAAATAGAGGTCGAAAGCACTGACCCTGAATCACAATGGGAAGTTATAAAAAAGAAGAAGTTTGGCCCACATCCTATAAATTTTGGTGTTTCATCAATCCATCCATCCTCTCATTCTTCCAACCCCAGCACACAACCTCATCTTGAACCCCCTCCAAACCTCTTCCAAACCCCTGACCCCCCCGCTTCCCTCCTCCAACCCCTTTAGCTCCTTAGCCTCTTTGGAAGAGGATCCTCATCAAACTTCCCTTTCCTCATTCCCTCCCAAATCCCTACCTGATCCCCCAGTCACCACCCCTCCCCCCTCCAAATCATGTTCTCCTTCTTCCTCAGCTAAACCATATTCTGCCTGGTTAGTCACCTAAAACAAAGCAAAGGAGTTGGGTTCAATTTTTGAAACCTTTAAAAAAACTGGACCTGGAATAAATTCTGTTAAACACCATATGGATGAAGCATCTCAGAAATACATTTCTCTAGGAACGCAACACCCAATAGAGACCTTTATTGGAGGGCTTAATAGAAAATATCTCAACAAGCATGAAACGGTAGGGAAGACAAGGTGTCAACCTGCATTCCTAAAATACTGAAATAATTTACATGGAACTGTAGGGGATTAGGGCACCCCTCTAAAAACAATGCCCTAAGATATCTCATTAAACAATAACAACCAGACATAGTTCTCCTCCAACAAACCAAGCAAGGTGAGAAAGACATGTGAAACATCATAAAAGAGATAAGAAACTACACAGGCACAATTGTCGAATCCAGTCGTGCTTTGGGAGGAATAGCAACAATCTGGAACCAGAACTCATGAAAGAAACTAACAATTATAAATTCCCATGATTGAATAAAATTCAAATTACAAAACATCCATGAGGATGTTATGATAACAATGTACAAAATGTACGGCCCAAATCATTATAGAGATAAATAAGTTCATTGGCGCACCTTAAAATCTAATATGGAAGGTGAGGATAGTATCAATTTCATTATTGTAGGGGATCTAAATTTGGTAATTCATGTCGAAGAAAAAAGAGGGGGCACTTTTACTCCGGACCCTTCAAGATATTAGTTGGAGAATATCATACAATATCATGAATTGGTGGACATTATCCCCAAAAATAGAAGTTTCACATGGAGCAATCATAGACTTGGGCTAGGGAACATCATGGAAAGACTTGACCATTTTTTTGTTTCTTTCCCCCTCATCTCCCACTTCTCTGTTGCAACCTCCACCATTCTTCCCTACTCGACATTAGAGCATTATCTTGTTACTCTTGTCCTAAGTGATCAGTCTTCTCTCAGGTCTCTTCCTTTCCGCTACAACACTCTATAGAGTGACTCCCCTCAGGAAAGATTCATAGTGGAAAGCAATTGGCAGCAACATGTTGAGGGATCTCCAATGCATATTTTAGAGACGAAACTGAAGCTTGTGTGCATTTTTCTCAAGGGAATTGGGAAAAATACTATTATAGAGAACCATAAGCAATTAAGAAGGACACTAAGAGAAGTTCAGAAGAAGTTGAAAGAGGCATATATAATAAATGGGTGACCAAAGGAAAGCATGAGCAGGAAAAGGAGCTTTATTGGACTTTATATAATACAAATAGAAAGGAAGAAGAAAAATGGAGATCTAAATCCAAGAATCTCTAGCTTCAGGCAGGCGATAAAAATACCTCCTTCTTCCATAACCAAGCCACTTTCAGAATATTGAGAAACAACATTACAACTATATCTGATGAAGATGGTAACATGCACACTAAGAAAGATTCAATAAAATCAACAGCCCATCGCCATTATAAAATACTCCTATCTAAAACTATGGAGGTGGAGGAATACAGTGATTTCTTGGTTCACTCACCTAAAATGATCATTGAAGAGATTAACTCCTCCGTAACCAAGGACATCGGAGAGGTTGAAATTATCAAGGCAATCTGGACCCTCCATCCTGACAAAGCATAGGTCCTGGATGGATTCTCGCTAAGCTTTTATCAGACCTTCTGGGAAGTCATTAAGAAAGACCTCATCAAAATGATCATATGGTCTCAAAGGAAAAAAAAAATATTGGGGGTTTCAAAAAATCAATATTTCTTTCCCTCATCCCTAAAGAGACTCATCCATCCACCTTTTCTAGATTCAGGCCTATATCCCTTTTCAATTTCTCTTATAAAATTATTACCAAAATCCTCGCCACCTGCATCAAAGCCTTCCTCACCAATCTTATCTCTGAAAATAAAGGTGGTTTCATTTCAAATAGGGAAATTACTGATTCCATCTTGCTGGTCCAAGAAACCATTCATTCTAGCATGGTGAGATCGGAGAATGGATTCATCCTAAAACTTTATCTTGCCAATGCCTTCAACAGAGTGAGGAACTCTTTCCTCTTCTATGTCCTTCAGAAAATGGGCTTTGAAGTAGAATTCATATCCCTCGTTCATGCCTGCATATCCAACCCATGGATCTCCCCTCTGGTCAATGGAAGACCTGGAAATTATTTCCAATCTTCTAGAGGCTTAAGACAAGGCTGCCTCTTATCCCCCTTCCTCTTAATTCTCATGGAATAATATTTCAGCAGGGAATTGGATCACAATCGCAGAGATAGAATAATCACAGGTATCAAATTTAGCAATGGAGTCAAAAAACTGAATCATACTTAGTTTGTTGATGAAACCCTAGTGATGGGAGGAGCTACTAGCATAATATCCAGGAGATTTAAAATGTTGCTTGACAAATTCATGCAATATTCTAGAGGGAAGATCAACTATCATAAAAGTTGCATTTATGGATGGAATGCAACTATGAACACCACTCATAGTATTTCTCAAATATTTGGGGTTCCCTAAAAGTGGAGCTCGACTCATTTTAACTATCTAGGGATGCCTTTCAGCATAGAACTGTTAATAAAAGAGGTACGGAGCATCACCATTGGTAATATGAAAAACAAAATCCAGTAATGGGGAGCCGCTTGGCTCAATATGGTTGGGCACATAGTCCTCTTAAAAGCTATCCTCTCTGCTCTTCCTCTTTGCCATTTCTCATTGCTACAGGCTCCTATCAGTATTTAGCATAAAATGGAATCAATTCTAAGGCAATTTTTATGGAAAGGTCGAAAAAGTGAGAAAAATAACTTTAATTTGGTCAAATGGAGACAGGTAACCCAAAAGTATGAAAATGGTGGTCTTTCTATTCGCATACCCAAACTACTGAATGTTGTGTTTGGAGGGAAAATAGTGTGGCACTTAATTACTGGGTAGCAAACATGGTGGAAGAAAGTGCTAGAAATGAAATACATTTCTATTTCAAGGAAAAATACTTTAGATCATCTCATGCCCAATATGCCTTTATCTTGCATCTGGGCCCTTTGCAAAAAATACATTCCCTTTAATCGCAACAATATCTCCAAATTTCCACATGGAGGCCGCAACATAAACATTTGGGAGGAAAAAATAATTGGTAAGATCCATATTTTAAACAATCTGAGCACTCTGTGCATTAAAATGTATCTTCGAGAGCATGGGATTAGCACCCTAGATCAAATATCCAGTTGGAAACAGAACACTAGAAATTGGAATGGTTGGATGTTTCCAAATTTTTCACCCCACCTCAACAATGACAAAGCTACTCTGAAGGGACTTCTCCATGGAGCTTCTCCTCTTGAAAAAGATAAAGAGGATAGCTACATATGGGATCCCTCTAGGTCTTCCTCCACTTTAAAAGAATGGTGTGAGGCTCTTCACAATGATAAATTTCCCACTCCTCCATGGGATATCTGGAAACAAGTCTGGAAATATGAAGCACTCCCAAAGATTAAAATATTTATCTGGACCCTGGTAAAGGGAATTATCTTGACAACATAAAACTTGAATAAAATAGGAATACACAGAGCCTCTAGGTTCCCCCTATGCTTCATGGCTGAGGAGAAAATCCATCACCTATTCATTGAATTCTCCTTTGCTAAAAATTGTTATCATTCTGTCTCGCATCCCTTCCATGTTGAGATGGGTACAAAAAACTTTGTCATGGATCTAATTGCTAACTGGAAAAAGAGCTACCATTGGGGGAAAATAAGAAGAATGTTGCCAAAATAGTTTGGGACACTGTTCCTTATGTCCTACTGTGGAACATTTGGCTTATGAGGAACAAAGCCACCTTCCAAGATCACAAACCTTGCATTAGAAAAGTGTAGAGCAAGGCATGGAGCCTTACTGTTGAGATAATTCTTGCCAAAACAATATTCAAATTAACCTCAATGAGTTGTAGGTTAAGGAAAGACTTCTCCTTGGAAGAGCTATTGACACACTCCCAAAGTACAACAAAACTCTTGCCCTCTAACCTCTTCATAAGGACCAGTGGATGATCAGGCTTAAATAAAAAGAGTTGATTGAGTGGCTTGATGGAATCAAAAGGCCTGCACTCTTCTTCAATGATGCCTCAAAGGGAAAACCAGGAATAACAAGAGCTGGAGGCTACATTATGGATGGGAAGGACAGTAACATTTCCATATTTGAATGGGGATTAGGATGACTATAAAATAATATATTAGAAGCATACACCTTACTAAAATGCCTTCAAATTATAAAAACATTAAAGATTCAAAGGGCTATGATTTTCGGAGACTCGGCAATAGTCATCAACATGATGTTGAACTCAAATTTGCCTCCCAACATTACTCTTAGTAGACTGGTCACAAGGTGCAAAAATTTGAACAAGGAAATCAGAGGTCTCACATTCTACCATATCCATAGGTCCAACAATAGGAAATCTGACTCACTGGCCAAAAAATCAGGCATCAGAGCCCCTAGTCAACTCCTTTCCCAAGATAGCATCACCTACTCTCCTACACCATGAAATTTCCCCTCTGCGTGATTATTGTCTTTGTGATTTTCTATGCCTTTCATATATTTTCATGGTTGTTCTTCTATGCCCATACCCTTCCCTGCGATATTCCCATGAACCTGTCCCCCCTAGGATTCCTTCCCTCCCCTCATCCCCACCCAACATTCCTCTCCCTACTCCATTATAAATATCACTTCTCCTTACTCCGCAGACCACCAATTGTGCAATGTTCATTGCTCTCTATTTCTCGATCTCGAGACTCCCCTTTGATGTCTAATAGTGCCTCCTTGAATCCACTCTCCCTTTCCTTCTTAAACCAATCCCTTATCCTTAGTTGATCACCTGCAGTGCAGTGCTCATTCAGCATCCCTACTTCCCCATAGCTCTCTATCCCTCTATCCTCACTTCCAAATTGTGCCTTTTCTACCTCTTTGAATCCTCTCTCCCTTTCCTTCTCAACTTGATTCCTTCTCCTCAGCGGATGACCTGTTGTGCAATACTCATACAGCCTCACTGCTTCCTCGTAGCTCTCTGACCCTCTATCCTCACTGCCAATCAGTGCCTCTTATCCCTCCTCATATCCACCCTACCATGGCTATGATTCTGCCTTCCTCCCTTCAGACACCATGAGGAATGATAAATGCTTCCATTGCGTTGATCTGCAAGCAGAGATGGATTTCGTAAAAGCACAGTTAGGGATAATGGAGGAAAAACACGAGACAGACACCAGATTTATCTGACACCAAGCACAATCTGTCATGGAGCAGATGAGGGGAGCTAACAACCTTTGTGCTCACATTGAAGAATCCCTAGAGATCCTACGTTACATGGTGGACAAGTGAACTCTTGAGAGCTCAAGCTCTGAAAATGTTCCCAACGCCAACCCAGACAACAACCATGGCACCACAAACATTTAAAATGCCCAAGAAGGCAGCAATAACTAGGCTTCATTCCCCCATCTACCTCATCTATCATCATGTCTTTTAAGTTTGTTGTTATGTTATTCCAGTTTGTTAGGATTTATAAAGAATAAGATATGCAGCATAGTAGAAAAGGAGATCATAAAGAAGGCTAGGTATTTTGCCACATCACCCCACCTTGTTTTTCTACTTCATCACTCGAATGTAATAGGGATTTCAATCCCCACTTTTTCGAATATAAATAGTAACTGACTTAAAAAAAGAAAAAAATTAAAACCCAATGGTTTAATATTATAAACCCAAAGAATCAGTAAACACAAGGGACTAATAGTATAAACCCAAGAGACCAACAAATCAAAGGGATCAATATTAAAAACACAAAGGATTAATAAACCCTAGGAATTAATTAAACCCAGGGGAGACACAAGGGACTAATATTCTAAACCCAAGAGACCAATAAATCCAAGGGGTCAATATTAAAAACACAATGGATTAATAAACCCTATGAATATTAAAACTTGGGGATTAATAAACAAACATGGTTATTAATATTATAAATATAAGTGACTAATAGATCCAGGAGTTTAATATTATAAACCCAATCAATTAGTAAACCCAAGGGATAAATATTATAAACATAAAAGATCAAGGAACCCAAGGAATCAATATTAAAAACAAATGAGATTAAAAAATCCTAGGAATTAGCATTTTAAACCCAAGGTATTAATAAACCCAAGGGATTATTAATATTATAAACCCAATGAATTGGTAAACCAAAGGGATAAATATTATAAACTTAGGGGGTCAACAAATCGAAGGGACCAATACTAAAAACAGAAGGGGTTAATAAACCATAGTAATTAATATTTTAAACTCATGAGATTAACAAACCCAAGGAATTATTAATATTATAAATCGAAGGGATTGAATTATAAACCCAAGGATTTTTTAATATTATAAACCCAAGAGACTAATAAACCCAAAGCTTTAATATTATAAACTCGAGGAATTATTAAGCCTAAGGGGTCAATATTATAAACCTATGAGATGAAAAATCCCGAGGGATCAATTTTAAAAATAGAAGGGATTAATAAAGCGTGGGAATTAATATTTAAACCCATAGAATTTATAAACCCAAATGAATATTAACATTATAAACCTAGGGATTGTTAAGATTATAAACTCAAGGAATTAGTAAATTGAAGTGATAAACATTATAAACCTAAGGGATTAATATTAAACACTTGGACTAATATTTAACCCTTAATATTGGAGTTACCCAAGGGATTAATATTACCAACCCAAATATTTAGAAAACTCAAGGGACTAATGTTATAAAACAAATGGATCAACAAACCCAAGGGATTATTAATATTATAAATAGAAGGGATCAATAAACCGAAAGGAATATTAATATTATAAACTCAAGGAATTAATATTATAAATACAAATGATTAATAAACCCAAGTGATTAATAAACTCATGGAATCAATAAATCTAACAAACTAATATTAAAAACCCAAGAAATTAATAAACGCGAGGAATTAATGTTTTAAACTCAAGGAATTAATAAAATTGGAGGAATTATTAATACTATAAATCCAAGGGATTAAATTATAAACCCATGGAATTATTAATATTATAAAACCAAGTAACTAATACACCGAGGGGTTTAATATTATAAACCCGTGGAAACTAATAAACCCAAGTGTTTAATATTATAAACCCATGGAATTAGTAAACATAAGGGATAAATATTATAAAACTAACGCATCAATATTAAAAACATAAGGGATTAATAGAGCCTAGGAATTATTATTTTAAAACCAAAGGATTGATAAATGGACATCATTATTAAAATTATAAACCCAAGGGATCAATAAACCCTAGGGATTGTAAATATTATAACGAGAAAGAATTAATAAACTGAAAGGATATATATTATAAACCTAAGGGATTAATATTAAAACCTAGCACTAATATTTAACCCCTAATATTTATCTTTAATAAACCCAAAGGACTATTAATGTTACCAATCCAAAGAATTAGAAAACTCAAGGGATTAATGTTATAAACCTGACGGATGAACAAACACAAGGGATTAATAATATTATAAGCACATCGGATTAATAAACACAAGGGATGATTGAGTGGTAACTGGAAGCTCCAAGGAACTGACTTGGAAACGATGTGAACTCGTTTATGCAACAGGCTAGGTATTCTCCTGCAATCTGGAGGAGGGCAGGGCCCTGTGTGCAGAGATTTGGGAGCGTGGGTTGGCTTTGGCCCAGAAAATGCGCCACGTGGGGTTCCAGGGGGGCCCATCTTTCAAACAGATTACGATGGAAAAAGGGAAGGGACCTCTCGAAGGAGTGCAGATATTTGGGTCTTCTAGTTTGGAGAAAGAAGAGCCAAAAGGTAAGAAGAAGGCTGCTGGGAATTCCAAAGAGACCCCATAGCAGAAACAAACAAACGGAATCAAGATCACAGAGGGAAAAGACAAAAGGGACACCACTCATGAGCAAGAAACCAAAGAAATAGGGGGAAAAGACAAGGATTCTGAGGGTAATGTGAAACAAGCCATCTAGGAAGCCACGTTGGGGGGTTCTGTAGATAATGGAAAGAAAATGGAAAATCAAGGTCACTGCAAGCCCAAAGCCAAGAACAATCTCAAATTCATCATCTCGGACCCAGAGCTACAGGACTATCGTGACCATATGGTTTTCCATGCTGTCATTTGCAAGTTCATGGGATTATGGCCTACGGAGAAAGTGTTATGCCTCTGGATCCACCAGAAATGGAAGACAAAAGGATATATTAAGCTACATCTGGGTGTGAAAGGGTTTTTCACAGTGGTGTTTACTAACCTGGAACACAGAGATCGAGTAATTGACAGTGGCCCTTATTTTTATGCCTCAGCTGGTCTCTATATGAGACCGTGGAAATCAAACTTTGCTCCAGAGTTAGAAACATTCACACATGTCCCAGTGTGGATGCGAATCTTCTCTCTTCCTATAGATTACTGGCGGCTGGCAGCCTTGGAACAAATTGGCAGCACTTTGGGAACCTTCATCCAAGCTTCTCAAGCTACTCTGCAAAAAAGGTATACCTCTTGTGCCCACATATGTGTTGAAATGGATGTCTTTGGGGTGCTACATGAGGGTTTGTGGTTAGAATTTAGGGATGAGCTTTTTTTTCAAGCTATTGATTATGAAAAAATACCCTTCTACTATCAGAACTATCATGCTCATGGACATCTGTTTAGGTAATGTCCTCTAAACAAGACAGCTGAAACACCCAAAGAAGCCCCGATGAAGAATCAGGATGGCTTCACTCGTCCCACTGGAAAACAGAGAGCCAACAGGAAGACACTATAGAAAGGAGGCCCCTTGTTGAGGGCCACGAGTAATGCCTTTGAGGTACTGACAGAGGAGAGAGCTGCTTCGAAAGCCCTACTAGCTGATAACCAGTAGTAACACATTCTAACCAAGCCGACTCAAACTATCACAGATCTGCAAACTGAAGGTCATCAGGCAAATGAACCAAGCACCATTCTCACCATGGACCTAGAAGGAGACGTAGAGATGGTCTCCAATGAAATGGGGACATCGGATATGGAGCTGAGTGATATACTTGAGAAGGAAGATATGGATTTGAATACCATAGTGGAAAAATGGAAGCAACAAGGAATGGAACATGTCCCGGAAGAAGAAATAAATAGGATAAATTACCTATTCCTCTCAAGGTAGGATGTGGAACTTCATGGACTAAAAAGGAGTCATGAAGCCACCAAAATCCTTGGAGTCAATGCTCAAAGTTTGCACCTCTCAAGCAACAATGGAAAGCATAAAAAAAGAGAGGATGCATATCATATAAGGAGGCCCTTTTTGAGCTTGGTCAGCTTCTCCTCAATTCGGGTAAGATGATAACCCTTGAAGCTTTTACATTCACCTCATAAAATCTGTCAATTATGAAGATTCTCTCATGGAATACATGAAGGCTCAATAGCCAACGAAAACAAAGACTGCTGAAAAACAAGATTAAGAAGGAAAACCCAGATATGATATTCTTATAGGAAACAAAATGCTCCAGCTCAAAGATCAAGAGTCTCTGCAAAAGCATAGGCAAAAGAATGAAATACAAGGAAGTTGATGGTATCAGGGCTATTGGAGGTCTGGCCTCCTTTTGGAATCCTCAAACCATTCATCTCATTAGTGTTGAAGCCAACAGATCGCACATCTCCTTGGAAGTTCAGATAATAGAGGAAGCCAACACATTTTTATGCACTAATGTCTACAGTCCCAAAAAATTGGAAGACAAACTGAAGCTGTTAGATGCCCTATCTAGGCTATAGCAAAGATATCCTTATTCCAAGTAAATTTATGGTGGGGATTTCAACATGATTACTACTCTGGCTGAGAAGAAAGGAGGCATTAGGGCTCTGCACAGGGATGCTGAAGCTTTCAATATTTTCATTCATGAATCTCGCTTAGTGGACATCCAACCCAAGTCTGGGATGTTTACTTGGAACAAAAAGCGAGGGGGTGACATACAAATAGCCTCCAGGCTTGATCATTTTCTCATCGCTGACTCTAGCCTTCTGGAGGGGCTGACTGTGGAATCGAACATAATCCCGTGTAGGTGCTCTGATCACTGGCCTATTACTCTGGATGTTGTTGTCCTTGGAACCCCCAAGAACAGACCTTTCAGATTCGAAAGATTTTGGTTAACTCATCCTTACTTCTTAAATAATATCAAAGTGTGGTGGCAGGAGCCGATTGGCACTCGGGGCACTAAAATGTTCATAATGCAGGCCAAACTTAGGCACATCAAAGCCTGTCTTAAAATCTAGAACTTAGAATTATTTGGCAACATCTTCCAAGATAAGAAGGGCCTTGAAGATCAACTAACCCTAATCCATTCTGATTGGCTTAATGGTATCATTCATCAAGATACCATAAACCAAGAACAAGCCCTCCTGCAAAAATGGAACCAATGTTGCCAGCAAGAGGAAATACTATGAAAGTAGAAATCATGCAATCAATGGCTAAAGGAAGGGAAAAAATGCTCAATTTTTTCATCGCTCTGTAGTGGATTACAGATGTGCGAACAAGATCACCAGCTTAAAGGATGAGCTTGGTAACACCATTGTCTCGCATAAGGACATCTCTTCTCTCCTTCTCGAGCATTTTAGCCAAATTGATACTGAACCTATGATTGACAGATCGATGGACAGGCAAGAGGTCTTAGAATCCATCCCAAAGCTCATCAATGTGGATCAAAATATCTCCCTGAATCGCCTGGTCACCTTGACTGAAGTGGAAGAGGAAGTGAAAGGTATGCCCAATGGAAAGGCTCCTGGCCTGGACGGTTTCACCATTGAGTTTTTCAAGGCTTGTTGGGATATTGTACAGCATGATGTCTGGGAAGTGGTGGAGGATTCACAGCAATATAAGTCCATCCTAAGATCCCTTAACGCTACTTTTATTGCTTTGATCCCCAAGGAAGAAGCAGCTAGTACACCAGCAAAATTCATGCCTATCGCGCTCTGCAATGTGCTGTACAAGATCATTTCGAAAGTAATGGCTAATAGATTGAAACCCATTCTTCCTGGCATCATCTCTGAGGAACAATCTGGCCATGTTGAGGGAAGGAAAATCCTGGACAATGTGTTATTGGCTCAGGAAATGGTTCATACACTTCAAATTCGGAAAAAAACTGGCATGATCATGGAGTTTGATCTCTCCAAGGCTTATGAGAAGGTGAGTTGGAATTTTATTGAGGATGTTCTAATTTTGGTTTTGATCATTGTTGGATCCAATGGATTTTAGCCTCAGTCAAAACTCCTAACTTCTCCATCCTTGTTAATGGGGCCCCTTCCTCTCCCTTCAATTCTTCCCATGGTATCCGCCAAGGGGATTCCATTTCCCCCTTTTTGTTTTTCATTATCATGGAAAGCTTAAGCAGGCTTATCAAGTCGGCCCAAGCCAGAAATTCTATTAGAGGTCTCCAACCCTTATCCAATGACCCCCCCACTACCCACCAACAATTAGTTGATGACACCATGCTCCATGGTTCCCCCACGGTCAAGGAGGCACAAGGGTTTAAAGCTATTTTGGAACTGTTTTGTTTAGCGTCGGGTATGGACCTTAACCTTTATAAGTCTTCCATCTTCTTTTTCAACACACCACTGGCCATCCAAAGACATCTCTCTAACATTCTGGGGTTTATAAGAAATTTCCTTCCCTCCAAATACCTAGGTATCCCTCTAACTGATAAACCTTGGCAAAAGATTCACTGGGAAACACTGCTTTCTAAGCTTGAGGCCCACTGTAACAGCTAGACCAGCAGAGTCCTAAAATTTTCTGGTCATTTAACAATGACAAAGGCAGTTCTGCAAGCCATTCCACAATTCATGTTGTCCATTTTACTGGCTCCCAAAGGCATTCTGCAAAAGATAAGAAATATTCACAGAAATTTCCTTTGGTCTGGCAGGGTTGTTAAACAAAATGGGCTCTTTTGGCCTGGGAGAATATTTTTAAGCCCAAGATCCTAGGAGGCCTTGTTTTGTGTGACCCGGAAATGGTAAATAAAGCCAGTGGAGCTAAGTTATGGTGGATATGGATAAAATTCCCTACTTTTCCTTGGGCTAAGCTTTGGAAAGCCAAATATGCTGAGGAGGAGAATTAGCAGAACCTCATAAGGTTAAAAAATATTGGTGTCGGCTCCCCCATCTGGAACCTGGCAAGTGCTAACTGGAAAGCCATTGTAGATCATAGTTTTTGGGAAATTAGGAATGGAAACACAGCCCTCTTCTGGAAGGATGCTTGGCAACAATTACCCAAGCTGGAATGCCCTGAACTCCTCTCTCTGCAAAGAAAGTACCAGGAACAGGGTTTACTCAGGGTTTGTCATTACTGGGCGGAGAACGAGGCAGACCCTCATTGGAGAATTTGGAACCTCAACATTCCCTTTGTCTCGAATGAGATGTCCGATATTTCGATATCCTTATTTTCGACTTTGGAGTCTCGCAAAATCTGACTTTCCTTGGAAGAAAACCAGCTGTGATGGGGAAATTTGGAGGGAGGTGACTATAATCTAAAGGAGTCCAAACTCTACATATAACATAGGCATCTTGAAGAAAATATGCAAGGGCATCAAAACGTCTAGAACGCCATTCTATGGCCTAAATTTAAAACCTTCTTATGGACTCTGCTGCACAGGAAGACCCTTACTTGGGAAAACGTATGCAAAAAAGGCTTCCAAGGCCCCTCCCATTGCCGTGTTTGCCTTAATGCGGAGGAGAACATGAACCATCTACTCAATTCCTATTGCTGGACGGATTCTTTGTGGATGGGGATGCAAGAAATTTTCAAACAAACTGACCGGGACAAATCTTCAATTCAAAACACTATAATCAATTGGAGGAATATATTCTCCAACTGCGATTTGGTAAACAACCTTTGGAAATTATGTCCAGGGTTTATTGTCTGGTCAACTTGGAAGGAGCGTAACAGAATAATTTTCCAAAAAGAAGCCAGGACTGAAGCGGAAATAAAACTTTCTATCATGAAAAATATGAAAGAGACAGTGTTTATCCATTACAATTCTACACAAATGGAGAATATTTTGGAAGAAGACAAGTGCATCTTACTTTTTTTTTATTTGGGATCGGATGTAAACCTCAATTCCCCTTCTCTGTGACCTCTTCCACTTCTGTCTCAGCAGCTTTGGATGTGTCCCCGTCTTGGAATTCTTAAGCTCAATTTTGACAGTGCCTCTAGGGGCAATCCTAGTCCGGCAGGTTTCGGGGGAGCTATCCGTAATGAAAATGGTGATATTGTGAACATCTTTAGTATATCCCTGGGAGAAGAAATGAATAAATAAGCTAAATTTTCTACGCTGCAGCATGGTTTGGGTATCCTAGGAAGGATGGGAAATGGCATTGCAGTGGTGGAAGGGGACTCTCTACTAGCTATCTCAGCTACAAAGAAAATTCAGAATGGCACGAAAGCGGAAAAGGTGACCAAACATTGGCGTCTGGCTATGGTCACAGGTCTTATTTCCCAGCATCTCAATGCTCTCATAGGTGTTGTTTTACATGCAATTCGAAGGTTGGCCAATGCCTTATCGGACGTCTTGGCCAACCATGTTGTCGACCATCCGACTCACACCATTGACACATGCTGGCATGAGGTTACTTGTCCGAACCTCAAGGATGATTGTTTGCGCATTTCAAGAAGTGACCTTTCCGGTATGCCAACAGAGGGGAATAATCTCCAAAGTACTGACATTCCTTCTCTCTAATGGTTTCTACAACTGGCGCTGCAGGGCTCTTTATTTCTCAGGGGTTGCGAGTCAATAGGTGGTACCAAGCCGAGCCTTGGAAAATATTTTATATTCAAGACAGTACAACAAGTCAGACTAAGGTAAAAGATGGTATGGACACATGGACAAGTCTCTTAAGATTTTTGCGGATCATATGTGGCGACATAAAACTTCATTATTGGCCGATTGATGCTCTGTTATGGTGGATTTGGGAGGGCAGCCGGCCAGACAAGGTCGCATCCCTGGGTAATTATTTCGTAATCAGGACCTATCCGCCTCATTACACAATGCAGTTTATTTATGTTCCTCACAGTGTTTTGCATTATGTGGTTATTGTTTGTCTCTGGTGCTCCAGTGCTGCAACTAGTTGCATTTTCTCTTATTATTGTTGTGTTGTTTCAGTCATGTCCGAGTGTGTTCTCTGGAGTTCTAAAGTGGCTAAAAATATGCAGAAGGCTAAGGATGCTTTTCGTAACTCGGTCCCTGGAAAAGGCAAGATGATTATCCAGGATCTCGAGTAGGAAACCAGTAAAGCCAGATCCATTTTGAATAGTAAATACATTGAGGAGGAGATGGATTGGATCCCTAATCCTAGCACCCTGACCACGAGGGCTACCCAATTCATGCACACGCAGGAGATGGCTTGGTTCATGAGAACTCTTTTAGCGAAATCCATTAGCAACCAGGGTGCGATAGTTAAGGACGCCTTCCAGGCTAACTCGATGGCCTCGGTGAAAAAAAATGCTCACTTGGATAAGCTGGAAGTTTCTCTCAACTCACTAATTGAGGAAATGAAGATGTTCTCCAAGTGGATTGAGGGCTTCATCAGACTATTCAAAATTTACCTCCGTCATGTTTTAAATGTGTCCATTGAGCTCCCTACGGACAGTGCCAGAGCTACTATCATCCGTCAGCACCGTCCACGAACTATGCCTCAGGGCGTCGCTGAAGGGAGTCCCAGTTCTGGAAGTCCATGTGTTGATGGTCCGGTGGCAACTCATCCTAATGCTGAAGTGCCTGGTTCGGCAGAGCTGAGAGGGTCTACAGAGCAGACTCAAATCTAATGCTTTTTTCTTCACCTTCTGGTTGTTCTCTTTCGGGATGTAGATTTCTATCTATGTTTAACTGTTATCTATGGCTCGGCTTTAGGTTCCTTTCTATGGGAATGCCCGCGTGGATATCCACTTTTGGCCTTTTGGACCTTGGTTCTGATTGTAATGAAGGGCATGGCGGTCAATCTCTGCTGTATCTGTATGTTGATGTCCAGGGCACTATGTTTATGTCTATCCTTATAGATGCTTCTAGGTTGTCCAACTTCTCTACCTTCGGGTATTGGCAGCCATTTTGTAAATTGTTGTACACTATTTTGATTTAATACAGCCGCTTACTTACAAAAAAAAAAAAAAAAAAAAAAAACACAAGGGATTATTAATATTATAAACACAAGGAATTACTATTATAAATATAAATGATTAATAAATGCAAGCGATTAATAAACCCAAGGACTAATAAACTAGAACTAGACACTGAAACCCTATTATAAAACTTTAATGTTAAAAAAAATTCAAACAATATTAGTAGTGGACAAATGGTAAAAAACTTTTTGAAGATCACCTACAACAGGGGTTTTCATTCCTTTACTGCCATTTTGCAGGAAATTCTCTAGTTTACTATAGAAGATATTCTCAATTAGGCTTATGTAGTGTCTCTTATTTGTAATTTTAAATATTTTCCACTTAATATGATTCCTTTGAAGATGACTTTGAAATATTTTTCATCTAGAATACTTGGTATTATTAGCTTGAAAAGGTTGAATAACTTTGTAATATTATTTTGGAAATGTACTTGAGAATAGAATCACATGTTTGGTATGTACTTGAGAGAATCGAGTATATTTGTGTGATTGTTTGCAGGAGAGGCTCACATATAAAATCAACAATTATAGACATTCTAAAAGGATTTTTTGGCTTTGATGTTGTTATTCTCAAGTTTCTCGAACATTATACTTTAAAACTTAGCATGACTGACAATAAGTGTGCTCTTCTTATCTCTCTACTTCTTGAATATTTCAAGTTGGTTGCATATTAATGGTTATATTTTGTTGCTTAATTCATGGAGATAATATAGAGAAATGTCCTCTAATTCCCAATCCTTAAATCTTTTCATCCACGAGCGCAGTATTATTTGGTTCTACAATCAACGACCTTTCTTATGAATAATTTTTCAAGAAAAATTTGAAAAGAGAGAGTGACAAGGAATGTCTTACAAATTCCTAGTGCATGAGTAAGAATGCATTCCTAGTTTCTTTTGTCATCAATTTATGCCAATGCATTCATTATTCTCATAAGTGATGGAGAACGAGCATCAATACAATGGATTTATGTTGTCTTCCTTCATATTCCTCTATCTCAGCAAAACATTGCATATGAAACATTTCCAATCATTACCAAGAGACGAATAACCACTAACCTATAATATGATGTGATTAAGGGGAATTAAATCATAGTTTGAAGATGCAAAGTGTGATTGTGATGAAGGAATAGTTGTGTTTGACAAGAAACACTCTTATCATTATTGGGAAATATAGTACTAGTGAGGTGTAGGCCTGCTACTCTATATCTCGTTAATGCGATGGGATGAGGTAATCACAATTTGTCTTTCCAATTTGCGAAGAGTTGCACTTGGCTTTCCAATTATGTGATTAATCACTCTTTTTCTTCCTATTTTGAGATTTAGTTGGCTCAATTTTTCATACTTTCAGCAAAAACCATAATTTCCATGTTCCTTTTCCTTACTTTTTACCTAGGCATTCAATGCACTCACATTTAGCTTCACCAAGTATTCCGCCTACTTTAGCAGTCTCAAGAGGGCTCGATTTCACCAGACTGTGCAAGAATTTAATCTTGTAGTGAAACAATTGGGAATATATAGTAAGTTTGAAATTTCTTAACATGCCTCTAGTAGTCTGCCTCAAATATTATTATGTTAGAATATGTCAATCAATAACTAAGAATACTTGTTGTAGCCTAGGATTAGTGACACAGTAATTGACTTATTTCTCAATCTGATGGAGTTATCTATACACGAAGTACTTTTTGTCATAGAGGAGACTTGATCATAAAAAAATCTTCAAAGGTTTGCATTTTTATACATCTTCATGGCAGCTGCTTTCAATGATCCTACTACAGGGCTTCAGGGTAAGATAGTATATGAGACAGATTCTTCTCAAAACTGCAGAAGAGGATCAACACCTTATGCCCTTTTACTCAGCAAGAATATTCTTATCCAAGACAATTTTCTCTACCTATTCTTGATGAAGATATCCTAGAATAATGATATAAGCTTGACTGTTGATATCGTTATTATTGTCCTTATCATTGTTCACTCCTCTTCAATTTCAAATATCTCATGGACAGATACTATGTACCTGAACAAAAAATTCCATTTTCAGAGTGATAATGAGGGTCATATATCATAGCATGTTCATTTACTAATCCCAAGCTGCCATAATTGAATTAACCATGACATTTTTTAGGCCAATTTTTAAGTTGGAATAACTGAATTTCATTCTTAATGGTTTGAGTCTTAGTTGTATTCTATAAATATTGATTATCGGTGACGTGGTATACCTAATGATTTTTTTCACATAGGTGTCCTATATAATGAAACTTTTTCATTTGTGGTTGACCGCAAGTTTCATGTTACTGAGGTTGATTGTAGATACAATTTTATTCTATAGAATGGGAATTTTTTTTTTCATTGTAGGCAGATTTCTTGTATGGTCCCGTCACATGAAAAATTCTCTCCTGAGTATTTATAATAGTTTGGAATTATCTTTCCTTTTATGAGAAACCATTGATAATTTCATTGTATTATCTTACCTCATCATAATGCTAATCAAATGTGTTGTTTATTGTTTTCGCAAAGTCTGTTTCGAGAATTCGAATTGGGAGGATGGAAAGGAATGTTCCAATTTTGAAGACGCAACTATAAATTGTGTTGAGAGTGTTTAAAAAAATTTCCATTTATTCATTTTTAAAAATGAAACAAGATTTAAAAAATATGCTCTAGCTATTGCCTCGGAGACTGCTGGAATTGGAAATATAGCGGTGTTTAGATTTTTGACGATTTTGACCAATATACGATTAAACTAGGTCATGTCAGGACCACAATATGGAATTATACGACCAAAATAGGTTGAAATAATTGAATATTTAGACAATGCCTTGAAAATATTCCATGCTGCCTGTATTTCAAGGATTATCCTGAATCCATTTTGTTTTTTGAGAAAATAATCCATATTTGAGCACAATGTTGGAGGTGGTTACAATATTAGGGAAAGGCTTCTATTGTGATGTGCATGAAGGACATTACTAAACATAGAAACACTGAATAAGTAGTTCATCCTCTTAGAAACCAAAAGAAGACATCACGAATCTAGTAATGATCTGTGCTCCATGAAGGCACATTGGAAAAACGGGGAATTTGGAAATCTCAAAGAGTATAAATCTTGTGAATACATAACAAATTCCTATTCTAAATTTATTTTTACTATAAAGTTTGAGAATATTTTGTCTCGTTATAATAGAAAATCCATTATATTATAACATAAGCACCAATATATAGTGCCAGCGAGTATACATGGACTATGTACCTGAACATAAAATTCCCTTTTCAGAGTGATAATATAGACTCTTATAGCCGAGACGTGTCTAGGAAAATATAATAATCCCTCCAATATAGGTAGAGTAATTGCACTTGCATTTCTAGATTCAGTATTGTCACTTCTAGTTAATGTCAAAGGTATGCATGCTACCTAAGTTGGAGTTGGATTTTTACAACTAAGGGATTCACATGCCCTCAACATTGGATGTGACAGATTTAATTTGAAAAAGGAGTTTGCACTAAAAGAAGCCCCTTATGTTGATGCAAAAACTCTAGTAGAGAATTTCTTATCACTTGCCAAGTCTCTATCATTCTGTCCAATAAGATAGATATTGATGTTAAGTTTTCATTTTCAAGTGAGATTGTTTCTTGATGAAGATGTCCAATTGTTGTCTAGTCTAGTTGAGTAAGACAATATACATGCAAATAAATCTCGGTTGTGGCATGAATATGGCTCTATATTTGAATGTAATCAGTTGTTGGGTGTTGGAAACAATTATACAAAGAAGAAGATACAAGAAGATTCTATTGTACCTATGACCACCTGGCGCTGCCCCCCCAGGGTATGCAAACACAATTTATTTCTCTTATATGGGATCTGGAACTATCACTCATATCTTCTGTTATGCAGCAATAAATGGTTATTCATATGTGTAGTGTAAAACATTCAAAATTCATAAATCATATTAAAACAATGTCAATTATGAATATTTCTAGATGTATATCAAGTAAATTTTATTCATTCATGTCAACGTTTGTCTTAATAAGGTCATTCGATTAGGATTGGTCTTCTCAAATATTTTTTTTCGATTAGATATCTTGTCACTAGCCTTTTTTTAAATGTTTGTGTAGTTTGACCTTAGTCCTTCATGGTAAGTAGTTGTTGGGGATGAAAGTTTAGATGTTAAAGTATAGTGTGAATGAGAATTCAGGAATTTGGAGGCCATATACCCATGCCTGTCTTCTATTCCACCAAGGTAGCTTCATTTTTTATGTTTTTAGGCATTTTATGTTTTGAGGTTGGATAGCTATGAATGAAATGTTCTATGATACTTATATTGAATTACTTGCAGCCCATAGAGCCATTGGAGCCACAGGAGGACAAGTTTCATTCTGATACACCTATGATTCCATTGAATCCCATAAAAGAAGATGAAATAGAGATTTGAATGAAGTGCCTCCTTCACAATATTTTTAAGAGTTGTGTACATGATGCTAGTCATCTCGGTGCTATTTGTTTATTTCCCTAGGGATTATATTTATCCTAGATCTAATTCTTGCCTGAGATGATTAAGCTGTTATGAGAATGATGCCTTTTTCTGATTTAATTTCTTAATTTTACTTATAAAATCATAGGGTATCTAACGAAAAATTGATTAGCAACCTTAACAGGGATATATTTATATGATACTATCGATATTATGCATAATATGAAAGCAATGCAGGTAAATTTCTAATAATCCCAAAACGATAAACGGTTTGAAGAAAGCAATTATAGCCCTGCTAACCCACAATTCCAAAATTTTGCACCCGTTTTCATGTAATCTCATGCGATAATGAACATATTAAATGCACCAGGGCTGTGATCTGAAACTGTAGAAGAAACTAAACTTGTTAATGACCCCCATTTAAAATGTTACAAACTGGAGCATGCCCTCTTGCCTACGTGAAATTATTCTGATCAAACGATCACATATACACAAGATATGCTTGCATTCAATTGCATGAACCAGAGGTTAAACGATTTTATGGTATCACCATCTTTGAAGGATAGGCTGTGAAAATTTCTTATTTGATCAATAGGGTTTTCCATATTGCCAAGGGTGGACTTCAACTAGTAAATGAGCTCAATCCAACACGTTTAAAATATTTTATTGGGGATGCAAGGGGACAAGGGAGAATAATATAATCACTATGGGTTATCAAGAATAGACCGTTTAAGAGAAATACAAGGACCAAAGCTTGGGAGTAGGGCAACATCAAAAAACGTGAAATTGGTCTGCATGTGTGTTCATTGCCATCAGTATTATGATGTTTCACTACTGTTGGTATTTCGAATTTTCAATACCATCGGTCTTTTGAATTTTTTTTTGTCACATTGGTCTTGCGTCGCAGATATTGTCACGTCAGTTTTGAAATGAAATTTTAATAACGTAGGCCTAGCGATGCCCATATTATAATGTCAAACTTTTGACACCCATTTTATAACATCGGAAGAGTGAAATTTTTTTTCTTCGGGAGAGTGACACTTATAACGTCGGTTTTGGTGTTCGTTGGCGTTAAAATTGTGATGCTTATAAACGTCAGAAGAGAAACGACAAATTTAAAATGTTAGAACTGCGACACCACCAAATAAATGTCAGAATTAACATTGCTCTACTGACAGTTAAGTCAAGTGTCAGAATTTTGACTTCAGGAGAACCGACGTTTTTCCCCACCTCAAAGTTTCACTCTTGGGATGCCTATGTGTCGCAAGAGAGACATTTTTTCCACTGAAAATCGGGCCAAATGTGCTAGTGGAAGGCGGTCCACATTGGACATTGGGTGCAGGCCAAGTAATTTGATAATGATAAGCTAAAAATAATTGTCTCCCACAACATTGGTGATTTCTTAAGGCCCATATCGTAGTGGTCTAATATTTCGATGGCATTTGGTAATGAATTCTCTATGCAAATGCAACCAAACTTTTTCTCCCACCTGAAACTTGTGTGGCACCCAATGTTTATCATGCCACTTCTTCTACTTGTATTTGGACTTCTCTAATATGTCATGAACCTACCGGTGAATGTACTGTATAAGTTCAATAATTTATTTTTCCTTATCACCCTCGGACAGTACATGGGTGTATTTTTTCTATGTAGTGGCATGAAGCATGGCAACATCAATACGACAAAATGGTTGAAATCCTAGACCCACTTGAAAGGGACTGCGACTAGTTGAGCTATGGATAGCTCTATTATAACTATGTTGCAGATATGGAAGGCTCTCATCCTAGTTCGGTGGATGCTTGGAGTTGTACATGTGGAGTATGTGCACTATCATCCTATTGACGACCTCTATTTTGCCATCAATATGTGGATGGAATGTAGTGGACTTGGTGAGCCTGGTGTCTAATAATGTCCAAAGGTTTGACTTGAATTTTCTTAGGAACATGTTATCCTGATCTGGTATAATGGTCCGTGGGATTTGAAATTGTCACCACACTCGTTCAAAGAAGATTTTGGTAGTGTCCTCTATTGTGATACTCTTCTAGCATGCCACCAATATATCCATCTTAGAAAATCTATCCACAACCACAAATACATTTTCATTAGCATGCTTGGTAGAAAGGAGGTCATAAAGATTAATCATGGAGATAGATTACCAAGACTGACTCAGAGTAGGAAGAGGAGTCTAAATTCCTTGATTCTTGATGGTGGGCTTGGAGATGGAGCAATAAGTGCAGTAATATATTTCCCAACATCGCGTTGAAGTTTTGGCCAATAAATGTTTTTCTATAGTATGACCATATTTTTCTCCACACCAAAGTGTCATGCGACTCGACTGTAGTGTGCCTCCCAAATCAGCTTGGCACACTCA
Organism: Pinus albicaulis; assembly: GCA_034641835.2. Taxonomy (NCBI): domain Eukaryota; kingdom Viridiplantae; phylum Streptophyta; class Pinopsida; order Pinales; family Pinaceae; genus Pinus; species Pinus albicaulis. The sequence goes on from MU968450.1 coordinate 23,322,072, forward strand.
CTTGAAGGAACACAAATGTGTCCTAGGTATCATGATAACGTGTCTTAGAGGTGAAAATAAGGAACTTTCTTGCCATCTACTAGAATCTGGTATGTGAAGGAAATCTATGGATCATTTCTCTATAGCTCTGGCCATCCAGAAATCTTGTGGTCACAACAGTTGAGAACGGTAGTCAATGCTGCAACTGGGGGCTAGCTGAGGAAGTATGCAACACGATTTTTGTTTTAATTCTTGTATTTAATATTCAAGTTGAATTGTTGTAGATATGTAGACCACTTTTGATGGTGATCATTCAAAAACTTCCCTTATGTGTGTATAAACTTGAGAGGTCAGTGATCAGTCTTGATGATCATCACCTTCCACAAAATGAAATTATTTCTTTTTCAGAAAGCTTGCATGATGGAATACATCTCTTTATCATAGGTGGGGTACTTTAGAATTGTCTCAGAAAGTGTCTCACTATGATAGGCCATTGGATGCCCGTGCTGGGTGAGGATTGCACCAATAGCATAGCCGTAGGTGCTTGTCTCAATTTAAAATGGTTGTTACGAGTCTGGAAATGTGAGTACTAGTGTAGAGCAGAGGTGGCACTTCAACTCAGTGAACACCATTTTTTTGGAATCAAAACATGAAAACATTTATTTCACTCTTCCCTTGGTATTATGACTCCAAAGCCAAGTGATATGGGAGAATCCAAACATGAACCTCCAATAAAAATTTTCAAGGCCTCAAAATATGCAAAGCTCTGTTAGAGGGGTTGGGATTGGCAAATCCCAAATGACTTGGATCTTAGTTGGATCCAAAATTAAGCCTAAGCCATCTATGATCTAAACTATATATTGGACCTGGCTCATGCCAAATGTTTATTTCTCCAAGTTGGCAAACAATTTGTGTTGCTTCGAGGTTTGAACTACCTGTCGAATGTGTTGCAAGTGCTCTTCCCAAATCTTTCTGAAGACGAGGATGTCGTACAAATAAAAAACCATGAATGAGTTGGTGAAGGGCCACAATATGTCATCCATTAGCCTCATAAAGTATTAAGGGAATTTTTCAACCTGAAGGGCATAACCAACCATTCAAAAAGGTCTTCCTTGGATTTGAAGGCATTCTTCCATACATCTGTGGGCTCTATTAGACCTAGTTATATGCAAAATTTGGATCGATCTTACTGAAATAATTGGCCCCATTGAGTTGGATCAGAAGGTCAACAATCTATCGAATTAGATACATGTTCCTCCATGTCCCATCCTTATTCTGTACAAGTATAATCAGGCTTCCACAAGGCAAGGAACTTGGTCGAATGTGCCCTTTTTGTAGTAACTCCTAGATTTATCATTTGATCTATTCATTTTTCAGAATGGAGTGTCAATTTATTGACTAGTTCTGTGGAGGTGCTTTAGGTGTCATATCGATCGAATTCTTGACCTGATAGTGCAAGGGTACCCTTGTGGGTGAGGAGAACATGTACCTGTATTCTCATTAGAGAAATTTTGAGGTCTAAAATGGGCCTCTTAAGAAAAGTACAACCAAAATAAAATTTATTTTACCAATAGGATTCAAGATGATGATGTCAACCATGAGGGATGATTCACCATTTTTGGAGTAAAAAATTAAAAAGATTAAAAAATAATAAAATAATAAAAAAAAAATTTCAACTTATCTCCCTAATTGTTTACTCAAATTTCAAGCGAGAGTACTCGCTGGATGTAAAATTCAATTTCTCATCCAAGGAGTATCCATTTTTCATAATTTTGATGGACCCTTCTACATGAAAAATGAGAGATACATAAAAAAAATGTAATTGTAATCACATTTTTCATGTAGCAGGGTCCATCAAAAGTATGCAACATGGGTACTCCTTGGATGAGGAATAAAATTCTACATCCAGAGAGTGTTCCTCCTCGAAATTTGAGTAAACCCATAGGGAAATAAGTTGAAAATACGAGTTGAAAAAAATAGTTTTTTCTTTTTTCCCTCTAAAATTTGATGATGTAATCTAATATTATTTTATTATTTCCACTATTATTTTATAATTTCCTTAGCAGGCCCATTTTAGACCTCAAAATTCACCTAATTACCATGGCCTTATCCAGCCGATTCTTCTGTGTGGAGGAACCCTTCTCAGGGTCCATGGATGTGGCCATGATATTTCCCTTAATTTGAGAGAAAATCAGAAAGAAAAAAAAATTCTCAGTATGGGAGATGATCTTACTACATTTCTTAGTAGAGAACAAAGAGATGATGATAGGCGGGGCTACCTTCGGTATCTTGTATAAATTATTACCCAAATAAATAATAATAGTGTGAGGCCTCGCCTCATACACAACATGACGCTTCCACAAGTATGGTTGGCCTAATAATACATCAAAAAATTCAAGAGGAGTAGCATCACATAATACCTCATCCATGAAGGGCTTGATGTTGTAGGGAGAGAGCTTTCTTGTTTGGCGACATGGAGATATCATCATTGGTGAAGCCACCGGATGGTGTGCTACTATTGGTCTAGTGTTGTTGGTAGGCCCAGATGCTTCAGGACTTCTATTGAAATGAGGTTATTTTGGCTCCTTATGTCGAAAATGAATTGAAATGGTGAACCCTTCACCCACATTTTTGAGTGAAAGATGTGCTCCTCATCCCCTAGATCTTCAGGTTCTTCCTTTTGGAACTTCATGATGTCAGCTATCATAGTGGGTTCTGTGTTAATGACCTAGATACGCTTGTTGGTTTATAGCTCAAAATTAGAGCATGGATTCGTCTCTGAGTCTTTTAGCTCAGCCACCAGCACCTTCTTTGCACAAAATTAATTCGTTTTGTGAGTGGGAGTTTTATGTAACTCACGCTACTTGTCGGTGTCCTTCATTTCCTTCCCATCAACCTTAGATTAAAGCTTGGATGATTTTACTTGGGGTTGTTGGCCAGGATCTATCCTTTTCTCTATGGATTAGGGCACCTTTGCTCTACTTTGGGTTCGCATATACAAAGCCTCACTTCTTCTCTTTGAATTTTGGCTCAATCTTGGCATCATATTAGTATATTGCACAAAGTGAGAAGATGTCAAGGAACTCCATCTCCTCTTGAATGGATATGTTCCAAAAATTGTGGTACTTGAGCATTAGATGTTTCTCAGAATCCTTGATACCCAGCTTTGTGTACAAGGTATGGAAAATATTCGTTAGCTCATGCACATCTTGATCCCTATGCTACTGCAGCATAATCCATTGAATGTACTTGTTTTCATAGCTCCTAACAGGGTAGTATTGTTCCTTGATGGCATCTCAGAAATAATTCCAAGTGGGTGCAGCTAATAATAGTGGGAATTCCCTCAATTCCTTCCACTCATAGTAGGTTTCCCACTAGTCTTTGACATGGGGTGCAACTTTGAGGAGTGAAAAATTAATATTCTCCCTATTGGAAAAATCACGAATAGAAAAATATTTCTAACATATTTAACCATTTTTCTATGGTATTTTCATATATATGACCTTAAAATGTGGGAATTTCAAAGTTGAATAATAACTTAAAAGGAGTGGCGCCTCTAGAGTGGCTGTCGGATGAATATGTGTTGCCTATGGCTGTTCGTCGAAGGATCTAGGAAAGGCTTTCCATCGCCGCATTCCTTTATCGCTTTAGGGATTCTTCGAGCAATATTTTAAAAGGATCTCCTGCTCCCTCTTCTTTCTTTTCTTCCACCATGGGAGCTCGTTAAGGTTTTTGAGGCCGGTCTTGCAAAGGTTAAAGCAGTTCGAGCCCTAACTCCTTATATCCTAACCTTGTTGGGTAAATGCAAAGAAAAGAAGAGAAAGAATAGACAACTATGATACCATTTATCCAAAATTATACACAAATGAAATGGATATAAAAATAGATACAATGATGCAGCATAAATAAAAATTCATTTCTTTAATATCAAAGACCTAAAATATTCTTACATTCAAAAGGTAAATAATCTAGCTCGAGAAATGGTAGCTTATCTCTAAGAAAAGATGTGGTGGCTACATGCATTTGAATTGTGTTATAATTAGGCTTTAAGGCCTATTTATTTTTGTGAAACAATGGAAAACCACAAAAATCCGAAAAATTAACCTTAGGAGATGAATCACCAAAATTGTGGGCCATATTGGGGTAAATTGTTACATCAACTTCTCGGGGTCGTAACTTTGTCATATGATCTTTATTTTATGTGCATGATAACTCATTAGAAATATCTATTCAAGCACTAAAAATTTCAATAGCAAGCGTGAGTCATCACATTTTCCTATTTTCCAAAAAGACATATTTTAGGGCCTCAAAACGTGTCTGAAAGTTCAGGACCCGAAAAACTGACAAAAATAGTAAATTGTGCTAGAATTAAGGAAACTGAAAAATGAAAAGAAACAATGGTGGGGATCAAGTAGAATAGGAAGGTAGCCACCAATATCCACATGGATCAACCAACATTTACATGATCCCAATCCCCTAAATCCTCTCAAGTGAAGATGATCTGGTGGGGTTGGTATCCCAACCATATGATGAAGAACGGAAAGATATAGAATTTTAAGGGCTTGATTAGGGGGAGGAAGCTCTAGAAGCTTGAGTTGCTTGAGCTTCACCATTAATATTGAAAATACTTGGAATCCAACTCCCCCCCCCCCCCCCCCCCCAAAAAAAAAAAAATACATGTAACCTAGAATGAGAGTTTAAAACTTGGCCTAATGAAGAAAACACCAACTACACCCCTAGAAGATAAAAAATCAAAGGTACGGAAATAGATTGAATATATACCTGATATGATGACTAGGATAATAGAGGAATATTGAATCAAGCGAACCTGAGCTAATTGTTAGCTACATAAGTCTAGATCCTTCATCAAAACATGATGAAAATATAGGCCTTTAGGGGACCCCAAGACACCCTAGTCAAATAATAATATTAATATATCCAATATTTATTATATCTTCTCTTGGTTTTCCACATCAGTGACATGGCTCTCCTTACCATTAGACCCAAAAACAGCCTTTCAGAAGTGGACCCCATAGATTCCACAACCATAAAAATACTATTATCTTTAGCTTTAGCTCTTTGCGGTATTTAAACCTTGGCCTTTGACAATATACAATAATATGACCCACCTCATGAAAATGAATGCATATAAAAGGAACATCCATATAGTACAAAACATGTGTATATGACCTCTCACCAAAGTCAATATTAATATATTCACATTATCCCTCTTGGGCATTAATATCTACCAATATTCTCACAAGAGATATGAGGAAACAATCCTCAAATCCTAGATTCCCTATGATAAGCAAGCCGATGGAGTTTTAAATTTTCTTGAACCCCATCTCATTCCATGGCTTCAAGGGGAGGTCTGGAAGCTCTATCCAAATAGGCACACTAGAATCTTGTTCTATCCTAGTGTCTAAAAGGGGATGCTAGAGATTGAGGCATAGAGCATTGTGAATCAAAAAGCACCATTGAGCCAATAATTGTTTAGCATTTTCCTTGGTACAAAAAATAAACCCTAACAATCCTCTGTATAGGCTATGTTTGATAGGGATATATTCAAAGTCTCCATCCAATTTTTTTCATACATTTAGAGGAATATGCCATCTTAACTTGATTTCCTACAAACTTAACCAAAAATGTTTTCAAAACCAAGTTCCCAATCTAATCCAAACAAACATCTTTTTCCACAACTAGAGAAATATCACTCTTACACAAATTTGTTATCTTTTTCCTCTTTGGATGGTGAGGGTTTAGAGAAGAAATACCATACATACTAGAACTGGCAAGCTCATATTGCCGTAAACCATCACCAATGAAGTTAGAGCCAGACAGGGGAATGGGAGAAGCTTGCACGTTCAAATATGTCTTGCCTTAAGGAAGAGATTAAAGGAAGGAAGAAGTGACAAACGAATTGAAACCTATGATAGTGAGTGCATGGAATGATGCATAGGAATGGCTAGCTAAAGGATTGTACATGGTCGTGAATCCCCCAAGGAAATTACAACATTGACCTCACCCTCTGACACAAATATTTTTGGATGCACCACATCCTTTCCACCAAAATCTAAAATGTCAATGGCCAAAGATGAGTGGAAGTGAAAAATAACATACTCTCAAAAAGAGTTTAGAATTTGTCCACGAGTTAAAATTCCCCTATGATTGTACCAATTCCAACATCATTGTTCATATGGACTTACACTGATGAGCATTGATACATAAACATTCTCAACAAAAAAATTTGAAATTACATGGAATCCACCATTATTTTATGCGTTAGCTTTCTCTTTCTTTTCATTCACAAAGCACTTTTCCAATGAATAGATACATAACTAATTTAATGATTTCTTCTATATTTGTGGTCTTGTTCCCATAAAGTAATTGTACAACTAACATATCTTTCAAGGTGGCTAAAAGGTCCACTCATAACATTTCATATGTTTAAACTTAGACATAGTTCAACCACAAGAAAATATATACACTATTAAATAATTGATATTTAAATATATTAAATAAATATAAAACATATAGAAAAACCCATAGTTTTTTTATTAATATATTATTATTATTAAAATTTGATAATTACTTTTTTTTTATAATTAGAAATAAATGTTTATACATAAATAAACAATAAAAATGAAAAAACAAACCAGACATAATATTTTATTCTTATTAAAATTAAAAAAAAGGAGTTTATTTTTTATTTTAATACATTAAAAACTAATACTTACTACTACATCAACTACCTTCTCTTTTTACCTTATGGACTTCACTCTCATAATAGAATGCCTTCTTTCATGAATTGTCTCTCTCTTCTTGAAAAACACTCCTCCCCTACCATGTTAGGTTTTATGTGACCCCACTTGTGTTCTCGTCCAAATGACACATTCGCTTCATTTTGTCATAGTGTATTCACCCAAAATATCAAGGGGAAGGACACCATTATTGAACAGAACTAATCCTTATCTTTCACTAACCATTGAAGAGACCACACATTCCCAATTTGCACATCTGTGATTTATCATCAAATGGCGGCATGAATGTCTGAATAAATCGTTGGAAAAGTTGACTTAGAAGTCTGGGTAATGTTTGTAAAGTGAGTAATACGTATGATTCTCATGAATAAATCGTTGGTACACTATACTATATGCCGTTTCATGAGTACTATATGGCGTTTCATGAGTTTCGAAATGTAGGTGATGTTTACCAACAAAGTAATACTTATTTAGGTACATTACTAATTTTTTTGGAATTTTATATAGTTGAATTTAAAGTTATTTAATTTGATGATTAAATCTTACTATACAATGGTGCTTTATATTCTAATATTTACTGATGTTTATTTTTATAATAAATTATACTATTTATGCAATTGTTGAAGTAGACAATTATATAATGCAGTTATTTATTGTTTCTAAATATGTATTTTATCCAATGGAATATTTAACTTAGTGATTATCTTTAGCAAAATAGTCATGTTATGAAGCACTCTCTTAGGGTTTTAATGGCTTTCACTTCTACCTAAAAGTGCAAAATTGTAAGTTGTACCATGTGCACTACTCATAGACAGAGGGTGGAGCATGTGAAGGTGGATGAATTCTCATTAAAAGAGGAGGTTAGCGGACAATGATCAAAATCAACTAAAATAAAGACGGTAAACTATTGAAATAAATTCAAAATTCAAAATCCATTCAATTCAATTCAACTAAATTACTAGTCAATTTCTGATTTATACCCCTTAAAAATAGTTAGAATAGGATGGGCCTAATAGATAGTGTAGAATGGAATCCCTTAACTGGAAGTATCTTTCTTGATATATGTCCCTTGCATGAGTTCCTCCTTGAGCACTACACCTTGTCAATACGTTTCTCCATAGAGGTGATGATGCTTAATCCATACTCACGAAAGCAGTTTGTGGATAGATGTATACATGATCATCCAACTTTGATTCATGTCAAGCTATAGTTTTACTCTTTAATCACTAATTCTAGAGTAACTAGATTAGATTTATTTCTTCCCAGTCTATGTAGGCCATATTAGGAGGGAATCTTTTATTGTTCTCTCTAGTAGAGGGATGACAACAAGTTCAAGAACAACACAACTTTTTCAAAACCAAATGGGGTATATTAAGCATTTTGGAAAATACAAGGGAAATCAATGGGATTATCAAAACATATAATTCTTGATATAGGTGAATTGTGAGAGGATATGATAAAGATTGTCGAATTTTGTCAAAGTACAATAACAAATTTTGAACCCTTCCGTTGAATTGAGAGATATTCAATCTAATTTTTTCTAATAGTATCATTTCAAATCATAATCAAATTTCAAATTTGAGCTAGGTAACTAAAGGTAAATGATTTATAGGTAAAAATACAAGGTGTCACTCTATTGGAAAAAAACATTAAAAGGAATTTCTAAACAATGTGTTTAGAAGAAACCCATGAGAAGTGGTGTATTATAAGGAAGTATAAACAACAATCAGTTTTGAAGGTTGTGGTAAGGATGATTTATGTGGCACTATCCTGGAAGTGGCTTACTATTTTTCATTCCATTTTGGAAATACTAGGCCAAAATTTGTCATAAGATAAATATAGATGTCCCAAAATATTCATGATAACCTTTGGGTCATCAATAAGGAAAATCAAATGCATTTAGGTATAATGGAATGTTGTTTCTATAGCACCGTCTAGAGATATTCACTAGTTTTAGTTGTAATAAAAGTAACATAATGAAAAATTATTGATAACAATGTTGGGAACTTGGGAAATTTGATGAGAAAAATTGGGGATTGAGGTGAGTATCTGATGCGATGGATAACATATTTGTTAGTTTAATGTGAAGTTATTGATTGGGATCATTGTGTTATCTTATTGTATCAAAGGGTAGGTGTATGGAAAAAATATTATGGTAGGAGTGTATGGGCATTATAGGAAGTGAATTATAATTCCCCTTAATTCTTGTGGGTTGATTAATATCATGCAACAAAGGAAGGGTTGTGTTAGAAGTTCTTTGGCAAGTTGATATCGATGATGAAGTAATATTGTTGATGACATGTTCAATGTGTGAATTTCAAATGTAGTAAGGCTCTTAGTGGTGGAAATTGATAGTGTAATGGCATGGGTGGCATGACATGGAAATGAAGATAGTGCGTAGGTGTTTTTAATAGTTTATAAAATACAAATTTCTGTATAATTAAATAGGATAGCATGTAATTCCATTTTATAAATAAAAGGATTCATAGGTTAGGTGATAATGCATTATTTAGTGATTATTATTTTACAATTATCATCATTCAGCCACTTGAGATGACATAATGGGGTTGAGGTGTGGTGAGGAAAAAAATAGAATCCACGAGGTTATTGAATATTCAATTTTTTTTTATTGTTGTTGTAAAAACCAAAATAACCATAGAGTCTTTAATTTGGGCATTGTCATTGAAAAATAAATTGTTATAGGAAGCATAATATTTCTTAGATAAAATGATAAGTTGGAATCAATGGTTGTAGGATTACATGTTTTGATGATCTTAGGTTCCTTAAATTGAGGGAGATGAGGATTTTAGTTGATGAATAGAGTGTTTGCTTCTTTGGAGTGGAAAAGTGCCTTATATTCCTCCTAGGAGTGGTACGAAGTCTTCTAAAAATTGCAATGGTGGCATAGGTTAGATGTTAGCAGCATGAAGAAGAAGAGTGTGGCCTCTTGAAAGGACTAGGTGATTATAAAGGTTGATTTCAGAGCACATGTTTAGGTTTAGAATTAGATTCAATTGCCACTACATTAAGAAACACTTGATTTAAAGAAGTAGTTTCAAGCATTTTTCTCTTTAGCATTAGAAGAGTTAATAACAAGGCAGTAAATCATAAATGAATTAAAATTTCCAAATTTACCTTTATTGGAGTCATTTTAAAGGTAATAAATTATAAACAAATTTAATAGCCAATTCCTTTTATGGATTTAGGATTTGTAGTTTATGTGGCGACTTGGAGAATATTTTTATAAATTTGTGACAATGTTGGACATCATATTGGGAAAAGTAAAGCCTATGGATAATCTAAAGTATAGAAACAGTCCATGAGTTTGTAACATAGAGCATCTCACTTGGATATCTAATTTTCTATTGAGAGGTAATTCTCATGTAGCACTAGGATGGGAGAGGAATTGGGAGGTCTTGATTCATGTTATCAAGTAGCATTAATCTTGTCATGTTAATTCCAATGTTTCCTAGCTTATATGTCCCCATCCTCTATATGGATCCAATTATTCAACACAATTTCATTCATTTATCTATCATGTATGTGTAAAATACACAATCTCATTCATTTCTCCATCACATATGGGTAAGTGGATTTCAACCTCTAGCTGAAAGGAGGAAGATGACCCATATGTTTAGACTTTCTTGGTGATAAATTTCATGTTGGTGTTTAACTGGTGAAAGCATTGACATTGATTTTCTAGATATTGATGCAATATGCCTCTATGTGACAAATAGTTCAAGTGGTTTGAAATATCTTTAAATATTATCATACAAAATGAGGATGTTTATTCTTAAAATTAATAATCACAATAGTGTAAAAAGGTTTTATTGCTTTTATTTTTTATATTTTTTTATCAAAAAATAAAATAATTAAATAAAAGAGATATTGCATACACAAATTCTAAATTGAAACATTATTACTAAATTGGCTATAACAAACACCATGAAGAAGACAAACAATTACACTGTCATAAGTAGCATGGTAAGTCATCTAAGTGCATAAAGAATTTCTTGAAGCGTTAGGTGAGACAATAGAAGTCCAATATCATAGGCTAATCATAAATCACACATTAACAAACACTTTCAAACCTCAAACAAAATTATTATAGAGTAGAATATTGAATGAAAGAAAAGAAACATGGATCCAGTTATTCAACACAATTTCATTCATTTATCTATCATATATGGGTAAAATACACATTCTCGTTCATTTCTCCATCACATATGGGTAAGTGGATATCAACATCTAGTTGAAAGGAGGAAGATGGCTAAGATGTTTAGAATTTCTTCGTGATAACTTTCATGTTGGTGTTTAATTGGTGAAAGCATTAACATTGATTTTCTAGGTACCAATGCAATAGGCCTCAATGTGACAAATAGTTTTAAAGGGTTTGAAATATCTTTAAAGATTATCATAGAGAATGAGGATGTCTATTTTTAAAATTAATAATCATAATAGTTTTAAAATGTTTTTATTGCTTTTATTTTTTATATTTTTTATTAAAAAGTAAATAAATTAAATAATAGAGATATTAAATACAAAATTCTAAATTGAAACATTATTACTAAATTAACTATTAAAATCACCATAAAAAAGACAAATACTTACAATGTTATAGATAACATGGTAAGTGATCTACGTGCATAAAAAATGCTTGAAAAATTAGGTAAGACAATAGAAGTCCAATATCATGAACTAATCATAAATCACACATTAACAAACACTTTGAAACTTCAAGCAAAAATAAATAAATACAAAATAATAGCATTTAATAAAAAAAATATAAAAATTAATAATTATATATATATATATATATATATATATATATATATATATATAATTGCCTTGTTTACATAATATTTGCTCATAAAATCTTCTCATCATAATGTTAATATATTTATATATTATATAAACTTGTAAAAAAACTATTACTATTATTATTATAATATTTATATAGTATAAATTTAAATAATTTTTTTTTTAATTATTAATTAATATATTATAATATTTAAAAAAAATATTATTTCCTTAAAAAAATCATAATCATCATTCTTAATAAACTTTATTATCATACTTTATCTAATATTAAAATTTAAATAATTCATTTTTTAATTGAAAAATCATTCAATAAAACTTACAATGGCCTCCCTTAATCGGGTGTCAATTTACACAATGATAACGCCATACTAAAATATCACGCATGTTAGTAAAGAAGTCCATTAACATCGTAGATGTTTTTTTCTTTTTCTTTTAAAGTTATTAAATTTTATTAATAAATAATATTATCGTTGATGGTTTTTATTTTCTTCAAAATTTATTAAATTTTATTAATAAATATTGTGAATAAAACTAAATATTTTATAAAATATTATTTAGATATTTAAATACAGGAAAAATAAAATGATAAAAGTCTTTTTTATTAAAGGAAACAACAATTATTGTTGGGCTCATGTGTGATCAAGTCAATTTTGACCACTACCATGGTAACAAATGTGGTAAGTTTGAATTCGGGACCATGCAAAAGTGTTTTAAAAGTACACTTTATTACATGCGCTAGGAGTAGGAAAATATTATTTTAATTTTAATAAAAATAAAAAAGTCATCAAAATAATTTAAATAATTTTCTTTTAAAAACAATAATATTTGAAAGTTCTTAATAAATTGAATTATTTCAAAATGTTTTAAGTTAATTTAGTTACTAAAAAGAAAAAACACAATACTTCATTTAATCACTAATATAGCTAGGAAAATAAAACACACAACAATGATTTAAACATATATATTTTATTATTTAAATTATTAATATTAAAAAATTTGAAATTAAAATAGATTATTTATAAATTAATATATTATAAATTCATTTTAACTTTAAATTTATCAATGATTGAGAGGGATCAAATCTCTCTAAGTGTATATTTTTGTTTAAGTTTTATACTCTAATAGAGGCTTGCACTTCAAGATATTTGATTCATCTTGGAACTTAAATCCACGGTTAAGATGGATCTAGGATGGTTCTTTCTTTCTTTATCTCTTTCATTACCCACACACAATGTATCAAGTCAGTGTTTAACATACAATAAATTATGCATCTCTTTCATTCATTTTGAGCAACACAACCATAAAATATTTTAGCCATAATATATATTTTTCAATTTTTTTATATACTCTATAAATAGTTGACATTGAACTATTTTATTTAGCATAGGCATTGAAATATTTTATTTATGACCTACATTGTCCACATTAAAATATTTGTTGATTATTAATATAATACAAATGTCCCATATACTAGGCAATAAAAAATATATATTCATGAAATATGATCTCAAATGTCTCAATTCAACATGCTCTGAATTCTTTCTTGGAACTGTCGGGGCTTTCCATGGAACAAAGGTCCCAAACTAGGTTGGATCTCAAATGATGTTGATATTATATTGCTTGTTGAAACTTGGGAGCCTGAAGAATTTAAGGTCCCTAACATAGATGGCTTTGTACTATGGTCTACCTGGAACAAACGATCCTGTCGTAGAGGCATTGGGGGCATAGATTGCTACATTAAGAAGAACATCTCCCCCCATGCTAGGATTTATAAAAACGACCCTTACAACCAATATAGTTGGATTGAGATTACTGACATTAATGATAAAAAGACCTACATAGCAATTTGTTATTTTTCCCCATTAATTCTAACTTCTATAAGAAAAATAATCTAGATAAAAATAGTCCTTACAATGGTTTAGAGAATGATATTTCTATGATATATATATATATATATATATATATATATATATATAGTAAATTCTACATGTGAATCAGACATATTTCTCATACTTTGAATTAGAAATAACTTATCAATATAATAATAAATCTCTCTCCTCCCTATCCCACGACACCCACACATATTATGACTAGTTTTGAAATATTTTTTCTTTTATTAATATTTATGGGCGATATTGATTTTTTTTATTAAAATTTGTAATTCGTTCATGTAAGTATTTTTTTATTGTTATTTAAGTGTAACATTAAGAGACATTAACATATTTTTCAGGTTGTAGAGAACCTTTCAACATAACGATAATACTTTTCATTTATATAAAAAAAGAGTTTTTAAAATCTATATATACTAAACATGTTAATTTGAATTTTTTAAGTCGTGATTGTAAATATTGTATTGAGAAAATATGCTCCTAAGTACGCAACATTACATTAGTAAAACAAAAAGTACAATATGTAAGCTATAAATGTCTAATTGTTCAAAATGCCGATGCTATAACATACTTTTAACAACAAAACGACCATACTATAAGTTCTAATACTATAGAATCAACAATAAAGTCCTAGTATCAGAAAAAAGTATGCTTCCATCTAGACCTAAACCTGATTAAGATAATGTTATTCATCCTAAAAGTCCAGAAACTCCATAATTGGAGAAGTAACATTCAAATTAGTGTTGAAAAACTAGAAGGACTAACATAATTAACCATAGAGATAGATGATTAGGTGCCCTTAGTAGTGAATTGTTACAATTCCTCAAGTTTTCTTCCAAGGATGTTTATCTTCTCTTCAACCCTCTATATATGCATTCTCTATTCAATGAGAATGTCCATGGTAGAAGTAATTTTAGAAACCAAGTGATTTTATGAGAGCTACAACTCTAACATGGCCTCATGAATGTACTTGATTTCTTATTCTAAAAGGGAGCAACTGTTATTTTTTATCATACGAAATCCAAAATATAGCCACCTCTAAGTTACAACAAGGAGACAAGCCTAGAGATACACCATAAACCAAGTTTCCCTATGCCAAAACCGACATCGAGAAGAGGTGGGAACCACTAAATGATAAATATTCCTAAATATTTTCATGTAGGTATGATTATCCAAGAAAAAAATAACATACCATGCTCATAGTAGAGCCCATCGATAGATGACATCGAAAGGAGAGAAGAAAAGAAATAATATGGCCCAAATAACCAAGGTATTTTCCTCAAATCAATACATTTCTAGTAAAGCATCACTTGTTGATCATTAAGATCACACAAGGAAGGAAATCTATAATCCATAGCTACTTTGTCAACCCATAGAAGTTTATTTGGATAAATATCCTTAATCCAACATTTAATCATGGCCCTTAGTAGGGGAAAACTAATTTTGACTAGCATGGGAGTCCTATGCAATGTCATTTCCATAATATCCCTCCATAACTACCTGTTGGAAATATTGTCATTGATGCCAAAGGAGTAGATTTGGATCAACAAAGAAGCAAAGGAGAAACATCATCATTACCATTTATGGAAAAAGAGACGCATCAACATTATCATTGGCTTTGGAGCAGCGTTAGTGGTCATATGGGAGTAATGGAATATTTCCAGTGAATAGATGATGAATTCCCCTTCACTTTTTGCATACTTGTGAGAAAATTCAAATTACAAATCACTACAGGAAAGAAAATCGCAAAATTGCAGAATCAAAAATCACAAAATCACATAATTGCAAATCGTAGAGTTGTAAACCACAGAACCCCAAAATCGCAAATTGGTATCAAATTTGTGATATGAGCATGTGCTATGGGAAAATTTGATAGTGAAATGCGATAGATGACATGGCACAGCTGACGTGGTGATAGATGACATGGCACAAATTATGTGGTGATAGATGTCGCGGCGCATATGACGTGGCAATAGATGACGTGGCACAGATGATATGGAAAAATATGACATGGCACATATGACATGGCGATAGATGACATGCCATAGATGATGTGGCAATAGATGACATGGTGCAGGTGACGTGGGACCTGAACCCACAAATCGCAAAATCATAAGTCGCAAGATTGCAAGCAGTGACAACGTTATGATATGAGTAAGTGCAATGGGAAAATGCGACAGACAAATTGTGATGGTGTAGCGAAATCTGGTGGCACCCAAATAAAATCACAAATTGCCTGATTAGAACTTAGAAGCCTTGGGCGAATCTGTGATACATGAATGGATGAAATATATTCCAAAACTAAATTCCAACTCCATAATGGGTCTAGGGTTATGTAGATATTCATGTTATTGGAGAATGAAAAATAAGTGGAACTAGGGACAGAAACTACTGCCTAAAGGCGTCATATTGTATTTATGAAGCAACATTTATGCTACACAGTTTTGAAATAGAAAATTGGAAACACAGTTATAAGAAGTGCTAACAAAACACAGGGATCAACAAAGGTATAAACGTACAACAATGAAAAGAAGACAAAAGGGCAACATTGAAGAAATTGTAATAATGTGAAATTATTGATTGAGCTAAATTGTTGTGATGAAAATGCAAGTATCTAAGGAAAAGGAAAAACTCCAAGGAAAATAAAAATGTGTATTAAGTTGAATTATTGTGATATGTTACATATGGCTCAAATTGATATTGGATAAATTATCTATTTCTTATTCTAATATTGATGATATGAAATATTGGAAGCGAATGTTTGGAAGGAAAAGAGTCCAGATTGTTCACTTCATATTCCAATATAGAATACAAAAAACCTTCATATTATCTCTAAAAAGATGTCATTTAGGTGTGCATTCAAGAGGTTAGAGAGCTGGAGAATGTGAGAGACCTGATTGATATACTATGCACATATGGAGATGACGAGAAGTAAATTTGAAGGGAGAAGGGGGAGAAGTAAAAATGAAGGAATACAAAATTGATAGCCAGGTAAATCAACATATTGTTTTCATGTTGTGTGAGGGGATTTTGGTCTCATTTCAAGTTTTAGCTTGATAAATGTTCAGTTGGAACTGGTTGAGGTAGGAGCCTCCTATGGGATGTAGCCTGAAAAAGAATAGGGGAGTTGGAGCTTCCTTGCAAGTTGTAGCTTGCAAAAATTTGAGGTAGAAGCCTACTATGGGTTGGAGGCTAAAAAAAAGAAAATGTAATAGGAATTAGGAGCTTGCCTTTTCATCACAACAATAATAATCATGGTTTTCTTCCTGATGGGTTTCCATTTATATCTGGTGTCCTTGTGCATTATTATTATGTCTTGATGTGATGAGTTAACATGTTTATTACTTGTTGTTCACATATTCAATTTGCTGATTATTATTTATTAATTTTCCCATGTAATGGTTATGTCAATGAGTTTAATGAAAATAATTTTAATGTCCACGAATGGACTAAACTGATTCACCCACCCCCCCTTCTCAGTTTAGTCAAAGATTCACCAATTGGTATCAGAGCCAAGTTCCTTAAGTAACAATATAACAATTGGAAGGAGGTCCTAAGTTACCAAAATGGCTATTCTAGAAATATTTTCAACGAATAAATCCCCATTATTTACTGGCATAAACTATGCTTTCTGGAAACTGAGAATGAAGACCTACTTAATGTCTCTTGTAATAGATGTCTGGGTTGCAGTGATGGTACAATATGAAGAACCAAAATAAGGTACCAATGACAAAGATGCCAAACTAGATTTCATAGCAAATGAAAAATAAATGAATGCATTTTTGAGTGGTCTATGTGACTAAGAGTTTATCAAAGTATTACATTGTCAAATAGGCAAGTAAATATGGGATAAATTAGAAAATATTCATGAGGGAGATAAAACGGTAAAGATGGATAAGTTGCATGTATATAGAACACAATTTGAGACCTTAAAAATGAATGAAGATGAAGATATAGCTAAATTATTCTTAAGAGTTGCTGAAGTTGTGAACATCATGATAGGCCTAGGGTAAACAATCAAAGAAAGTGTAAGAGTCCAGAAAATATTGAGATCATTACCATCTAAATTTAATCCTAAGGTTTTAGCCATAGAAGAAACAACAGACTTCAAACTATTGACCAAGGACCAATTACTTGGGACCTTGTGAACATATGTGATGAGAATTCCAAAAGAGAAGTCAAACATCAGGGAGGCAGCCTTCAAGGTAGACAAGTTCATAGAAGAAAAGGAATTTCCATGCTCAGGTTTTGATGAAGAAGAATCAAAATTCATTAGAAAATTAAAGAAAGGCACAGGAAAGTACAAAGGGAAACTCCCATTTAAGTGATTTAATTGTGGAAGAGTGGGGCATTATGCCTCAAAATGTCCCTATAAGAAAGAAGAAAATTATCCAAAAGGGAAAGAGAAAAACAAATTCAATAATATATAGAAAGAGAAAATATTTAATAGAAAAACATTTTATGCTCAACAAGATAGTAGTGCATCTGAAAGCTCAGAAAAATCCTCTAGTGACTATGGAACCTCTGAATTCACTTTGATGGCATGGAAAGAGAATGAAAAATAACTTATGGAATATGAAGAATAAGGTGAGGTAGATCTTGAGGGTGAGTTAGTTATTGCCCTGAGTGAAATAGAAAGGCTTAAACTTAAGAATAGAAAACATAAAGAGATTCTTCTAAAATATGTAGAAGAAGAATCAAATTTAGAAGACATTATTAAGTTGAAAGTTAAACTTGAAGAGGTAAAGAAGGTGGAAGATATTATGATCCAACAAATAAAAGAGAAGAAACAAGAGTGTGAAATACTGGAAGAAGAGGTGGTAAGTCTCAGGAATATATTAGAGAAGGCTCAAACTGAATTAACCATGAACATTTAACTAATAAAAGGTTTTGAACAGTTGAACAAGATATTAAATGCTCAAAGATCTCCACCTGTAAAGGCTGGGATAGGCTATGAAGGAGAATCTTGTAATTCTAAGGTATAGGATAATAAGGAAATCACTTTTGTAAAAGCTATCATAGGAGACAATGATAATTCTCATCAAGATGAGAACAAAAATCTGGGCAACACTTCAACATCAGACGAAAAACTGCAAAGAAACAATACTGAGAAAAACCAGGAGACAAAAGGAATGAAAAATCAAACAAAAAAAGAGCATAGATCATATTGCTTCAAAAGATAGAATTTTCAAATATCTATATGGTTATATCCCCAAACATCACCCTCTACCAGATATAGATATTTCTTCTCCGGGTACCACTACTGCTGTAAGAATTTGGACATAAAGCCATGAAATCTAGAGCTTGTGTAAAAATATTTGATTTTGGGAATTCAAAAATAATTAAGGATAATAATGGATTCACCATATACTCCTCTCCATAACTATATCATATGTTTTTATTCTCACAATATTAGACACAAGTAATACAAATGTTATCTTAGGGACAATAAACCTTCATCTCAGAATAACGATAGAAAAAATGGATGCATGCAATGGAGAAATAATATTAGTAAGTGTGATATAGTTTTATATTCTCAAGATCAAAACAATCCATGGTATGTGGACAGTGGCTACTCTAGAAATATGACCTGAGACATAAGCAAGTTTGTAACCTTGGATGAAAATAAATCTGGTAATGTCACATTTGGTAATGTTAAAGCAGGGAAAATTAAAGGAGAAGGAATGGTCAGTCTAAGTAATGGAAGAGGAAAGGCTCCATATATATTGTTTGTAGATGGTCTAAAACACAATCCACTAAGTGTAATTCAAATGTGTGACAAAGGTTGTGAGGTCCAGTTCAAATCTCAAGATTGTGAAGTCAAGTCAATCACTACAGGAAAAAATTTGGTTAAGGGGGTTCGAACAGAGAGTAATGTATATATCATGAAATATGAGAGTGAAGGGTGATACATCAAAAAAATTGATGAATATTTGCTATGGCATAGAATACTGGGACATCTCAACTTTGGTGACATCATCAAACTAAAAAAAAAAAAGTAGTTAGAGACCTACCAACAATAATGAAGCCCCAAAATACTATATGTGCATCCTGCCAAATGGGCAAAGAAACTCTAACATCATTTAAAGTAAAAGACCAGTATTCAAGTAGTAATCCTCTACAACTAGTTCACATGGATTTGCGCAGAACTTCGAGAATAGATGCACCAGGAGTAAGAAAATATTTCATGTTGATAATCGACGACTATTCTAGATTGACATGGGTGGAATTTCTCAGATACAAGTCTGAAGCATTCAAAATATTCAAAATATTAAAGGCACTGTTAAAAAACAAAACATGATGTAAAATAAAGTGCATCAAATCAGATAAAGGAGGTGAATTCACATCAGATGAGTTTTTGGACATGTGAAATGAATTTTGGATAAAAAATAAGTACATTGTTGTAGATACACCTAAACAGAATGGAGTTGGAGAGAGGAAAAATAGGTCTATGCAGCAAATAGCCAGAGCTATGATGCAAGAAAGAAACATCTCCCAAACCTACTAGGAAAAGGCAATACATACAGTAGTACGGATCCTCAACAAGGCACATCTTATACCAAACTGTGACAAGACACCATATGAACTATGGAACGGGAAACCAACATCAATTAAGCATTTTAGGGTTTTCAGTAGTAAATGCTTTACCAAAAATAATGATGAAAAATTAGGAAAGTATGATGCTATATTTGATGAAGGAATATTTTACGGTACTCATCAAAAAGTAAGGGATACAGGTGCTATAATAAGAGGCTGCATAAGGTTGTGGAATGCATCGATGTAAGATTCGATGAGGAATCACAAGATAAACCGCAAGCAAAAATTTTATTAACCCTCTAGATCATCATCATTGTGACAACCAAGATAGTGACGAGAAGGAATAAACACCAGAAGATACAGAGATGCACTCAAAAGGGCCCTCAAGACAAACTCAAAAGAATTATCTGGAAAAACAAATTATTGTATAAAAAAGTGGATTTCAAACAAGAAGACAACTAGCAGAAAAGCCCGAGGAAGTTCATATAGCTATGTTGTCACAAATAGAGCCAAATAACAATGATGAGGTAAGTAAAGACACAAATTGGATCAATTATATGAACGAACAGTTAGACCAAATTGAGAAAAACAAAACTTGGGACCTAACACCAAGACCTGTTGGAAAGAATGGCATTGGCACAAAATCGGTATTCAAGAATAAGATGAATGAGCAGGGTCAAGTAATTAGAAATAAAGCGAGACTAGTATGTAAGGGTTATTCAAAAATAGACGGTCTTGATTATGAAGAAACTTTTTCACCAGTCACGAGAATGGAAGAAATCATGATTTTTTTGACGTTCACATGCTACAATGATTTCAAGGTGTATCAAATGGACGTGAATTCTACCTTCCTAAATGGTGACCTAGAGGAGGAAGTTTACATGGAGCAACTTGAAGGTTTTTTGTTATCGAATAATATCAACTATGTTTGTAGGTTAAATAAATCTCTATATGGTCTTAAAAAAGCACCACGAGCATGGTATTCCAGGTTGTACAAGTACCTTCAGAGACAAGGGTTCAAGAAGGGAGGATTTGATAGTAATTTATATATAAATGCTAATGAAGATGAATTATTAATTGTGGTTTTATATGTAGATGATATCATGTTTGGAAGCAATAAAAGGATTTGGTAAAAGGATTTGTTGAAGAGATGAAGTCGAAGTTCGAGATGTCAATGATTGGAGAATTTACCTTCTATCGAGGGCTTCAAATCTTACAGAAGGTCGAAGGCATATTTATTTCACAAGAAAAATACCTGATAAATATGTTAAAAATGTTCCAAATGGAAGAATGTAAACTAATGTCAACCCCCATAACTACTGGATGCAATATATGTGAAGATGATGGGTTGCTAGATGTAGATAAAAAATGTTATAGGTATATGATAGGAAGCTTGTTATATATGAAAAATTCTAGACCATACATAATGCTTGCAGTCAAACTAGTGGCAAGATATCAATCAACACCTAAACAAAATCACATTTTAGCAACCAAGAGGATATTTAGATACCTACAAGGAACTACAAATTATGGACTATGGTATCCAAGTGGTAAGTATTTTACACTAAAAGAATATACAGATGCAGATTGGGTCAGCTGTGTGGATGACAAAAAACACAGAAATGGTGGTCCGTTCTATTTGGGAGAGATTCTAGTGGCATGGCTAAGCAATAAACAAACATCAGTCTCTCTATCCATAGCTGGAGTTGAATACATAGCAGTTGAGGCTTGTTGCACATAGGTTATGTTGATGAAACAAGCACTTCAAGACATGAAAATAAACTTCAGTGTGCCTATTCCTATCACATTCAACAATACAAGTGCAATAAGCATGTCGAAAAATCCCGTGCTACATTCAAAGACCAAGCACATCCCTATAAAATACCACTTTCTCAAATAAAAATTATTTGAGAAGGTAGTAAAGATGGAATACATCCCCACAAAGGAACAGATAATAGACATATTTACAAAACCTTTTCCTAGAGAACCATTCAAATACTTGAGAAAAAAACTCAGGATAGTGTCTATAGCTGATGCTCATTAATATGATCTCGAAGGGAGAATTAAAAGAAAAAGAAAAAATGGGGTAAGGATGGGGAGTTGAGTGCACCAGATCCAAGAGGATCACCGATCCAAGTACAAGTGGCTTAACTATGAAGGTTCAAAAATCAAAGTGTTAGAAATGTGGCAACCTCAATGTCCAGTTGAAGATCTCGTCTTTCTGATTCCAACGACATAGACGACACTCAATTCTTAGTATGTATGGAGGAATTATACACAGTCAAGGTTTATGGGTTGACTTTCTGATGTGGTAGCTAAAGGAGGCGACAAAATTACAGATATCCGGCCACCGGATTCAGGCTAGCTCCGGCTGGAATCAGGGTGAAATTGTGGGTCCATTAAATTGACTCCTTCGGTCAATTTCCAGGAGATTCAAAAATAGCCTATGGTTGTTATGTAAACAAAAAAATTATAAAAAATAGGGCCAGGCCATGACCCTTGCCCCTAACCGTACCTCAAAAATATATTAAAAAATAATAATATATTATATAGGCGAGCGGACCATGACCCGGGCCTGACCCCACAGAGTCACAATTGCCTAACATATATATATGTGTATGTGTATGTGTATGTGTATGTGTGTATATATATATACATACACACACACACACACACACACACACACACACAGATATATATATATATATATATATATATATATATATATATATATATATATACGGGGGATCGTCATCCACCCCACAACCACAACTGTGACCTCTCCAATAAACAATACACATATATTTTGGGCAGCAGAGATGAGGGGCGGGCCACCCAATGCGGGTCCAAACCCCCACGTAATTTTTTTTTTTTAATTAAAAATCAAACGTCACCATTTTTTAAGGGAGCGGGGTTTGACCACTTGACCCCCTCCCCAAAAATGAGGATCTTCACCAACTCTCTTAGCAGCTCGCTCGGGGAGTCCACCCACGCAGACCTAGAGTGACACATTTTCCAAGGTAGAGTGGAACCCTGAGTATCGTGTAGGATGGGGCCATAACCATGAACTGAGGTCATTTCCAGAGGGCGCAGATTTGACCGCCATCAAATTTTTCTGGCATCAAAATTAGGTAAATTTTATATGGATTCTACACCTCTCAGCGACATGAGTTCAATGGTGATGTATTTTTCTTCATCATAGGTGTCCAATTTTCAGGCACTTTCATCTATGGAGGTATAAGGGTGTAATTTCTCATTAATTCTTGCACTTTAATTTTATTTTCCACTTAATGAAAGAGGTTCTCCCCACTGATTGAGTAGGGCCCGGAGATGTAGTCCCTCCTAGATGAACTCTGATATCAATTTCTTGTCTTATTTGCATGATATTGTGTGATTTTCTCCTCTTATGTTCATGCCGTTTAAGTTTCATGGTTAAGATGAAATTTTACATGCAATTCTTTAATCCATCTCAAAGCAAAATATTTTGGATCAAGTGGTATCTGAGCAGGTATTTGTAGATGTGAATTACATGTTGTTATGCTAACTAGAAATAGCCTACGAAGAGGCGAAGGGAAACTAAATTCTTTTGATCCTGAAGCGGGACGTGAACATTGAAGAAGAAACATGGATGATGATGCAAGAAATGAGGAGGAGCTAAATTTCCACAAAAGATTCTACACCATGGCATATTGAGTCAAGAAGCTTTTATCAAGGCTTGAGAAACTAGAAAGTGCAAGGGAAAATTCTCTAGAAGGACAAGGTTCAACACATGGAGATGATGGAGGAGATCCACCTCCTTCTCCCTCCATGAGTGAAAGCTCTTCATCCTCTTCTCACCGTCATCATAGGAATACAAGAAATGTATCTAAGAAGCCTTTATTTAAATTAGATGTAAAATTTGACCTTCCCATGTAGAATGGTGAAAATAATGCATAAAATCTTAAAAGTTGGGTTAGGTATATTCAAGTCTACTACAGGATTCAGTAAATCAAGGACGAAGATGCAAAGATCCCATTGGCTTCTCTTCGACTGAATGACACCACTCTTGTCTGGTGGGAGAGAAAATTGCAAGGCGTCCAAAATTTGGGTAACCTTCTCTCCTCCTGGTCAAATTTTGTCTCCGCATTGAGAATCCAATTTTACCCTTTGGGTTATAAGAAAAAGGAATTAATGGAATGGAAACACCTAAGGCAAAGAAAATGTCAAAATGTACAAGAATTCACCGAAGAATTTAGAAAATAATCATTGAATTTAGGCATTTCATTAGATTTACCAGAGATTTTAACCAAATATATTGGTTCTCTGCATAATTAAATAATACATTCATTATTATTGTTTGAGCCTCCTACCATCAATGAGGCTAGTGTGAAGGCCATGCAGCTATAAATCAAGGGAACAAATGAACTAAGTGACCACACAAAAAGGACCGCAACAACGAAGAGAAGGGGAGAAAAACCCTCTTGCACACATTGTGACAAAGAGGGACATGATGAAGAAAATTGCTGGAATCTGAAACCTGAGTTGAGACCTGAGAGGAATGAAAAAAGGGGGAAACAGAGGACCACTACCACCATACAACAAAACAAAGTTTCTAAGTCAGAGGAAGATGAGAATGTCACAGCGGCAGGATTTGTACGTGGTATACCAATTAACCTGGGGTTTGAATCCGACGATGAAATGAAGTTTGCGGCCTTTGGTATCATAGCAAGGGGACCTATAGACTTGGTTTCTGATGTAGGCGATGAAACAAAAATTTCAATAGACATGGTACCAAATATGAAAAGGGCACTCCCTATGATGAGAATCCAAGAACTTGAGGAGATGAACCAAAGCATCCGAGCAGAGAATACTAAGCTAAGGAGGCTCCTATAGGAAACAAAGGAAGAAAAACAAAGATTATACACCAGTTGAAATATAAGGATGAGGCCTTGGAAACATTGCGACATAACCAACCCGAGGTAAAAAGAAACCCTTCAAATTTATGTACTTTTCATGATGATGAATTCACTACTTTTGAAAAAAAATACTACAGGGATCAAATCCAAACTACTGAAAAATATGGGGTATCAGGGAAAGGGCATCAACATCAATGGCTAAGGCAACGTAAATGTCATCAAAGTAGAGGAATTTCCAAATCATGCAGGACTGGTATACACTAGGAAGGAAGTGGGAGAAAGCTCCAACACAGCTATTGACCAGCCAGCGACAGATGATGAAATCACTTCCTCACAATCCAGCAATAGTGAGGGTTCCATGAACACTTATTGGAGGAACACCAAGGGAAAATTTTCCAAGATGATATGGAAATTATGGAGGATGAAGAATCAACACAACCAAGATGAACCCCAGAAACCTGCATGTCAAACACGTCAGGACCAAGTAGCACCCATGCAGAGTCCAGTCCTCGAAGTTTTTCCACGAGAAAATCCACCACAGGGAGACGACCCATTTAATTTATTAAGTAAAAGATGGTTTTTTTAGAGGTATTAGTGTTATGGCCACAATTTTCAATAACCCGTTGCAAGTACATGTAAAAGTGATGGTGTGTGTTCCATCGCTTCGAAATGCAATGATGATGTTTTTGGTATTTTAGTTATGAATAGTTGAGGTATTGGTTTCTATTATGTAATCCTTTCCCAATGAGTGTGTGCTATAAATTCAAGTCAAGTGACGGGTTGTTGATTCATGTGTGGATTGTGCATGGTTTCAAATGATGTACTAGTTTTTCATGCAGGAGATTGAAAGTGTGTGTTGAACGAAAAAGCAGTGTACTGGGTATGTTAATGTTCTTTGTGGTCCAAAAGCTCTTGAGTGGCGAGGAATGATCTAGGAGCATCATATTGGTCCAAGTACAAGTGGCTTATGTATAAAGGATAAAAAAACAAAGTGTCAGAAATGTGGCAAACACAGTGTCACATTGAAGAGCTCGTCTTTCTAATTCCAATGGCGCAGATGACACTCAATTCCGAGTCTGTATGGAGGAGTTAGAGGCAATCAAAGTTTATGGATTGACTTGGTGATTTGGCAACTTAAGGAGATGAAAAATTTTCAGATATCTGACCAATGGATTCTAGCTAGCTCTGGCCGAAATTCAGGTGAAATTTTGGGTCCATTAAATTGACTCCTTCGATCAATTTCCAGGAAATTCAAAAAGATCCTATGTTTGTTATGTAAACAAAAGAATTAAAAAAAAATAGGGGCATGCCATGACCCTCACCCCTAATTTTACCTCATAAATATATTTAAAAACATAATATATTGTATGGTTCAGCGGCACATGACCCCCGCCGGTCCCTGCGAAGTAGCAAGCATCATAATATCTATATATATATATATATATATATATATATATATATATAGGAGATGTTCGATGGTCAACCGCGCCACCCGAATTGTGACCTCTCCAATAAACCACACACATATATTTTGGGCAACCCAGATGAGGAGCAGGCCACCTAATGCGAGTCCGGAACCCCACTTAAAATATTTTTTTGTTATTTAAAACCAAACGTCACCATTTTTGGAGGGGGCAAGGTTTGACCACCAGACCCCCTCCCCACAAATGAGGAACTTAACCAACTCGCCTAGTAGCTCCCTTGGGGATTCCTCCCAGCCACACCTATTTGAACTTTAATTTCATAAGTGTGCCCAAGAGAGCTTGGAGAAGCACATTTACCAAGGAAGAGTGGAACCTTGAGATACATGTAGGAGGGGGGCGGAACCATGAACTAAGCTCATTTCCAGAGGACCCAAATTTTTTCGTCATCAAAATGAGGCAAATTTTCTATGGATTCTACACATCTTGGCGACAAGAGTTCGACGGTGTTGTCTGTTTCTTCATCAGAGGTCTCCAATTTTTGGGCACTTTCAGCTATGGAGGTATAAGGGTGTAATTTTTCATTAATTCTTGTACATTCATTTTATTTTCCACTTAATAAAAGAGGGCCTCCCCTCTAATTGAGCAAGGTCCGGAGACATAGTCCCTCCTGGACGAACTCTGATATCTATTTTTTTTCTTCTTTGCATGATCATGTGTGCTTCTCTCTTCTTATGTTCATTCCTTGTAAGTTTCATGGTTAAGATGCAATTTTACATGTAATTCTTTAATCCATATCAAAGAAAAATATTTTGGATCAACACCGGCTAAGGGGGAGACTACAACAGTAGAAAGAAGAAAAGAAGAGACACTACTTGATTACAAATTTATCATAAATCAAAAGAGACATAATTAAATACATAATAAGAGTATGAAATCAAGCCTTCTTTGTCTCAATCACAAGTAATATCTAGCAGCGTTATTGGCATCGAAGTGTTATCTTATTAGTGTGTTATGGTATTGGTATAGCAAAAATACATCAATGCGTTTATTGGAGCAGTGTTATTGGTGGAGAAGAGTTTATATATCACATGGACCATATTCATTATTCTTATATTATTTGAATTGTGCATGTTTTTTTATATATATACTTGTATATTTTTGTCTATGGAGCGTCTTTATTATAATCTTCAGCATTATGCAAGTGCAAGGAATTTTTTTTTGGATGGTATCAGTTTGTTGTGTATATACATGTAATTTCAATGATTTCCAAAGTTTTCTCCCAACAATGCTTATATACCATATGGAGCAGCAGTCATTCTGGAGCATCCTGACAAGGCATATGCAGTGGCATTCATTCAATAGAAGAAGGATATAATGAAAAATGTCTATACAAAACTCAGAGAGTAGTAATGTAATGATGGAAACTACACTAAAAATTCTGTAGCCCCTTACCATTGATGTCAAAGTGGGAGGTAATGTAATCGGAGGAAGGAATAAATTTCTTAGAATGAAAGAGGGAGGATGTGTTTCCATCAATGCCAAAGGGGGATACTGTTGGAAAAATTTTCATTGATGGCAAAGGAGCAAATTAGGATCAACAAAGAGGCAAAGGAGCAACATCAACATTATCATTTATGGCAAAGGAGCAGCATCAACATTATCATTGGCTTTGGAGTAGCGTTAGTGGTTGCATGGGAGCAGTGGAATATTTATAGTGAATAGATGATGAATTCCCATTCACTTTGTGCAGATTTTTGACAAAATCGTAAATTGAAAATCGTTGTAGGAAATAAAATTTCAAAATTTCAAAATCGCAAAATCGCAAATCGCGGAATCAAAAAATCGTAAATCGGTAACAAATTTGGGATAGGAGCATGTGCTATGGGAAAATGTGATAGCGAAATGAGAGAGATGATGTGGCACAAATGATGTGGCGTAGATGACATGGCGATAGATGATGTGGCATAGATGATGTGGAAATAGATGACATGGCATAGATGATGTGGCGACACATGACTTGGCGCAGATGATATGGCGATATACGATGTGGCACAAATGATGTTGCATAGATGACATGGAAATAGATGACATGGGACTTGAACCCACTAATTCCAAAATTGTAAGTCGCAAGATTGAAAGGGGTGACAACGTTATGATATGAGTAAGTGCAATGGGAAAATGCGATAGAGAAATTGTGATTGCATAGTGGAAGCTGGTGGGACCCGAACACACAATCGTAAATCGCCTGATTAGAATTTAGAAACCTTAGGGCCATGTGTGATTCATGAAAGGATGCAGTATATTCCAGAACTAAATTCAAATTCCATAATGGGTCCAGGGTTATGCAGATATTCATGTTATCGAAGAAAAAACAAGTAGCGGAACTAGGGAGTGAAACTATTGTCTAAAGGCGTGATATTGTATTTCTGAAGTAGCATTTATGCTACACAGTTTTGAAACATAAAATTGGAAACAGAGAAGAATTTTTAACAAAACACAAGGATCAGAAAAGGTATAATTCTATAGCAAGGCAAAGAATACAAAAGGGCTACATTGAATAAATTTTAATAATGTGAAGTTACTGATTGAGCTAAATTGTTGTGATGCAAAGGCAAGTATCTGAGGCAAAGGCAAGACTCCAAGGAAAATAAAATGATGTATTAAGCTCAATTTTTGTGATACGTTACATATGGCTGAAATTGATATTGATAAATTATCTATTTCTTATTCTAATATTCATGATATGAAGAGATTGGAAACGAATGTGTGGAAGGAAAAGAGTCAAGTCTGTTCACTTTATATTACAATATGGAATAAAAAAAGCCATCAAATTATCTTTAAAAATGTTTCATTTAGTTGTGCATTCGAGAGGTTAGAGAGCTGGAGAATGTGAAAGAGCTAATCGATATACTATGCACATATGGAGCAGATGAGAAGAATATTCTAAGGGAGAAGAGATAGTATTAAAGATGGAGCAATACAGAGTTGATAACCATGTAAATCAACATATTGTTTTCATGTTGTGTGAGGGGATTTTGGTCTCATTTCAAGTTGTATCTTGATAAATGTTCAGTTGGAACTGGTTAAGGTAGGAGCCTCCTGTGGGTTATAGCCTGCAGAAAACATATGGGAGTTGGAGCTTCCTTGCAAGTTGTAGCTTGCAAAAATTTGAGGTAGAAGCCTCCTGTAGGTTGGAGACTACAAAAAAATAAATCTAATAGGGAGTATGATCTTGCCTTTGCATCACAACAATAATAATCGTCGTTTTCTCCCTTATGGGTTTCCATTTATATTTGGTGTTCATGTACATTATTATTATGTGTTGATGTGATGAGTTAGCATGTTTATTACTTGTTGTTCACATATTAATTTTTTTGATTATTATTTATTAATTTTCCCCTATAATGGTTAAGTTAATGAGCTTAATGAAAATAATTTTAATGTCCATGAATGGAATAAATTGATTTACCCCCCCACCCCCTCCCCCCCCTTCTCATTTTAGTCAAGGGTTCATCACTACCTTCACACATGAGTGTACTAGAAAATTTTCATTATTGAATGGCATGCATATCCAACATATTAGTTTGTTTCTCAACATGGTAACTAATGAAGAGATCATGTACTATAACCTCCACCGCCCCCTACCAACATGAATTCCCACAACCACTAATTCATAACCTTTTGTCGATATTCCACTAGAGATTTGTTGTTGGGAACATGTTATATTATTTACACTACTTAAATGCACCATAAACATAGTTGGGTCCCCTTTTTTGGGGGGTTAAGAAGGGGGTCATTACCCCCAATGCACATGGTTCACAGAAGCATAAATTTATGTTAGTGGTTTTTTCGTATGAAATTTTCAGTTTTAGAAAATTTCAACATGGTCGTTTTGCCCATGATTTTGTAGATCCATTCAAAGGAACTAGGATTGTGTTATAATCCATGGTTAATAGAAGAGGGTTTTATGAATGTTGTGACAAATAGATATTTTATTTTTACATTTTAATGATAATATGTTGAAAATTATATTGTTGGTTTTCTCGGTTTTGGGTTTCTGGGGTAAAATATTTGTGTAAAGATGTGTTTTTTCCATTGAATCATTTTATGTTTAATTGAGAATATATGTGTAGGAATTATCTATGCAGGGTTAAATCCTACACTCGTTGCAAAAATATGATAAGAATTTACTAAAATATGAAATCCATACTATGAAGATTAATTTTCCATTAGATTTATGGATTATTAAGTTATTATGTTCTTCTCTTGTATGCAAATTACAGAAATGCAGAAAATAGGAAATAGATGAAAAAAAACACTCTCAAACCATAAGAAACCGAAATATTATTTGAGAAACCCTTTCAAGGGAAAACCCAACTGAAAGGTGAGGCTCATTTACTCTCTCTTTCTCTGAATGGAAATGGATGCAATTTCAAAGGGTTAAGATCGGTGGTCTGCGGGCTATTAAAAAACACAAATCCTATTTGTTTTTCCCTTTCTCTATCCACTCGACTAATCTACTATACTATGGAAAAAATACACTATTTTATAATGGAACCTCTCTCCCTGTTATTGCCCTGATTATAACACAACCCAGTATCCTACTAATGGTTAATTTCGGATCCTTAAACTCTCAACTAGAGCTTCAATATTGACCCTTTTAGCATCATTTTCATCATTTTGATGTCGCTATCCCATTTTATATGAGTAATTTGGGCTAACATGGCATCCTCTTGAATCATGGTGGTCAAATCAATAAGGAAAAATTCTAGATGGCATCAATTTCATATACATATACTATGTTTGAGGTATTTTTTTATGTTATTGGAAAGGTATATAAGTGTAGAAAATTTTTAAGGAGTCTCATGCAAATAAGAGTTTTAAACCCAATTTTTTTTATTAAATTCCTCAAAATACATTTGGAAGGTTTAAAATCCTAATTTTCCAAACTAGGATGTATTGATAAAAATAGCCTTGTCAATGCCTGAATCCTCCAATATTTCCACTTTGAAACCATTAATGTGGTCGAGAATAATATAACATGATCTAATATGGATCATGCCTCGCATTTTTGGTAGTTATTTGGTGATGAGCTATGGTATTACAACAACAATGTTATAACTCCCAAGGCTACGAAATTTAATTTGTCAATTTGAGATTCCTAAAAACTTGAGAGTTGAAAGTGTTTTATGTACAATATGCAAGGTTTTGCCTAAGATACTACGAGGTAATGAATCAAAACAAGGTGTAAAAAGACCATTTTGAAAGCTCAAAAGAAGGTATTTTACTGAATCTACATTGCAATAAAGGAGATTATTGATTATCCTATTGCATGAGACAAATTTTTGATCTACTTTCAAGCAATTATGAAATATTTGTGAGAGAAACCCTAATCTACTACGAAAACTAAATGAAAAAGAAATAACCTAGTCTAGATGCATAAAGTAAATACAATGGAATCATCCCTAAACTACTGCATCCAAATTAAATCATATTCTAACTACAATATGCAACAAATGCTTCAAGAAATATCAATATAAATATTCCTATGCTATTGAATTCACAGAAAAAAAATAATCCTAATTATAGAAATAAAATGACAATGATGAAAAGAAGCATTATAAGAGGTGTTTGATCTACCTCAAGCTTTTTCCAAGGCCTATAATATATTTTTGAGTGTTAAGGAGAAAAAATGAGGATTAAAGAGAAATTATGGTCAAGTTTTTATGGACTCTATGCGGTTTTCTAGATGCTAGTGGATGCCCTGTATTGCTACAGGATTACATATGAAAGCATTCCAAGGGATATAAAAAGGATCTAAAGGTGGGGAAATATTGTATAGAGTTGTACAAGGGTATGGGATACCTCTCAGACCTTATGCCTCCTTAGGAGTCCATCTTGCAGAAGAGAGAATTCAAAGCAATAACCTCTAGTAAATATGTGATGTAATTTATCTATGCAAATCCTGTATAAGAATGGATGAAAATGGAAGGAGTGTACTAGGGAAGATGGTGGAAATGAAAATAAAAATTATGTTTCTTTTCCTTGCAAGACAGTAGGTATCACCTACACATAAGGAGATTATTAAACTAACAAAATATTAATATCTAAAGGATGGAAAAAATATTGATTGCAAAAAATTAAATTGGAAAATTTGAGTTGAATTTAAACCGATATATAAATATTTCATTAAGAGAAAAAATATATATTTCTATGCTTGCCATTACAAATCCTACATCCACACCTTTCAAGGGAAATGACAGATAAATCTACAGAGACAATTGTTTTCACATAAACAAGTCTTGCAAAAAGGAAACATTGTTAAAGTAAGTGCATAAAATAAAATGCATATTAGAAATGTACAAGAGAGAGAGACTAGAGTTCTTAGGTTGGGCCATATCCCAAGGGAACTCGACCCTTTTGAAACATAATTAGACTGAAGAAAACAAAATTATTTTCATTGATCCCAAAAAGTGTTCAAATAAATGACATCGGAATTGAAATGAAAAGTAACAAGCTCTAGCTCTAGAAGCCACTATGCTCCTCCAAAACGTAGAATCCTACTAAGCTCTTCAGATCCTTTATTTATAAAAAATGACTGATAGTGTAGCCTCCTTGGAAGGGGGGTGTAACATTTCAAATTTTCTATCAGCTAATTGGAATATTAGAGTTCTTACTTTTCTTATTTAGTTAAGTAAATAAAAGGGTAGGGGGACCAATAAACCTAGTAGATGAATAAAATCCACTTCTATTGTGTGAAGGTGGGTTAATTGAGTAGTGGAGTAGCATTATGGAGTAGTGAAGTAGCATAATAATGAATAAAGAGTGGAGTTCATAGAGAATTAATGAGTAATATGATGGAGATAGTGGAGGAATAAATGCAATATGATGGAGATAGTGGAGAATCAATTACAGAGATGATGGAGGAAGTGGTGCATTAAATGTGCACATGATGGAGGAAGTGGAGAGTAATTGTAGCAGTGAAGGATATCATGGAGGATAGGGAAATATTTATGGAAGCTAGTGGCCACATGTGCAACGCAATTATGAGGTGGGCCAAGGCTAGGGAAGGCTCACAACCATAAAAGGAAGATGAGGGCAAAAACCAAGGGGAGTCTAGATTTTTATTGTTGAGTGTCGTAAGACATTAATTTGCATGCTTCATTTGTTTAGCTAAGTCTTTTCTGTTGATTAGCACCGGGTGTTCCCGAGAAAAAATCCCACCCTTACCCATGGGGGACTTCGAGTTCCTACTCTGGGAAGGTTTTCTTGGGCATCATTCATCATACGACAATTAGTGCCACATTTAACCACTCTCATCTGCACTTCTAGCTATAGGAATTATGCATTCCTGCACTTGGGCTTGAGAGTTGGAAGGTTTTTCTCAGTACTTCAGCTAAGAAACCTATGGAGGGATCATCCCTTCACACTATGGATCCATTGCAGTATTTCGGTAGTTTCATTGACATATCTGACATCAAGCCATCCATCTATTCTCCTATGCAGCAACATTTCCTGTAGGAATTGTACAATTATGTAGTGAGGGTTTGAGGAGAAGATGAAGTTCCAAGAAACTCAACATGGAATCCTGTGAGGGATTAATCCTTCACTCTAGGAATCACTTTAGTAGCTTGGAATCAGCATTGTATTATCTATTAGCAGGCTTCATCATCATCCCTCCTTTACAACGCAATATTACCCAGCATTTGCACATGCAACAATTGATCCTAAGTTTCTCATCTTGGGATTAGGAGAAGAGACCATTGCTTCAGTTATTGAGCCGAGTAGGTGCTATTTCAGTATATTTATCATTCTCTTAGCCCCATATCAGTAGTTGTTTCCAGGGAGTGTGTAACTTAGCTAGCATGGGTGCAGTGTGCAACCCAAAAAGGGCCAAAATTCCAAATTCAAAATATGGCCAAACCATTTTTGGGTTTTTTGTGTTTTTCGAGTAGATTCTGTGGTTAAAATTCCAATTCTTTTTTAGAACTCCAGCAACCTACTTCACATATATCATCTTCCCTGCCACAAAAATTTCCAACAATAGTAGCTTATACTTTCCAGTGCTAAGTTTCATTAGTGTATTTCAACCATATTATGGCTTGAGTGCATTGATTTTGGAGCATTGTGTACTTATATTGTTGTTGATACATAATTATATGGATCAGTTGTTTCTGCTAATGTTTTAATGTCTTGATGTTATATTCTGGCATTTCTAGCATTTCAAAGTTTTGTGCTTACATTCTCATTATTGCCTTGATTAAAATGTTATAAATGTTGTATATTCCTATTTCTCCCATTTTGGGATATGACAGTGTGATCAAAGCATGATCTTTGGGTCATCTTGTGGAAATTTCATGAAATCAGAGGAATAAGAAGAAGAAGAAAAAAAGGGAGAATTCTTCAATGGTGGAAGGATTGATTTTTTCCATACTTCTCTTCAGATCTATGCAATATATCACCATGGAGATCAAATAAATTAGAAGAGAAAGTCAAAAGGAAACCTCAAGAGATTTTCAGAATGGAGAAGGTCTGAGCACTTCCTATCAGTAGTATAAGCAACTGGCAGTGTAGAAAATTCTACAATGCCCTACTATGCCCACTTTCCTTGCAGAAGGAAATGGATGGCATGGAGATTGAGGATATTTGAAGCATGAGACTTTGAGTGATTATATTGTAGAGTAAAAATATCAATCTAGAGCATTCAAAGAGGATCTAAGTTTCCAACAATTTTTCCAGATTATTGAGAACCAAAGACCCTATAGCAGGATTAAAAGAAGAGGGCATATGTAGAATAGATTATTTTTACCTACATTCAATGCATCATCCAAGAGCACGTCAAAGGATTGAGTTGAGAAGTTAGACGATTTATTCCAGCTACTCCCAGTAGCGGAAGCATCGCAAATTTAGATTGCAGCGTTGCACCTTCAGGGTGAAGAAAATTATTGGTGGGTCGGCAGATTGAAACATGCAAGAGTGACTATTTATGCAAAGTTCACTCAAATATTGGTAAATAGGTTTGATAGATGAAACCTGGAGGCACATTCCATTGAGACATTCTCTGAAAATAAAGACAAAGTGTTTGAGGAGTAGAAGGGAGATGTCAGTGTTGATACACTGGGAGAAGAGGAACTACCACCACCACTAGCTGTAGTAGAGGTACTTGCATTAGTGGGAGGACCACTTGAATTTTGGAAATATGTTCCCAAGACTTCGACATTGAGATTCCAAGCCATGATTCAGGAGTTGAATGGGGAAGAGGAAGCAGATACCAGCGCTTGTGCTATAGTATAGGAGCAGCCATCACCATCACTAGTAGTTGGAGAAGCAATTGCACCGATTGGAGGAACTCTTGTAGCTTTTCAAGATGTTCCCAAGCATCAGTTGGTCCAAGGTATGCAAAAATTTCCACCCCATGTTATTTCAGCATATCATATGAAGATTTGTGGGGTCATGCCATTAGGGCAATTGCATGACCAAGGGTTAGAGCACATTGCTGATTTGGAGCAGCATAGTATAATTATGCAGAGGACCCTTGACTTGTTCAAGGAGAAGATGTGTAGCTATCCCAGTTTGAAATTGTTGAGGCACACACAACACTTTGTGTTGAAGTGTGGATTTTTTGAGAATGGGATTAGCACAGTCATAATGGAGGGAAGCTTTACAATAAATTTCTCGAACAGGAATTTAGTGTCACATGAGTTGTCATATTATATTTATGACAAAGAGATATTGGCCATTTTGCATGCATTGGTCAAATTCTGATAGTATTTTATTGGCAGTAGACTTCGGGTGAAGACCAACGACCATAGTCTCTGGCATATTTTTGAGGAGGACCTGTAGCTAAAGAAGAGGCAGCAATGATGGATCAGTACAATGCAGTACTATGAATTCAACATTATGTATGGAGAGGGCCGTGTGGCA
Organism: Pinus albicaulis; assembly: GCA_034641835.2. Taxonomy (NCBI): domain Eukaryota; kingdom Viridiplantae; phylum Streptophyta; class Pinopsida; order Pinales; family Pinaceae; genus Pinus; species Pinus albicaulis. Next base: position 23,358,302 of record MU968450.1, read on the forward strand.
GGAGATGCACTATCATGGAGATCAACAACGTTGTCACTGAGGAGTAGTGATGATTTTAGGGACTAGTTATTATTTGAGCATTCTGATGACCGCTTCACTTATTAAACATTGGATGTGAGGATGGTAGATGGTATACATCATGTGATGGATAACATCTTCCATTATCAGGACAAAGCCTTCTCGATGAGCACCTCACAGCTCAAAGAGAAGTTTATGCATGCAGCATATCTAGAACCTCATAGGTTCTACCGAGCCATCGCAGAGAGGTTCTCATGGAGAGACCTCAAGGAGAATGCACTTCAATATATGATGGAGTGCAAATATTGTCATCAGATTATGGAGGATGGTATTTTCAACATTGATCCACTATTGAGGTATGCACATTGCTTCAACATTTTCACATAGTACATCTCTTCACCCATGACCAGATTATATTTAAAGGATGTATTCATGCTTCATGGTCTTCCCAAGGCCATAGATAGTGATGGGGACAATTATTGTATGAGAATTTTTTGGCAGGAGCTTCTCCATTGGGTGGATATCGAGCAACAAAAAATGCAATGGAAGTTTCGAAGAAAGGCGTGGAAGCTAAGATGGATGGTTTCAAAGCTAAGGTGGATGGCATGGAAGTTGGCATGGAAGCTATGATGGATGACATGGAAGCTAAGATTGATGAAAAAATGGAAAACATGAAGAATGATCTAAAAGTAGACATTGAAGGTTTGACAAATTTGATTCAAGAAATGTTTCCTAATGGCGAAAAGATAGTAGAGGAAACTGATGATGAGAACAAAATAAATGTTAATCGTTATTTCATGAACTCTAATGTTGGATGGAAGAACCATCATATTCCAAAGATGGATATGATGAATTTTGATGGCAAGGATCCTGTAACATGGATACTATAGATTGAGCAATATTTTGATCTCAATAATGTGCAAAACACACAAAAGGTACGCATTGCAAGTTTACATCTAGAACAAAATACAATTGTATGGTATCACTCGCTTTGCTTTCGTAAAACAATTGTCACTTGGTCAATTTTTACGGAGGAAATGATAGCACGTTATGAGGATACAAAGAGCAACACCTTCTTTAGCCAATTGATAAATCTCAAAAAAAAGGGTTCAGTTGTGGAGCACATTAAGGAATTCCAAAAATTGAATATAAGGGTAACTGAGATTCCAGAGGAACACAAGATTGATGTCTTTATAGGGACTTTAAAAGATAACATCCAACATGAGGTTCACATTTTGGAACCTGATTCATTGGAGAAGGCTTTCAAGTTGGCAAGAAAAAATGAATGTAAAATTATGGCAACAAGGAAGCCTACCACTCACATCTATAAACGTGGAAGTGTTGTTACTGCTAAACTTCTACAACCTACAAGGTTGACACCACAAAAATTGGTAGAAAAAAAGAGCAAAAGGGCTTTGCTATAGTTGTGATAGAAAATACCCTAAAGGTCATAACTGTGCTGAGAATAAATTATTTTACATAGATTGTGAAGAGGAGGAAGAAAATGAACAAACAACTTCAAAATAAGAGGATATACACTAGGAACCAACCCTAGAAGAAGAAGAAATGAGTCTGACCATATCGTGTAATGCATTGGCAGGAATTACTACTCCTCAAATTATCAATATAGAAGGACATATCAAGAAGAAAAAGTTAATAGTGTTGATTAATTGGGGTAGTACCCATAATTTTATTCATTGTAAGGTAGCCAAGGAATTGAATTGCTTCCTATACCCAGCACCAGAATGTCAAGTGATGGTTGTAAATGGAGGGACTATAAATTGCTTTGGAAAATGCCATAATATCAAACTAACCATGGGGGAATATGTATTGAATGGTCCAATGCTTTCCATTCCAATGGGAGGTGTTGGTGTTGTACTAGGAGTACAATTGTTACAATCTTTGGGGACGGTAGCTTTTAATTTTTAAGAACTTTTCTTGAATTTTTTTCGAAAGGAAAGGAAATCAAATTATGGGGTATCACAGGGAAGCCAGGAAAGATAATAAGCTCTACTTACATGACAAAGCTTCTGAAGAAACAACAACGAGGCGTAATTGCACAATTATGCTCACTAGAAGTTCCAACATCAAAATCATCTATTTCTCTAGATCTCCAAAAAGTCTTGGGCAATCATTCCAAGGTGTTTGAAACTCCCAAAGGACTCCCACCTATTCGTGATCATGATCATGCTATTCATTTTATTCCAGGAAGTGTTCCTCCAAACATTAGGCCTTATAGATATCCTTATGTCCAAAAGAGCGAAATTAAACGTATGATTACAAAAATGCTACAGACTGGTATAATTCAACCTAGTCAAAGTTCGTTCTCTGCTCTAGTAGTATTGGTGCACAAGAAGGATGGATCATGGTGCATCTGTCCAGATTATAGGGAGCTCAATAAGCTCACTATTAAAAATAAATTTCCCATTCGTGTGATTGATGAATTATTGGATGAATTAAATGGAGCAATTTATTTTACCAAGTTGAATCTTCGTTCAAGATATCATCAAATTAGAATGAAGATTGAAGATATTTTGAAAACAAAATTTCGAACTCATGAGGGTCATTATGAATTTTTGGTCATGCCCCTTACCAATGCACCTTCTCCATTTCAAGGGTCGATGAATTCCATTTTCAAACCCTTCCTTAGAAAATTTGTGCTGGTATTTTTTTATGATATACTAATCTATAAAAAGTCTTCGAAGGATCATGTTCAACATGTTGACAAGGTGCTCAAACTGTTGGAGGAGAAACAATTATATGCAAAAACCTCTAAATGTTTCTTTGGAGTACAAGAGGTGGAATATCTGGGTCATATTGTATCTCAGGAGGGTGTTAAGGTATACCCAAACAAAATTAAATCCATTAAGGAATCGAAATTCCCCACAACCATAAAGCAGTTGCGAGGATTTCTCGGGTTAATAGGGTATTATTGCAAGTTTGTTAAGAATTATTGGAAAATAGCAGAACCTTTAACAACATTATTGAATAAAGATTCATTTTCATGGACTCCTGAAGCAACTAAGGCCTTTGAACATCTTAAATAGGCAATGTGCGTAGCATAGGTCTTAACTACGCCAAACTTCTCAAAAACCTTTATTGTGGAATGTGATGCCTCGGGAAATGGAATTGATGTTGTTTTAATGCAAGAAGGAAGACCCATTGCTTTTGAAAGTAGTCCAATCAAAGGAAAGTATTTACGTAAAAGATATTTATGAGAAGGAAATTTTAGCAATACTACATGCACTAAAGAAATGGTGACCTTACCTAATGGGAAGAAACTTCAAGGTAAAAACTGATCATGATAGTCTTAAACACTTTTTGGAATATCTTCAGAAGAGCAGAAAAATGGGTCACAGATATGTTGGGTTATGAATTTTAAATAATCTACAAAAAAGGGAAGATAAATGTTATTGCAGATGCACTCTCAAGAAAGAATGAATATGTGGAATCATTGCTTTGTGCAATTTCTATTATCCAATCATTTTGGATAACCGAAGCAAGGGATGAATGGAAGAAGGATGAAGAAGTGTGGACACTCATTCAAAAGTTGCAGCAAGATCCTAGTACATCTGATACATTTAGTTGAAAAAATGATTTCTTATGTTACAAAGATCGCTTATATCTTTGTAAGAATTCCCAACTAAAACAAAATATTCTTTTGGAATCGCACACTTCTCCTTTAGGAGGACACTCAGGATTTTTAAAAACTTACCACAGGGTGAAGAAAGAATTTTTTTGGGATGGCCTTAAATCTAACATTCAAAAGTTTGTGGTGGAATGTTTGGTTTGCCAACAGAATAAAGTTGAGAAAATTAAGATCCCAGGTCTTCTACAACCTTTATCCATTCCAAGTAAATTTTGGGAGGAGATTTCAATGGATTTTATCACAGGTTTATCTAAGTCAGAAGGAAAGAGTGTCATCATGGTGGTAGTTGATAGACTTACCAAGTATGCACACTTTTGTGCATTATCTCATCCATTTAAAGCAAGTATAGTTGCTACTACATTTATAGAAACAATTCAAAAGCTACATAGAAACCAAGAGATTATTGTAAGTGATAAAGATCCCATTTTTATTGGAAACTTTTGGATGGAATTGTTTTCTTGTTTGGGTACTCAATTAGCTCATAGCGCATCTTATCATCCTCAATTCTATGGTCAGACTAAGATAGTGAATAAATGTTTGGAAGGATATATTTGTTGTTTTGTATTTGATAAACAAACACAATGGGTCAAGTGGTTACCTCTCGCTAAATGGTGGTATAACACTTCCTTCCATACTGCAACAAAAATGACCCCATTTATGGAACTTTATGGATATCATCCACCATCCATCACATCATATTTAAGAGAAAATTATAAGGTTCAAGCAGTGGAAGATCACATCGAGCATCAACAAGAAGTTCTCCAACTCTTAAATGATAACCTAAATTTGGCACAAAATCGAATGAAACAATAGGCAGATCAACATCGCAACGAGAGAAGTTTTGATGTAGGAGACTGGGTATTTTTACAGCTAAAACCATACAAAAAAATGTCCCTCAAGCAAGCTAAGAAGGATAATAAATTATCACCAAAGTACTATGGTCATTACAAGGTGTTGTAAAATATTGGTACTATGGCATACAAATTGGAGCTTCCTCCTTCGTCATGAGGGCATCCAATTTTCCATGTTTCATGCTTAAAGAAGTTTATAGGTGAAAAACTTCCAGTTCAAACAATATTTCCAGAAATTGATGAGGAAGGAAAAATCATATTGGAACCTGAAGCAGCCATGGAAAAAATAACTCGAGAGCTATGAAATCGATCAATTTCAGAGTATTTTATCAAGTGGAAGAACTTACCCACTGAAGATTCTACATGGGAGGATGAAAATTTTATAAAGAAGCACCCAGAGCTAGTCAAGCGTTGAGGACAACATTTTTTTGAAGGATAGGAGCATGTTAGTTCCTTATATTACTAGTCTACTCCCTTATTGTTGTTAGTGTATCCCCCTTATTGTTATTGTTGTACCCCTATAACCCCAATATTGTTATTATTGCCACATTACATTATTATAGTTAGGTCGTCTAGGATTATATTGTGACCCCATGGACTCCTATATATAGAATGAGGTCTTGTCATTTGTATCATCCAAGAAGTGTTCATTTATGTAATGTATTGTAGGTTTCCCCCTCACAGTGGCTTATTTATCAGGTATTGATCTCTCTTTTCTTCTATTTTTGGAGCTGGTTTCATAACAGTGTGTGATTTCATTTAAAAGAAAAAAAATGTGTTTTATTTAATTTTAAGTAATCATGAACAAGTCTTTTATTCATTTCAAGAAGAGTGTTATCTTTATTTCAAGCTAGAGAAATAGAATCAAATTCATTTACTTACTGTTAGCGAAACATGTGCATCTTAATATCTAAAATTATCTTGGAAATTATTTTGAGTGACAAAGACTCCTAGCACATACAGTGCACATATAATGCACATACATTTCGTTAGTATACTAGCTGTGGTAGATAGTTTATGTAAGTAATTTAACTCCAACTAAATTAACAAACATTTTGGTTTCATTATCGGGGAAATGTATATAGGAGTATTTATTTTTCTTTCCATAAACAAAATAAAAATAAAAAATTAAAACGATATGCATAGGGAAAGAGATCCTAGAGGTATATGTGTAAGAGGTAGGAATTTGATTCCAACATCACCACTCACCCCACCAAGACCTCATAGTGCTACAACATCAACCCAAACTTGTATTCCATCAATTGCAGGCAGACATAGACTTCCTGAGGTATTTATATCTAAAATCCAACATAGAGATTCACCAACTTCCTTTACTGAAATCATAGTAGAAGAAGAAGATATTACATCCCCAACAAAAGGAGTAATATTTCTATCTTCAACTAGAGAAAAATTTCTAGGAAAATATCTAGAAATACCTAGTGAACAACAAGAAGAAGAAACCTAATTTAACATTCCATTGATAGAAGAACCAAAGGAAGAACTATAGAATCCCATTTTGGAACCTTATATTAGCTCTGAGGAATCTACAACGGTAGGAGAAGGGGAAGGAGAAGTACACAATGTGAATGGTGAACTTATTAGGGTTGGCGGTGGAAGAATAGGTGGAAGAGGTGGAGGAAGAGGAAAAGGAGGTGGTAGAGAAGATCTAGGACCTTTTTGGTTTCCCATCGTTGATGAAGATACCACAGCCACAATGAAAGATATCACACCCTCTATCCTCACTAATTTCCATGGATTAAGGAATGAGGATAATGAAACATTTCTCTTTGAGTTTGAAGTTGTCTATATCCTATGATTACTTGTTTTATACATAAAAGTTTAAATTTTGTCCATCCACCCTTAAATATGCATCAATAAATGGTTTATGGGACTAGGAACACATACCATAAGAAGATAGGAAGAAATAAAAAATGTGTTCTTAGACAGATAAAAAGGCTATGGTATGCCCCATGACCTTAAATATGAAGTATTTAAAATGATGCAAAAAGAGGATGAAAATCTTCAGGATTTTATTAAAATATTTTCATACAATATTAAAAGAGATAAGATGAATACTATAGATGAAGAAACATTCAAAGCTCTCTTGTTGAAATTTATCAGAGATGAGTGGATAGACATTCTCAATCTGATGGGTAAAGGAGATATTTCTCAGTTATTATTTGGAGATATTTGTGAATTATGCATACACATTTCAAGAGGAAACACAAGAACTGGAAAAAATCCAAGAGATCATGTTATGTCTAGGATTAATAAATCTGCAGCTCGGATAGTAAGTACTATTGAAATAGGCAATTTTCTTGAAAATTTCAAGCCATATATTTTAGAGAGTCTTAGTGAACTAATAGATACCCTTAAAATACAAAACACGCAAAAAGTTGAAACTGTTGTATTATCTATCTTTTGTCCAAAATATAGAAAGAAGCATGCCTTGAGAGAATTCCCTCTTGACTTATGAATTGTAGAAAGTTGTGTTATATGTGTATAAAATCATGATACAAAGGAATGTCCTACAATTACAGGTCTTAAAGTTGTTTATCAAGAGGAAGTAATACCAAATCAAGTATATTATATTTGTTTTAATGTTAATAGAAAATGGAAAAATCCACAAAAAAATATGACTCAAGGTTTCAATACTCAAACATATGCACAACCACCACAAGGTAATTGGGATGCACCTATGCATTGGTAGCCTTAGCCTCAACCTTGGGCACAAGGTTGGAAAAATACTTATGCAAAATATCCTGAATATCCACAACCCTACCTTGTTTTCACACCACAATATTTTCCTCAGCCTGTTGAAACCTCTCAACCTCAAAATTCAAACCCACAACTTTCATTACCATTTCAACAAAATCTAAATCAATTGCTTGCCCAACCACTTCCAAATCCAAATAATAGAAACACACAACCTACTTACATCATAAAAGGGAATAATTTCCAAAATTACATGCTAACTCCATTATATCTAAACAATGTTCAACTTAGATCTGGTATGGTATTGAAAAAGAAGTCACAATTTGTTGTTATTCAGGAATCTAAGAAGGATGACATCTCTGAGAAAGAGAAATATCTTCATCAAGAGGAACATCCTAAAAAATAAACCACCCTTGTACATTATGATTATAATCCAATAAAATCAACTCCAATTATAGAACAACCTTAAGTTTCTCTTCAAAAACCACCTTTTCCTGAAAGATTGAAAATTGACAAAGTGGTAGAAAAATAGATTGTGTTTTCTGATTATGACATTATAGATGAACTGAATAATGTTTGTATAAAAATTCCTTTGTTACAATATATAAAGGAAATACCTATATTTGTAAAGACATTAAGGGAGCTAAGTATTAAGAAACCAGGAAGAAGAAGAAAATAAGTTAAAATAGTTTAATTAGTTGGAAAAAATGCAGATATCATGATGGGAAAGACAATAATTTAGAAATATTTGGATCCAAGTAATCCCATTGTGAAAATATACATTAATGGTGTTGAAATTCTGAACACATTGATTGATTTAGGGGCATCTATGAATATCATGAGTAAAAAAAACTATGGATCAAATGAAACTCCCTAATCTTCAATATAGACCTACACTTTTTTAATTAGGAGACGGATCTGTTATCAAACTTGATGGAGTGTTAGAAGATGTGTTTGTATCCTTAGATTATTTGGAATATCTTTTTAACTTCATGATATTAACACAGATTAGCACACCTAGAACTCATTGACACTTCATGTCACAATCTCTTAATAACTCATTTGCATGCATTATTTTCACCTAATTCTCCCTTGTGTGTCCCTAGGACTCCCTAACCCTTCCAAGCATGTATTGGCACACCCTGGCACCTAGCACATCTTGGATGCATGCCACTCTGGCACACTAGAATGACTTAGAGTTACCTATCATACCATGTCACTCCCTCCTTAGCAGACCTAGAACTTGCTAAAACTCCCTGCCACACACTATTATTCATTCATTTCCATCCATTTTGACATAGTGCTCCCTTGTGTTTCCCTAGCACTCACTAATGCGCAACACACATTGGCACTTTTCACATCTTGGTATGCTTCAATATTACTTTAGCATGCCTTGGAGCTATCTAGCATATCTTTTTGGTCGCTCCATAGCAAACATGGAACTCCATAGCATGCCCTTTAACTCCCTAGAACATATTGGCTCATGGAACCTAACAATTTTTGGCCCTATAACTACCCTTAATTTTTTTGCGACTTGGAAACACAACTAAATCCTACCTCGACTACAAAAACTTGACCAAGTTATGATTACTACAACTAGAATATTCCTTTTTCACGTAAGAACTTCCTATAACTCATCTTAGGTTACTCATGTCCAATCTGAACTCATCCAATTTGAAAAGTTATGAAGAGAAGGCTCACATCCAACTGTGGCCATAAAACAACTAAGCAACATAGTTTACATCTTAACATGCCATAACACCTGGCATGTCTAACAATCCCTTGGAACTATGTGGCACATGTTAGCATCCCCTACATTCCTTTGCAATCTTTGGCACTCTCTAGCACAACTTAGCACATCCTATCACTCCCTGACATGCCATGGCACTTTGGCATGCCTTCGCATTGCCTAACATATAACCTTGTCACTACCTCCTTAACACACCTAGAACTCCCTGACAGTCCCTATCACACACTCTTATACATTAATTTACATGAATTTTGACCTACTTCTCCCTTGTGTCTCCCTAGCACTCCCTAACACTCCTTGGCATGCATTGGCACACTCTGAGACTTGGCACATCTTGGCATGTCCTCCTGACACTTTAGCATTCCTTGGCACTAACTAACATACCTTGTCACGCCTTGCTTAACATAACTAAAACTCGTTGAAACTCCCTGTCACAAATTCTTATTCATTAATTTCCATGCATTTGAAATTAGTTCTCCCTTGTTTTTCCTTAACAATCCCTTACATCTGTTGACACACCTTGGCACATGGAACATCTTCGCATGTTGTAGCACTTGGCATGTCTTGGCATGTCCAACATGCCTTGGAAATATTTAACATGTATTAGCACTTTTGTGGATTCCTTGGCACACCATGGCACTCCCCAGTTGTCATGCCCCCCTCACTCCCCACCACACCCCGCCTCCCCCCGCCCCAAAAAAAAAGTCATTAGAATTAAAATTTTAGAGGTGATTGTTAAATGACTGCCTATAAATGTTCAATTATCATGAATTTTGGGGGAGGATGATATTTTTGTGTATTTAATAGGGCTAGGGGACATAAGGGTGGTATGGATGGGTAGAAGTGATATTTTCATCATGTTTTAGTGAAAACTATAATTATAACATTAAATAATGAGAAGGGGCCTTAAGACGTCATGGCATAGGGGATAGGGGTATTAGAGGGAAGGAAACGATACAAATTGATAGGGAAACCCCCAAAGTTGTGTTAAGGGTATTAGGGTCCTCATTATCAAAACCCATAAGCCCTTAACCCATAAACACTAAATTCCCTATGCCTTTAACCCCCAAGACATAATCCATTAACCCGTTTATCTATTAAACCCTAAGCCACTAACCCCTTAACCCATAACCACTAAATTATAATCCTCGAACCAGCCTTAATAGTCACAACAATGTAACTTTTGGAGGAATGTTTGGACCACCCTCTCCCCAAAATTCATTAGAAATAAACTTTTACAACAAATTGTTAAACTATTTCCTCTGAATGTTTGATTCTCATGAATTTTTGGGAAGGGGGAAATTTTGGTGTATTTAATGGGAAAAGGGGACATAAGGGTTGAATGTATGGGTAGAGGTGAGAGGTTATAAAATATTTTATTAGATTTGTAATCCTAGCATTAGAGAATGGGAAGGGGCGCTAGGACCTCATGGCATAGGCGATAAAGGTCCTAGATGGAAGGCAATGAGAGAAATTGATAGGGGAACCCCCAATAGTTGTGATAAGGGGATTAAGGGCACCACTATCACAACCCATAAGCTCTTAACCCATAACCAGTAAAATCCATATCCCCTTAACCCCAAAGAAATAATCTCTTAACCCCCACACTCATAAATCATCACCCATCAACCATAGAGACTATAATGTAAGCTAACCCTTGCATGTTGGAATGTAGAACTAACTCCATAGAGACTACTAAGACAACAAATATTAGGGTTTTCCTTGGTGTTAAAAGGAGTGGTTATTTGTTCCACACTTTATATATTGATCATTTTTATGTGTTAATCTCATTTGTGCTAAAAAATAATCTACAATTGAGCATCCTTCTCCTATTGCCAATACCTCCAGACTACTTGCAAATGATGAGTAGAGCGCCAATCATGGCAAGAAAGTAGCCTAGGATTAGGGTTCGCAAATTGAATCTTAATAATTCCTAAATTCATCTACATGAATGAAATCCCCACATTTCTTCATTATTCGCAAGTTCCCACCCCATATGGGAATTCAAATTATTTTATGAGCATAAACCTCCAACAAAGGCCACAAGAAATTCCTTACCATGTTTATTAATTTCAAAAAACATAAATTTTCAATGGCTTCCTTTCTCAAAATCACTCATTTCCCATCCTATTCTTTAATTCTTCCATTACCATGGAGATCTTAACCGAAAACACTAACAATTGTTATTCTAGCTAGCTAGCCCTATTAGAGTGGGAATACATGACCGTCTCAACAAGGGTAAATAGAAATATCCCTTCTACCAATAAAATTTTGATCCAAATATGGTTTTTTCGTACTAATTTACCACAAGATCCCTTGAACTTTGTTTCTTCCTTTGAAAGTTATTGACAATGTTTTACAACAAAATCCAACAAATAGACTTGTATGATAGTATCCAACTAATAATTAATGATATGGATCATATAATTGTCTATCTAATGAGGAGAAAACAAAGTCCATATGATCCAACAAATGGTCCTCTTTTGTCAACAATATGGACCCTTTCTCGCAATATATCTTCTCTTGTTTGGAAAGAGGACATAAACAAGTTGGTCTAGATATTTCAAAATGGAGAACTCTTTACCTATGTTCCTCTTCTTTATGCCACATGTGATGTGAATGCCAATTGTCATCTTCTTGACTTTGACATTCTTCTTTTGTAAATTTCACCCTTGACTATGCCATGAAACCCTCCAAAATATTCTTAAATGATAGGATCTCCTTTTCATTTGTGAATCTAGTGGAATGGGATAAGTCATCAAAGATACATCCAAATATTTTATTTGTGATTTATGGAATGTGAAAGATGCCCTCAATAGAAAACATGTAGCCAGGTGCCCCAAATGTGAGATGTTTTCACTTGTGAAATTGTGTTTTAAAATATGTGAACTCAACAAAAAAACACATTAAAATACACGAATATCTCTCAACATGTGAAAGAAAAATTAAACCCTTACCCTATTCTTCCTTTGTTGGAAATTTAGGCTTTTTTTCATAAGATATCTTCTCTTATTTGGAAATAGGACATAAATAAGCTTTTATATGTTTCTAAATGGAGCAATATTCACTTATTTCCTTCTCCTTTACATCAAATGATATGAATTCCAATTTCCATATTATTGACTAATATGGAATTCTTCTTTTATCCATGTGATCTTCGACTATGCTATGAAATCCTCCAAAATCTTCGTAAAGGTTGGGAGGTCCTCTTCATGTATAAAGCTAGTAGAATGTGAAAATCTATCCAAAATTCCTTGAAATATGTGATATGTGCCTTGGAAAATGCAGAAGGTGCCCTCAATGGAAAAACATGCATAAATATTTATTACCAAGTGCCCTAAATGCGATATTTTTTCACTTTTGCAATTGTGTCTCTTGTTGATGCTCAAACTGACACCATAGTTGTGCAAGTCTCACAAGGTGTCACTTCGGGTCAACTCATAGTTTTTGCCACTACCACCGTAGCAATGAATCCTCTCACTTTGGATGACTTATTGAATCCTGGGGGTATCCCAAAGCACAGATTTATGCGGTCTTTTATGTGACTACGTCACTATCACTGCAGACCATATTTACATTAGATGGTTCAACATCTTGATGAGCCCTATCATATTGACCACAACTTTTGTATTCATTATTGCTTTCATCGCAACACCTCTAGTAGATATTGATGGTGTTCATGAGCTTGTTTTTTGTTCCCTTCCTTATGGAAATAATATTATGTCCAACGCCATTATTTATACCTTTGCAACTATTATTTTTCACTTCTAACCCATCAGGAAAGCAGATTTCATCGATGAAAGGCTACACAACAAGAAACTTATGAGCCAATCAAACATTTCATCGATGCAGTTCCCACACGACACATACATTCAATGGTATATCATAACCAGTGAATCTATGATGGGTTTCATAGATACCCAACCTATGACAAAAAGTTAAATTCTATTACCAAAACTTCTAAGAAATGAAACAATTATATTTTTCCAAAGGAAATGACCATCCATACTAATTGTAGGTGTAGAATTTATGGTTTATAATTGTAACTTGTCATGAAATTTTAATCTAAATCACAAGACACAATCCTACTCTATTGCTATGCAAAATCCAATTCCCAATTAAGAAAATCAATCACAAACATGCAATGAGAAATAACGCACATGCACACAATATTTTTACGGGGGAGACCAAATTCTAAAAACCCCGTATGCATGCTTGCAATAAATTTGATTAATAAATATGTATTGCAATTTATTTCTTGCTCATAGGAAACCCTAGAAGTAAATAACCTATATCTATGGTCAGTGAGAAGCTCTGACCCTAACTAAATCAATTTTCGTCTCTACTTTCCTTGCTAAATTCCTTAGGAAGTAAGCCCCTATTATTTAGGAAATTCCTTGGAAATTCTTACGCAATTCCCCAGGGTTGATCACCTAAACAAAACAATTAATGTACACTCAATCTAGTATATAATTAATTGTGGACTACCTTGGAATATCCACCACATCTGGGGAACTCAAATTATCTACATGCACTAGCTATTCTAGCTTGATTGACCAATTAACTAGAGGATCACTAATTTAGATTGAAGTCTCGTTGCACAACTGACCTTCCACAAGTTACTCCAACAGTTAGAACTATTTTAACTGAAAACAACTTGAAATACCATACCTTGATTGCTAGAAATTAGAAATTGCACATGCTTAACTAAAATCCAACTCCTCTAACTCGAATTTACTAAGCTAACTTAGTCACAAGAGCCATGTCACCTAATTTAATTTCCTTCAAGTTTTTTTTTGATGTGGAAACTTGAATTTTCTCAACTTGACCAAGGCAAAGTCAAATTGATATTCTTGATGCACTTTTCAACACTCCCTCTCAACAAGAAATGGATTATCGACCACCCCAATCCTGCACATGTTGAATGTACTGCATGCAACACCTCTCACTACCGTTGCTTCTACTACAACATCTACAACTGAGAAGGATAAAAAAAAACTGAATTAGTTGTGCCTACAACTATCTACTAGGAAAATTATGCTACTACTGACTCTAATACTAAGCCTCCTAATCTGTTGTCAACACTCCTTTGCATTCCTGAATATCTGACTCACACTGATCATCCTAATACTGAATACTATGGACCCCTGTAGAAAGGTAATGATCCACAAGGAGAACACCTCAATGGACCCTACCCAAATCTCTGCACTCTTGGGATTAGGGCTCTAAATCACCCCACCTCACACCTGGAGGTATGACTCCATGTGCTCCCTCTCGCCACTTATCTCAAACTATCCTCTTACTGGAATTATTTGGTTGGTCCTCTTCATCATCATCCTCTTGGTCAGCCCAACTGCCAACTAGCTAAGGCTCCACCTTCAGAGATAAATCATTCTCCCTCTCAACCACAACATATTTAAACCATGCCTCAATCCTCAAGGTTATGCATGCATCTTCCTATAATTTGTAGAGGCTCTTGATTCTGACACCAAATTACTTGATTTGACATGAAGCAAGATGTTTCATGTAGGCCTACCCATCTCTGAAGTCTACCTCATACCCTTTGTCTTCAATCCTCAATTTGTTCATCAGATCAAGTTTCCTGGATTCATTTTTGCTTATGAATAGCTCTGTGAGTGTCTTCCACATAAAAATGAGAGTCTCTTTGCCATGTAATTTCAAGACTATGTGGTCTCTCACACTCTCTATGGTGATCCTCCTGGATATAGCTACATCTTTCTTCCATTGAGCTAGGTTTTGGGCATCAACTTATTCTGGTTTTGGAATTCCTGTCTTGAAATCAATTCAATTCAATCATACACTACAGTTGTGCAGAATTAAATTCACAATTTAGAACATCAATCAAAAACATGCAATGAAAAATAACACACATTCACACAATATTTTTCAATGGGAAATAAACTGCTAAAAACCCCTTATTCTTGCTTGCATTAAATCAGATGAATAAATATGTATTACAATTGCTTTCTCGCTCTGAGAACAACATGCAAATGAATAACCTATCTCTTTGCTCACTAAGAAGCTCTAACATATAATTAATCAATTTATGCCTTTTCTTGAGCCCTTATTTCCTTGTGCAAGTCCTGATCAATTAGGCCCCTAATATTTAGGAAATTAATCCAAAATTCTTGCAAAATTCCCTAGCGTAGATCACCTGACGAGTAAAATTATTGTACACTCAATCTAGTATATAATAATTGTGCACTTCCTTGGAATCTCCACCATAGTTGGGGAACTTGAATTATCTACATGCACTATCTATTTGGGGTTGATTTATTATTTAAATGGATGATCACTAAGTTAGACTGAATTCCCACTACGCAATTGGCCTTCCACTAGTTCCTCCAATCGTTAGAACTAGTTTAACTGAAAAAAACTTGAAATAAATGACCTTGATTGCTACAAATTATCAATCACACATTCCTAGCTGAACTCCAAATCCTCTAACTCAAATTTACTAAGCTAAATTAGTGAAAAGAACCATGTGACCTGAGTTAATTGCCTCCAAGTTGTCCATTGATGTGGAAATTTGATTTTTCTCAATTTGACCAAGGCAAAGTCAATTTGAGATTTTCTTGCTCCATTTTTCAACAATAGGCATTTTCCTACTCTTGATAATGTTTTCCCTCAACCAAGCATGGTAAAAAATGTGTTATTTGTTTATTTTTATCGCTTCCTTTGGACGGGAATTTTGGCACCCTATAAGAAGATTGTTGAAACAAAATCCACTCATAAGTTGTTCTTCTAGAATAGTTTAGTTCATTTTTGGTTTCCAAAGACCATATTTCTTAAAAGGGATAATAGATTCCTCAGTATTTTCTGGTTTAACCTTTGGTCCATGATGGGCATCAAGTTTGATCAAATCCACTGCCTTCCATCCCTATATTGGTAAATAAAAAGTAATCGATATGAACATTGTAGATGTCATTAGAGTATACAATTGTGAGGATCCACATACTCATATTGAAAGCCTTCCTTATTTTCTATAGAAATTCGACATAGCTCTTCATATTTATATTTTCCATAAGCCTTTTTAGGTGTGCTTGGGGTCCCAACAATTGACACAAATTCATGTAGCTATATTCATGGAATAACACATGAAGATACCTCCCATACTTGGAAGGAGGTAAGAAATGCAACCAATTTTGAGGAATGTATCTAACAAATTCAATAACAAGTTCATGATATTTTATAGAAAGTTTCGAACTCCAAGTACAAGTAGATACACAATCCGTTTGGTTCCACATAAGTTTAAGGTTGGTGACACATTATGGTTGAACTTGCATAAAGAGAAATTGACAAACTCCCAGAATAAGCTCATACCATTTTGATACAAGCCTTACACCATCACCAAGGCTATGGGTGAGAATTCTTTTGAGGATACTCATAGAGTAATTTATATTACTTCAAACGTATATGTTAGGATGATGTATGCTTGATGGGGTGCATTTCAAGAAAGAGTTACTTTAAGATAATGAAAAATATAGTCACACAATTACTGACATAAGTAATTGTGATATCTACCCGAATGAAATTAGGTAACTACATAAGAGATTTTAAAAGTGACATTTTAAAGGTTTTTTTTATATCAATGTATGTGGATCATTATGATTTTTTTCCAAAGCATTTACATATGGCTAAATTTTTTAAATAGTACATCACTCTAATATTATTTCTCTTTGATTATCCTAGGTTATAACTCAAAGCATCATAGATACTAAAATTCATGAAACTCTTGTTTTCTTCTCTAAATAACTAAAACTCCCAAGTGTGGTACACTTAATATTCAAACGTGCACTATTGTTAAGACTACTTCCTCTAATTTTTATCGTTCCTCCATAAGTAAGTTCAATATGATGTGGATTTGAACCATTATTAACACGCTAGTGTAGTGTTACCTAATTGTATTTAAGAATCATAAGGGGCAGGGTTGGTACAAGGAAAAATTTTCTATCGTCTAGTCCCATGCCCACTACTAGGTTATCATCCTCTATTGGCCTTAGGATATGGTTTCTCATTAGTTCATTTGATTCTTTCTCATCCACAATCTCATCCTACATTGCATCCAACCTGCTACTTTCTAATCACATATCTCTCGTAACCACACTCTAGTGTGTTCATTAGACCTCATTGAGGTGCCTTGAATACTGCTTTTTATTGAGATATATCTAATCATCAAGCACTTTTTTCACAACCATATGCTCACCAACTCACCTTTCCCATTGAAGTTCTCCAACTCTTTTATCCTAACTTCACTACTCTCTTTCTCATTGATCTCCTTTTGTAACTCCTCTTTGCCTTCTTCATTTTCTCACATCTAGTTCAACCACCAGTCATTAGTTATCTCTACTTCCTCAAAGATTATTCAACTTTCTCTTTATATTTTATGTCCTTCATGATCATTTACTCCTTTGAGCTCTCGTATTTTCCAAACCCATTGTAACCCATTACATAATTCAAATTTTTACACCACCATCATCAAAATTTTAGTAGAAAATAAATTTGCCTTCATTAACAATTCTTGTAGGGTTTTTGTTCACTAATCTCTCTCAAAACCCCTTCTCCTTAGATTTTCATTACAACTAGTACAATTCTTGAGATTTATGTTTTACGAATATCAAGTTTTTTTTTTTCCATTGTCTATTTCCCTCTCGTTGCAGGGTTTGTTGAAGGAAGGAGGAGGAAGGGCACATCCATGATGTCGAAGGTTTGATCTGACACACTTGGGTTAACTCAAGAAATTGTATTCCCAATGATTCCAATGGTGGTTATTTCATTTTACATAAGGAATTTGTTAGATGAACTCAAGAAATTGGATTCTTTGTGGCTACAATTGTGGTGAATTCATTTTACAAAAGGAATATGTCACTTCAAATCTCTTCTAGACAAGCACAAGAAGGCACTCAAGAGGATTTATGTTCAATATTCCATGGAGGAAGATGAAACCAAAGGCATGGGAGGTAATCTATTAAAGAATATGTTGATTATCCTCTATTCATGAGCTATTCCTACAAAAAATATGCCATCTTGCAGCATGTCTGCCATGCCCAGAATTCAAAATTTGATGCTAAGCCAAATGAAATGGGAATTTTCCACAACATTTTAGCGGTTTGTAAGAACCGTGGGATATATATCACCAACTAGTGAATTGATGTAGATTAGAAATAATTTATGCACGTTTTAAACCCTTTCGCGATTATAATTTGAGATGTCACACATGTGGGTGCCTCTCCTACTTTGCCGGTATTTAAAAATGAATTTGGATTCACCAACCACAACATAGAATCTATCTGTAGCATTGGACGATCTACCAAGAAGGAAAAAAGACAAGGAGGCTACATTGGCTAGAAACCTATTCATTTCTAATAACTTGTACTGATAAAACAAAATAAAATTGGGGTGATAGGGAGGTTTTCCATCCTTGAATATCTAATATTTAGATAAAATAAAATATATATTTCTAAATTTGTAGAGATTGGGTTTAAAAAATTTAGGGAATGGCTGCTCAAATGCAACATGTTATGCAAACAATATAAATTGGGGTGATTAGGATAGTTTTCTAGCCCCGACTCTCAAGATAAAATTTTCACTAGGTATCTAAATTTGAAGAGTTTGGCTTTAACTGCTTTGGCTCATGGTTGTTTAGATGAAATATGGTATAAAAAGTTAAAAACATAATAGAATTGTGGTGATTGTGACATTTTTGTAGCCATGTATTTTTAGATAGAATTTGGTGTGCATTTTTAAATTTATGGAATTTGCATTTAGGAGCTTTGGTCATGGTGCTTAGATGAAATATTTTTTGAAAACGGTATGAAGTGTAGGCAATTGGGAACTTTTTTCTAGAACCAACTGTTTAGATAGAATTTGTAGTGCACCTCTCAATTTTGAAGTTTTTATTTAACAACTTTGGGCTATAACCATTTAGATGAAATATTTAATGATAATCAACACGAAATCATGTGATTGGGATCATTTCCTAGCCCTGGCTATTTAGATACAATTTTTAATGTATTTTTCAATTTGGGTTGTCTGCGTTCAAGTGCTTTCGTTCATGTCTATTTAGATGAAATATGTACAAAATCAAATAGAATTTGGATGAGGTGGAGTACTTTCTAGTCCTGACTGTTTAGATAAAGTTCACTATACATTTCTAAATTGGCATAGATTAACTATGAAAACTTTGGGTCATAGTTGTTAATTTTAGTTAACCATGGTATGTTCTATGCTTAGAGCAGTTTAGGTCAATTTTCTTACTATCCCAATTCGAATTCATATTTGCAATCACATAATCATTGAAAGTAAATTTTGATAGAACATAAAATAAATTGAAAGAATACAATCCAAGACAAGAGACAATAATTTGAATAATTCTTCTTATTCAGCAGAGAGAGAGAGAGAGAGAGAGAGAGAGAGAGAGAGAGAGAGAGAGAGAGAGAGAGAGAGAGAGAGAGAGAAAATGTCTCTTACAACAGTCAACAAGATTCCCTACAAAGCAAAGACATTGTTGGTAAAACTAGCCCTTCAACCTCCAATCATGTTTAGTCAGACATATTCAAATTTGGCCTTCCATCAATGTCACACACAGCCCAAAAATAGCCCACAAAACAATCACCACATAACTCAAAATTATGCGGTCAAACCAGTCAACATTGCGATTAGGTGTTGCTATCAAATTCAATGTTTGACCTTGATTTTTGTGCCTCCTGCTATGACATCTCTAGATCATATTTTCTGAGCTAAAAACACAGAAAAATGGTGAAGGTTGATGGAAATTCAAGGTTGTTCAACAGTATCTAGAAATTCCATAAACTAGTCTGAAATTGCAGCTTCCTAATTTCACACATGTGGAGGAGAGGGAATCCTCTAAGGCTATATGAATCGATTATATGGAAGAGAGATGTGTGAGATGAGTGAATGATGAAATGAGAATCATGTATCTCCTTTTTATATTCATGGTTGTAGGTGTGTGACACATATTTTGGGGCTTGTGAGCCTACATTACAATTTTGGCTGACCTTGGCAGTTTGCATATGTGCAGAAAATAAATTCAAAATACAAATTTTTCTCATCCAAACAAGATTATATTTAGATCAATCTTGCACCTATCCAAAATTGAAATCCAACAAAGATATCATCTCCATCATATGAGCAATGAAACATGGAGTTTGGCCCTAGCTTCCAAATTTAGCACTCCCTCTCAACTAGAGAGGACTCCATCTTTCCACCTTTGAAATTCTATCATCAAGTACCATCATGTACTATCATATATCATCATCATGCAATCCTATGTCATCCTGATGTCTCTTCTTTGTTGGATCTTCTCTGCTATATAATAAATATCATCGAGAGTGAGTCAAAAATACTTTTCCACTCTCCACTGACCTAAAATCAGTTTAGAGGTAAAAACCTCAACCAACCTCAAGAGTGAGTCACATACTGACTTGAAGTTAGTTTAGAGGTAAGAACCTCAATCAGACTTGATCCTAGATGAATTTGTTGGACACATACCATCCTAGACATAGAGAGTATGGAAATTCCCAATGCATCCATCGGTAATGCTATGGTCTCTTTCCTCATTTCCCAACTCATTAGGCAGACGAGAGGCACTTCACTTGAGCCCCAGACTACATGGGTAGGATGCATGTGGGGCATAGATCAAAGAGAGGGTGAACCAACTCAATATCATAATGGTGGGGAAGAAGCACACCAATAAGGTAAGGCCAACCTAGCCCTATGGTTGTTTATAGCTTCAAGTAGCTATCACCAAGCCCCTTAGATCTCTCAGAGCTCATAGTTCAACTCAAGCAGGATGGTCATAATAGGGTCTGTCTATGATACCAAGCTTCTCACAGAAGGTTAAGAATCTGACCTTCTGCGGGGTCTTTTTGAAAATATCTATGACCTGTTCATCATTCCCAAAGTGATGGAGCCTTAAGGCACCTCACTATACCATGTCCCAAACAAAGTGGTAGCTGGTCTCAATATGCTTGTATTGGTCGTGGAAGACGAGATTATTAGAAATACAAATTCCACTTTGGTTATCACAAAGTATCACTATGGTATCCAACACATGTCCAAATAGATCACTGAAGATATTTCTCAACGAAACAAATTCACAATAGTCCATACTTGTTACAATGTATTCAACCTCGATGGTGCTCAAAGCAACTCATTTCTACTTCCTTCTCATCCAGGAGATCGAAGTAGAACCTAGAATGAAGCATCATCCAAATGTGATCTTTCGATCCACCACACTATGTCCCGAATTGGCATCGGTATATCCATAGAGACTCATACTCTCAGCAGTGTGTCTCATCCCATGGTTGATTGTGCCCTGAAGATATCTCAAGATATTCTTGGCACCAATCCAGTGAATGTGATGAGGCTTGACCATGTATTGACTCAACTTGTTCACTTCAAAACATATGTCCGGATGTGAGTTCACTAAGAACATCAAGCGCTCCATGAGTTGGAAAAACTCGGTGGGATTTCCCAACATTGGCCCAAAATCATTTTCACAAAACTTATTAAAGTCAATTTCCATCGGAGTAGTGACGAACATGTACTCCACCATCCAAAATCTCTCCAACAACTTCACTACATATTTTCCTTGAAAAAGGAAAAACTCACCTAGATTTTGCTAGACCTCCAAGCCTAGGAAATAGTGCATCAGTCCTAGGTCTTTCATCTTGAACTCAAAAGTTGGGTCCCTCTTACATTGATGAATGAGAGGGTCAGCACCTATCAAGAAGAGATCATCCACATAGAGAACTAGAATGAGAGTTTTTTCATTATCAACCTTAAAATAAAGGTTTGGATGAACATCACTTCAAGTAAATCCTAATTTCATCAAGTAGCTATCAATTCTCTCATACCAAGCCCTGGGGGCTTGCTTTAACCCATAGAGGTCTTTCTTCAACCTGTATACATATGCGTCTCTATCTCGGACTTTGGACCGCATAGGTTGTTCCACATAGACCTCTTTCTTGATTGAACCATGTAAGAAGGTGGTCTTCGCTTCCATTTGATGAGGACTCAATCCTTGTGTTGGAGCAAGGGAAATGATAGATCGGATGGTGGTGTAGTGGGAAACAGGTGCAAATATTTCATCATAATCTATGCCTTCCTTCTACGAGAAGCCTCGGGAAAAAAATATTGCCTTGAAATTTTCAACACTTCCATCGGCTCCATGCTTGATCTTGTAGAGCCATTTTGAGGTGACACCAAAATTTTCCTTCGATCTAGGGACCACATATGAGACATAATTTTTCATGATAGAATCATATTCCTCATGCATAGCTTTTAAATTCTGAAGATGTTCTATTATTAGATGCAAATATACTTTAACCTTCTAGGGCACAATGAAAGTAAGATGAAGATAGAACATACCAATAGATCAATGGAAGACAAGCCAAAAAATAAGATAAAGAATGGTGGCATTACGATGATTAGCAGGATGCTTCAACCAACAAAGTCTTCATAAGGTCAGCCACCCACATGTGTCACACAACCCCAAGATGATTCATCAAGAATACTCCATCAAGACGGTGGACCAAGAACGTAGAACCAAGACCCAAGAACGATGCTCCATCACTACTCGAGAGAGAATAAAAATGCCTACACAAAATTTGTGTGTAAAATGAACTCCAAGTCTCTCCAATATATAGGCATATTTGGGGGTGTGTGACACATCTATAATGCATGTGGGATAAATCAGTTCGACCTTGCACATGTTGAATAAATTGAAAATACATAATCTACTCATCTGATCAGGATGATCTTTAGATCGATATTGCACCTCTCCGAAATAGGAATTAGACCTACCCTCTCTATTCTTGAAATCAAATCTGAAATGAAAATGAATCTTATTGTCATCACTGAATATTTGCAGCTTATTTATATTACTGATGTAAGACATCTTCCTAGACAAATATCAGAATTCATGTCACTGCAATCAATATGAACTTCAGAGACACATCTAACATGTCTTAAGTTCGGTGATCTGAATTATGGGATAGATCTGAGTTTCATCTTTTACTGTGATCACCCTTGAAACATATCTTTGATGTCTACATCATCCAAACTTGTTTCAATACAGGAGATTCGAATTTTGTTTCTATTCGGCCCATCTAAGAAATTTAGAGAGATATGTCTTCACTTATTTAAACATGAACTGAGTTCTGGTTAAGGTTTGTTTTCTTATGACAACAAACCCTTTTCACGCCTCTAAGCATTATTACAAGGCTGCGGATATTTTAAAGTCATTGTCCACAATCTAAGGTTGATTAAGGCTATATCTATAGCCTTCCATTACTGGCTAGGGATAGATTCATCCTTCCACAACTTCCCTTATGTTTGTGGCATAATCGTGACCCCATATCTAGCCTTTATAGGGATGCAGCCTGATTGAAACAACCTCCTTGGAGTTGTGACAATCCATTTCTAGAGGATTTACACACATGCAACTCTAAACTATTCATAGCTCTATGGCTGAGTTGATGATGGATATCGGCCTGTAGGAGAATGTTAATAATGCCCTTATTAAGAATCAACTGACCCATAGCTACTCACAATCCTATCTAAGGTTCTCGGTCTATATGGGGGAGTGAAATCATGTAACGAAACCACAATACGTCTACCTAAAACCAGTGGTAGTTACCCATAGCTTCGTCAACCCTGAAAATATATTCACTCAAAATAAACCCAACCTCTTCGTTCTTCTTGAAACCCTCGGCAACCTCTTCATGTTGTTTATATAACTCTTTTCCACTTAAAAACAGTCATTGTCTCTTATAGCACTCGACCTCCACTACATGAATGCCCACGCTGTCCCTAGGCCTCCTTCACACTGTCTAAACTCCCTTCTATTATGTTTTCTAGGCCATTATTTTACACTGATGGTTAGGGCACCAACCAACCCCAACAGACTTGAAGCCGAGGTCTTCTCACTTGGCCTTCCTCCTACAGCTTGGTCACCAGAAAACAATCCTTATCTTGCTGCCTTAGATTCTCAACTAGAATGGGGTTTGTCTTCTCCTAGCTCTGATAGCATGTTAAATTTTGAATATGTTCTATGCTTAGACGCAAATATACTTTAACCTTCTAGGGCACAATGAATGTAAGATGCAAATAGAACATATTAATAGATCAATCGAAGACAAGCCAAAAACTGAGATAAAGAATGGTCACGTTACAATGATCAGAAAGATCCTTCAACCAAAAAATTCTTCATAAGTTCAGCCACCCACATGTGTCACACAACCCCAAGACGTTTCATCAAGAACACTCCATCAAGACGCTGCACCAAAAATCACTAAACGTAGATTCAGGAACGTCATTCCATCACTATCCAAGAGAGAAGAAAAATCCCTCCACAAAATGTGGGTGTAAAATGAAATCCATGTCTCCCCAATATATAGGCATCTTTGGGGGTGTGTGACACATCTCTAATGCATGTGGGATAAATCAGACCGACCTTGAACATGTGGAATAAATTCAAAATACATGTTCTGCTCATCCGATCAAGATGATCTTTAGATCAATCTTGCACCTCTTCGAAAGAGGAATCCAATAAAAATATTGGCATCATCATCTAAGCATCACAATATGGAGTTTGGACCTAGTTGCTAAAAATTAACAATTACATCCTTCCAAACTTCATGCTTCATGGCTTTTTCAAATGTTCGAGGCTCATATTGTACAATGGTGCACATGGCTGCTAGGTACCCTTGGTACCTATTCGACTTCTTACTTTCACGAAATGTTACCCTTGGAGAAATATGTCCCTAAACATTTTCAAGAGTGTCTCTAAGCTATGAGGGTATTCTTTTATTTGAAGAAGGTGGATCTATAATATCCATCAAACCTTCAACATCGGGCATTGGTTCATCCTTCGGTTATTCTTGCCTTTCGGCTTCTTCTTCTTCTTCTTCTTCTTCGCTCAAGATAGGAAAATTTCTAACCTTCTTGAGGGCAACATCTTCTTCAAAATTGACATCATGGAATATCTCCACTTCTCTTTGACCAAACACATAAATTATATAAGCCTTCGAGGTTTCACTATAGCCCACAAACAGCCCCTTCTTTCTAGAAGCATCCAACTTTATTCTCTTTTCTTTTGGCACATGAAAATAAAAGGGACTTCAAAAAACTCTAAAATGAGAGAAATCAAGCTTCTTACCATAGAATAATTCTTCAAGAGTTTTGGAGTCCATGAAAAATGTGGGCATCTATTTTGAACATACACAACAGTGCTGGCAGCTTCCCTCCATAGGAACTTAGAAATACCTTGGTCGTAAAGCATGTCACGAGAAACTTCCAAAATGGTTCTATTATTCCTTTCAACAACACCATTTTTTTCAGGAGTATACATAGTAGTTGCCTCCCTCTTAATGCCAAATTCTTTCTAATAGTCATTAAATTCATTCAACTCATACTCAATTCGATTATCGGTCCTCAAAATTTTTATCTTCTTCCCTGTTTGATTTTCAACCAAGGCCTTGAAGGTATGGAAGCACTTGAATGCTTCATCTTTCTTATTCAAGAAGTATATCCAAGTCTTGCGGGAAAAGACATGTTATATAATCATCATCCAAAGGATGTTACAGGAAACATACCAGATATATGAGAATGTATCAATTGTCAAATATCAGATCTCTTCCTGACACTTGAGGGGAATGGTCCCCTTGTATGCTTTCCTTCATCACAACCCTGACATACACCTTCATGATCATCCTTGAAATTGGGAATCCCTGTTACCACCTTCATTTCTTATGGAAGGGCTTTGTAATGAAGGTGTAAAAACATCCAGTGCCATAACTCAGATTGAAGAGTTGACATGTCAGGGTCCCCAACGGACTTCCTCCAACCTGCTACAGTGTGTTAACCCAGAAACCAAGACCGAATAATTATTTGAAGTTCCTCTTCCAAATGCATACCTTTCCATTAATTAATGCCACCTTGAATCCTTTGTTTCCATTGCTGAGATAGACACTAGATTCTTCTTCAAGTCAGGTACGTAAAACACATCTTTCAAATTGGGGACTTGACCTTGATTTAAATGAAGGGTCATATTCCCTATCCCTTTCATGGGATAAGTCGCATTTTCTCCAAGGATAATCTCCAAATTAGTATCATTTTCAATCAAATTAGAGAGGGCTTCCTTATATCGAGTCAAGTGCCTTGAGGCACCATTATAAATCAACCAATTTTCTAGGGTGTTGGAAGGTGATGCAACAGAGAGGGAAGTTATAAGAATGTATTCATTTTTATTATAAACAATAATCGATTCATCATACCTCAATTTTCTTGACCTCTTGAAATGTTGACCATTTCCATTCCCGTTTCGATCAGAGGTAGCCTTCCTTTTTCCTTTGAAACTGTTGTTTATTTGATTCTCATTCCCCCTAATGTTGTTTTTTTCATCATCTCCAGGAGATTCCCTTCTATGAGGGCACTCTCTTCCATAGTGACCAACCTTGTTACAAGTGTAAAATATTCCTTTTCTTCATTTAGGACTCTCACTTCCATGGTTTTGATTTCTCAGACTAGCATTGTTCCTCTTCTTTGAATGAGTGGTGAAGGCAGTAGGGTCGCTTCCATTCCCATTAGAGGGATGGTCTCTCTCTGTCATCCTTTTCCCATATTGATTGCATCTCGTCAATAATTCATCAAAATCAAGAATTATATTATTGTTGAGAATAGTAGTATTGAATAAATACCATGCCGAGGAAAGTCCGCCTAGAGCAATGAGAGTGAGATCTCGGTCAGCTATGGCTTCTCCAATAGCTGAGACATCATTCTTTATTTTGGTCATCATCATGAAATATGATTGGATGGATTCTCCCTTGAAAATATTTAGCTCCTTCAACTTGTTCTTCAAAAATATAATTTTATTAGCATTGATAGCCCTAAACATGCTAACCAAATTATCATACATCTCCTTAGATGTGCCCATATCAGAGATATAAAAAACCAAGTGCTTATGAATAGAATCCATGATGATATTCTTCCACTCGACTTCCCCTTTCTTGTACTTTATCTTAGTGGTAGCTCGGGCATTTGATGGAGGCTCATGGCTCTTTGTGCACATAATCCATGACGTATTTTTGTTCTAATGTTAGATCCAAGGACGTTTTCCAATCATCACAATCAGATTTATCAGTCACCTTTTCATCATATTTGAAATATGATGAGGAGGCCATTGATCCCAGTCCTTGTCTTTTTGACTCGATGATTTCTCTTCTCACTCTTTTTTGGGCTTTGTCTTCACCTTAGCTCTGATTCCATGTTAATTTTAGTTAACCATGGTATGTTATATTCGTAGAGTAGTTTACTTCAATTTTATTACTAGCCCAATTCAAATTCGTATTTGAAATCACATAATCATTGAAACTAAATGTTGATAGAACATAAAATAAATCAACAGAAGACAATCCAAGACAAGAGACAATAATTTGAATAATTCTTCTTATTCAGTAGAGAGAGAGAAAATGTCTTGTACAACAATCAACATGATTCCCTAGCCAGAAAAGACTTTGTTGGTCAAACCAGCCCTTCAACCTCCAATCAAGTTTATTCAAACATAGTCAAATTTGACCTTCCATAAATGTCATGCACAACCCAAAAAAAATCCACAAAACAATCAAAACATAAGTCAAAATTTTGCAGTCAAAGAAGTTAAGACTACGGTCAAGTGCTGGCTTAAAAGTCAATGTTTGACCTCGATTTTTGTTCCTCCAGCTGTGAGCTCTTCAAATCAAATTTTATGACCTAAAAACGTAGTAAAATGGTGAATGTTGAGACAAATTGAACGTTGGTCAATGTTATCCTGAAATGCCCTATAAACCAGTCCAAAATTGCGACTTCATAATTTCACACATGTGGAGGAGAGAGAAGCCTCTAAGGTTGTATGAACCAATCAGATGAGAGAGATATGTGTGAGATGAGTGAATTATGAAATGAGAATCATGTATGTCCTTTTTATATCCATGACTGTGGGTGTGTGACACATCTTTTGGGGCTTGTGAGCTTACATTACAATTTTGGCCGACCTTGACAATTTGCACATGTGTGAAGAATAAATTCAAAATATAAGGTCTGTTCATCCAAACAAGATGATATTTAGATCAATATTGCACCACTCCGAAAGAGGAACCCAAAAAAAATATTATCTCCATCATAGGAGTGATGCCACATGGATTTTTTCCCTAGTCTCCAAAATTTAACAATAGTTGTATAGCTTAAGTATGTTATAAAAAGAAAATAAAATTGTGGTTACTCGGAACTTTTCCTAGCCTTAACTGTTAGATAAAATTTGTTTCATATCTCCAAAATATACAAAGGCTGGGTTTAAGAGCTTTGGGCCATGGATATTGAAATGATATGTGTTATACAGTACTTATACCTTTATATATGTTCAGGGATTCGGTTTAAGAGTGTTTTCTTGAAAACAAAGCATCCTTACATATTCAACAATGGATATAAGATAAGATTTAATAAGATACCTCCACCTAGAACCAAAATTGGATATATCATTCCTAAGTGGATAGATGAAAATATGAGCATTAAATACATCCAAGAAGTGTATGGTTGTGAGATTCCAAACATAATAATAATATTGCTTTTGCGGCCTAAAAATTTTGATGTTGTGAAATACAACCTAGCTAATATTCACCTTGAAGTAATTTTGTTTGTCTAAAATTAAAAAAAATTTTGTTCGCGATTATAATTAAGTCTCTGCACTAAAAAGAGTTAATGCAATCCCTGTTTCACGAGAAACAGCAGTTAAAACTACCAAGAATGAACAAAATCAATCATTTATTTGTCACAATTAAAAAAAAAACAATAGAAATAACTTATGGAGATATTCACTTCAACTTGTCATGGATTTGAAACTCTAAAAATGATTTATTGGGGTGGATAAAATTTCATAAGGAGCACGCACATATTTCTTCCTTCCCATCACATATTAGAGTGTAAACCCTTGACCAGAAATAAGCTTGAAGAAAATTGGTTTCTAATCCACTTTCACTGGAAATATTTACTATTTGCCCACATTTGCAAGGCTTAATACATCGCATGAGGCACCCCATTCTATTGGCATGGGATTGAGAAGGCCATGATAAATGAAGAAACCGATTAGATAGTCAATTAAATATTTATGATAGGATGGTAACAATTTCCACTACAAGTTCAAATCCCTTTTATATTCTTCTAGGCAGCTGAAATGTAATTTTTGATGGATTGAAATATTGTCATGAATATAGGCACATAAATAAATTGGTAGGAGAAAAATTACAGGATGGTTACTGAAGAAAATACATTGCAGGACTAGCATCAAAAGGTCCCTTGTGGATCTTCAAGAATTATAGGGTGGCATATTTCATGGCCAGGCCTGCATTCAAAGATGGATTTGTTCAAGTTGTTGACTATTATATTTTCCAGGAGTTCCATTTTAGAAAATAAACAAAATTGAATTCCATGAATACTATTCACATTTCAATATCAAAGTCAGTACCCCAAGTGAACATATCACAACATAGGCCCAACAAGAAATCCCATGAAGTAGCTCATAGCTCCCTCCAACAAGTGGCTTCTACTCTAATGCTTTTCTACTTTCAATTAACAGACTATCCTTCTCACTTCAATCCCAATAAGTTAATATATACCCAAAATGGGTTGAAATATCCCTTGAAGATTATATAGATAGGTGTAACATTAAGCTATAACTGTTTCTATAAAGACATACCTAAAATTAAAATATAGGCATTGTAAGGAGTTTGCAAATAATAAATAATATTTCCATGCCCATATTTATTGGACATTTAGCAGGAAAATCTAAGGGCTCAATATAAATCCATGTTGCTTAGCTACGTATGTTTAGCTATGTGTGGCCTCACTATGGCTTGGTTGGTCCAAGCTAGTTTCACATTGATTCATAATCATTGGTGGTAATGTTGAGTACAAAAACAATACAACCTTAGCAAAAAATCAGGTAGTAACTTAAAAGGGAGTAAAAATTTATCCATCATATTTATATACAGAGTTCAACCCTTTGAAAATAAATTAGTTTCATGCCCCAATGACTTACAAAAAATGAAATAGCATCTCTACATCAGATATCTCTATATCACGAGAATTGTCCAAAACAATTTAGCTATTTGTAAGAACCGTGGGATAATAATCATCGACTGGTGAATTGACACATAATAGAAATAATTGATGCACATTTTAAACCCTTGTGCCATTCCAAGACACAAAAGTATATAGAAATTCTAAAGACCACACCAAAAAAGGTAGATGACAACATCTATTCAGATAAGAAACTCATTCAACCTCAAAATGGGAATCTCAAAGAGTGGTCATACTCACTAAATATTTAAGATATCACATACATGGAAACTTGCATTTATATTTACTTATATAAATCTCTTAAGGAAATATTTCTTGCAATAACATGCATTTAAAATAATACTTATTTAAGATAGTTTTCTTCAACTTGGCTCTGAAACTATGTTGATTTTCTAGGGCACATACTAAAATTAATATTTATTCAACAAATAATTACTTCCAATGATCAATTAAAATTAGTTCCACATTGCATTCAATCAATATCATTAAGTAGTTACGCAGAAGAAAAATTTCAACCAATAAACATGAAAGATAAGTAGAAATAAACATGAGACAAGAGACACAAAAATTATGCCTGAGGCCGGGGAAAAACACACAAGGGGAAAACCAAGAATTTATTCCTTATGAGAGAGAGAGAGAGAGAGAGAGAGAGAGAGAGAGAGAGAGAGAGAGAGAGAGAGTTCAATGTCCATCAAGACATCCAAATAAACAACATATCAAAGATAACAGATAACCAAAGAATGATTTGACAGATGTCAAGCCTCTTTCCTTCTTTTCCTCTATTTTTCATCCTCCTATCCTTCCTGAGAATTCGTTGGAATAGACAGAAACATATGTGATCCAAATTTAGAAATGAGGGTCGAGTAGGTGGCTCTAAGGGGCCCAGCCTGACCTGAATAAAAATGAGGACGACTTGAGCTAGTTTTGGAGGGAAAATATAAATTTAATTTTTCCAATTTCTTCATGATGAAAATACCAGCCATGGCTATCATATTTCTAAAATTCAACATTGAGACGACATGTGTATGCAAGGCTTGTGTAGTAAAAAAAATGCTAAGATCACATTCCCTAGTGGTAATGATATATCAAGAGGGATTGTTTATATCATCCATTCGGATGTGTGTGGATCAATGACTAGCTCCACAAAAAGGTAATATTTATTTTCTTTCATTGATGTTCTCTTTAGAAAAATTCAGATTTACGTTACAAATACCAAGGATTAATTATTGAGTAACTTCCAATAATTTAAAGCTCTTATGTAAAATTAGATATCTAAGAATATTAAGGTGTCTAGATTTGAGAATGAAGGAAATTAAAACTGCAAGTAATTTGGCCTTTTGTAGGGAAATATGGATCAATAGGGAAATGAAAATACCTTACAGACCTAGATAGAATGGGGTTGAATAGAAGAAGAATGTATCCATAATAGAGACAACCAAGAGTATTGGTCATGATCTAGATCTTCCCATGTATCATCATGTAGAAGCATATAATACAAATCTTTACATTTTGAATAGGTGTTTTCACAAGATATTGATGAACATCACATTAGAAGAAGCTTTTACTAGTTGAAACCATAGGGATCACACTTTCCTATTTTTGGATGTGTAGTGTGTATTTATATTCTTGAGGAGAAGAGATGTAAGCTTGAAACTTCTATTGTGAAAGCTATATTATTTTGGTTATATCGCATCCTCTGAGGCTTCGAGTATCTTTCTTCCATCATAGTGGAAGACAAGATTGTGTCGATATCTAAAGTTTGACGAGGATTCTTGGTCCTATAAGTCTCAAGAGATGATCATGGATGTTGAGTAGGGATAAAATCTTGCTGTCCCATATGCATAGGAAAAATCATATTCAAATTAGCAAGGTTCCAATAAGGGAACATAGTTTGTTTTACTCTCCAATTTAGCTAAAATGTTGAAATGGATTACCTATATTTTTCTGGAAGAACTGGGGAAAATAGGAGCACCAGCGATTTATTTTTGGGTGAGATATGCATGTATTTAGGTTGAATAAGGCCCTTTATGGGTAGAAGTAAGCATGACATACATGGTATCTGTGACTGATTGATGAGTACTTATTTGAAGTTGGAATTTAACAAGGTTTCTACAAATCCTAATATTTATTACTTTTTTGATAAATTTGATTTTCTTTTCTTGGTCCTACATGTATATGATTTTATCCTTATATATAGTTCCGCAAAATAATTTTTCATGGTACAGAAAGAAGCTAGCCAATGAATTTTGATATGAAGGACATCAAACTTATGTGCTATTTTGTGGGGGCAGAGATTTGGTGGGGTTCATGTTATGTTTTCATTGGACAGAGAAGTACAAAGTAGAGATTCTGAGGAGATTTTAGATGCGATAGTATAGACACTTGGCCATCCCATGGTTTGAAATTTGAAGTTACATGGTGATTTAGATTTAGGTTTGTAGATCCTTTTCTGTACAGGTGGTTTATTGGTTCTCTTATGTTTGGTGAATACTAGGTCTGATATATGTTTTGCAATAAATACTTTGAGCGAGTTCATGGTTATAAACCAAGCATATTCATTGTATTTTTTCAAATCATGTGCTACATTACTTGAAGGGCAGAACCCATTATTGCATGAGGTATGTAGGAGATGGTGAGTTGATGTTTCCTGGTTTTGTTGATTTTGATTCGGTAGGAGATGCAAGTGCTAGGAAGTTCACTTTGGTGTTTTGTTTTACCTTGAGATCATGTATGATATTTTTGTTTAGAAGGAAGCATGCATTAGATTCACTCATCTAAATGGAGGTAGAGTATATGGCAGACATTTATTCTTGTTTTGTGGCCATATGGCTTGCAAGTTGACTTCAGAGTTGAATGATCAGATGTTGGGGCCTTGGAGTCTTGAGAATCTGGTACTTTACAATTTCTCCAAGCATATATATATCTGGCACTATTTCCTTATTGAAATATTTCAGAAGGGAGTAGTGGTCCTAGATTATGTTCCTTCAGATTTGCAGGTTGCATATATTTTTCCAAATCTCCTCTCTAAGGTGAAGTTTGAAATGTTGAGAGAGAGACTTGTCTTGGTGGATAACACTGTCCTTGCAAAGGCAGAGTGTTAGTTTGATGTATCTGTTTTTATGAATTGTTGTTCTCTTTAGCCTCATGCAATCACTATTTTTAGAAGAGTTATAAAACCTTGGTTGTTTGCACCACTTTAAGTAATGATGATCGATGGTACTACAATGGATATGTAGAGAGGTAAATATGTAGGCATTTTCCACCCTTAGACAATTTCCCGCCTTAGAGAATTCCAGTTTTAGGATTTTCTTTAATTAGAAATTTGTGTCCTATTTTGCATTTAACATTTCCATATTTTGCGAAAGTACATGACTTAGGAAGTCTTCTAGATTTATAGTAGGCACTATGTTTGAGTTGGTGTCCACATTTAAACCATGGGTGCTATATTCTTGGATGATTGGCTCTTTATTATGTGGATTCTCTCATGTATGGAGGGCACATCTCTAGGTAGATATAGAGTTAGAGATTAAAAATCACTTCTAAATATAGGCACACTACAGTGATATCCCTTTTCTGTAAATCTTTTTCCTTTTTTAGTGTATAAAATAGAGGTAGGGCTGGGGAATTAGTTCATTCAATTTTGAGTTACTATAGTGTATTCCTTATTTATGAGTTTATATTAGAGAGATGTGATCGAGAGTTCATATTTTTACTTGGTGTCATAATCTTCAGAGTGTTGTGTTTGTATATCTCATGTTCCTTTATCTACAATTATGATAGGTTTTCATTTTTTCTCTTACCTAGGATTTGTATGGAGTGCATATCTACCTATCATGATCCAAGAAACAAATAAATAACATACATACAACATCAAACCATAAATCACCCCTTACGATGGAATACAGATAATAAGAACAACTTTAGTCGATAGAAAATGGTCATCCAGGGACTACCATGCTCATTCCGTTAACATGCAAAATAATATAATCAAAACGATGTAGTATTCTATTAACGTATACAACTTCCAATTGATATATGTACAACTGGAATTGCAGAATACTCAAATAGCTACATTTATAAAATTTTCACTAGAAAAGGAGTCCATTCGAATCTAGAATTTATTGATACATATGTGTTCATCCTTGTCCTTTACATAAGTTGTACAAAAACATTCTGAATGAATTTTTCAAATTTTCATACACAACTGTTATACTGGTCTAGTCCACTTGAATTTATTAGTAATCATAAAGATGCATGCAACCCTAAATTTAATAGTGAATGGGTTTAACACATATACATGAAATATTTTGGCAATTTCCCACATCTTTGTCATTTCATCACCCTCAGTGACTTCCTAGATAGGTGAAATAAAAATCACAGCAAGGCATGTCAAATTTCTCCAATGTTTATAGGTGCTAATGCTAGTTTTTGGATAAGGTAACACAATTCCAATAGCTATTCATAGTTACATGTTTGTTTAGATTTTTATAGAGCCTTTTTTAATTACCAGAGTGAATAGTTCTTGCATAGGAGAGAATATTTTCTTTACTGTCTGAAAAAATTTGACGTATGTAGATATTTTGAAATTCGTCCTTCTAACTCGACTTGGGTAGTTGAGAGAATGGATAAAGGTTCGAAAATGTTGGTTTTCTAGAGTTCATGTATTGAAGCTCACCAAAGCTTTATAGTATGCAAGTTCCAAATGCCTTAACTTCGTTATTTTCTTCAATTTTTCCAAACTCAACTGTATACCAATATAGTTTAGTAAGATGAAAAATTTATTTATCTGATGCACCCAATGATGCTAACCAATAAATAGATAAATATCAACAAAGCCAGGGCATACTAGCATTGGCATGTGATTAAGTATCTCATGGAAAATGTCAATTTTAGGAGTGTACACTGGGTTGCTAGTGTGATGAATATGTTGTGTTGAATAAGATGTTTTGAAAGCTAGTCCATTCAAAAATTGACGTGGGTGCAAAAACCTTGCAACAGGTCTTATTTTCCATCTAGTGTAATGTTGCAAAACTTGTGCACAAAACCCATGCGCAAATTGTTATATACAGTGGCATAAGTCTCCATCCGTAACAAACTATAAATACAGGATATCAAAACCCATTATAACTGTGAAAGATCTTCTAGTTGATTAATTCTATTAGGAGAAAAATTTAAAAGTGGAAATGATTCCAAATACTCTTCGTAAGTATGACTAGCCTACAATTCACTAAGTTGTGTAAGGACTTCTTCCCAAACGTGAGATTATTCAGTAGTATAGCTGATCTCGAGAATGGGTTCTCCTCTACAGAAATCAAAATATCTCGTGATTTTGAGGAAGTTCAAAGCACATCAAACTAAAAAAACTAAATTGCATTTGTTCTAATAACCAAGGGTAAATGATTTTTTTTTTCAATCTTTTGTCTTTTATTTCCACTATATTGTATTTTGTACTCATCAAATATTAAACAAGTTGTGGAAATAACAGTAAATGGTACCCAAGAATGGGATAACAATGACTCACATTCTGTGTTTTTGGGCCATATCAGTAATAAATGACCACCTTCTCTTGTATTCTTCATCATTGTATCCCTATAGATCAGTCATTAGGATGACACAAGTTAATTCATATAGCTCAAACTGAAACAAGTTTAGTTCAAATGCTATAGTATATATCCTCATGAGTGTAATACTATGCATGAATCCCCACAAAAAACAGTGGTGGTTGATGCATTTGTACCATAATTCATTTAATGGCTAACCCATGAATAAGGCAAACTTAAAAGTTCTGGTGTGTTCATAAAAGCTCTACACAAAAATGATAAATTCCACCAGAGGGAAAATGAATGAAGTAAAAATAAAGAATTTAGAAAATTCAATCAGGAAAATCATGTGTCAAGAGATAATAGTTTACATTGTACAAGGATCTAAAATTATTGTCAAGCATGGAAGTTGCAACAACAATTAAACCCACCTGACCACCCGAGTTCTTACAAGTGTACAGGAAAATATGAAAGAAAT
Source organism: Pinus albicaulis (assembly GCA_034641835.2). Classification (NCBI taxonomy): domain Eukaryota; kingdom Viridiplantae; phylum Streptophyta; class Pinopsida; order Pinales; family Pinaceae; genus Pinus; species Pinus albicaulis. The sequence goes on from MU968450.1 coordinate 23,394,459, forward strand.
TATAATATTTATAGTATTTTGTCTCATAAGCTATTAATTTCAGTGTGTTTTGGTTTTTGGTTCCATTTAGTCTAAATGAGTTTTTTTTTGTCGGTTTTATATTAATGAATATATGATAAAAATTTCATAGGAACTATCGAAGAGTAGAACCGCAAAGAATAGAAACACACCAATTATCCTTCTATTGTAAAAATTGTTTGTCACTTTGATGGTGAATGTAATGGGGAATACCTAAGATAGATCAACCATATCAACTATCAACACTTGGGAAATTATTAGCACACACAAAAAGAGTAAATAATTATCAGCATAAGAAGGGTACTACTTTTGTCCCTTTTTATCGCACCATAGGGAGAAGTGTCAAAGTCCATGGCTTCTAATCAGGAAAAAATAGAAAACAGAAATGGATATGTTAATAATGGGAACAATAATGGTGTTCCATTCGGTCCAAGAGCTAGATATCCAATGCCTTTATTCATTATAATGGTGGATATGGTGGGGTGTTTTTCCCGCAAACCATGATGTCGTCGAGAGTGTCTCTTCTTGGCTTCATGGGCCAATAGTTCCAGATGATCAATATAGGCCTCCCACAAATAATCTAGTGTCATCAATGGTTTCGCATACACCATCTATTGATCCACTTGGGAAAAAAATGTAGCCTTTACCTCTGGTAACAGTATTCTATTCACTGTTTCTATTTATCCTTTTTTTGTGTTTTGATATGTTCAGGATTATTTTAGCTATAAGATTATTCATGAACAGAGTGTACTCATATAACATACTGTATCCAAACAAAAATACATCCATTAGATCAAGTCCCAGTTTTGGGGTACATGGGTTTGAATCCATAGAAAATGAACGGAGTTAGAGTGTTTTTGACAAGGGGGAACCAAGAGGCCGAGCTAATGATGCAATGATGAACAATAATGAAAATGTGGATGTACTAAATGAGAAAAAATGAGGACTAATATCTCAAAGGTTTAGGAATCAATGGATTACTCTAGGGGTCCCATGGAAACCTTATAGAAAAGATGATATTCAAAAGAGCATAAAATATAGTGTATTCATGTTATATTGTTTTTGGATATGATGAATTGTGGAATGGAAATCATCATAAGAACAATTTCCATGATATTAGTTTCTTACCTAACATATATATATATATATATATATATATATATATATATAATGATGATGTATTTTCAGGTTTCTAACATATCCTCCGGTGTAATATCCCAAAATGGGAAAGACAAGAATATAGAACATATGCACAATTCCAAATAAGAATAAAACATATAGAACTGGAAAAATGTTGGAATACATCAAAACATCATACACATGAGTAGAAATAGCTGGGAAATATCATTATGTATCAACACCAAATGAATAAACATGGTGCTCCAAAAAGGGATGCACTGAAGCCATCCAAAGATGGTTGAAACAACTCTACTAAAAGCTAGCACTACAAAGTAAAAAATATTGATGTTGTTGGAAAATATTATTTTTGTGAAGAATATATATGTGCTATAGGCTGCTGGAGTGCTCAGAAAGTTTTGAGATTTATAGCCATGGAATCTACTCGAAAAACCCAAAAAACCTAGAAATACTTTGGCCATATTTTGAGTTTGGAATTTCGGCCCTTTTTGGGTTGTACACTACACACTTGCTGGCTGATTTATGCACTCCCTGGAGACAACTATTGATCTGGGGATGAAATAATGATCTATCTGCTAAAATATCACCCGATCAGCTCAATAACTAAAGGGTTGGTCCCTTCTCTCGGTCCCAAGATGAGAAACTTAGGATCTAGAACCTCCACTGAATATGTAGCTAATGCATGCACAATTACTGGGTAATACTGTGTTGTCTAGGAGGTTTGACGCTGTAGCCTATTGATAGAAAATACAATGCTAATCCCGGGCTACTGAAGTGATTCCTAGATTGAAGGATTAATCCCTCACACGATTCCAGGTTGAGTTTCTTAGAACTTCCTCTTCTCCTCAAACCCTCACTGCAGAATTATGTAATTCCTGTAGGACATGTTGTTGCGTAGGAAAACAGATGGATGGCATAATGCTGGATATGTCAATGAAACTACCGGAAGACTAAAATGGATCCACAGTGTGAAAGCCTGATCCCTCTAGAGGTTTCTCACGCGAAGTAAGGAGCACAACCTACCAACTCTCTAACCCAAGTTCAGGAATGCATAAGTCTTGTAGTTGGAAGTGCAGCTGAGAGTGGCTGAAAGTGGCACTGATTTCTAGATGATGAATGCTACCCAAGAAGACCTTCCCACACTCAACAATAAAAATCTATACTCCCTTCCTTTGCTTCCCTCATCTTCCTTTTATGGTTTTGATCCTTCCTTAGCCTTGCCCCGCCTCATAACTGTGTTGCACATGTGGCCCCTAGCCTCCATAAAGACTACGTTGTCCTCCATGATCTCCATCACTGCAACAATTACTCTCCACTTCCTCCATCATGTGTGAATTTAATGCACCACTTCCTCCATCATCTCTATAATTGCTTCTCCACTATCTCTATCATCTTGCATTTTTTCCTCCACTATCTCCATCCTCTTCCTCATTAATGCTCTTTGACCTCCACCCTTTATTCATTATTATGTTTCTCCGCTACTCCATAATGCTACTCCACTACTCAATTAACGAAAATTCACACTATAAAAGTGGATTGTATTCATCTACTGGGTTTATGGGTCCCTCCACCCTTTTATTTAATTAACTAAATAAGAAACGTAAGAACTTTAATATTCCAATTAGCTGATGGAAAATTTGGAATATTACATGAAGATTTAAATTTTGCACAGGTATTATCAAAAATAAAAAAATTATTGGCTTTTGCACAGGAAATGTTGCTTCATAGGAGAATAGATGGATGGCCTGATGCCGAATATGTCAATGAAATTACCAGAAGACTGCAATGGATCCATAGTGTGAATGGTTGATCCCTCCACAAGTTTCTCAGCTGAAGTACTGAGAACAAACTACCAACTCTCAAACCAAGTTCAAGAATGCGTAATTCCTGTAGCTGGAAGTGCAGATGAGAGTGGCTAAAAGTGTCACTCATTGTTGGATGATGAATGTTTCCTATGAAAACCTTCCCATAGTAGGCACTCGAAGGCCCCCATGGGTAAGGGTGGGACTCCCTCTCAAGAACACCCGATGCTAAACAACACAACAGACTTAGTTAAATAGCTTAAGGGTTCAACAAAATGGCTTACTGCACTGAACAATAAAAATCTAGAATCCCTTCCTTTGCTTCCCTCATCTTCCTTTTATGGTTGTGAGCCTTCCCTAGAATTTTCCCACCTCATAACTACACTGCACATGTGGCCACTAGCCTCCAGAAATACGATGTTGTCCTCCATGATATTGATCACTGCTGCAATTACTCTCGACTTCCTCTATCATGTGTGCATTTAATGCACCACTTCCTCCATATTCTCCGCAATTGCTTCTCCACTATCTCCATCATCTTCCATTTATTCCTCCACTATATCCATCATCTTCCTCATTAATGCTCTATGACCTCCACTCTTTCTTCATTATTATGCTACTCCACTACTCCATAATGCTACTCCACTACTCAATTAACCCACATTCACACTATAGAAGTGGATTTTATTCATCTACTGGGTGTATGGGTCCCTCCACACTTTTATTTAGTTAACTAAATAAGAAAAGTAAGAATTCTAATATTCCAATTAGCTGATGGAAAATTTGGAATATTTCAGTCCTCCTCGCTAAAATGTTTCTTGTCCTCAAGCAACTACAAAATTTGATGCTACAGAAATCCATCTCCCTCCCAAGTGGCATCCTCATATGGAAGGTTTCCGCATCTGCTCCAATGTGTGATGAATTTCCAACCCCATAGCTGCCTCTCTGAAATGTTTATAAATGCCTCTAGTTTTGTAGCTAGATGCCTCTTTTCATCAATGAGTCCCCAAGTGGAAACCATCTGTTGTCTAAGAGCGTCTTCTCTGCATGTGATATGTGAAGTGTAGTGGTTCCTTCTCCAAGTGGAAAGTCCCAAATCATAAACTATCTCTCCACCCCATTCTACATGGAGTAGGTTGTGTCTCTCCATGCTCCAATCCTTGTCCCTGGTGGCCTTGCTTTCTCTAAGCATAATCTCAACACTGTCTAAACTAGGAAATAGAGACATATGGATTGAAATGTGAAATGTCAAACCATACTCTCCCAATAGTAGCCACCGTAATAGTGCCTCTTGCGGCCACACCACCTCATCATCATACCAAGTATGGTGGCCATACTGTCCTAAGAGAAGCCAACATAGCAAGGCTTCTTTTTTCCATCCCACATCATCATTATGCAAGGTATGGGAAAATGTCAATCCATATTCTCTCAAATGTAACCACCGCAACAATGACTCTTTCTACCAGCCCACATCATCATAATGAAAAGAATGAAGCAATGATATACTGATTGACATGTAGAATGTCACACCAGACCAACATAGCCAGGCTTCCTGCTGCCACATCATATGAGTATCATGAAAAGTCCCAAAAAATAGCAACCCCATTGACATGTGATATGTCATGTGATGGACAAAATCTCTCAAAAGTAACCAGCGCAACCATGCCTCTAGCTGGTGCATCTCATCACTACTTTACAAAGTAGGAAACAACAATATGCTAATGGAAATGTAAAATGCAATTTCTTGGCCATACTCTCCCAAGAGTAGCTAGCGTAGCCATGCATCCTTCTAATGCATCACCTCAGTACTAGGCGAGGCATGGAACATACCAATCTAAAATGTCGGGTGGTAACCATACTCACCCAAGAGCAGCCAGGATAGCCATGGTTCTTGTTGCCCTGTGTCATAGATCCATAAGTAGCTTCCCAATGACTTTCTTATCATCTCCATCCATCCATCCAACTGTGGGTGATGAATCATATCATGCACCAGCTTGGTATCCACCCAATGGAGAAGCTCCCGAAAAAAAATGCTCATAGAATAATTGTCCCCATCACTATATATGGCTTTGGAAAGACCATGAAGCATGAATACATCCCGAAAATATAATCCCATCATGGGTGAAGATATGTACTGTGTGAAGATGTTGAAGCAATGTGCATACCTCGACAGCGGATCAATGTTGACAACACCATCCTCCACAATCTGATGAAAATATTTGCACTCCATGATATGTCAAAGTGCATCCTCCTTGAAGTCTCTCCATGAGAACGTCTCACCAATGGCCTTGTAGAACCTATGAGGTTCTGAATATGCTGCATGTAGAAACCTCTCTTTGAGCTATGAGGTGCTCATCAAGAAGGATTTTTCATTATAATGGAAGATGTTATCCATTACATGATGTCTACCTTCTACCATATACCCATCCAATGCTTCATAAGAGAAGCGGTCATCAGAATGCTGAAATAATAACTAGGCCCTCAAATCATCACTGCTCCTCAATGGCAGTGTTGTTGATATCCATGATAGTGCATTTTCTGCCACATGGCCCTTTCCATACACAATGTTAAACTCATAATCTTGCATTGTACTGATCTACCATTGCTGCCTCTTCTACAACTGCTTCTCCTCCTCAAAAAAATGTTGGAGACTATGGTGGTTGGTCTTCACCCGAAGTCTACTGCCAATCAAAAACTACCGAAATTTGATCAATGCACGCATAATGGCTAATATCTCTTTTTCGTAAATAGAATACGACATCTCATGCGATTGTAACTTCAGGTTATGGAAAGCTATTATATGTCTTCACTGCATCAGGACTGTGTTAATCCCATCCTTAGAAACTCCACACTCGAACACAAAATTTTGTGTGCATCTCAACAATGTCAAACTGGGATAGTTATACATCTTCTCCTTGAACCAGTCATGGGTCCTCTCCGCAGTGATAGTCTGTTGCTCCAAATAAGCAACGTGCTCTAACCCTTGGTCATGCAATTTCCCTGATGGCATGACCCCAAAAATATCAAGATGATGTGCTGAAACAATCTGGGATGTTAATTTTTTCATACCTTAGATCAGCTAATGCTTTGGAACATCTTGAAAAGCTACAAGATTTCCTCCAACCAGTGCAATTTCTTCTCCCAATGTTGGGGATCGTGATGGATTTTCCTCTACTGTTGCAACAACGTTAGTATCTGCTTCCTCTTCCTCATGCACCTCTTGAATCATGCCTTGGACTCTCAATGTCGAAATCTTGGGAACATCTTGGAAAAATTTAAGTGATCCTCCCACTCAGTCAAGTACCTTTACTACAACTGGTGGGGGTGGTAGTTTCTCTTCTCCCAGAGTAGCTATGCTAACATATTCCTTTTTCTCCTCATACACTTCCTCATCAATATTGTAAAATGTCTCAATTGTAGGTGCCTCTAGTTTTCTTCTGTCAAACCTCTTTACCAATCTTTGAGTAAACTCTACATACGCAGTCACTCTTGCATGTTTTAATTTTCCAAACCACCAATCATTTGCTTCACCCTCAAGGTGAAATTTTTCACTCTCAATTGATTCATTTTCTGCTATTAGGTCTAGCTAGAAGAAATCATCTAACTTCTCCATCCAAGCCTTTGTCGTGCTTTTGGATTACCCATCAAATGTAGGCACCAAGAATCTTTTCTGCATATGCCCTCTTCTTCTATTGTTGTTGTGGGGTCTCTGGTTCTCTTTAATCTGGAAATCTTGTTGGAAATTCATATTCTCTTTGAATGCTCTAGATTGAGATTTGTACTCTGCAATATAATCACTCAGAGTCTCATGCTCCAAATATTCTCCATCCCAATGGCATTCATTTCCTTCTGCAAGGAAAATTGGCATAGTAGGGCATTGTGGAACTTTCTTCACCTCTGGTTTCTTATACTACTGATAGGAAGTGTTTGGACCTTCTTCATTCTGAAACCCTCTTGAGGTTTCCTTTTTCCTTTTCCTTCTCATTCCTTTGATCTCCAAGGTTAGATTCTGCATAGATATGAAGATAAGTGTGGAAAAACTCAATCCTTTTTCCATTATATACTTCTTCTTTTTTTGCTTCTTCTTATTCCTCTAATTTCATGAAATTCCCACAAGCTGAGCCAAAGATCGCGCTCTGATACCACTATAATATCCCAAAATTAAAAAGTTAGGAATACAATACCTATGCACAATTCCAAATATGAATAAAACAATCAAAACTCAAAAAAATGTCGGAATACATCAAAACATCAGACATATGAGCAGAAACAACTAGGCCATATCATTATGTATCAACAAAAAATGAATATACATAGTTCTCTAAAAAGGGATGCACTCAAGCCATCCAAAGATGGTTGAAACAAATCTACTGAAAACTAGCATTGGAAATTAAAAACTGCTCCTATTGCTGGGAATAAGATCTATACATGTGATATTGTTGGAGTGCTCAGAAATCTTAGAGAATTTAAGTGTGGAATCTACTCGAAAAACGCAGAAAAAACCAAAAATGGTTTGGCTAGATTTTGAGTTTGGAATTTGGACCCCTTTTGGGTTGCACACTACACCCTACTGGTTGAGTTACACACCTACTAGAGAAAACTGTTGATCTAGGGCTGAAATAATGATTTATCTACTACAATATCACCCACCTAACTCAATAACTAAAGGGATGGTCCCTTCTCCCGATACCAAGCTGAGAAACTTAGGGTCTAGCTCCTCCACTGAATATGCAGTTGTGGCATGCATAACTGTTGGGTAATATTACATTGTCTAGGAGGGATGATGATGTAGCATGCTAATAGAAAATACAATCCTAATCCCAAATGCTGAAGTGATTCCCAGAGTGAAGGATTAATCCCTCACAGGATTCCAAGCTGAGTTGCTTGGAACTTCCTCTTCTCATCAGACCCTCACTACATAATTACGCAACTCCTATAGGACATGTTGCTACATAGGAGAACAAAGGGATGGCATGATGCCAGATACGTCAATGAAACTCCTGGAATATTGTAATGGATCCACAGTGTGAAGGGTTTATCCCTCCACATGTTTCTCAAGTGAAGTACTGAGCACAACCTACCAACTCTCAAACCCAAGTTTAGGAATGTGTAATTCCTATAGCTGGAAGTGTAGATGAGAGTGGCTAAAAGTGGCATTTATTTATAGATGATTAATTCTTCCCAAGAAAACCTTCCCACACTCAAAAATAAAAATATATACTCCCTTCCTTTGCTGCTCTCATCTTCCTTTTATGGTTGTAAGCCTTCCTTAGCCATGCCCCACCTCATAACTACATTGCACATGTGGCCCCTAGCCTCCATAAAGAATGTGTTGTCCTCAATGATCTCCATCACTGTGAAAATTACTCTCCACTTCCTCCATCATGTGTGAATTTAATGCACCACATCCTACATCATCTCTGCAATTGCTTCTTTTTTATCTCCATCATCTTGCATTTATTCCTCCACTATCTCCATCATCTTCCTCATTAATTCTCTGTGACCTCCACTCTTTCTTCATTATTATGTTGCTCCACTAATCCATAATGCTAATCCACTATTTAATTAACCCACATTCACACTATAGAAGTGGGTTTTATTCATCTACTCGGTTTATGGGTCCCTACACCCTTTTATTTAATTAACTAAATAAGAAAAATAGGAACACTAATATTCCAATTCGTTGATGGAAAATTTGGAATATCACATCCATATTTCAATTTTTCACAGGTATTATCAAAAATAAAGAATTTATTGGCTTTCAAAGTGATCAGGAGATCATGTGATATGCTCAAAATTGAAAGTGATCAAAATAGGTCTGAACCTGAGCGACCGGAAAGGTCTCGTCGTTGCAATTATGGCACCATGAATTGTTCGAAAAAATGATGTCGTATGAGGAATATATTAGATTCTATCCATTTTCCCAAACAGAAAAATTTTGTCACTGGATGCCCAGTCAGCATGCAGTTACAGTTAGCAAGTACACTCCTGGAATATTCCATTTTTTCTAAGCCAATCAGATAGCACCATGTGGCTCAACCTGGGCCATTGATTGTTTTTGTTATGGAGGTGATTTTTGGACCGTTGGATGGATTATAGCAAGATATGTTGGATGAGAAACATGTGGCAAGTCTGCAAGCTGCCACGTGTCCCCATGATGGTTCAATAAAATTTATCTCGGAGATAGTGAGAATTGACCACCTAACCTCTCATCTGCTAGCCAGCCTGTGCGTCATTTCACCACAAGTAATTCTTACAACGTATAGGGTGGTCGTTCTATATAAGGTTTAATTTAAATTTGGTCAGATAAAAAAAGGGGCCAACCCCAACCACCATGTAATCAGTGGCTTCGGCAATGTCCTTAAGACTTAAACTCGACGGGTAACAAAAACCGTAACTCCAACAGTTTCGTAGGTGATTACATGTCACGGTAATGCAGTTGGTTAGCGGTTGTGTTAAATGACTTATCAGGTGGAATTATTAAATATCAAATGGTGCGGAGTTGGCATGAAATGCCATGGTTATCGGACCCATTAACTCCGGGTTCCAAAACGTTTTATATGCTGATTTTGAAATGGTTAGAACGAAGGTTATAGCAGGGCCAGTATGTGACCATCCAACCTCCTAAAAATTTAATGTTATTTTTAATTTTCTGTTAAATCTGGAGAGCACCCCTAATTTTAGGGAATTTCACTAAATGTAACTGCACTTAAGTGTCTTTCTCCACATTTAGTGGAGCTTTTCTAGCTGCCATTGGGAAAAATGCATTGGGAGGTCGATTTTCGACCAATTTTGGTGAAACGAGAGTTTACCTAGACTAATTTGAGCATTTTGGAGCCATTGGTGCAGGGAAAAGAGCCATTAGAGGCATATAAAAACATGTAATATAAAATTTTGACCATAATGACAAAGAGGGACATGCCATTGGGAGCTAGAGTAGCAAATGTAGCCAAGGAGGTGTAAACTGCTTCATCATTCCTACTGTGTAAAACTTATGTGTGATTTTTTTCTCTATTATGCATTGTTGTTCATTTTTTTTAAGGCTTACTTTCATGCTTAAATTTCACTAATTCATCTATATTTCATGGTTAAAACTGTGCTTCCTTAAGAAAACATATGGAGACATATTGTACATGTTTATATTACTAAAAGAACACTTAGCATAGTAGAACTAATACACTCCTTTCAGATCAATTTGGTATCATATCATGAGTTTTATCTCTGGTGTTTTTATGTGCAAATACTTTTTAATTGTTTGCAAGGGTTTTCATGCTTACTAGGCTCAAGCTTAAGAGAGGAGAAGGCAAATTGGGGGAAGCAAGAGGTTCTTAAAGTGAGCCATTGAAAAGGAGGGCAAGATTTCTACATGCTCCACCACCTAGTTCACCTCCAAGAGAAGTAGAAGTAGCATCAAGCATGCCTCCAGGAGAAGAAGAAACCCATGAATAGGTGTATCCCAAAGAGGAAGAAAGAGTGTTTAGGAAAGCATTCCTTGACATGACTGAAATGGTGAGAGTCCTTTATCAAGAAAGGAATGAAAGACTAGAAGGAGAAGGATTGAAACTTCACAAGGACGGTTAGGGATCATCAGGAGGCCACAATGATGAAGATAAATCAAAGAAGGGAAATGGAGGAAATGAAGGTAGTGGAAAGTCACCATCCTCACCCTCATCATCATCATCCTCTAATTGATCTTTAGTACACCATTCACACTAGTCACAAAATTCCTTTTCTAAAACTTGATGTTAGGTTTTAATTGCCAATGTTTAATGGTGAAGTTAATGTAGAAAATCTTGATAATTGGATTAGGAAATTGGAGGTTTATGTTGTGAAACCAGCTCCAAAAATAGAAGAAAAGAGATATCAATGCCTTATAAATAAGCCACTTTGAGGGGGAAACCTCCAATACATTACATGAATGAACAATTCTTGGATGATATAAATTACAAAACCTCCTTTCTATATATAGGAGTCCATGGGGCCACAATGTAATCCTAGCCGACCTAACAATAATAATTTAAGGGCACAATAATAACAATATGGGGGTTACAGGGGTACAATAATAACAATAAGGGGGTTACAATAACAATAATAAGGGACTATAATGGTAATATAGGGACCTAACATGCCCCTCTCCTTCAAAAAAGTGTTGTCCTCAATGCTTGAGTAGCTCTGGGTGCTTCTGTATAAAATTCTCATCCTCCCATGTAGAATCTTCAGTGGGTAAGTTCTTCCACTTGATGAGATACTCTGAAATTGATCGATTATGTAGCTGTCGAGTTCTTGTTTCCATGACTGCTTCAGGTTCCAATATGATTTTTCCTTCCTCATCAAGTTCTGGCAATATTGTTTGAACTGGAAGATTTTCACCTATAACCTTCTTTAAGCATGAAACATGGAAAACTGGATGTACTCACGAAGAAGCAGGAAGATCCAATTTGTATGCCATAGTAACAATCTTTTGCAACACCTTGTAAGGACCATAGTACTTTGGCGATAATTTATTATCCTTCTTAGCTTGCTTGAGGGACATTTTTTTGTATGGTTGTAGCCGTAAAAATACCCAATCTCCTACATCAAAACTTCTCTCGCTGCGATGTTGATCTGCCTGTTGTTTCATTCGATTTTGTGCCAAATTCAGGTTATCCTTTAAGAGTTGAAGAACTTCTTGTTGATGCTCGATGTGATCTTCCACTGCTTGAACCTTCGAATTTTCTCTTAAAGATGATGTGATGGATGGTGGATGATATCCACAAAGTGCCATAAATGGGGTCATTTTTGCTGCAGTATGGAAGGAAGTGTTATACCACCATTCAGCGAGAGGTAACCACTTGACCCATTGTGTTTTTTTATCAGATACAAAACAACGAAGATATCCTTCCAAACATTTATTTTCTATCTCAGTTTGAACATCGGATTTAGGATGATAAGATGAGGTATGAGCTAATTGAGTACCCAAACAAGAAAATAACTCCGTCCAAAAATTTCCAGTAAAAATGGGATCTCTATCGCTCACAATAACCCTTGGGTTCCCATGTAGTTTTTCAATTGTGTCCATAAATGTAGTAGCAAGTGTACTTGCTTTAAATGGATGAGATAATGCACAAAAGTGTGCATATTTGGTAAGTTTATCAACTACCACCATGATGACACTCTTTCCTTCGGACTTAGGTAAACCTATGACAAAATCCATTGAAATATCCTCCCAACGGTGACTTGGAATGGATAAAGGTTGTAGAAGACCCAGGGTCTTAATTCTCTCAACTTCATTCTGCTGACAAACCAAACATTCCGCCACTAACTTTTGAATATCAGATTTAAGGCCATCCCAAAAAAATTCTTTCTTCACCCTGTGGTAAGTTTTTAAAAATCCTGACTTTCCTCCTAAAGGAGAAGTGTGCAATTCCAAAAGAATCTTTTATTTTAGTTGGGAATTCTTACAAAGATATAAGCGATCTTTGTACCATAAGGAATCATTTTTCCAACTAAACGTATCATATTTACTAGGATCTTGCTACAAATTTTGAATGAGTGTCCACACTTCTTCGTCCTTCTTCCATTCATCTCTTTCTTCGGTTATCCAATCTAGTTGGATAATAGAAATGGCACAAAGCAATTCTTCCACATGTTAATTATTTATTGAGAGTGCATATGAAACAACATTTAGCTTCCCTTTTTTGTAGATTATTTCAAAGTCATAACCCAACATCTTTTTGACCCATTTTTGCTACTCTTCTGAAGATATTATTTGTTCCAAAAATTGTTTAATACTTTCATGATCAGTTTTTACCTTGAAGTGTCTTCCCATTAGGTAAGTTCGCCATTTCTTTAGTGCATGCATTATTGCTAACATTTCCTTCTCATAAATAGGTTTCTGTACATACTTACCTTTTATTGGACGATTTTCAAAAGTAATGGGTTTTCCTTCTTGCATTAAAACAACACCAATTCCATTTCCTGAAGCATCACATTCCACAATAAAGGTTTTGGTGAAGTCTAGCGTAGCTAAGACCGATGCTAGGCACATTGCCTCTTTAAGATGTTCAAAGACCTTAGTTGCTTCAGGAGTCCATGAAAATGCATCTTTCTTCAATAATGTTGTTAGAGGTGCTACTATTCCACCATAATTCTTAACAAACTTCCGATAATACCCTGTTAACCCAAGAAATCCTCGCAAATGTTTTATGGTTGTGGGTGCTTTCCATTCCTTAATGGATTTAATTTTGTTAGGGTCTACCTTAACACCCTCGTGAGATACAATATGAACTAGATATTCCACCTCTTGTACTCCAAAGAAACATTTGGATGTTTTTGCATATAATTGTTTCTCCTGCAATAGTTTGAGCACATTGTCAACATGTTGAACATGATCCTTCCAAGACCTGCTATAGATTAGTATATCATCAAAAAATACTAGCGCAAATTTTCTAAGGAAGGGTTTGAAAATGGAATTCATCAACCCTTGAAATGTAGAAGGTGCATTGGTAAGGCCAAAAGGCATGACCAAAAATTCATAATGACACTCATGAGTTCGAAATGTTGTTTTCGGAATATATTTAGTCTTCATTCTAATTTGATGATATTTTGAACAAAGATCCAACTTGGTGAAATAAATTGCTCCATGTAATTCATCCAATAATTCATCAATCACAGGAATGGGAAGTTTATCTTTAATGGTGAGCTTATTGAGCTCCCTATAATCTGGACACATACGCCATGATCCATCCTTATTGTGTACCAATACTACAGGAACAGAGACAGAACTTTGAATAGGTTGAATTATACCCGCTTTTAACATTTCTGCAATCATACGTTCAATTTCGCTCTTTTGGACATAAGGATATCTATAAGGCCTGATGTTTGGAGGAACACTTCCTGGAATCAAATGAATAGCATGATCATGATCATGAATAGGTGGGAGCCCTCTGGGATTTTCAAACACCTTGGAATGATTGTCCAAGTCTTTTTGGAGATATACATAAATAGATGATTTTGATGTTGGAACTTCTAGTGAGCATAATTGTGCAATTACGCCTCGTTGTTTTTTCCTTAGAAGATTTTTCATGACATTAGAGCTTATTATCTTTCCCGGATTCCCTGCAATACCCCGTAATTCAGCTTCCTTTCCTTCTAAAATAAATTTCAAGAGAAGTTCTTGAAAATTAAAAGCTACCGTCCCCAAAGATTGTAACCATTGTACTCCTAGTACAACATCAACACCTCCCATAGGAATGGAAAGCATTGGAATATTAAATATATATTCCCCCATGGTTAGCTGGATATTATGGCATTTTCCAGAGAAATTTATAGTTCCTCCATTTGCAACCATCACTTGACATTCTAGTGTTGGGTATAGGAAACAATTCAATTCCTTAGCTACCTTACAATGAATAAAATTATGGGTGCTATCTGAATCAATCAACACTATTACCTTTTTCTTCTTGATATGTCCTCCTATATTGAGAGTTTGAGTAGCGGTAATTCCTACCAATACATTACACGATATGGTCGGACTCATTTCTTCCTCTTCTAGGGCTAGTTCCTAGTGTATATCCTCTTCTTGTTCATTTTCTTCTTCCTCTTCACAATCTAGGTAAAATAATTTCTTCTCAGCACACTTACATTGACCTTTACTGTAGTTGCTATCACAATTGTAGCAAATCCCTTTTTCTCTTTTTTCTTCCAATTTTTGTGGTGTCAACCTTGTGGGTTTTGGAAATCTAGGAGTAGCAACACTTCCATCTTTATAGAAGTGAGTGGTAGGCTTCCTTGTCGCCATAATTTTACATTCAAATTTTCTTGCCAACTTGAATTCCTTCTCCAATGAATTAGGTTCCAAAACATGAACTTCATGTTGGATGTTATCCTTTAAAGTACCTATGAAGAGATCAATCCTATGTTCCTCTAAAATATCAGTTATCCTTATATTCAATTTTTGGAAGTCCTTAATGTGCTCCCCCACTGAACACTTTTGTTTGAGATTTATCAATTGGCTAAAGAAATTGTTTCTCTTTGTATCCTCATAATGTGCTATCATTTCCTCCATAAAAATTGACCAAGTGACATTTTTTTTATGGGAGCAAAGCCATTGATACCATACAAATGTAAAGTTGCAATGTGTACCTTTTGTGTGTTTTTCACATTATTGAGATCAAAATATTGCTCCATCTATAGTATCCATGTTACAGGATCCCTTCCATCGAACTTCCTCATATCCATTTTTGGAATATGGTGGTTCTTCCCTCCAACATTAGAGTTTATGAAATCACGATTAAAATTTATTTTTTTCTCATCATGAGTTTCCTCTACTATCTTTTCACCATTAGGAAAAATTTCTTGTATCAACTTTGTCAAACCTTCCATGTCTGTTTTTAGATCATTCTTCATGTTTTCCATCTTATCTTTCATGTCATCCATCTTAGATTCCATGCCAGCTTCCATGCCATCCATCTTAGCTTCCATGCCATTCTTCAAACCATCAATGCCTTTCTTCGAACCATCCATCTTAGTTTCCATGCCTTTCTTCAAAACTTACATGTCATTTTTTGTTGCTCTTTGCGAGAGTGAAATTTATTGCACTTGCTCTTGTAATTTTGATATGTCATGTTGCCAATATTTGTCTTCATGAGTCATATTAGAGCCTTCTAAAGGCTTAATGGGTGTTGAATTATTTTTAGGGGCCATTTTAGAATCCAATACTGATATCTATTCTATAATTTTCCCTTGGAATCAATTCAACTTGATTCTTCAAACAAGATTTATGCAATTCAGAAAAAGAATAAAAAATACACACCTTTTACTTGCTTTTGAGGAGCTCGATATTTAAATTGACTTATCTATATACTTGCAGATCCTCAATATCTGAATTCAGCCCTGTAGTATTCCTCTAAAGCTTCTTTCAAATTCCATAGTTCTGACTTGATTTGGATTCTTCAAGGAAAAGTTATGTCCAATCTCCCACAATGACCTAATTATGGACTAGTCCAATAGAGTGAACTTATATGACTTGCCACATGTCCCTATTTGCTCCTTTGGCTCTGAAATTTATAGACAAGAAACTATAGTCCATGTGATTATAGTAACTTTTTACAGAATTCTAATTCGATGCCTAGAGAGAGAGTTATGAAGCTTTTCCCACAATCACCTCTTTGAGATGAAATTTGGGAGCCTAAAAAAGACCTAACTTCCATAGATCATATCTCTAGAACTATTGCGAACCAAGCTCTGAAATTTTGCGACACTGTTCCTCGAGATTTCATCTTCACGCTCTAAAACTTTCAGCTTCTGTAACTTCGTATAAAAAAATTTATAGCTAAAATTTCACGATGACCTTTTTAAGTGAAATTAAGGAGCCTGTAAAAAGACCTAACTTCCACAGATCATATATCCGACAATATTGCGAACTGAGCTTTGAAATTTTGTGATGATGTTCCTCAGGATTTTAGTTTCGCACTCTAAAAATTTCAGCTTCTGAACCTTCTT
This sequence comes from Pinus albicaulis, assembly GCA_034641835.2. Classification (NCBI taxonomy): domain Eukaryota; kingdom Viridiplantae; phylum Streptophyta; class Pinopsida; order Pinales; family Pinaceae; genus Pinus; species Pinus albicaulis. Next base: position 23,410,898 of record MU968450.1, read on the forward strand.
ATAAAAAAATATATAGCAAAAAATCCATGATGACCTGTTTGGAGCAGCGAAACCCTAGAATCCAAAGCTCTGATACCAAATTTTGTGAAACCAACTCCAAAAATAGAAGAAAAGAGATATCAACGCCTTAGAAATAAGCCACTTTGAGGGGGAAACCTCCAATACATTACATGAATGAAAAATTCTTGGATGATACAAATTACAAAACCTCCATTTTATATATAGGAGTCCATGGCGCCACAATGTAATTCTAGCAGACCTAACAGTAATAATTTAAGGGCACAATAATAACAATATGGGGGTTACAGGGGTATAATAATAACAATAAGGGGGTTACAATAACAAAAATAAGTGACTATACTAATAATATAGGGACCTAACAGTTAATTTGAGAATTCAGAACCTTCATGATGATGACACCAAAATCCAACTAGCTTCATTAAGGATGGAAGGTGCAGCTCTTGTTTGGTGGGAAGCCAAGACAAAGGAAGAGATCAAAAAACATGATAAGATTATTCTATCATGGGCTAATTTCATTACTGTAATAAAACCAAAATTTTATCCATTATCTCATATGCAGAAAGCCATAATAAACTGGGAAAAATTTAGACAATTGAAAGGAAAAAATGTACAAGACTATACCCAAGAAACTGAGGAAGAGCTCTCTTATTAGGGCTAGATTTTTAGAGTCAAGATACTTTTCTCAAGTACATAGGGGACTTACATAGCTACCTTAGGCATACTATCATCATGTTTAATCCTACAATTCTAGACTAGGTATGTGTTCAAGCCACACATCTAGAAGCTAGAGGGAAAAATACTTTTGAAGAGAGTAGAAACAAACCTTTTAAGGGGAAAAACAAAGAGAATACTTCAAAAGGAAAAGGAAAAAAGAATGAATCTTTCAAGAAAGAGGGAGAGAAATTGGTTTGTAAACATTGTTCAAGAGAAGGCCATGAAGAGAAAAATTGTTGGAAACTACATCCTGAAAAGAGACCCAAGTTTAACAATAACAAAGGGAAGCAGAAAACTGCAGCTACAACTCAGCATGACTTAGGAGAGGATTCAGGTGATGAAACTAAAATTACAACCATTGGATTGAAGAACATGAAGGGGAAAAAAATTGAAACAAAACCTAGTACTAGTACTTCAAACTGTCACATAGAAGCTCCAAATGAAGAAGAGGGAATTGAACTGTTCCATGTGAGGGTCATATCCAAACATACCAAGATTGATACACTGTTTGAACATGGTTCACAAGAAAATTTAATCTCTAAATACTTGGTCAATAAACTTAATCTTGAGACCATTCCACATCCAAAACCATATCCACTTGGGTGGATTTGTAAGGATGAAAATTTACAGGTTTCAAAGAAGTTCATATTGCGCTTTGAAATAACTACACATTTTGTTGACATAGCTGAATTAGATGTGGTTCTGCTTGATATTACAAGTGTTGTGTTGGGGAGTCCTTACTTGTATGATAGGAAATGTATCTTCCATCGCCATGAGAACAAATAACATTTATTCAAATATGGCAAGGAGTACATTGTTAGAGCACATCGCAAGAAGACAAATATTGCAATGAAAATGTTGGACAGGTAAAAAGGCTGGTGAATTCAAGTAAGAATTTTTTTCTTCTAATGATTAAACCTAAAGCTGATGTTAATCATGAGTCATTTGAAGATTTTGATCCCAATTTGAAATCAGGTTTATATTATGTAGTTGATGCACATCATGAGATGTTTCAAGAGCCAACAGGATTGCCTCCTAAAATCGAGATTCAACATGTGTTGAGATTGCAACAAGATCATGAGCTTAGTGGAAAGAAGTCACCTTCACTAAGTGGGCCCGCAGGCTATTTTTGGCACAAGTCTATTTTTAGACTATGTCTATTTTCAGACATGTCGATCATATTCTATGAGTCACATGATGCTATTTGTGGATGGTTGGTCAAGTTGGAAAAATAGATGGACTTCTATTTTTATACATATTGGGCAGAGTCTATTTTTATATTTCTAGTCTAAAAATAGATATGTCGAATATTATTAGCTCTTAATAATATTTGGACTATAAACATTATCTTATTCTCTTGGAGCACTTCAGTTAAGTGCACAGATGTGGCATAGGAGTTGACAGAAGGAATTATGCTATTCCTGAGGGTTAAGTGGAGCTATTGCATGGATACTTCAGTTAAAACTCATGTGACATATTTTGGTGGAGTTATTGAGGTAGTTGGTGGAGCTGTGTTCAGTTTAACTGAGTTAAACATAGTTGAGCTAGTTGTATCTAGTCTAACTGATTGATACACTAGTTAGAGTGGTGTGAATTAATTATTAATTAATTCACTAGTTATTAAATCATTAATCAACTAAATAATACATTAGTTAACTACAGTGCATTGACAGTCTCAGTGGAGACCAGTGAAGAGGTAGGTGAAAGAGCAGTGTGACTATCAGTTCTGACTATAGTGTTACATGATTTGCAACACATAGTGGTTGGATATGCCAATGAGGATTGCATGAGCAAGGCTGAACCAATTCGAGTTCATTCAGAGCCATTCTTCATCAGTGATTGCATAGTAGAGGCATGATAGCAGGTGGCAGAGATTGGAGCATGTGTTTTTCTAGGTCGGACCTGATTAGTGTGGAGCAATTGGAGATTGTACTAAGAGCTTGTGAGGAGCTTTGTATAATGATTGTTACATGATATCTATGACATATAATATATAGATAGTTGGGGGTTTTTAGCTTTAATATTTCCCATAAAATACTGTGTTCATATGTGTGAATGTTTATGGTTTTAATGTGCGAATGCGATTGTTTGTATGTTTGCAGTTAATGATCCATGGTAGAAGAGATTCTGTATTGTGCATGAAGTCAAATAGTGTGTGATGAGGAGAATATCAGATGTATAACATATCAGTTATATAAATTTATACATGGTATCAGAGCAATATTGACCATTGGAGCAATTGCAAAACATTGAAGTGGTTGAGTCTTGTGCTGGTGGAATTCGAATTTGTAGCAATGTTTTCTTGGTGTCGAAGTTGAGATGGCTTTAAACGAATTGCGATTGGAGTATGCCCTTGAGGGCAGCTCGAATTATATTTCATGAAAGGATAGGATGGAGACGGTTCTAGATGACAATGGGTTGAAGGAGTTCATAGATGCAGAAATTCCAAAACCTGCTTCTAGCGATGCTGCCACACTTGACGCATGGAAAAAGAAGACAGAAAAATGTTGAAGGATTCTGTTGGAGGGTGTAAAGCATCACATAGTGTCCAGCCTTCATGGTAAAGCTTCTCCATTCTTGATGTGGAAAGCTTTGATAGATTTCTTCCAAAGCAAGAGCAACCAGATGAAGTTGGCGCTCAAGGATAAACTCAGGAACATAAAAATGGAGAAAGGTGACAGTATACCCAAGTACCTCATGAAGTTTGTCTAGTGCAGGGATGAGCTGGGAAGTGTGAGGGTTACTGTAGATGACGAAGAATTGGTGAGCTTGGCTCTCCTTGGGCTTCCGAAGAGTTGGAATTCCTATCAGGACTCTATCAATGGTCGGGAGAAATTGCCAGGATGGGAGCAACTTTGGTCGGATCTTGTGCAAGAGGAGATAAGGCGGAGTACCAGGGACGGATCTTCATCAAAGAATTCAGATGAAGAAAATTGTGCTTTGGCTACCAAAGCAAAGAAGGGGAAGAGCAAGAAGAATTCTTCTCAATCTGGTGCAAAAGGCAAGAAGCAAGACATGTCCAAGGTGAAGTTCTTTCACTATCACCAACACGTACATTATGCCACTAATTGTCTATAGAAGAAGAAAAATAAGCAGGTTGCTAGATCTGTAGCTAGAGAGGCCTTAGCCTCATATTTTGAGCTATATTTTTCGCTGATCGCATGCTTGGTCTCAAGTGTGATGGGTTCAGAGTGGTTTCTTGATAGTGGTGCGTCTTTTCATATGACCGGAGACAAAGATTTGTTTACTGATTTGGATGAGAAAGATCTTGGAGTGCACATCGAGATAAGCGATGATGGTAGATACAGTGTGACCGGTATCGATACCATTTCCTTTGAGAGAGAGTCTGGTAAACCCTTCGTATTGAAGAAAGTGATGCATGTTCCAGGATTGAAGAAGAATCTTATCTCTGTGGCTATGTTAGAAGACAAGGGATATGATGTTGTCTTTAGCAAGGGAAAGGCTTTCCTGTGCAGTAAGGCAATTGGTGAAACCCAGAGGATAGGGGTTCGAGTTAAGAGCCTTTATCAGTTGCAGGTAGATGTCTGCGCAGCAATGGTAGGTAAGGCAGAAGGAGTGGTGAGCCAGGATGAGGGTGAGCTATGGCACAGGAGATTGGGCCATCTTCACCATGGTACTTTGAAAATTTTGCAGCAGATTTCTACCGGACTTCCCAAAGGTACACTTGTGCAATCAGATCAGTGCAACGGATGTACTTTGGGAAAATTTGTGAAGGCCACCTTTCACAAGAAGGATAGTTTCACCACGACGATCCTTGAGAGAATTCACACAAACGTGTGTGGACCTTTCTTAGTAGCTTCGACAACAAAGCACAGGTACTATGTGATATTTGTTGATGATTTTTCTCAGAAGTGTTGGATCTTCTTCATGCAGAAGAAGAGCAAGACATACTCAAAGTTCTATGAGTTCAAGGAACTGGTTGAAAAAGAATCGGGGAAGTAGGTGAAGGCTCTTAGGAGCCACAATGGTGGTGAATTCATCTCTAGCGAATTCAAGGACTTTTGCAACGCAGAAGGAATTCGAAGAGAGCTCATAGCGCCTCATAACCCACAGCAAAATGGGGTTGCTGAGCAAAAGAATAGAACGATCGTGGGTGCTTCACAGGTGATGTTACATGACTAGGGCCTTCCCATACACTTGTGGGATGAGGCATGAAATACTGTGATTTATGTGCAAAACCATTGTCCTCAGAGGATACCTGGCATGAGTACACCCGAGGAGGTGTTTTCTGGTAAGAAGCCTGATATTTCTCATTTGAGGATTTTTGGTTGGCCTATTTACATTCATGTGACGAAGGATCCCAGGAAGAGGCTGGCGCTGACTACAGAGGTTGGGATATTTCTGGGGTACACTGTTACACCCCACAACTATCGTGTGTATTTTCCAGACAGTCACAAGACTATTATGTGATGGGATATCAAATTTCATGAGGAGAAAGCCATGAAGTGTTCGCTTAAGAGGGAGCCACACTTGCATGTAGATGAGGAGCTATTAGTTCCTGAGCATGAGCCTCAGGATGTGGATCAGCCACAAGAGGAGCTTCATGGAGTGGGAGAGACCACTCATGCAGCACCAACCATCAGAGGGCAGAAGCGCACTACAGAATCTGAGCAACTGATTCAGGATGCAAAGAAGATTGTAGGAGAACCTACATCACAGTGTAGACAGAGACAGTCACCTAATCGGTATACTGGATACATGGCTCTTATGAGCAAGTGTATCATGACAGAGCCATCCTCTTTCGAGGAAGCTGTGGAGGACCCCGCATGGGTAGATGCCATGGTGGAAGAGTATGATTCGATTGTCATAAACAGTGCATGGGAGATTGTCCCAAGGCCAGAATGCAAATCAGTGGTAGGTTCGAGATGGATCTACGAAGTGAAGCAAGCAGCTGACAGGAGTGTGGAGAAGTACAAGGCAAGATTTGTTGACTGAGGCTTCTCACAGATTGAGGGGATCAATTATGAGGAAACCTTTGCACCTGTCGCAAGGTATTATTCCATACGGATGATTCTTTCTCTCTCAACGCAGATGGGGTGGCACATTCATCAGATGGATGTGAAGACTGCGTTCCTCAACGGAGTCATTGAGGAGGAGGTGTACATAGAGCAGCCTGAAGGTTTCGAGATCTTCAGCAGTGAGTCGCATGTGTGCCGACTCAAGAGAGCACTGTACGGGCTGAAGCAAGCACCTCGTGCTTGGTACACATGGATTGACAATTATTTCACCGGGCTTGGATTTTCCAAGAGTGAGGCGGATCCTAACCTGTACCAGATTGTGGTGGAGGGGAAGCTGCTGATCATTGTACTTTAATTGAATGATTTGATTCGACAAGTGATGGACACATTGATCTCATCGGCCCAGTCTTGCAAAGGAGTTTGAGATGAAGGACTTGGGCCTCCTTCATTATTTCCTGGGATTGGAAATTTGGCAGCGCAGTGGTGGAGTGTTTGTTTCTCAGGGTAAGTATGCCCGGGAGATACTGGAGAAGTTCAACATGCATGGCTGCAAGCCTGTTGATACTCCTCTTCCTGGTGGATAGAGGAAGAAGGATGCTACTTCGGCGGAGGTAGTGGATGCCACTGTTTATCGACAGTTGGTGGGGTCGCTTATGTATCTGGTCAATACACGACCCGACATATGCTATGCTATGAACCAGCTTTCACAAGATATGGTTAATCCTACCAAGCTCTACTGGAAGGCAGGCAAGCATGTATTGATATATCTCAGAGGCACATATCTCAGAGGCACATCGGGATATGGATTGTGGTACATACAGTCGGATGAGGTGAGGCTATGTGGCTTCATGGATGCAGATTGGGCAGGGAGCCCAACGGACAGAAAGAGCACATCTGGAGGGATTTTCAGTATCAGGTCAGCAATATTTATTTGGCCTGACAGAAAGCAAATATCAAGGGCTTTGAGGTTAGTAAGTGAGTATGTAGCGTGAGGATTTGCCTACATGCGAGGCTATATGGATGAGGAAGATCCTGGTCGGGTTGTTTAGTTCACACTTAGATCCTACTGTGATATATTGTGATAATCAGAGTTGCATCAAACTCTCAGTTAATCTAGTATTTCATGATAGATCTAAACACATTGACATCCAGTAACATCATATCAGAGATTGTGTGCAGCAGAAGATCATGTTACTTTCATACATTCCCACAGAGGATCAAGATGATGATATCTTGACGAAGGCGCTCACCAGGAGAAAATTTGAATACCACAGGGGCAAGATCAAGGTGGCAGATAATCCCTATATTGTTGAGAGGGAGTGTTGCGATTACAACAAGATGATGAGCTTAGTGGGAAGAAGTTGCCTTCACTAAGTGGGCCCGCAGGCTATTTTCGGCACAAGTCTATTTTTAGACTATGTCTATTTTTAGACATGTCGATCATATTCTATGAGTCGCAGGATGCTATTTGTGGATGGTTGGTCAAGTTGGAAAAATAGATGAACTTCAATTTTTATACATATTGGGTGGAATCTATTTTTAGATTTCTAGTCTAAAAATACATATGTCGAATATTATTATCTCTTAATAATATTTGGACTATAAACATTATCTTATTCTCTTGGAGCACCTCAAATAAGTGCACAAATGTGGCACAGGAGCTGACAGAAGAAATTACGCTATTCCTAAGGGTTAAGTGGAGCTATTTCATGGATACTTCAGTTAGGACTCATGTGACAGAGTTTGGTGGAGTTATTGAGGTAGTTGGTGGAGTTGTGTTCAATTTAACTGAGTTAAACATAGTTGAGCTAGTTGTATCTAGTCTAACTGATTTATACACTAGTGAGAGTGGTGTGAATTAATTATTAATTAATTCACTAATTATTAACTCATTAGTCAACTAAATAATACATCAGTTAACTATAGTGCATGGACAGTTTCAGTGGAGACCAGTGAAGAGGTAGGTGAAAGAGCGGTGTGACTATCAGTTGTGACTATAGTGTTGCATGATTTGCAACACACAGTGGTTGGAGATGCCAATGAGGATTGATGAGCAAGGTTGGACCAATTTGAGTTCATTCAGAGCCATTCTTTAGCAGTGATTGTGCAGTAGAGGTAGGTTAGCATGTGGCAGAGATTGGAACATGTGTTTTGCTAGATCGAACCTGATTAGTGTGTAGCAATTGGAGATTGTACTAAGAGCTTGTGAGGAGATTTGTATAATGATTTTTACATGATATCTATGACATATAATATACATATATTTGGGGGTTTTCAGATTTAATCTTTCCATAAAATATTATGTTCATATGTGTGAATGTTTATGGTTTTAATGTGCGCATGCGATTGTTTTTATTTCCGCAATTAATGATCAATGGTAGAAGAGATTCTTTATTGTGCATGAATTCAAATAGTGTGTGATCAGGAGAATCTTGGATGTATAACATATTATTTATATAAATTTCTACAACATGAGATTCAGTTACAACAATATTGTCCTCTTCAAAACATCAACATGTATCGCATTTCGGTAATGGAGAATGTTGAAATAAAGAGGCAAATCAAAGACTTGGTGGAAAAGGGACTCATAAGGGCAAGCTCTTCGCCATGTGGTTCACCTATAATCTTGATTCGAAAGAAAGATGGGACTTGGCACATGTGTGTCGATTTCAAAGATTTGGACAAGATAACGATAAAGAATCAATACCCACTCCCAAGGATAGATGATTTGTTAGATCAGCTGAAAGAAGAAAAGTAGTTCATTAAGTTATATTTATGAAGTGGATATCATCATGCAAGAATTACAGAAAGTGACATATGGAAGACTGCATTCAAAACAAAACAAGGACTCTTTGAGTGGTTGGTTATGCCATTTGGTTTGTGTAATGTAGCAGCGAATTTCATGTGTGTTATGGATAATGTTTTACATCCATTTCTTGATGAATTTGTGATTGTGTATTTATATGATATACTCATTTTCAGCAAAACAAGATAGGAGCATGTCTTGCATGTAAAGAGAGTACTTGATGTTTTGAATAAAGAACAATTATTTCTTAAGATGTCTAAGTGCTGATTTGGAAAGACTTCTCTGGTTTATTTGAGACACATTGTCGGAGGAGGCGCATTGAGAATTTATCCTTATAAAGTGGAAGCCATTGTGAATTGGCCCACTCCCAAATCAGTAACCGAGGTAAGAAATTTCTTAGGCACAACTCAGTATTGGAGAAAGTTTATTGTTAACTTTTCTTCCATAGCAGCTCCTATGCATGCAATGATAATTGTGGAGAAAGGCTTCCAATGGGGAGGAAAACAAAAACAAGATTTTCAAGCTTTACAAGACAAGATCAGTTCAGCTCTAGTCCTTGCATTACCGGATTTGAGACAACCATTTGAGATAAAAAATGATGCTAGTGATTATGCCATGAGCGTAGTACTTTTACAGCATGGTAAGCCTATAGCTTTTCATTCTAAAACATTCAATGGTGTTGTAATTAATTATCCAACATATGAAAAAGAGTTGTATGCATTGGTACAAAGGGTGAAGAAGTGGAAACACTACTTGATGGGTAAAGATATGATTATACATACCGATCACCAACTACTACTGTACTTTCGGTCACAAACAAAATTGCAGCAATCACAACATTTTAGGTGGATGGGATTTCTTCAACAGTTTCACTTGGTTATAAGGTACAAGAAAGGTATTTTCAATAAAATTTTTGATATGCTTTCAAGGCAAATTATAAGTGCTTCTACTTTGCTTAAAAATGATTCTATTGAACATGAGAGTTACACATAATAGTATGCATCTGATGTTGATTTTCAAGATGTGTACGATAGTTTGATTGAAGAGAATCAAGTTGAGGAAAATTACTATCACATGCATAACAGTTTCCTATTTCAGTTGGGCAAGATGTGTATACCACAAGGAGAGAGACTTAGTGTCATGAGAGAGGCTCATTCATCTCTTATTGCTAGACACTTTGGGGTAAGAAAAATAGTGGCGCATCTATAGAGGTATTGTTATTGGCCTCTCATGATAGATAGTGTGTCACATTTTATAAGAGGATGTTATATGTGTGCAACAAGAAAGCTTAGCAATAGGAATCTTGGGTTGTACACTCTACTACCGGTACCATCAAGGCCATGGGAGAGTGTCTCCATGGAGTTTGTTGGAGGTCTACCAATTTCAAGAAAACACCATGATTATCTTTATGTAGTTGTGGATAGATTCAGTAAAATGTGTATACTTATGCCATGTAAGAAAACCATTATTGCTGAAAAACCCATTGAACTTTATTTTCAACATGTATGGGTTCATTTTGGTTTTCCAAATTCTATTTTTAGTGACAGAGATTATATATTTTTCAAGAATTTTGGTCCAATCTTTGGAAGATGATGGACACAAGGTTGAACAAGAGTATTTATTTTCATCCGCAAACTGATGGGCAAACCGATGTGGTAAATAGAACTGTTGCGCATCTATTGAGAGGATATTGCAACAAACATCCCAAGTTGTGGGATAAACAACTGCATTACATTCAACATGCTTACAACCGGGCGAAGCACTCTTCTACAAATACTTCACCTTTTGAAGCCTACTTTAGGTATTTACCAAAATCACCATTAGACTTCATCTATGAGAAGGATGTTGCAATTGATGGGCATAATGATATTGACAAGGCTCAAAATTTCGTTAAGAAAATTCAGATTATTCATCAACAAGTTCAAGAAGAGCTTGAGAAGAGTCAAAGAAAGTGAGAGGCATGAAAAGCATAGATTTGATCACAAGTTTCAAGAAGGAGATGAAGTATGGTTGCACATAAGCAAAGAAAGGATGCAAGGAGAAGGTAAAAATATTAAACCTATTCGTTATGTTACATTCAAGATTATTAAACAAGCTGGTAATAATGCATTTCAACTTGACTTGCCTTCATATATGAAAATGTGTTTCGTTGTCAATGTGGATAATTTACGTTTGTATGAGCCTCCTTCGATTGATGATCAAAAGAGTGACATTCAACTGCCATCAATACAATATTTCTTGCCAGAATTTCTGGACGAACTCAAGGAGGATTCCATCCTTGACAAGAGGACACACACTTATAACAGGGGAAGTGTCCATTATCTTCGAATTGGGCTCAAGGGTAGCAAACGGTAAGGCAGGATGGATGGAAGTGGAAAAGGTGAGGGAGTTGTACCCTCATCTTATGAACAAGTGATTAAATTCTTTTGGGGTCCAAAAGCTTCCTAATGGGGAGGTGTGATCAGGAGATCATGTGTTATGCTAAAAATTTAAAGTGATCGAAATAGGTCAGAACCTGAGTGACCGAAAAGGTCTCGTCGTTGTGATTTCAGCGCCACGAATGATTCGAAAAACTAAAGTCATATGAGGAATATATCACATTCTGTCCATTTTTCCAAACAACAAAATTTTGTGACTGGATGCCCAGTCAGTATGAAGTTACAATCAGTAGGTATATTCCTGTAATATTCCATTTTTATAAGCTAATCAGATCATGCCACATGGCTCAATCTAGGTCGTTGATTGTTTGTGGTACGGAGGTGATTTTTCGGCCATTGGGTGGGTTTTGGAAAGAGCCGTTGGATGAGTGACACATGGCAAGCACGTAGGCCACCACATGTCCTCGGCATGGTTCAATAAAATTTATTCGAGTGCTGGCGAGGATCGACCTCCTAACCTCTCATCCACTAGCCAGCCTGCATGCCATTGCGGCACCAGTGATTCTTACAATGTATAGGGTGGAAGTTCTATATAAGGTTTAATGTAAGTTTGGCTAGATAAAAAAAGGGCCCAACCCTGAAGGGCTAGCCCTAGCCACCATGTAACTGGTGGCTTCGACTATGTCTTTAAGTCTTAAACCTAGCAGGTAACGAAAACCATAACATCGGCGGTTTCGTAGGTGATTACATCTCGTGGTAAATGCAGTTGGTTAGCGGTTGTGTTAAACGGCTTATCTAATGAAATTCTTAACTATCACATGGCACGGATTTGGCATGAAATTCCATGGTTATCAGAACCATTAACTCTGGGTTCCAAAACCTTTTATATGAAAATTTTCAAACGTTTAGAATGGAGGTTACGAAGGGGTCGGTATGTGACCACCCTGCCTCCTAACAATTTAATGTTATTGTTAACTATCCATTAAATTTAGATCACACCACTAATTTTAGGACATTTCACTAAATGTAACTGCAGTTAAGTGCCTTTCTCCACATTTAGTGGAGCTTTTCTAGATTTCAGTTTTAAAAATGCATTGGGAGGTCAATTTTTGACCAATTTTGATGAAACAAGAGTCTACCTAGACTAATTTGAGCATTCTGGAGCCATTGGTGTAGGGAAAACAACCATTAGAGGCCTATAAATGTGTTATTGCATAATGACAAAGAGGGACATGCCGTTGGGAGTTGGACCAGTAGATGTAGCCCAGGAGGGGTGAATTACTTCATCATGCCTACTGTGTAAAACTTATGTGTTATTCTTTTTCTCTGTTATGCACTATTGTTTAATATTTTTAAGGCTTATTTTCATGCTTAAAGTTCACTAATTCATCTATATTTCATGGTTAAAACTATCATTCCTTAAGCAAACATATGGAGACAAATTGTACATGTTTATATTACTGAAAGGAAACTTAGCACAATAAAACTAATACACTCCTTTTAGATCACAAAGTTTTTAATATTTATAGAAAGGTAATAATAAAAATTAGTTACATAGTTTGGAAGAGTGATAAATTAAAATTTAAAATCCTTGTTATTATATAACAAATATGTTACATGAAATATTTATCTTTTTTTCCCCGAGGAAAGAAATTTGTCTCCCTCTAAGCCCAAGGGCTAGAGTGAGGTTGCTGGTACCAGGTTAGCCCATAGGTGTACTCACTTAATATTTCACAAGGCTCAAAGCTAGTACAACAATATTCATAGGCACGATAACATTACAACAATATTCATAAGGAATAATAGCTTATCATGTCACTAGCAAGGATTTGAACTTGGGTGGGGAAGATAACAACTATTCTGCCCAACCACCCAAGATAACCTGAATTGACAGGAAACATTTATCTTATATCACTCATTATAATTTAAAAAGCATTTCCTTTCAAAAAAAAATTCGAGTTAATGTAATATAAAACTTAGACCTCAAGAAAACAATTGCAGATAGCATAATTTGAAGGTACACAATATTATTATCCTGCACAAAAAAGGGAGTTGTACATTAATTTGGAAAGAAAATTCCAAAAATAAATTCATACATCAATTTTATGATTATCAGTTTTTAAAAAACAACAAGATGCTAGAACATTTACCAAGATTTTCATTCAAATCTTCAAGAAAAAAATTCTGGAGTGAAGATGCATCCTTTTGGGCTTATGGTTATACACAAAATTGTTCATCATTGTGGAATAAATTTTTCCAATCAATATTTTATGGGATATCCTGTGAGCATGGTTTTACTGCCCCAGGATACAAGTGGCCTTTATGGCTTTGAGTGCGTAGGGATATACTGACCCTAATATTTTAGGATGTATTTTTTTAACTTGATCCTTCTGTTGCCGAAAATAGTTTGTAAATTTACCCACCATTACTGAACCATAGTATCTACCCAAATTCATTAGCTGAAAATCTCATGAAAAGCTTGATGGTAAATCTAGTTGGGAAAAAACGCCAGTAGCTTAACACAAATTCGGTTTCATTCACAAGTTACAATTGTAGCTCTATGACATAATTTTCATTGATGGCTTATGCAATTTTATAATGACTGCAAATTATGAAGATCATGATGTGAGGAAATTTATTATTTGAAAAACTAAAATTCTGAAGATCAATTACTAACAAAATCTTGTATGTGACCATGCCATAAAAGTTAGTTGTTTACTTGAATTTTGAGCTTTATTTTCTTTCTTCTACTGGTTAGCAACTTAAAACTATCATAATGGTTGATCCTTTTTTATGATCCTTTTTTAGGTTTCTCTCCATTAATTAATAAGATTGGAGTTTTATTGTGCCCCCATGATATCCCATATCTACAAGATCCAAATGTGGATATGTTATAACATGAACAACATGTGCTTTGATAAACAAAGTTGTACACATTTCACAAAACATGATTCTTAAAAGTATTGCCTAAAATGATTGGAAAGGTAATGATTGTGTGAAAGGTGCTACCTTATCAAACATGTTTTTATATGAAAACATTAACATTCAAGGAGAAAAATCACAGTAAATATTTTTCTTAGATAAAATACTTATCACAAATTTAAATAGAGAAATTGATGTAATCAGAGATTCGCTGTTAAGATAAGGAATTTTTTCCTTCGGGACATCCCTGGATGATGTCCAGGGATTTCCCCAAATCTTTGGAAACCACCCAATGCCACCCATTATATCTTTTGGTGATTCTCAAAAGAAGATGTTTCACTAACAGAAGCAAAAAGGATATAGAGACAAATGTAAACCTTATCCTTATGACGTTTATTTTCTTTTTGAAACCACCTATACAAGGAAACCACCCCTCCCCCTGATCTAAATGGAAAATGGCATCCACCAATGGTATTCATCTACCCATGTTATCCATCCAACCACGGAATTTACCCATGGTATTGTAAATGTCATCGACCCATGGTATTCATCCATCCATTGAATTTATTCACCCATGGAATTGTAAGTGACATATATCCATGATATTCATTCACCCATGGTATGTATCCACCCATGGAATTCATCCACACATGGAATTTACCCATGGTATTGTAAGTGGTATCTACCCATGGTATTGACCCATGGTATCCACTTATGGTATCTACCCATGGTATTGTAACTCAAAAAAAGGATATAAATAACAAGCCTCACTTTGTAAAAGGACAACTTTTCCACCACAATGTAGCTTCTACAATTATTCTCTATTTTAATAAAATAAGTTTCTTTGTGGTTTTATTTGCAGGGTGTTATCTCTTTTTTCTGGCATTCTAATTTTGCAGATGTTGTTAGACCCATTTCAATTTATTAGATCTTGGTGGCCTCCCCCCAAGATCTGGATCAGTGGTATTAGATTCAGATGATGAATCCATGGGAATGAGGGTTTGAAGCATATTTCAGTTTCAATGTTTTGCAACAATCTTCAACAAACTCCATAAATTTTTTGGGTGGCAATTTTACTGATAAGATCAGAAAATTTTGGTGAAATATTTACAAAATAAAAGGAAAAATTTGGATTCCTTGTGAGAAAATTCTGAAATTAAAAAAAAAATGCACCGAATTGGAGTTCGAATGAGGGACATATCGTTGATTTAAAATCAACAATGTTGTAGCAATTTTTCTGATGATAATTCATGGACAACGGATCTCATATCATTTATTATAGTTTTCAGTGGTAAATTTCAGATAAATGGTTATATATCTGCGATCCCCTTGAAAATTCACCCAATTTCAAAAAAAAAATTAGTCGAATCAGAGTCCGGATGAGGGATTTATCGTTAATTTAAAATTGCTATTTTTTCAAAAATTTGTGACGACGGGACAGTTCCAACGCGGATCTGAGAGTCTAGGGTCTCCAGATATTGATTTCAAACACATGGGAAGATGAATAATGATCATCCCATTTCTAAAAATAGGTTATAATAAATATTCTGAGTTATATTGACTGATTTATGCTCATTTTAAATTTGGATCAGCATTCAGAGTGGGTTCCCTTTGGAGACGTGCCCTCCCACCCCGCTTTAGTAGGCACCTTCTTCACATTCATTAGTTTTAGCATAGAAGCATTTGGCTTAGGTTATTTGGAGACGTTTCCTCCCACCCCAAGCTATGTAGGCACCTACTACTTCATCAACAATCAGCATCACAATTATGGGTCAACCGCACAAAATCCTTCTCATCGAAGTCCATTTGCTAGGTCACACACTATTAGTAACACCGTTGGTCACAAGAATTACAGGGTATCTCTATCCTCAGATATTCATTTTTCATGGTTTTGGTTCATCCACAAACCCACACTTCATCGAATTCCATTTGATAGGCCGCACACTGTCAATATCAAAGTTGTTCACAAGCATTACAGGGTATCTCTATCCTTGGATCTTCGTTCATCACGGTTATGGGTTAACTACACAAAAACCTTCTCTTCAGTGGATCTTCATATTTAGCAAAGGCTTCTTAGGAGAGAACTTCTTGCAATGGGGACCATTGCTTCTTAAGGAGGGAGGAATGATCTGAATGGAAAATGGCATCCACCCATGGTATTCATCTACCCATGTTATCAATCCACCCATGGAATTTACCCATGGAATTGTACATGAAATTGACCCATGGTATTCATCCACCCATTGAATTTATTCACCCATGGTATTGTAAGTGACATCAATCCTTGATATTCATTCACCCATGGTATGTTTCCACCCATGGAATTCATCCACACATGGAATTTACCCATGGTATTGTAACTGGTATCTACCCATGGTATTGACCCATGGTTTTGACCCATTGTATCTACCTATGGTATTGTAACTCAAAAAAAAGTTATAAATAACAAGCCTCAATTTGTAAAAGGACAGATTTTCAACCAGAATGTAGCTTCTACAGTTATTCTCTGTTTTAATAAAACAAGTTTCTTTGTGGTTTTATTTGCATGGTGTTCTCTATTTTTCTTGCATTCTAATTTTGCAGATCTTGTCAGATCCATTTCAACATTTTAGGCTTTGGGGGCCTCCCCCCAAGATCCATATCACCCATAAAATCATGATTTTAGAATATTTTCCACTAGATTTAAGGAGGAAACAAACAAATGGTGAGTGAATAGTGAAGGATTCAGCAAACAATGGAGTAAATAGTTTCTAATATCACTACATTGTAGATTATGCATCTATGAAATTTGATTAATGTGTGGATTGTACTATCCAGAGGATGATGTGACAAGGGCACATTCATGTGTGGAGTGTACTATTTTGAATCCTCATTATACAACCCGAGAAGCTTGGCAACCACTGAAGAAGTCTTCTTTGAACATTTTTTGAGATGAAGGAAATGGAATTTCTTCGGAATCTAATGCCTAGAGTTTTGGTTGCACCTTGGTTGAGATGTGCACTCGAGAAATTCTGTGAGTTATATTATGTCCACCCTTATGTTTGTAGTTGACAAGTCCAATCATTAATGCAATTTTTCTTTTGTAATGTGCAAACATGGTACCCTCTATATGAAACACACTTGCTAGATATTTAATGAGATTTTTCATGAACATGGAATAACCTAAGTTCAGAGGAGATTTATAGGGCTATTGTCGAGGCTCGAAGGAAGCTACCTGAATATGCTAGTGTTGATGGTGTTGGAATCCCAAGAGAGATGTGGAATATTCACTACAAGAAAAAATGACATTGGTGAGGGTCATGCTTGTGACGGACCTTTAAGGTCCGTCACCAATGTCACATATGGTGGCGGTCCTTGAAAAGGCGTCGTTGTAAGTGTAGATAGTGATGGTCCTTTAAGGTTCATCACCAAAGACATTTTCAATGACACTTTTGGTGAGGGTCGTAAAGGACCATCACTAATTCTCTCTTTGGTGACACTTCTAGTGACGAACTTTTAATGACCCTCACCAATGCTCTTTTTGTTACTTTTGGTGACGATCAAAAAATTTTCGTCATCATTGATCATTCCAATGATATTTTGATGACGTTGTGTGCCTGTTAATATATTTTTTGTCAAAAGATAACAATTTAAGACCATTATTGTGGAGTAGTTTTTATAATATGTCCAAGTCCATAGTGGTTAGAGTCAATGAATTTTTTAAGAAGTAATTAGTCTGTATCATTTCCCTCATGTAATGACTAGTCAAATATATTTTTCCTATGAGTCAACACATGATTCACATCTATTAATTTTATTATGTAGAAAATTCCCTTTAGATAAAGTTCCTCTTGTGTGTGTAGGAAATATATTATTTAATACATAATCAAGCTCTAACAATTCTATTAATGAGAAAGACCTAACACTCCTCAACAATCCGAGCACACCTTAAATTAATTTTTTGGCACACACTAACATTTCTTAGCACCTCGCATGTCTTGGAACATCTTGTCATGAAAATGATGCTCAAGCACATGGTGGCATGCGCTAGCACAACATGGAACTCTCCTAGCATGTGTTGGCATGCATGTAGTCTCTAGCATGCCCCGGAAAACCTTGGTTAAATGCATTGACATACAAAGTTAGTACTTGGCACACAGTGCCACTTGGCATGTATTGGGAGCTATTATTAGTGTGCCTAGAATTCCCCTTTTGAAAAAATATAAATTCTTGACTTATTAACCCTCTTATTGGTACTTCCTTTTGTTTCCTTGACACGTCTTGACACATATTGACATACCCTGGCACCCTACACATCCTTAGCACCTAGCATGTATTGGCCTATCTTGGAACTATTAATTGGCACATATAATTAGTAGACCCTAGAACTCCCAAGCACACTTTAGTAATTCTTGACATGCCTTGATATTCCCTATCATGCCTTACCAATTCTTAGCATACCTTCTCACTCCCTCTTTGGCATGACAAATAGCACTCATTAACACTAGTCCTTGGCACACGTTCCTCATATTCATTAACTTCCATGGATTTTTACCTAATGTTCCCTTGTTTTTTCTTCCTAGTACTCCTTAATACTCCTCGTCATGCATTAACACTCTCTAGCACACCTCAACACTCTTCAACACGCCCTTCCACTTCATAGCATGCATAACACTCCCTAACACGTATTAGCGCTTGGCACGTATTGGCACTTGGAAAGTCTTAGCATGTATGGAATACATTAAGATGCCTTGGTATGATTTAGCATGGTTTAATATTAAATTTATTTGAGATCAACTGTTAGAAAGTAGATGAGAAGCAACAAAGGAAGACTTGGCACTTATAATGCACTAATAATTTGCACTTGGAACCTATTGTTGCCTAGTGTTGGTGTGCTTGGCATGCCCCTCTTGGAAAAGGTAAATTTATGACTTATTAACCCTCTTATGTGTTCATTTCCTTGTAGTTTAACTTGTTTCTCCCTTTTGTTGCCTTGATAGTCCCTGACCCACATTGACACACCCTTGCACAGCTTGGCATGCCTTATCACTTGGCACATCCTAGCATGTTTGACATGCCTTTTTACCATCTGGCACATCTTAGCATTCCCTAGAATTCCTTGGAACTCATGTCCTCATAGCTATCCTTTACATTTTTTCACGACTTGGGAACCAAATCAAGTCCTTGGCTATTGCATTTCATGTGACAATATTGGCATGCTTCAACTGCAACAACCTGACCAATTGCACCTGCTACAAGTAGATTATGCCTTGTTCACCTAAGAACTGCCTATATCTCATCTTATGCCATGCATGTCCAAAATCAACTTGTCCCACTTCACTAGTTATCAAGACAAGGATCACATGATCTAGCCATGGCCATAAAACAAATATGCAACATAGCTTACACAAAAAATATTTCACTTATATGTTCAGTTGATATAAATAGTAGAACATTAAATGAGAGTTTGCAAGAACCACAAGATGCAAAAGGCACACAAGATATAAGCTGACACAAGCTGAGTGCCCCCAAAATTATACAGAACAATGTATAATATGCAATTATCTATAATATTATAAAACATGAGCATGTAGCCAAAGTGTGCCACATCTCATATAAAAAAATAGCTAAAGGAAAAAAAATGTTGTGCTACCATGTATAGCAATCATATTCTTTCCTCCTATAAATCCTATTATGAACTTCTCCTTAGCACACTTGAATTCGCTGACACTCCCTTCACACACTCTTGTTCGTTCCTTTCCATGCATTTTGACCTAATTATCCTTTGATATGCCCCGAAACTCCGTGACAGTCTTCAACATGCATTGACATTATCTAGCATGTGTTAGCATGCCTTTTAATTCTTTTGCATGCCCTGACCCTCCCTAGTTATCATGCCCTCACAACTACCCTTAATTAATTTGCAACTTGGGAACCCAACAAGGCCCTCACTTGACTACAAGAGCTTGACCAAGTTACGATTACTAAAACTAGACTATGTGGTTGAATTGTGTAGCTAGGGAGGTACTCCACAAGCCTGTTGAGATGGGTTTGTGTGAGTTTAGTCAGAAAAATATTTGTGGGAAAAGAAGCCAAGAAAAGGGATTTTGGACCCAAGATGGGGTTTCATATCTAAAAGAAAATTAAAAATGAAAATTAATATTTCCTAAGGTCTAAGTGGATAAAACCTACATAAGTTCTAGAGGGTTCCTATGATGTCTAGGAAAATCTATTTAAGGAGGCCTTAGGATGAAGGAAAGAATAAGATCACTAGTTCTAGTAGAAGAGGACTTACAGTTGGCACCATCTACATGGATTACGGAAACAATTGCCCTAGTTGAATCTAGTCACTCCCAAATTTAGGTGCATGCAGGACAAACTGAACCTGTAATTTCTTTCTCTATTATTGCTGCAAGTAAACGAAAATCTGACAGTCTGGCTCAGCTTGACGTAATTTTGCGAGTCAAACCAAAAGAAATTGATGTAGATGTAGATGTCTTCGATAAACAAATTCAACTATTAGATGCAGAGATTAGGCAGACCTTAAAGAGAATTGAGCCCAGATACTCTTGGAATTAAGCTTTGGACATTAAAAATCCATTTATAGAGCAGAAGAAAATAATTATGTCTAGTGCAGAACTGACTATAGTCCCAAAAAAATCCCATTCAGTGGACACCTCAACACTCAAAGAGGTGTTACCCATAGGAAAACCCTGTTTTATCTCGACGACTGACTCCGAGACAAACATCTTAAATATTATAGTGGTTCAGCCTGAGATAGGGGAAAGCCAACAGATGGTTGGATCTGGGATGTCTTCCCTAGCCAAAAACATGGACATAGTGTTAGACATGGACATGAAAAATTTACATCGAAAATTGGGTGAAATTGTAGCACAGAGGCTATTGGACTCCATAGTAGGGAACAAGAAGATGCAGGTCATGATCCAAAATGTCTCTGAGCAATTGAACATAGCTCGTATGGCCTTACGCACCTAGACTAATCAGATCAAAGAATTGGAGGAGATTGTCATGCGCAAGTTTGGACACCTTAAAGATACTGCTCCTCTGAAGAAATTACTGGAGAAGAAAGAAAAAGAGATTAAAGAGCTCCAAGCAATCTTGAAGATCTTGGACCATGACCCTCATGTTCTAATACAAGCGTTCGAGAAGAAATAGGAGGTCTAGCTTCATCTTCAGGAAATAGAATCTGCTATGCAGATCAAGGAAGAAGAGCGACATAGTGCTCTCAAGAAGATAGAGACAGTCTGAGTGGAATCTCAAGAAAAAGAGGGTCGCCACCTAAAAATCTTTGCAGTATAAGACTTCAATTGAAATGGCTCATAGTTTGGTCTAGAAAAATGAGTCAGAAGATCCCAAGTTATTACACATCAGGATTACTCAGTTAGAACAAGAGTTGCAGTTAGCCAAAGAAGAAATCACAATATTTGACCACAGAATTGACGTTGTCGTGGGGAAAATGAAAATCGAAATTGAGCAGATTCAAAATTTTTTAAAGGATAAACATAATAAGGTCAAAAATCTAGAAGAATTTTCTCACTTCATAGTGATAGGAAAGGAGGTACTAATGTAGGCTAAAGGAGAAATCTAGACATAGTTTTGGCAAAAAATCACTATGGTTGAGTCATATGTGAGAATTATCTCGCAGTACAAAAAAGGGTCTAATACAAAACACCAGTCTAGAGTAAAAGTCTACATCTGATACCTTAGATAAAAGGTTGGAAGACCTCGATGCCATCATAGATATTTTCAATACATTGGAAGATGTCACTTTAGTATAACTAGAGCTACCTCCTAGAGATGAATGTGTTTTCCCTTTGTGTATGTTAAAGGTGAAGCAAGTCGCTATGCAGGCAATGCGGGATGAATTCGACAAAGTTATCAAAGATATAAATGACTTCAGAATCGAGTGGAATTATTTTGGAAGATTCAGTGTGCCTTCATTTTGGAATGAGGATATTGGGAAAGTTCCTATTAGAGGATCTCTGATCAATTGAAAGCAATGAAACATGATCTGGGTTGTCTAGCCATGCTAGGGGAAGAATCAGTTTCTTCTTTTATGGTTGTCAATGCACTTTTCAAGGACTTTACTATTTTGGCTGAGGTAGAAAAGATCATACAGGATCTCCCCGCCACCAAGAATCAAATAAGATCATGTTTGGTGTTAGAAATTTCCAAATACAAGAACGTGTCTTGGTTAGCTGCTACTGAATGGGACAAGTTAGTCAAATTAAAAAATCGCTTTAAATACAACACAAAAATCCAACATATCGCTTATATGTCATGGGTCGTTGAACTGGTCGGACCAATGTAGTCTGTCATAGATCAATTGGAAGATTGGAATGAAATTCCCCTGATCACAACTCATACATTAACTGTCACGATACATGGGGTGCACACACACTCTCCAGCGGAGATGACTAAAAGGACCAAGTCATCAAATTTGAAAAGGTGGCACAATTCTTAATCATTTCATTGCCAAGCTTTACTTTACTTTTATTTATTTTAATTTCAATTTCAATAGGTTACAAGAGAAACAATTACTAAAACAATTATTTTGAAAATAATTATTTAGAACCTTGTTTCTCGTCATGGGGGGTTGTTGGCAAAAGTGGAAAAAACTTTATGAAATACTAAAATTGACTATACATGATACAAATTTTTCATTTTCAATACTGAAATTTTGAACTCGCAATTTTTCTTAGTTCTATCTGTTCTTCCTGCTATTTTGATTTGTAGTCACAACGAATTAAATCCGAGGCTCGCTCTCATTTAAGTAATGACTTATTTGGTTTTCGTGTTCCGATATCTATATTATCAACATAATTGTTGAATTATTAGTCTTGAATTATTGATAACTAAATATCTATATTTTTTTAAGCAATAATTCAAGTTTTATTAGTGATTGCAATTCTGTATGTTTCTCCTGTGGTGTTGCTATATCTGTTTTATTTTAAGGTGTGTTATGTTCTCCAGATTATAAATTTTTACTCTCTTGTTGTGAATCTCAGTCATGATATTTACTATTAGTTGTTTTCATTTACATTATAGAGTAAAATGAAGATGCCTGCACTTGTTTCACATGTTCCTGTTTAACTTGATGATAGTTCTTAAGTTGGTGTTTTGGATTTATTTTCCTTATTTCTTTTGTTCTTTTCTATGATTGCTATTATCCTTGTTAGAGTTTATCACTATTGTTTTGCTCGCAAGGAATATGGTTCAGGAATTATGAAAAATTAAATGTTTTTCTCCCTTCTGTGAATATCACCACCTATTACAATGATTGATTATTTTATCAGGAGCTCAAGTCAGAGCTATGGAAAAAGCTAAAAATTGAAAGTGCTCAAAATCACTTGGAAATTGAGTGACCGGATAGGCCTCATCGACACGATCCTGGTGCCATGAACAAAACTCAAATCCGACTTTGCATGTGAAAGTTATGAGGGTTTGAAGTTTACAATATCCTTCAAAAGTCCAGTTTGACCAAGTTTAACCTTCAAATTGGGAAAATTAAAAAAAGAATATTCTAAGGAATATTTGGAGGGCCTACCACGTGGCATCCCATAATTGGTCAAAAATCTGAAAAGTCAAACCACTAACAAATCAACATCTACCAAGTGTCAAAATTTGATTGGTTTGATTGGAATATTATGAAGAATATTATTGGAATATTCCTCAGAATATTCCAATCGGACCAATCAAATTTTGACACTTGGCAGATGATGATTTGTTAGTGGTTTGAATTTTTAGATTTTTGACCAATTATGGGCTGCCATGTGGCAGGCCAGGAGGGTGCCATGTGCCCCCCTAATCGGTAAAATGGTGGTGTATTGAAAATTTTGGTAGTCCACAGGTTTTGAACCCTGCACCTCATCTCTGCAAACCAAGCACTCTACCGTTGAGCCATGACGGTGCTTCTTAATGGATATGCAAAGCACATTTTTTATTATTATTTGAAAAGCTTTGTGGCGGAGGAAAAAGAGGCTAGCCCCTTAGGGCTAGCCCGCATCAACATGACCACAGGGCCAAGAACCTTGGTCCAAAGATTATAACCGACGGACTATTGGAAATGGTTATTCTTCCAACCCACTAACGTTTATGCAATGTGACCACAAAAACTTCATTTTAATGCCATAGTTTATTTAGACATTAGAGTTTGTTATGGGGTGGTTTGTTAACCAAAAGGATGGCGGTTAATCTGCATGGAAAGCATGTGGCCACGTTAACTGACATTAAATTCCAGCATTTAAACTGACCGCCTATTTTGGAGGAGTGTGCCAAAGATGGCTAGTTGGCCAGTTTTAGTCGGACTATCTGCAGTTAGCCCACATTTAGTGGGACTTTTACCTAACATTGGGCAAATACTGTTTGGATCATAAATTTGGATGGGCTCAACCTTTTGGAGTGAATTTTTTTTTATTTCGTATCTTCACAACATTATGAAGCCAATGTTATATTCTTTAGAGCCATTGGAGCTGATCTTCAACTTGTTTAGCTTTGGAGAATATTTTTGAGCCACTAGAGCCATTTTGGGGTTGGAGCTATGTTGAGCCGTGGTTAAGTGTTTGAGGTGAACCAAAGATCTATTTCAGATAATTTTGACCTTATAAAGCCATTGGAAAAGGTTTCATAGGAATTTGAGGACTTCTACATCCAGAAAAGTAGCATAGAAGTTTAGAGAACCAACAGGACATTGATGAAGAAATCACTATTTATGGTAATTCCTCACTGTTTAGTGAATATCGAAACGAATAATTAGCTTTTTCATGTCTTCTGAATCATTATTTGTATTTAGATTTTTCTTTTTAGACACTTATAATATTGTATTGCATTTGAGAGCCTTTTAATACAAGAGGACAAGCTCATTTTGGGAGGCTTGATCCAGCAGATGTAGCCCAAGAGGGGTGAACTTCTCATCAAACACATGTGTCATGATACGATAAAGTTATATTATTGTATATGTCCAATTTAATAAGTTAAAAAAAAAATTAAAATAGCTTACCTTGAAACATAAACTCTTATACAGCTACCAAAAACAGTCTATTTCAATTGCAAGACATAAATAACAGTTTGCATATATATTTTATGGAAAATGACTATCTTGAACAACAAATATAAGTCATTTCATTTTCATATTATGAGTGTTAATTTCTACAAGTTCTATAGAAAATTTTTTTAAAGGGCCAGGTAGCCTCTAGATCTCATCTTTTCTTTACAGGTGACATATCTAGTAAATGCCCCTAGAGTCAATCTCTGGAATAGTTCTAAGTAGTTATTTAATCGGCTAGACTTGGAGTTTTTTCACACATTTAATTAAAATGGAAATGGATACCTTGCACGCATTTTCAGGTACTTCCATTTTCAGATCAGATTGGTATCGAAGCTTTGGTTAAGCTTGGTTATGCTCAGGTTGAGCATTGAATGAGCATTTTTTGTTGTGAAAAAGGTGTTAAAAAGGTAAATCTTATTGTTTTATTGGTTGCAAAATGGTTGCTTGTATGAGTTTTCTTGATTTGAAAAGATAGTTGTTGATAGCTAAGTCTTGGAAAGGAAAAAAGAGTTTTAGGATATTTCCTTATCCCAAAGTACCTCAAGATTAACTTTTGAAAACAAAATCACTTGATCAGTATTTACTACAAAAGATATTGGAGTTTGTGTTTTATGGCTGCCTGAATAAGAAGGAGTCTTTACTAACATTTGGTTAAAAAAATTTGTCAGTTGTTTGAAAGCTTTGAGAAATTTTCTTCAGAAGTTGCTTTTGTCAATTTTACCATTTACAGAATGTCAACTTCTTCTACAAGTGAAGTTTCCTCCTTCATTAGATTCTTCAATGATGACATGAAGAATGAGTTCATTAAAGTGAAGGACATGGTGTAGATTCTCATTGAGGATGAAAGAGAAAGTGTTAAGCTTCATGCACAATTGTTGGTGTTAGTATGAATATTTCGTCGTAAAATATCACTTTAGCTACGCATAACAAATATCCATAACATCGATTATGGCTGCCAAATATCTTTAAATTTGCAATTAGGTGATCCAAATATCACTGCACAAATCCAGATCTAAGCATAAAGACATTAAGCAGATAAAGTAAAATGTGGCTCCATGCATCCAATAGACAAGACAAGAACGATGTATTTGAAAGAATTTTTTATATTATATTGAAACGGGGCACCTAAGAGGAAAAAAGGAAAGCTGTTTTCCGGTTATCCTCAATGGGATGGGTTCTTGACAGTCCTTAGCACTTCAGATCTAGAATCTCTCTCTCTTGTTGGTGTAGAAAACCCAGACAAACATAGAACTCAATGGGAGCTCACAAGACAAAAATGGAGAAAATATGACCAAGTGTATAGATCCAGAGTGATCTAATAGGAAACAAAAGGTGACTAATGAATGGGGAAAACCCTTATATTTATAACAAAATATTAGGGTCATCTAGAAACTTGGTGCATGAATAAAATATTATTAATCAAATTCTAGAACCACCCTTTAGGAATATTTTATTATATTTGTTGGAGGGAAAAGGATTTTTTGACCTGGGTCAATTCCTTTATTTATAAATAATAAATAAATAAGTGATTTATTTACTATTTTAAGGAAATGATGGGAATATAATTAAATAAATAATGATTTATTTAGTTATTTATAAATGATTTAGTCAAATTTAACTAGGAATATTATTTAAATAGGATTTAAATAACTTATTCCTAGGAAATAATCAAATAAATAAGGATTTATTTAATTGATTTCCTTTTTTTGGGTTAAATATGACCAGGAAATATAAACAAATATATATTTGTTTATTAATTCCTTTTGGGGTTTCATGTTTAGACCATAAACAACTTAATAAAGGTGTTTTTACTAAGTTATTTCACATAGTGAAAGCAATTTTACTTAGGGTAAAATTGGTCTTACATGGTGTACTTGGGTTCATCTAATGATAGTAGGTTAGATGACCAAAAAATGGTGTAACAGATTGCCCCCCAACGTACGAGTGTTAGGAGGAAATCGTATGACCGAAGTACGTTGTAAGAACTCAATCACTAGACATCAAGAGGGAAGCCAGAGAGAGAAATGTATAGTAGTCTAATGTGCTAAAGGACGAGACCCTGAGGAGACGAGACTTACAAGTGCAACAAGTCTCTAGTTTATGAAGTGGTACATGTGCTAAAGGCGGCGGGGGAGGCATAACTATGTCCGCCAAGACAAAGTACAAAAGAATAGTATGTCCAGTAAACAAGGAACTAAACTATAAAGTACATGTTGGCATAAATATGAGCCAAAAAAATAGAATAATGAATCCCACATACATGTTGTGCCTGGAATAATCATCAGGACTTATAAAATAATATTTTAGTACATAAGATACAAATACAACCCAGATTCCCCCTTTACACTAGGAAGGGCTCACAAAATCTGACTGATACGTGGAAAACGAAAAGGTGCTACAAGGGGCTGAGGCTGACATCATCAAATGGAGGGAGCTGCATCAAAGGCTGAAATGAATAAGTCATCCGGGAATGTGGGGGGCTACCTACAGGGCCACCCCCTCATGAGGGTTGAGACATCTCACACATACCTGGGAATCACCAATAGCTACTACTGCATCACTGGACCACCAAGTATACGGATCGTGATCATGCTGAAAGGAACTTGAACCAAGGTACACCACCCTCTAGACCTGGCTTCTGGAGTAAATGAGTTGATGTTGACAGAAGGAGGTCCGCCATAGGTGAGGCAATAAGGGATCCCCAACTCAGGCACGAGAGAAAATAGTAGAGCGACTAATAGGCGACACTAATGATGATGATGAAATGATGAAAGGTCCAAAGGGGACCCTAAAAACATGAGTACAAAATGGTGTCTCAAGAAGGAAATTGACACAAACAAGAATAAATATGGAGGCAAAGCGGTGCCCCAAGGAAAATTGTTGTAAGTGAGGAAATCCGATTTGGAGGAGAGGGGAAGTAAGACTTCGTGGGCAACATGTGTCCTGGTGAAGTAGTGAATGATGAAAGAAAACATATGTTGGCTATCTACAAGAAAATAAAACATGAATTTTGAGTGGGAAATGCTAAGGGTAATATCTCTTAAGATAGAGTGCATTGTGAGGATTAGGAAGGGTGTGGCCTTTAAAGTCCTCTAAAAGATATGCCCCCTTCACAAGATCTTTACTGATGATGTAAGGACCTAGCCATAATGAGTCGAACTTCCCATGACCGAGGGTATCGTGGGCCTGGTCGTATACTAGAACAAGGTCACCTTCATGAAAGGTGCGAGGTTGTACTTTTCGGTCATACGGAGCTTTGGTGCACTTTTTGGCGACTTCAAGAGTTTGTAATGCAACACGAAGGTCTTCAGAGGCATGCTCAAGCATGATAAGTCGTTATTCTAGAGGTTTGTTATCAGGGAGAAGTTCGATGGCCAAATGAAGGAAGGAATTTCACACTAGATTGGTAAGACTGCCTCCTCGCCAAAGACAAGGTGGAAAGGAGTGAAACCGGTGGCGGTTTTAACAGAAGTACGATAATCCCACAAAGCAGGGAAGAGCATAAGATTCCAATTTGTTTTGTGCTTATTCACCATTCATTGAAGCATGGTCTTAAGAATTTTGTTGACTGCTTCAACTTTGCCATTCCCTTGGGGGTAATAGGAGGATGAATATTGGTGCTCAAAACCCAATAGAGAGGATAGCTCATGCAGAATCTCATCTTCAAAATGTCGGCCATGGTCAGAGACCAATTGTTTTGGAACTCTGAATCGAGCAATGACGTGGTTAAAGAAAAAGAGGGCGGAGGTGGCTTCCATATTGTTGAATGTTGGCATAACTTCGGCCCATTTTGTGAAATAGTCAACCGCAACGATGATATATTTGTGGTTACCAGCAGATAGAGGTCGACATTCCATGAAGTCGATGGCCCATTTATAGAAAGGACCAGCTGTGGCGATGAGATGGAGGGGAGCGGGGGGGATCTCGTGCCTTAAGGGTGAAATGTTGGCAATTGGAACAGTGTTTGATTGCTTCAATGCAATCGCTGAAGAGAAAAGGCCAAAAATACTCACCGAGCATAATTTTTTGGGCAGTGGCGAGGCCAGAGAGGTGGCTGCCACAAGTGCCGCTATGACAGGCATTGAGGACTTGCTCGGCTTCAATGTGTGTGAGGCAACGACAAAGGACAGTATCTACTCCGGGATGATAAAGGTCGTCACTGATCAAAAGGTAGTGAGGGGCTTGGTGTCGGATACATCTTCGAGCATCACGATCAAGATGAAGGGTGAAATTTTGGGTTCGCAAGTAATGAAAGATGTCACCGTACCAAGGATCATCAGTGGTGATGGCAAATAAATGTTCATCGGGAAGAGCATCATTAATTGGAGGGTCTTGTGTTCTGGTAGGTAAATCAGAAATGAGTTCAGCGAGGGCTAAACCTTTCTTTCTTTTTGGGGTGACAAATTGAAGGTAAAATTCTTGGAGGATAACGACCCAATGAGCGTATTTCCCACTGAGGATGCATTGACTCAAGAGGAAAGCCATGGGGTTGGAATTAGTCACAACCTTGGTGGAACGCATGAGGATATAATGACGTAGTTTTTGGACCGAGAACACGACAGCTAGCGCTAATTTCCCTTCATGTGAATAGGACACAGGGGGGCCAGCAAGGTTCTTACTGACGTAATAGATCACATGTTCAACACCATTATCATGTTCCTGGATAAGGACACCAAAAACCGAATAGGTGGAAGCAGAGATGTATAGGATGAAGTCCCGGTCAAAGTCAGGAGGATGGATCAACGGAGCGGATGTGAGAGCATGCTTGAGGGCATCAAAATACTCTTGAGTGTAGGTATCCCAGATAAAGGGGGTGTGAGATCAAAGGAGTCTAAGGAAGCCATGTGTGGTAGTGGCATAGTTGGGCACGAATCGATGAAAAAAATTAGCTTTACTTGGAGACTTTGAAGCTAGCATAAGGTACAAGGAATAGGAAGTTCAAGAATGGCTTGAACCTTCAAAGGATCGAGAGTTATCCCGTCTTTAGATACTATCAATCTGAGGAGACGACCGAAGGGAACGCAGAAGACACATTTCAATGGGTTAAGGTGAATATTATACTTGCGACATCAGAGGAAAATGGTATGCAGATCATGGAGATGTTGCACCCAATGTTTAGAACGAGCAGTGAGTTCATCTAAATAGGCAAGGATGATATGAGCTAATTCATGGAAACAATAAGACATGGCTCTTTGAAAGTGGCGCCGGCATTTTTAAGGCCAAATGGCATGACTCGGTGTGCAAAAGTGCCCCATGGACTAATGAACGCAGCTTTAAGTTGATCAACACAACGGATAACAATTTGGTTGTATCCAGAGAAAACATCCATAAAGGATAGCATCTCATTCCCCACACACTCATCTATGATTTGGTCAATAAATGGTGTGGGGAAGTTGTCTTTGGGACAAGCTTTGTTCAGATCATGAAAGTCAGTGCAGACTCGAATAGTGCCTTGTTTTTTGAGGACGGGAATAGGGTTAGACACCCAAGTGGTGTACTCAATGGGATAAATGAAACCAGCTTTCCCGAGCTTATTGATTTTGGCTTTGATGGCTTCACTTCTGGAGGGATGAATGGGTCTCAACTTTTGACGGACTGGAGTGGCATCAGGCCATGTGTCGATATGATGTTCGACAATGGCGGGATCGAATCTGGGCATTTCTGAATAGGACCAGGCAAAGATATCGCGGAATTTTTTGAAGAGTTTATTGTAGGCTTCAATTTCTTCTGGAGTGCATTGGGCGCCCATGGTGATATGTTCTTTGATTCCTGGTTTTGACAGAGATGTCTATTTTTATGGTAGGAGAGATATTGGCCATATTACCTTCTTCGAAAGAGTCAGGTGCAGGAATGGGATTTTTAAACCAATTGACCTTATCAGGAATGAAGTCTTTAGATTCGACAGCATATCGGTCATGGGATTGATGTGGGAGGAAATATGCACGATGGTGCATATCGTCCCATGGAAAATCAGGTTCGGTCATGGCTTCCATGATGTCTTCATCTGACTGGAAGGTGGGAAGATTGGATGGAAGAGGTTGACTTGATGAGGTAGAAATGTGAGACTCTTGATTGTGATGGGAAGGGCTCACATGCGCAATGTCATGTGAAGTGATAGGGTAAGCAGATGAGTGATCAGGTGAAACATTGGGGGAAGGCACTAAGGGGTCAGTTTTTGCGAATCGCAGTGATGAGAAAAGGTAAGAAATGATGGATGAAGGTTGGGTCATTTCAATATCAGGATGGGAAATGTTAATGGGGGTAGACAGGTCGTCGGGTGCTAGTGAAGAAGGTCTATGGTTAAGCATGGCTTTGAATTGGCAGTAGGCAGCTAAAGAGGAACGATACTCGTCAAGGCGGGGGCAGAGGTGGGTATAGTGTCCATGGAAATAACACAAATAACAAGGGTGATTGGTGCGCAATTTTTTAAGTTTTGGGATGGAATTTGGTATGGTGACATAGACCTCAGGGATATCTGATTCCAGAAATGTTTCATTAACCATGGTCTTGATATGTGGTAATTTAGGACAGGTATGGGTGGCGTGACTGATAACATCAGACAAAGCACACTGGATTGTATACTTTGGAGGCCGAGGAGGGGCAGGGTTTGTTGGGGTAGCCTTGTCCTTTGATGCCCTCCTGCGAGCTTTGCCATGCTTTCCTGAAGTGGTCGCAACATGAGATGGTTCCTATTGAGGTGACTGAGGTACTGTTGCAGTGGGAGAAGTCATGGGGATTGGTTGAACTGGGGTCAAAGTAATATATGGTTTGGGTTGACCTGGTAGGGTAGAGATTGGAGGGTCAAGATACCAGATGAGTATACCCAAGGTCAAGTTGGGGAGGGATAGAGTGGCCAAGATAGGGACATAATAAGCTCCAGGGGGGGAGAAAGGAAAGGTATCTGACCAGCAGGGAAATGGCCAGGAGGAATGGTACCAAGGGGGTTGTTATCGGGTGGAAACGACCCAAGAGGATGAAGAGGCATGGGGGGACGGTGCGGAGAAGAAGGTTCAAAAGGAAGAAGGCTAGCTAGCAGGGGCGAAGGGCTAGGAGTTGGTTGAGGTTGAGGTTGCTGACTAGCCAAAGTGGGCTCCATAAGGTCATCCCAAGATGAGTGCATCATGGAAACATTCGCCAAACTAGGATCAAATACAGGAGGAGTCTTTATAGACGCCGGGAGAAACACTGGTCAAATAATCAACGATGTTCTTATTGGTGACAGTAGAGATGGTGGACTCAAGGGAGGTCGGAGATTTTGGTTCATGGTAAGTCAACTATTCAATGGTAAAAATCTTGCCATTATGAGGGAAAAAAATCTTGCGGTGGACTGTGGATGGGACGACAGACATGGCATAGGTGTAACTACACCCCAAAAGAATGTTGTAGTCAAGAGGGGCATCAATAAATTCAACGTCGACACAAACATTCTTACCTGCAAGGGTGATAGGACAGTTATGGAATAGGCCAATGGGCTGGGAGGCATGGCCATCCTACACATGAAGGGTGATGGTGGAAGGGGCTAGCTCAAGAGATCTGAGTTGTTTCCAAACCGAAGAAGACATCACACAGGTAGATGCCCCCTCATCAATGATACACTGAATGACGTTGGCATTTCATATTTTGACTGGGATTTGGAAAGCAACAGAAGAAGGTAGGGGGGATGGTCTAACTGACGGGTATCGAAAACAATCAATTGGTCATCGACAGGATCTATAGTGCCCACGGAAGATAGTAGAGCCTTCTTTTTGGAAGGACATGACTGGAGGAGTTCCAGTGTTGAAATGGCGGCAGGAGATTGTGCCAGATCATCTATTATGTTATAGGAATAGGAAGCCCAACCAGAGGCAGCATTTCGACGTAATGGGCCCTTAGGAATCTTGGTATGAAATTCAGCTTTGGGCGGAGGGATTTGCAAGGGACCATTGGGTGTCGACAGAGGATCTGTAGGACCTGAAGATGGGGACTTGGAGACAGACGGAACGGGTGGCGTGGAGTACTGACGAGACTGAGTTTGAAGGTTTAGGTCGACGGTGAGAGGTTGGTCAGCGGCCATCATGAGGATCTGGTAATCAGAGGAACCAGAAGGGGAAGGTTGAGTGGTTACCGGGGTATGAGGTGGTTGAGTGGCCATGAATCCTTGTTGAGGGAAAGGATCAGTAAACACAGCGGGTTGAGAAGTAGCCGGATTGGGAGGGATAGTAGGGGAGGAATGTTGTCCCTGCATGGTGGCCTGAGACTCCCACATTTGTCGCATCTGTGGTAATATGGGACAATCGTGAGTGTAATGTCCATAAACACCGCAACATGAACAGGGCTTATTGGTGTGAAGCGGCCTGTCCAGCTTGGGATGAGAGCCCTATGGTTGGTTGGCAGTGTTAGGATGAAGACTCAAAGGATTGGATCCACTATTACTAGGGGCAGATCGATTGCCTTTCCTCTTTCTTTGAGAAGGAAGAGAATTGGTCGTGCCCTGCTGCGCAAATACTTGCCCTGGAGGGGGTAGTAAGTGTTGCAGCGGGGGTTGAGAAGGGAAGGGGGTGAGAGGTCCAAATGCTGGAGGAGCTAGGACACCATGTTGTGGGTAAGGGTAAGGTTTAGGATGGGAAAAATTGAGGTAAGCAGGAGTGGGGGAAAAAGGAGGAGGCATGTCGTATCCTGGATACATGCTACCTGGAGGGGGGAAAGTGTTGGAGGTGATGGCCCCTCCTGGAGGGAAACACAAGCTCATAAGAGGTTGAGCAGAGGTATGTGAAAGAGCTCCAACAATACCGTTGGCAGAGTGAGATTCCCCCAGGGATTTAATGCCGCTGGGCTTGGGGAGGTCAGGAAGGACGGTATAAACAAAACCACATTGAGCATAAATAAGGTCATATTTCAAGGCGATTTGGAGGGCGGCTTCTTTGGTTTGAGGAAAATGGGAGGCAACATCTTTGCCAATAGGAGGTAAGAGAGAGCAAAGGAACCAATCCATATAAACCCAATATTCAAAGGGAGGAGTGCGACATAAGCTTCTTCTTCGCCACCATTCCTGGACATGAGCGGAAAGGAAATTCGAAGAGGATTGACGGAAGGAAGTTAAAAGCTCGGTACCAGTGTTGTATCGGAGAGGTAGTTGGAAATAAGATAAAAAGGCTTGGGCAATGGTCACAAAAGTGGTATGGGAGGAGGTGGTCTACTCAACATACCATTTAGAAGCTTCGCCAGTAAGCGTGCGTTGGAACAATCGAAGACGGATGGAGTAATCAGTAATGGAATTGAATGAACACCACATATGGAAAGATCGGATATGGTTGGAGGGATCTCCACTAGCAAGGCCTTCGAACTTGGGAATGTCGGAGGGGAGCTTGGTTGGCATAGCAGGCCAACTAACATCATGGCGGATAGGATCATTGATCAGCTGATTGAAGTCGGGGAGACTAGGGCCGGCCATATAACGGAGAAATGGGGCAGACGAGGTAGGTCCCGTAGTGGTTCCATTGGAAATGGACCCAGCTGTTGAGGAGGTAAATCCCCTCTGCAGACAGAGGCGATCCCTACTAGCCCAGCAGGGGTCTAGCAACAGTCAAACAATGTTACGATGCAAGTTCCTAGTTACGAATGAAAGACTAGAGATAGAAGCCTACCTGGATTCCAATGCTATGATCTGAAGAAGAAGCGTCCCCGTTCCTCAGCCTCGGCAGATCACGATCCCTCCACGATCTCCGCGGATGAACACCTGCACATGCAAGAAACAAAAAGATACAAGCATAAAATCCGGCATACGTAACTAAATATCAGTCAGAAAGGATATTACTCATATTGACATGATGGAAAATAGAGTGGAACCATAATCGTAATCATCTATTAAATAACAAACGAAGAGAGATTACAACCAAGTTCTGACGTCGTGGTCTCCTTCGGATGGGTCTCCAGTCGTTCACGTCTCGCAAAGCTCGCTAGGGAAAGGGCAAACCTCTCCAGAGTCTCTCGACAATAGTCTCCTTACTTGAGTCGGCCTTAAGGGAAAAAGAGGGCTCTTTACAGCACAAAGGCTCTTGGGAATATGGAGATTCAAAGCTTAGGCACTTCAAGACTAGCTTTCCATGGGATTGAGCAGGCTTTTATAGATGGGGAAGGAGGGAGTTGGGATCCCTATTATTGTGGGATTGGCCCTATCAACAAGGAAGGTTCCATGGGAGGTGGCAAAACTACTTCCCTTCCATAGAACTCCCGCAGCCAAACCTCCCAACTCAAGATAGGCAATGGTTTCTGAGTTTGTTGAAACTCAACTTCCGCCATCTTTATATAAAAAACAGTCCTTAAATTGGGTGGCGCTACTACTGCTTTGTGATAGAGCGCCAGTTGGCGCGACCTCTTTGCAGGATTTCCCTCATTGGCGTGAGTGTTGAACTGTCTGCCCGCGCCAATGCAAAAGGAGATGTTTCTCATGATTTTTGCAAGGAGATGTCTTAAGGGCAATTAAAGCTCATGCTTAGAGGAATGCATTGATGATGCTTTCAAGGCATGACAATGTTCACAGGTCACAAAATGGGTCCTCCATTGTGCGGGACGGGGAATGGTAGGGACGGTGACAAATTACTGTGTAACAGATGCCCCCTAAAGTATGAGGCCCGGGAGAGAGAGGGGTGAAATGCTTTACGAGAACATGTTCAACTGAAGGCCTGCCATCAGAAAAACTGCGCAGAAAGATACAAATGATATCTCAAGTACATGATGTATATGCCGTATGGACACAGCCATCCGAAACAGAGTATACTATAACCCGGATCCAGGGTATGGGCGCAGCCATCCAACTAGGATCAAACAAATAGACTCAGGTATGGTCGCAGCCATCCAATCAGTGAGTCATGTACATAATGATAATAATCCATAATCGTAGCCAGGATTACAACAGACACAATCCAGGGTCTTGCGCTCCATCTCGACCCAAACAAAGTACAAGTTCAAGCATGCGAATATGTGAGCTGAAGTCGAACATGCAAGAACATCGTCTGATTACCAGCCAATGATGAAAGTCGTTAACAGACGCGAGAGAAACCACCAATAATGACAATGGTCCTCAAGGTACTAAGGTACAATCTACGGCGTGCGAATAAATGAGTTGACGTCGAACACCCGCAGAATCACTCGATCGGAGGTCAATGATGTAAACCTCACGTCGAATGCGACGAACCCGCCATTGAGGCATGCAGGCTCCAAGGTACCATCAGGAGTCTCTAGACCAACTTCCTGGATAATGAGTTGAAGTCGACAGGAAGTGACCTTGATCGAAGGTGGGCCATAATGATTCCCACATCATCGACACGAGACGGGAGGAATACGATGTTTTTTTTTTGAATCAGATCGTATGAGAATCGAGGAAGGTAGATATCCGGCAGAGGTCAACTTCGAACATATAAATGGCGGTGACGCGGACTCTGCGTACGGACACCACCATCGGAAGGCTCAGTGACGGGCGGCGTTGAGCAGATGAAAGGCCGTGCGATTATCCAAAACCCACTGAGGCAAAGCATAATGAGATGAGATGTCCCCAACCCGACACAAATGCAGACAAGTGCCATGTTCAAGAGCGACATACTGCCGACGACAACGACGATGGTTCCATTTTTTTCCCCACCAATTCTGGTGAGTACCCCAATTATTTTTGATAACAAGCTTGAAGGGGATAGCATATGCTTGTAATATAAGTCTGCCCTTCGGGCGAATCCATCCTAGTGCATTTAACGAGTCCTAGGAAGGAGGAACTCGGAGAACGTCATTTCGACTGGATCCGATGTCATTAGGGTTTAACGAGTCTGACAAAGGGAGAACTCGGCGTCTTTTCATGTTTAGAGAGTTTGAAAAGACAGCAGAAAAGTAAACTCCACAGGTCCCTTTTCGTAAATAGTTCCTCAGATCCAAAAAGGTAGAAAACAATATCCGAGAAAACCTCCTAGTCGCGATAGGCTAGGGTATTCCTTTTTCGTAATCAATCCATCCTAGCCCGAAAAAGGGGTAAACGTATACTGGGTAGATGTCGATTCGTGTCCATTTTAACGAGATCGAAACGACAAGGGCCTCGGCAATCTTTTCACATTTAGAGAGTCAGAAAAGAGCTGAAAGATGACTCCAAAGTGACTTTTTCGTGTATTTACCGAGTCCGAAAAAGTATAAAATACAACTCGTTTCCATCATTTAAGTCGCAAAAACCTGCCGCTGCACATACCAAGCAAGCGTAAAATCCATTTTCGACATAACATATGCAAATATTTGATAAAAATAACTTTTAAAACTCATTTAACGTCGAAAAAGTTATAAATATGTCAAATTGGTAAAAATAAAATTACTTTTACTATTTACCTTGGTAAAAAGAAATAGTGGTCCATTTGGAGCAGAAACTTCTAACGGTGATTGCGACAAATCCGGTTGACCATTCAGCTTCTCGTCTGTCACAGGTAAGAGGCGCTCCTTTGCTCTACATTTTCATTCATCTTTTGATAATTTTCCCTTGAAAATCAGTTCTGTGTGGCCACTTTTAAAATTTTAGGGCTGCGCCCATTGGCGCGACTATCGGGCACGGACCCGCGCCAATGAGCTCTTTTTTACAAAGGGCTCGCGCCACGTGGTGCGACTGTTCACAAAACAGCCGCGCCAACGGCCGAACCTAAAATTCCGCCCAAAATTTTGACATTTAGACCAAATTTCATGGAATTTGAGGCTCATCAAAGATCTAACTAAGGGTTCATGGCCATATGAATGCAGGTAATCGATCAAAATGGCAATTGAATGGAAAGAACGAGAGCACGGAGAAGAGGATGAACAAGCCATGCAAAGTCAAGCTTGCATGAATGCACTTAGAAACTGTGGACTGAAAAAGTTCTTCCTCACACCGTGTTTACGAGCTCAGCCCGAGCTTCTCCAGTATTTGATCAGTATCTGGGATAAACATGAACAGGTGTTCAAGTTACGAGATCAGGTATTAGAAATGGAGGTATCTGATGTTTATTTCATCACCAGATTGTCCCGCAGAGGTCCAATACCTGTATTGACTGGAAGCAGACCATCTGGGGAAAAGATGGAAGAAGTGATGGCACGAGTGTGCCGAGGAGCACAAACGAGATCAGGCAGTAAGAAAGTGGATATCCACACTATCCCTAATCTGGCGTTGAGAGTTGTTCTGCATACCATCACGTGGGCTGCAGGGTCGCAGGCACCACACGAGGCCACAAAAGCCCAACTCCTGCTGGCCTCAGAATGCATGGGTCCCTTACTGTATAACTGGGCAACAGCAGTAACGATCAACATGAAAAGGCAGCTCACAAAATGCAAACAGGGGAAACTGAAACAGTTCGGTTATGGTTCCATCTTGGTATCGTTCATTTTGGAATGCTTACCAATCTTCCAGGGCCAAGGGGCCACAGTGGCAGATCCGATACCACGAGAGCCAAGAATGGCTCGCTGGGCAGCATTGATGCCCCGATCTGGAGGTGGCCAACAGATGTCCTGGAGGCCAGAGTTCTTTAGGTGGTTACGGCGCCAGCTGATTGTCGTGGAAGACTGGCCCTATGCAGGAACTAACTTTACCAGGGACCCAGATCTCCCACTACCAGAAGGAGATGACTGGGACGAGGAGCTGGGTAAGACCTTATATTTTTTATTTTATGTTTTATGTTTTTTTTTTGTTAATACACATTCGTCCTAACACGATCATCTATGCATGCAGATGTGGGACCTGAGAGACCAGCTGGGATGTCTCCCATTTCCCGGAGGACACAACTCGCCCCTGAGATTCAGGGAGAGGGCACCGGAGGAGAGGAGCTGATCCAGAACCTCGAGGGGATTGCCCACGGGATCCCAGACTACGCCCGGCTGTCAGACGTACTGATGGCATACCAGCGCCACACGGTGGGAGTTCCGAGTCGGATCCACTGAATCCTGAGGCACTTAGTGCGTGCAGTCACATGCTATCATGAGCACCATGCGGATTAGTCCTTAGGATTTATACCACACCTATTTTTTGAGAGACATACCGTCTCCGGATGTACTAAGACGATTATGTATATTTTTGATTTTTATGTGACACACTCTTATGTAAACATTTCGATATATATATATATATATATATATATACATATCTATTTCTGGATGAGTCTTTCTTTACATGTGATGATGATTTATAAATTGCGCAAATGTCTGTCTAATACCAAATTTGCTACTGCATCTGTTAATGTATTCAAATGCCTGGGTATATGATGATACGTAATGTAGTCAAAATTCCTTTCCAGTAATCGAATACGCAAATACAGATGTAAGATGGACGGGTTCCTTACCGAATAGTGTCCGTTCAGTTGTAACACTACAAGCTGTGAATCTAGGTACATGAGCAATTCATGGATACCAAGGTTTACTGCCTCGGTTAATAATTCCAACACGGCACTATATTCCAAGATGTTGTTCGTGGTACGTCCTAGACACACACCTTGCAGGTCAATCAACTCACCAGCAGGATCGTAGATTACCCAGGCTGCGGAAGACAGATTCCTGGTACTGCGGGAGGCACCATCCGCGAAACCAACAAATGGATGAATAGACATCTACACAACCAGGAAGACCCCGATCAGCAGAAAGATGTTTACAAAGCACACCACACTATGCACACAAATGACAATCACACACCTATGTACACACACCACACCAAGAAATCACTTCAGGCATAGTACTTTTTAAGGTACAGCCCATTCCTGGGCTGCGCCAGTGGAACTCCTTCGTAGTCTATAAGCTCGTAGGCCCCATTTTTCAAAACGCGCTTTACTATATAGGGCCCGTGCCACATCGGCTGGAGCTTACCGGCTCCAAGCTTATCATGTGCCTGATCATACAAGAGGACGAGGTCTCCTTCTATGAAAGAACGGGGAGAAACAGATTGATCAAAATGAGTTTTGACCCTCTTCATCCAACCGTTCAA
This sequence comes from Pinus albicaulis, assembly GCA_034641835.2. Taxonomy (NCBI): domain Eukaryota; kingdom Viridiplantae; phylum Streptophyta; class Pinopsida; order Pinales; family Pinaceae; genus Pinus; species Pinus albicaulis. The sequence goes on from MU968450.1 coordinate 23,450,709, forward strand.
GATACAGAAGACGTTCTTCCTCAGGAGAAGTATCCGGTAAGAGCTCCACAGCTAATTTAAGCGAAGGAATTTCACATTCAACCGGCAGAGTAGCTTCCAGACCGTACACCAATTGGAATGGTGTGAATCCGGTCGCACTCTTAGCAGATGTTCGGTATGCCCAGAGAGCTGAGAACAGTTGGAGATGCCAACTGGATTTATGAATCCCAACTGTTCGCTGAAGCATGGTGACCAAAACCTTGTTCACCACTTCAACCTGACCATTAGCTTGAGGGTAGTATGGTGTTGAGCTGTCGTGACGCAAGCCCAACGTTGAAGTCAGCTCCGCCATCATGTAATCGCGGAAATGAGTACCGTGATCAGTGACGATGGCTTGAGGAACCCCGAACCGTGCAATAACGTGGTTGAATATAAATTGAGCAGCCGTTTTCCCATCAGCAGCTAGTGTAGGCATCGCCTCGGCCCACTTAGTGAAGTAGTCGACGGCGACAATGATATATGCATGCCCCCCGGCCGAGTGAGGGTTACACGTCATAAAATCCATGCCCCATTTCGCAAAAGGGCCGACGGTAATAACGGGATGCAATGGTAAAGGTGGCGCGCGCATCTTGCGTTGAAATATCTGGCATGCATGACATTTACGGACTGCAGTGATACAGTCTTTGAATATGGAAGGCCAGAAATAACCTGCTCGCAGAATCTTCTGGGCAGTAGCATACCCGGACATATGTCCACCACAGGCACCACTGTGGCAGTCATTTAGGACCTTCTCAGCCTCTTCCAAGGTTAGGCAGCGCCGGAGCACCGAATCTACTCCAACGCGATATAAGGTATCTCCTACTATACGGTAGGGTTGGGACTGGTGCCGAATCCGACGGCGGGCAGCTTTATCCAACTCAGACCGAAATGTCGAGGTCTGAAGATACACTATTATGTCACCATACCAAGGATCACGAGTACTGATGAGGAAAAGCGTTTCGTCCGGTATATGGTCTTCAGAGTGTGAGGGAACAGAGTCTGTAGGGAGAGAACATATCAAATCCGTGAAGACCAGTGATTTAGTTGACTTGGCAGTGGTGAACTCCAAGTCAAACTCCTGCAGGATCACAATCCATTTGGAGTACTTGCCCCCTAGTAATTGTCTAGAAAGAATATATGTCATAGGGTTGCAGTCTGAAACCACTGTTATCGTGCGCAAAAGGATGTAATGGCGGAAGCGTTGTACGGCGTGCACTGCTGCTAAGGAAAACTTCTTGACATGTGCATAACGCGTTTCTGGGTCGAGAAGGTTCCGTGACAGGTAATAAACGACATGTTCATCACCGTCATCGTCATCCTGCACCAAGACCATGGCGATGGTGCTAAATGCGGCGGCTAGATACAAAGTGAAGTCACGGTGGTAGTCCGGAGGACGAAGCAACGGAGCATTGACTAGCAATGTCTTCAGCTTCTCAAAGGATGCGTGAGCAATTTCGTCCCAGTGAAAAGGGACATTCTGCTTTAACAAACGGGTGAATCCTTTGGCCACCTCGGCATAATTCGGGATAAAGCGCCTAAGAAAATTCGCTTTCCCTTGTAGACTCTGTAAGTGATACAGGGAGGAGGGTGATCGGAGATTTACGATGGCCTCGACCTTTAGAGGGTCAAGGCGAATTCCGTCTTTCGAGACTACAAAGCCTAAAAGACGGCCAGAATCAACGCAGAAGACGCACTTATGAGGATTGAGCCTGAAATTGTAGCGTCTGCAACGAAGAAAGATCTGGCGGAGATGCTCCGGATGGTCCTCTCGCTTGCCCGAATGGGCTGGCAAGTCGTCCAGGTAAGGCTGGACGATATGGCGAATGTCATGAAAAGCGTAGGACATCACAGCCAAACGGCGCGCGTTTTGCCGAACGGAGTTTGGCGCGGTGCGGCCCTGCCTGACAGATTAATGTGGTCTTATGTTGATCCTCAGGTGCAATATTGATCTGGTTGTAACCTGAGAAACCGTCCATTAAGGAATAGATCTCACTCCCGGCACAATCGTCGATGATCTGGTCGATAAACGGAGTGGGATAATTATCCTTGGGACAGGCGCGATTGATATCGCGATAATCCACACAGACTCGAATTGTACCCTGCTTTTTATCGACAGGGACAATGTTGGACACCCATTCTGTAAGGGGGATGGGATAAATAAAACCCGCGTTCAGAAGTTTTTCAACTTCTGCCTTGATGGCGGTGGCTTTCCGAGGATGCGTGGGACGTAAGCGTTGGCGCACAGGTTTCGCACCTGGATAGGTTGGAATCTCATGCACGACAATACTAGGATCAATTCCCGGCATTTCCTCGTAAGACCATGCGAAAACATCCCTGAATTCTTTGAAAAGCTCTATATAGACTTGAACCTCATCGGGAGAACAAGTCACACCCACATGAATATTCTCAACAATCCCCGGTTTAACGGAGATGTTGATTGGAATAGTTTGAGTAATGTTACTTAGATTACCCTCCGAAAAGACCTCATGTGTCAAGATCGGTGTTTGAAGAAGAGGGGAAGGAACCTGAGTAGCATAATGCTCCAGACAATCAGTCATTGCCCCCAAGCTAGGCATAAACGAGGAGCGATGATGTCCATCGCCCCAGGGCAGCTCCTCAAGAGACATAGTTTCAATGATAGCCTCATCTGAAGGAAAAGTCTCTCTGAGAGGATCAGGTGAATCAGCCTGACCAAGCCAGGGGGATTGGGAGTAGACGTCGAGAGCCATGCTCAAAGGAGCATGCTGAGGAGGTGGAGGATCCGATGCTGCAACAATCTCACAGTAACTGATCTCTACTAGCGTTAAAGGCATGGATTCTCCAAACTCATATACCTGCTCAGGCGTAGGAATAAGCCAGGGGTCATCGGACCTGGACAACATGTTGACTTGAGCAGTATGCGGTGGCAGTGCGGGAAAGATACCCATGAGGACTGGGTCTTTGAAGAGACCAGGTCCTACACTGTCTGGGGGATTCAGAATTTGATCCACGTATTGCACGTTGTTCTCAGAGTTAGAGGTGAAAAATGACAACTGATCCACCGTGACAATCTTGCCCTCGTGAGGGAACTTAATGAATCGAAAGACGGTAGATGGCACGCAGAGCATGGCATGGGTCCAGCTGCGGCCAAGAAGTATATTGTAGTTGAGTTTAGCGTCAACCACTTCCACTTCTACGTTGACAGTTTTCCCCTGTAATGTGATCGCTAAACTCTCGAGAACACCCAGGGGTTTAGATTCCCGACCATCAAATGCCTCAAGGGCATTAGGAGATGACGACAAGGCTGGAGAGCCGATGGCCTTCCAGCAAGCGGAGGACATAACGCAGGTAGATGCACCCTCATCTACGACGGCCCTATGAATGTTCAGACCGTTAATCCCGACTTGAATGACCAAAGTGATTTGATGTGGAAGCCGGGGAGTAAAATTCTCCAGATCGAAGGTGAGAAGGCTCGAGTCGGCGGGATTGATGCCACCGATTGCAGACAGTAAAGCCTTCCGTTGTGAAGGACAACTTTGAAGAACCTCAAGTGCAGACATGGCACATGGCGCCTGTGCCAGATCCTCAACTATGCTGTAATGTTGAGCGGCACGAGCATTTGGATTATAAGAGGATCTTTGAAGAACACCCTTGGGGGGTGGCTTCACAACGGGTTCGAGAGTCGGCTTCTCGATTTCCAACGGACCAGAGACAGGTGGGGGAGGCGGCCCATCCACAACTGCCTTCTCGGGTGCCTGCCGCGGTTCGTTGTAATCCTTCGACCGCGTAGCGACAGTGATAGGTGCATTACTCTTCATCATGAAAACCTGAGACCCAAACGGTGCAGATGGTGATGCCTGTTCGACCATCTGGGTCTGCTGAGATGGAAATGGCTCTTTCAAAACAGCCGGAGTCCCTTTAGGGCCTTTAAGAAGTTGACTGACCTCGGATCGTCGTGGAAAATCCTTAGTATAATGGTCCCCTTCACAGATGAGGCAAGGGAACTTCGGTTTGCGCTGGGAGCCATCCTCAGTTCGAGATTTAGATTCTAGTTTCGGGGCATCAGATTTTGATTTGCCTTTGCCCTTCTTCTTCCCCTTGGAGGATTTGTCTGCAGGATTGGCCTGGACAACATTCACCTCCGCGGTTTTACCAAAATCGGATGAGGTGGGATTAGTAGAGGTATTGTTGGAAGAATTAGCCTTCTGCTTTCCATTCGAAGACTTCTTCGAATTTTGAGAGACGGAACCAATGACACCATCCACCGCAGGGGTAGGCGGAGCCTTAGAGGTTCCGGGTCGTGGAGCATCAGTCAAGATGTCATAAAGCGTGCCAGACTACGAATAGACAAGATCCAGGTACTGGGCACGCGCAATAGCTTGTTCCTCTATCACACACGCTCCCATCGCGATATCCTGCGCGATTTTATTCACAAAGGAGGTGGTGAACCAGTGAGTCAAAATCTGATCAGGTATGTGAAACTTGATCAGTCGACGACGACGCTGCCACTCATGAATGTGATCTGAGATGCGAGTGGCCTTGTCCTGCTTCAGAGAAGTCAGGAGGTGCGTCCCGGCCTCATACCGGACTGGTAACTGGAAATGCGTGAGGAAAGCCATGGCTAAAGAGTTGAAATCTTGGAAAATGCCACGGGATAATTCTATGTACCACTTAGCAGCAGCTCCTGTTAAAGTACGCTGGAAAAGACGCAAACGGATTGAATCGTCGACCCAAGAGTTAGATGAACACCAGAGGTGATACGTCATCACATGCGCTTGGGGGTCTTCGCCAGCTTTTCCCTCAAACTTGGGACAATCACCTGGTATCTTGGTGGGAACCGGAGGCCAATATGGATTATTTAAAATCGGATCATTGGTCAACTTTGAAATGTCCGGAAGTTCCAAGGTAGCCAGGAACGAAAATGGAGGGTTAACTGCCATGCCAGGCCCAGGATGAGGTCCGGTACCCATACTCCACGATGGTTGTGAATATCCCTGCCCGCACGGGTTCTGTCCCGCAGGATTCTGACCGTAGGGGGCATAGTTCGTATAACCAGACTGATTTGGATGCTGGTAACCATAGTGCGGGGCTTGATAACCAGGATACGGACCCTGATTAGGTGTCGGCCCCATATAAGCAGCGTTTGGATTCGGCTGCTGAGCGTAGGTGTAACCGGGTGGTGGAGGATAATAATGAGAGCCTCTGGGGTGGTTATAGTTCTGTTGAGATGGACCATGAGAATAATAACCACCCTGAGGGTGAGTAGGTTGCTGAAAAGTGGAACCCTGTGGAGCCTGGTACGTAGGGCGCAGCTGTTGATTTGGCTGCGACATTGAATGAACAGGCTGCTGAGCAGAGTGAACGGAATGAGAGGGCTGCCCTGAATGAACAGGTTGACCCGACTGAGAGGGCTGGCCTGAATGACCAGGCTGGCCCGGATAAACAAGCGGCGCCGATTGCGCAGGTTGACCTGGTTGTAAGTGAGCCCCAGGTTGTACCGGATGGGCCGGCTGGCCTGGAGGCGGGACACCGGGTTGTACCGGATGAACCGGTTGGCCTGGTGGTGGAACAGGACCAGGTGCTTGCTGGAAACCAGTTTGATCTGAATCAGAACCATAGGATGGTCCTGGCTTATATGCAACGTTAGAAACAACAGGATACTGCGGTTGCATCGGTAAAGAAGGCTGGATTTGCCCCCCAGGACCATAGGCCAGTCCCAGTTGATACCCCGGCTGAGGCTGAGCAGGTTGACCAGAAGGGCTATAATATGGTCCTTGCGGATTGTACAATGGCCCTTGTTGGCCCGCAGGGTAGCCTTGGATGGGCTGTCCCTGTGGGTCGTACAGATAGCCAGGTTGGCCTGCAGGTTGGCCTTGGAAGGGCTGTCCCTGCAGGTTATGAGCCTGGTTGTACGGTAAACCTTGATCGTACAGATAAGCCTCAGGAGCAGGAAGGCGCAAAACCTCCCCGTGCTCGTCAAGCTGACCCGGGAAACCATACACGGGAGTGTCGTCCTATGCATAGTGCGAAAAGAAAGATCGGTAAGGATCTTGGGGAATCTGTCCAGCTCCGGCGTTCGGCTGTTGCAAAGAAAACCGATACTCCTCCGAAGAGATATTCTCCGGTATAGCAGTAGCTAGATACACATCTTCGTGGAATCGGGCCCGTGACCTAGTAACTAGTACGTAGACAACAGAGAAGAAGCGCCACACAAACAAAGGGGCCTCTGGACAACACGTGACGGTCAAGGAGACACTCGAGGTAGTAAATTGGCTCCTCGAAGCAGGAGATGATATTCCCACAGAGGCTTCAGTGAATAATGATCCCACCTGTAGATCTATATCCTCAGAAGAAGGACCTGGTCAAGCCGACAGCCGCCCAGTTGTCTCTCAAACAATCACAGAGAAGAGCCGATAGTCTCACTCGAGGCTGGAATTTCCTCACCGGTAATCCACTGCGGCTGATCGTGATTGAAAATCACGCAAAAGATCATGAGGACTCAGGGAGGAAATATAACAGCAAATAAAACGGCGAACCCGACAAGAGAAAATGTCAGCTCTTAATCTCAATCGGTAATGTGGTCCGAAAAGGGCCAATTGAACTCAACTGGTCCTCCAAAGGGTTGCTCAGCGAGAACTAGTCCCCCGTCAGGAAACTCAGAAACAACATGCTGCTGTGGTTCAACAGAAGACTGAGAAGCTTCTGAAGAATCGTCCGTGTAAGGACTACCAGTAGACGAAACCGAAGGTTCCGCCACTGTGGCAAAAGACCAGAAAAAAAGAGAAAACACACACACGGGCTGAAAACGAGTTAAGACACACGATCAAACGGTCAACAAGCAATGTCTAAATGGGTGTGTAATCGTGGGCGATTAATTTTACCACATTGGAAAGTAAGAAATTCTACCGTTTCATATTTTAAGAGTCGAGAAACGATAAAAAGATGACTCTATCCCTTTCAGAGTTGACACAAGCGTGAAAGGACAAGCGCTTGACGGTATTTTCAAGTTTAGGGAGTTAGAAAAGACCAAATGACTGCTCAGGAAATACTAGGCACAAAGGGTGTACCAAATATCCGTGAACTGCAATATACACCTTGGTTTCAATAATGAAACAGAAATCGACCAAGGACTTTCCGTACATGCAGGTAGTCTCCCCGAATGCTGTGTTCGGTGTATCACGGGTATAGGGCGGCAGACTCGACTTCCTGTGGATAAAGGATTGAAAACCTAGAGGGGTCTCCCTTTATATACGCGACGGTACGGGGAGCACAAGTCCGTACTAGCGCTGTCTAAAGCCAAAAGGCGAACGACAGCTGCTAGGTTTAAATACGCCGGAACACGTCTCTAGCCTAGACCTCTAAAAATGTTTCGTTAAGTTCCAATGCCGCCTTAGGTTAATTGAATAAATTTTACAGTTGATCTTCAATTAAGTTTCAATTTTCAGGCCCTATCGTATGTAGTGTCTTAAAAGACTCCTAAATGCAAAGCTATATGCCACAGTCCAACATTTCGTTCGATGAAAACTAGTTAGAGAAGAGTTGAGAGCTTTTACACAAATGAAATGAACGGAAGACAAGCAATGAGATCTCTAATGCAACTAATGAAATTGAAAACTTTTCATCCAAATCACTAATCACTAGCAAAATTGAAAAGATCACAATTTACACTAATTAACAAAAGCAAAAGAGATTTTTTTTTTTGATTTTCAATGTTTAATAGCTAATATGCACTAAACAAACTTGAAAACAAACAGAACAATTTGAGAAACGATTATCAAGAGAGCGAAACGAACATATTTCACTCAACAACACAAGCAATCAGATCCCCAAATCGACCATATTTTGGACCTCGAACAGCCAGTCCTTCCTTTTTATTATCCAGCAAAATGAAAAGATACAACCTATAATAGATCCATTGTAATATCCTATGTTCTCTCTCACAGTCTCCCTATCTATTTCTCGCTCTGAGAATACACATCCAATACACATCCGCAATACAATACCCTCACACAAAGTGAGGGGATTGCCTTCTAGAGAAAAAAACCCTAAACTAAACATAACTTTTACCATCATATCATTCGCCTAATTAATAGACCAAATTGACTAGAAATTACTATACTTTTACAAGGAAATTTTACATCTGTTTTTAGCTTCAGGGGCAATTCCCTCGAAACCTCTGTTGGAGGACCGCTGGCCCCCGGACCCCCCAGCCGGGCGGTAAGCCCGCCTGACCCCGCGAGGGGGGACAAGTCCCCCCCACACCCCCCAGTTGTAGGGTTGTACAGTTTTCCTGGGGTATGCATCTGGCTAAAACAAGGATCTCTGAATCAGGATGAAAATTAGGCTCCACACCCAACATTCTTCTTTGCTCCTCCCATAAAACACCATGTATATCTTTACATGAAAAATTGGTCTAGAGTTTCTCATTTTTCAGAAATGAGCAGCTTCGAAAATATATAGTGTGCCTCTCATTAAAGCCAAACCGTTAGTCTCATCTTGCAACAAATTAGAAGATACCACTTTTACATGTCACCACGTCACCATCCATCATCCCACATAACTTACTTTGGAAGAGGATAAGGTCTACATAGGAAGTGTGCCATCCACTTCTCGAATCCAACCACAGTCAACAAAGGAATTCTTTAATTCCATGAGCTCATGATCTCTGTCAACATGTACATGGATAGATCTAATGACCAACTAGGACTAATCTCCTTTCTGATTAGTAGTAGTGTGCTTTTCCAAGCTGCGACAAATAAGCCACGTCTCCAGGAATATATGTGTTGCCTAACTGCTAAATAGAGAAGGTGATTTGTTGATTCAAGTTTCAACTAAAATTGTCTCACCATTTCTGACTGAATGGGATGAGAATTAAGGATGTGAAATGTGAATTATGCCTCACTCTACTAATTTACACATCATCACCGTAGACCCTTACACAAACTAGGCATCAACTCCATCGTTGCATTCATTTGGAGAATTTGTTAAAAATTACATGGAGGAGTAAAAGAAAGTAGCTTTCTAACCATGAATAATCCTACATAACTTACTTTGGAAGAGAAAAAGGGCCACATAGGAAGTGTTCCATCCACTTGTCCAATCGAACCACGGTCAACAAAGGAATTCTTTAAGACCATGAGCTCATGATCTCTATCAACATGTACATGGATAGATTTAACAACCAACTAGGACTAATCTCCTTTATTACTGGTAGTAGTGTGTTTTTCCAAGCTGCCACAAATAAGCCATGTCTCCAAGAATGTATGTGGTGACTAGCTACTAAATAGAGATAGTGATTTGTTGATTCAAGTTTCAACTAAAACTGTGCCACCATTTTTGAATGAATGGGATGAGAATTAAGGGTGTGAACTGTGAATTATGCCTCACTCTTCTAATTTTCATGTCATCACCACAGACCCTTGAAAAAACTAGGCATCAACTCCATTGTTGCATTCATTTGGAGAATTTGTTAAAAATTACATGTAGGAGTACAAGAATGTAGCTTACTAACCATGCATCATCCTACATAACTTACTTTGGAAGAGGATAAGGTCCACATAGGAAGTGTGCCATCCACTTTTCCAATCCAGCTAAGGTCAAAAAAAGAGTTCTTCAAGACCATGAGCTCATTATCTTTGGGAACATGTACATGGATAGATCTAACAACCAATTAAGACTAATCTCCTTTTTGACTGGTAGTAGTGTGCTTTTCCAAGCTGCCACAAATAAGCCATGTATCCAGGAATATATGTGTTGCCTAGCTGCTAAATAGAGAAGGTAATTTTTTGATTCAAGTTTCAACTAAAATTGTGGCACCATTGTTGAATGAAAAGGATGAGAATTAAGGGTGTGAACTGTGAATTATGCCTCACTCTGCTAATTTTCATGTCATCACCGCAGACCCTTAAAAAAATTAGGTATCAACTCCATTTTTGCATTCATTTGGAGAATTTGTTAAAAATTACATGGAGGAGTACAAGAAAGTAGCTTACTAAGTTGTAGCTTAAAGAGGCACATCAATATCAATTAGAGAATAAGACCTTGTTCAAAATTCACATTGGCCTTCTTTTGCAATCAAATGGAGGTACATTGGAAGAACATTACTAAAAGGATGTAACAACAGCCGAGGGCTCATACAAGACACATTCAATAAAATACTAATAATAGCCTGGCTAAAGGTATTTGTTGCAACTTGCAAGGGAGAATCCCCTCAATTCAAAACTACATATGTCCTTTGTGTAGTTTCTTAAACCTTTTTTAAGAGCTGTAGCAATATTAGCATAGAAGAAAATATGATTGTAGTAAACTATCTTCACAGATGTTTTCGAGGAAAATAGAGGGGAATAAATAATTTTCTTACTGCCAAGATATGCTATGTCAACGAAAATTTTTGAATGCTTCCTAATATTTTACCCATCAGTTGTCAATTACCATAAAAAACTTCTGATATACATTGATATGAAATTGTGGGTTCTTGTAAAAGCTCGTTTAATACCTAGATTAAAATAGACTTCTGTAGAGTGCCCATTTACTAGGCTTTCTACCAGAAAGATATTAGACTGAAGCTCACCTCTAATTATTTTTTCATAGATATCCTCTCCCTGGTCAAGGGCTTTAATATTGGAACAAGCTAAGAGGATACTTGCAAAGCTTGTCACATTCAACTTCCTACCTAAAACTTCTATTTGTTGCAAGAGGCTCAGATATTTTCCATCCTACAAATTCTGTGTATACCATGCCAAAGTTGCAAACCGAAAATTACATATAATTGAGAAATTACTTTATATAAAATTTAAAGTTAATTGAGCATTGGTGAGTAGCCCATATACCATTGACATAGTGTCTATATGACATGATGACCATAGAATCACCACCATGATTAGGACAAGCAGAGTGGAATCAGTGGCAAAGCCCAGTGAAACAAACTCCCAAGATTCTTTCTTACCAAGAACACAGGAAAGCCCATTCATGGTTGGGATAAATGGAGCTAGCCATTCCCCCCCAAAAAAAAGAAATTTTTAGCCATAATAGTGATGTTAGTTGATGAATGAGCCAAATGTGAAAAAATGCTATAGTAGCTCACATTTTTTCAGCCAAAAAAATAAGTAGAAAGATGCTATAGTTGATCCTGAGGGATTGAATTCCATATGGCATCACATTTTTTCACAGCTCTCTCTATAGCATCTTCCCACTACAGAAGATGAACGTGCAACATCAATGTTACACAAACCGTCTCAAGTTCAGGATACTTTATTTTACTAGCATGTTGTTGTCCAGACTCTAAAGCACGTATTGCACCTTAAAAATCCCCTTCAGTTGTCAAAGAATTTGCAAGCTGTAAGGTGAAGTTGCAAGACCATAATTTTTCCGACTCCCCTTCTCCAGCAACACTTGCTAACTCCAAGCCCAACCCTTTTTTAATGTTACCCATTTTTCACAGGGTCATTCTCAGCTAAAAATTCTGTGAATCTATTATATAATGCTCCTAGAACACCACTGTGTGGTCTTTCATATTGTTATCCTGATTATGTCCGCCATAGTCATTTTAGGAGCTATTGTTAAAACCCATTTAGCAGCACATCCACCTCAACCAAATGCAAAACAGAGGGAATAAGCTATCCGACACACGAATCTACCAAGGATTTAGATTCTTCACACTCCCTGAATCAGTCTAGGTTGAAATCCAAAACTCAACATTTATTATAGATGCATATGTAATTCATATAACATGGGTGAAATCGTTTTATAAGGAACCTTGGAGATAGGAATAATCTTGCATTGAGGTCAATGGTGAACTTGATATCATGCATGGCTGGGAGCCCAAAAAAATCTTTTGGAAATACATAAGGAAACTATAAAAAACTACGTGTTGAATCAAATCTGTCAAGCCTCTTTTGTTCATGGTCACCACATAGAAACATTATTATGGTTTTTTTCAATTGCAAAGTTGAAAATATGTTAAGGATACAACCCTTTTAGTCCCAGCCATAATCTTATTATAACCCAATTCATTAAGGAGGTGTATCAACTTGTAATTGATAGATTACTAGTATTGGAGCTAGGTTGTTTTTACTTTATTTTATAGCTCCACAATATTTCCCAGCTTATTTCTTTTATTTATTGTACAAAATATATTCTACACCTTTGCAATATCTATCATTTGAAGATTGATATGGGAATATTTCATACTCGATAGGTCACTCAAAACACCTAGGTGATTGCTCTTGGTTGTAGCCATACAATATCACCTCACTGGCCTCACTCTTTTGGGTCATTAGATCTTGGTCATTGAAAAAAATCACATCCAAACTATTGGGGGAATTAGGTGATATAATTTGTTGAAAGTTGAGGTATAAGTCACCTACAACCACTATTAAACCAAAAATCTTGTATAAGACATTTATTTAGGACAAAATTATCATTTTGTCTTAATTATCTTTTTTTTTTAATTATTAATTTTATATTTTTAATTATTTTAAGTTAAAAATTGGAGTTGATGTTCTGAATTCTCTTGGAGAAAAAAAACATTATTGATTTCTTGGTTGTTCACACGATGGGATTTACTACCCCTTTGCCCTTTATTTGTCATTGTTCTTTCTTGGTTGTTGAGGGTTTTGCTGCACCACGCTAGGGTTTTGATTTTGTGGAAAGGTGATTATGGTTTTCTCAGAGTGAATGGAGTCCATTCCTTCTGATGGTGGAACCCCAATATGCACTGGTAAGCAGTTTTATCAGTTTTTAAAGATTCTTCTCTATTTAAAATAGGTTGGGAATATTTGAAGGTTTCAATATAGAAAAATTGATACATCAACCATATTAAGGAAACAAGGGAATGAGATGCAGATTGCAAAGCATATAGATTAAATCAAGGATAATAAAATAGACCAAATTCAACTTAGCAGCAAGAAAAAGAAGAAGCACATAGCTTCATAAATATCCAATCTTGAGTATTTTGTTAAAATGGTGGCCTTGGGTTATAGTTTAAATGTGGCTGATATTATAAATTTTCTTTAACCACTCTTTTTTCAAGGATAGGGTAATATGACATAGTACATTGACTAATATAAATTAAGTAATTTTTTGGACCAAGGATCCACAAGGATAAAATCACCTATTGCTGGCTCTAGCTCCCTTCACACAGTCTAATTCCTAGGATTTCCTAGTCTATAAAATCTTACAACTATCTCAATCTACCAACCCTCTCCCATCAGTTTGCACAACCCAAGGAATGGGATGGATATTTTTCATGCAGTCCCTCAGGTTATCCCACTTCCCTCCAGTGCTCTAGCATTGACCGTCCAAGAAATCTCACTGCTGGGACTCCAGGGATTATTAACTGTAATTAGGTTTATTCAATGACAATCATTTCCCTTTCGCATTGTCATAATTTCAACATAGTTTCATGAAAACTGTTTGCATAATTCTATTTTAACATTAGTACAACAACCTAAGCATTGGGAGAAAATTCTCATAGAAGAATGGATGTCAAAATCTCTTTTGCATGCTCAAAAATCATGGATTATATTTGCATGCATATGAGATACCATGTGCTTTCATAATAAGTACATGTCTCTCTCTTAACCACCAATTCCAAATTTCCAAGGTTAATAAGACTCGAGATAACCATAAAGCAAGTTTTAAAAAGGTTAAGGTTAAAGAACTGATGGGAGTAATAAAATGGTTAAATACAGAATAATTGGCTAGCCCCCTTTTATTCCCTTCTTGTGGGATCATAGCCCCCCATTGTTTTTTCTTTCTCCTTCTGCAGTCTGTGATGTGTTAGTATTATGATTCAATGTACCACTTTAGATATTCCATTGTTTAGCCGTTTAGCCATTTATCATGTAGACATATACATTACTGTTCTAAGTATCAAAAGTGTGAGTATTACATATATAGCATTATCACTCAAGTCCACTTGCATGTCTCCTTTTGCTCTTGAAACATGCTCGATATCTCATAGTTGAATGTCATGTGCTTTGATCCTCCACTGTCTACATGCTGATAAAAAATAAGGTGGTACTAGTTGGGAAACAAGAAATTGTGGAGAAGGATGTCTCTAGCTTGGATGCCAATGCGTCCACTTCATCTTCAACACTCATATCAAACTACTTTTGTAGTTGATTCCCTTTTTTGTATATTTGCTTGCATAATGTCCCTTCTTACAACATTTGAAACACATCACGTGGATCATAGCCTCCTCCTCAGAATGAGATGAACAAACCTCTTTTTCCTTGGCCTTATTGGGTCTTCCTTTAGTCATCCTCCCAATGAGTGGAATATTTTCAGTCTCTTCCAATTTGACTAACAAATTATCCTCCTGGACAAAGTCATCCCACAATGTTTTAAAAGTGGACAACTTCACACATTCCCATTTTCCTTGCAAAAATGTAATTCAAGATACTAAGAATCCATTTACAGTTATCTGAACTAACTCATCTTCATAAACCTTGTTTCTTATGTTTGTAAGATGATCTCTAAACTTGGTGATCTTAATTGTATAGCTTGCCATAGTGTTACTATTTCTCATGTGGTTACTAATGAGATTTTTCTTCAAAAGAATCTTTTGGGATATGTTGAAGTTTCACACTTTGATACAGAGTGATTGAGGCATGATAAAAATTCTTCCCTTCCTTCTTCTATGTGATGTGAGGGATCAAGCGGTCCTTGAATGAATCAAGGACAATTTGCGTCTTTTTTTCGACCTTCTTATTTTGCTCAACCAAACGAACGGATGGGCATCTCACCCTCAAACCTAGTACATGTCCAAGCACCTATATTGGGGGCAGATTAGCTTCAAGCATGAAAACAAGGGAATTGCACACACTGAAAGCTTATTATATCTCTGTCTCAAAAAAAAAGGTCCCATCCATATGTGGATTTGCGGAGATATTTCATATATATAACTCTGATACCATGTCATTTTTCTATACCATGTTTCAGATATTTACCCAAAGAATGAATTTTACATCTCCTAAAACATTAAAATTTAGAATATAGATTGCTCCTATCGATACTTTAGATGAGTATATACTAAAATACCATAAGGAAATATTAAGGAGTGCAAAGACTGCATTTCATGAGCCAATTTACAATAGAAGATAAATAATTTCTACTTGACATAAAATCTATAATCCGAGAATTATGACAGCAAGCTATACCAGCTAAATAGGGTTTGATATAGATCATGCAACAATCGGAAATGTCCTCGATAGCAAGGACAGACTCCAACAAAAATCACATGGTTTTTTTATTACTCATAAATAAAGTATTATAGCATTTTTGCATCACGCTCAAGCTCTACACATCTGAAAGACACAACACATACAACTCTGTTGTCTAAAATATTAATGTGCCCTTCATCCTTTTGTAAGCCAAGAGGAGGGGGTTACAAACTAGCCATTAATGGGCTCAAGGAGTGCACCATTCTTCGCTAATTAAATCCCTCTTGGAGTGTAACTCCCAAAGTAAATTCAACCACCTGCTCAGCAATAAATGCTCCTCAGTGCATCCCTACACAACAATTGTAACTTACAAGCATAAATGTGTCACAGAGGGATGTATGCCCCACAATCTTACAAGAGAAGATGCTCTATGGTATGTGCGCTACTTCATGAATGTTAAATAATAATGTGTGCAAATCCAAAATAGAAGGGAAGGCCCATAAATAAAATCGAACTCATGAGGACCAACCTTATAAGTGTGCCATCTCTCTCCAATTTCTATTGTTTTTTTCCAACGTGGAAATGATCTCCTGCTAACTTAAATCAAAACTTCGAAACATGAAAATAGAAAGTGGATATGGGAATAGATTTTTTCTATAAAATATTTTTCAATGATACATGGTGACAAATGCAACCTTTGTCACAGCTATCTTACAAAATGAATTCCACATACCTCCAATATATAGATTTATATTACAACTAATAGGCAAGGTAAGCAAGGTAGTTGGGAAAATAAAAAAAAATTATGAGTTCCTAGAAGATAATTACATATGGATAAATAATTTTGACTACGTGTGATTATATCCTTATTCACATGTGGATAAATACATGTGATTATTCACATGTTCATAAATTCATGTGACTACATATATAGAACCATGTTATGTGTACCTAATGGAAGAGTAAAAATTACACACAATAGACACATGTCTAAACATATGTCCTAACAATAGACATCCATCATCAAATTATCAGCATGAAGACAGTCCAATACCTTTTTTCTTTTGATTTCTCTCCCAATGTGTCAAATTCTCTTCCCTTGAAGATGGTTGAGTGATTTATGCATTTACATCAAGCTCGCTAGTGGAAAAAACTTGGTTGCAGCAAGAAGTTAACAAGAGGGAAATCCTTTTAATTCCCAGGATTTTTTTGTTGCTTTCATGACTCAGCATGAACATTTAGTCCTGGATAATTTTCCCGATAGTTGTAACAAAGTTTCTCAAACAAAATAAATTTGGTTGAACTCTATCAGATGAAAGCTTTTACCATGGAGTGGGAGGAAATGGAAGCTCAACAATGCACAATTTTTTAAGAGAAAAACATTAGTCTCCTGGAATTAAATTTTATGCTATCAAAAGCTTGGATTGAAGCCAAAAAAGGATGAAGAATTTAAAAGTAGAGTTCTCAGTATTTTTGAAATGTTGTTTGATGATATGTACAAATGTCGCCCTGAAAAAGAGCTTCTATGAAATCCTAAGGAGCTGTACAAAAATTGCAAACTTCATCAACCACTGAAGCATAAAAACTCAAAGTTTTTGACATCTACTTGGATGAAATTGTGTATGGCACCAAATCTATATTTGGATATTCTGATGTCTTGTTAAGGAGAGTTTATGTAGTTTTGTTTTTGGATAGTATAAAGTATTGGAAAATCTTTTGTATGCTTTGTAGGAAGTATTACAAAACTCACATGCTCTGATCCCGAAGTGCTTGTAAATTTTGTTTCGATAGTAATCTGGGTTCTATAGGGTCTATGCTACAACTTACTAGTGAATACCTCTGTTTGGTGGAAACTATTCTACTATTTGGTTGTACTTATATCTCTTCTTCAGAAGAGACTTTATATATAATATTTTGTTTTTCTCTTATATCAGTGTCAACCTATATCTGTCTTTTATAGAATTTTATAAAAATCCAATATGCACTGAACTCATTGGTGTTGGTTATTTGTTCTGATTGTCCACATTAGATTGAGTTCTATGGAGACTTTGATGGATGGTTTCACAAAAGCTTGGAGTTAGATTTCAATTTATCTACTGCTTTTCTTTTCCATAGCTCACAAAAGTACTTTATAAATTCCAAAACCATGTTTAATTTGGCATATCTTCATTAGTACTCTATAGAATAGTTTAGACCATTGTTCTAACTATTATTCATTTTCTTTTGTCCAAAAGGTTTCCTCTTATGCCCCCAAGTGGGCCAGGTATGGGCTATTATATTTAAGTAAATTGTAGTAAGAATGTTTGAGATGAATATTCTTTAGCTTAATCATGATCAAAGTGAAATAAATCAACTTGATGGTAGATCTAAAAAGGTTCCATATTTTAAGTGTCCAAGGAGAATTGCATATTGATTTTTGCATATCTGGTGTATTAGTTAGATTTGGATTTATCTTCTGATTTTGTTGGCCATCACACACTAAGGTGATCTATAAATGCTAGAACCATGTTTAATTTTTCATGTCCTTTTTGGTACTCCATAGAGTAGACTATTGTTTGAACTACTATTCTATCACTTCTATAAAAAATGGTTCCTTTTATGTCCTAGAGTGGGTCAGGTATGGACTGTTATATTTAAGTAAAATTTAATAAGAATTCTTGAGATGAATGTTCTTTAACTTAATGATCACACTGACATAGATCGACTTGATGATAAGTGGAAAATGTTTCCATATTTGATGTCCAAGGAGAATTTCTTACAGATTTCAACATTTCTAGTGTATTAGTGAAGTGTTGTGTAGTCTGTGACACCAAATCCCCATGCCCAACATAAGAAATGTTTGTGGCATATACATCAATGAAATATTTCAATTGGAAAACCTTTTTAATGTAGATGTACATTTCATGATTGCAAAATTGAGTAGGGTATTTTCAAATTTGAGCCAATTATTTTCCCCTCAAACCGAGCCTCAATAGAATTTTACCACTAGTAAAGAGAATTTTCAACACTACATTCAAGTTAGTAATGGCTTGACATGCCTTCAGAATTGCCTCCATGAGCATATAATGAATATTGAAAACCTGGTCATGACCCATTTTTCTCTAATGATGGCAGTCTGGTTAGGGAGGAACCCTCTTCAACTAGACAAAAATATGTCTGCAAAACAAATACACTACAGATTTTCACTGCTATACTCCATTTAATGATTTCATCAAACAATTTGAAAGCATTATAATAGCTTGTCTTTTTTGTTTATCTTCAACCCATGCATGTCCGATGTTCCATATTGCTGAGAACAATTGTAGGTCCACTAACATTCACTAGCACATCTAACACTATCAATTTTGTAATATTATGTAACTTCCTAGACAATACCCCACTCAATCCCCACACATACTAAGGTCTACTCCCATTTTCCCTCTCCAGTCATTGTTTTAGTCATGGCTAAACATCTTCACAAAATTATAAATTGTCTCAAGATAAATGTGTTCTTTTAGTGGTCAACATAACTGTAAACTACAGATCTTTACAGATGGTAGGGCATCTTCTCTACCTATGGAAGAGAAGCTCCGCATGAAATAGGGAATTATTCTTCTGGTCCTATAATATGCTAGAGCTTTAAATATAATAATATATATACACAAGGGACATTCAAAGATAGGTAGTGTAGCAATTGTGCCCCAAAAGTCATAGAAATAACTTCCTCTTGTTGATTTTGTCTTTGACATGTACATTACTTTGAAGTTGGCTAACACTACCTATTCAATATTGGTCCAAGATAAAAATATTCATAGCACAAATATACATTTAGCAGTCTTGATTTATTCATTGGAGCATATGCATATTTTACACAGAATAGTTAACTAGTTCATATATATTACAATCTCAAAATTGTTCTAAGAGTTTTTATAAAATGGAATAAATGTATTCTACTACTTCCCAACACTTCATTTACACCTCCACCCGATTTTCATAATTTCCATAACTATTAGGTATACACTTGCAACTTTGATGTTATTTTTCTTGTTTAGTAAATATTTTCCAATACTTTACAAAGTTTTATAGTTTCTCGAAAGTTTTATGAATTATAATTTATAAAGTTTCAAGGTTTAATTTTTAAATTTCTAGTTCTTTAAAGGGTGCTAGCTCAATGGAAGAGCACTTGCTTTACAAGCAGGAGGTTGGTGGTTCGATTCCATCGTGACGTAATATTCATATGGAATGGTGATGAAGACTCTTTTGACCATCACCAATGAATTTATGGTGACATTTTTCGACCCTCACCAATGAGCTTATGGTGACATTTTGTTTACCCTCACCAAATATGAAATGGTGAGGGTCAACGAATGTCGCCATATATATGCACCAATAGTGACGATCATGAAAGGTCCATGAAAAAAAATTATTGTTGTTCATATGAAATGGTGACGGTCACTATACGTCATTATAATCAATATTTGTGACGGACCTTGAATGTCACCACAACATACTTTCGGCGACGCCACCTTTGGTGACGTTCAATTTTTTGGTGACTGAGGGTATTGTTCGTCACCATTGTTCATATGAAATGGTGATGGTCATTATCCGTCATTATAAATCATTATTGGTGATAGAATTTGAATGTCACCACAACACCTATACTTTTGGCAACACCACCTTTGGTGACGTTTAGTTTTTGGTGACAAAGACTCTTTTGATCGTGACCAATGAGCTTATGGTGACATTTTTCGCCCCTCACCAATGTACTTTTTCTTGTAGTGATTATTGGTGAATGTTTAAAGTTTAAGCCTTCCAAGAGACCTAATTTTCATGCCATGATATATATATTTTTAACTCCATTTGTAGGAGATTCCTCTTAGCCCTCCCGCAAGCCCAAACAAGTAGGTATATAGTGGGAAGCTTTATGTTTCTATTTGAAACATAAGGATTTCTTTGATTAGTTTAATTTCAACTTGTGATATATTTTCGTGATGCAACTTATGTGAAGCATATTTAATATGTACATATGCAGTTTGATCGCATATTTGTTATTCCTTGTGTTTCTTTCTAGTTATTGTATTGCTAAGATGACACAATTAAAAATAGTTATGACTTTCACCATAGAATGTGGAAAATGAGTTGCATGATTTTCCATCAATGTTAAACAAAATAATTAGATAAGCCAGGTGAAGAGATATTTCTTCCATAGATATGATTATTGATTAATGATGGACCAAATGTTACTGAGATATTGTACTATTTTTGTCATGCCCGACTTGAGTACTGTGCAACAACTTTTTGGAACATGTATACTTCTTTTTGTCAAAAAAATTAATTGCAACAGGATTATCATTATTTTCCATTGAGCTGAGCTTGAGACTAAGACTGAAATCTATAATATTTTTGTGGGTAAGAACTCATATGTTTCATGGTTTCTCATGGTAGTTGTAATGTTCCCAAATTCTAGCCTCTGGCTAAAAGGAACATTATAGTTTGCATATTTTCATTTTGTTGAATAAAATGGGTGAGGAGACACCTTAACCCCTTTTGATGGAGAAATAACACTCCTTGTGTGAAAGGAGGAATAATAAAGTAGCTTATTTGAGCACCAGATGGTGTGAACATGATTGGATCATGCTTGATCTAGACATTTTGACCAAGTCCACATGCACTGTCTAGATACAATGTATCTCCTTGATGGACTACGCAGTTTTAGAGGAGGATCACTTACATGAGTTGAAAGGCACATGTGGATGGGACCCATGGTGGAGAGGAGCACTTGATATATATGGAGGGGAAGAGAGCCATTGTTATCCATGCTTGATTATTATTTTCTTAGTCTGTTGAGAATATGCTCCTCTTGTTGTTTAGCAAGAGTGCAGTGCTGCATAGCACTAGGGTGTTCCTGGTCGGGAATCCCTGCCTCATCCTCAGGGAAGGAGAGGTTCTAGAGATATATTTCCTCATTTCTGCATTTGGCCAAAGCTACCTCCTTCAGTCACAACATTATTCCTGGAGCAGGATAACTTTGTGTTGTAGGGTGCTGCAACAGAGGATCTCTTGAGTGGTTCCTTGGCTTGTTTTTCAGTGGAGAGCTCAGCTATTCATTGGAGGATCAGTGAGGAGGACTCACGGTCATATTTCCATATCATTGGCATCAGGCCAACCATCCATCTTCCCTCACAGCGTAGTTTCCAGCTAGATCTTCTTTATTTTGGCTAGCAGTTGCTAGGAGGGTCAATTGAGCTCATCAGGAGGAGTTGTTCTAAGTAAAGGGTTCATCCTTTTGCTTAGATACACTATCAGAGGAGGGAATTATAATTTCAGATCTTCTATAGCCTCATTTCATATTTTGATTCAGTTGCAGTGACAATTTAATTGTCACATTGTACATTCTCCGGCATTTCTAGCAATCTCTCCTAGATTGGCTAGAAATCTTGTATTGGAGCCCATTCTTCTATTCTTGGGAATTTATTTGTATCCTTCTACCTCATTATCATTTTTTATGTATTCAATAGCTGCTACTCTCATAGATACTGCACATTCACTACTTTCCGACATGTTGTGCAGTTGCAACAACTCATGTATTTCATAGTTTGATCATTGGAGATTGGTTCCAATAGCTTGAGTGGCTTGTCCCTCAAGAATTTATTGTGTATTATTGTTTATATAATGATATAATATTGGCTACATAACATTTCCCTCTTATTATGTATTCATATTTGCAGAGTTTCATGATTGTGTTCATATATTGATGTAGCTCACTCTTTGAGCACTTCTTTGAGATACCCAAGGGTAGGAGATCTGAATAACCCACCTAGGATTATTTATTTGAGCTAATATTCTGGAAATGTAATGTATGGTGGATAAAAAAAGGTATCCAAGTCCCTTTTTTGCTTATTTTTGCACTAGCTTCCTTATACAGCGTCCCCTTGGACCATTTTGCAGAAATTCCTGAAAAAGGAATATTACAATGGTATCAGAGCATCAATCTTGGCTTAGCATGTGCAGCCCAAGATAATATTACATTATAAGGATAATCTCCTCACTTAGTAGAGGATATGTACAAAGGAGAAAAGAAAATGGGAATGATGGAAGAGGAGATCTCCCTGCCTCTTTTCCAAACTATGGAAGCTATCATAGAAGATCTCAAGGAGATGGAAAGGGGAGAATTGCAGAAAGTTTCTGAAAGGGTTTGAAGATGAAGCAAGCCCTAGATACTATCATGATGGGTGTCAAAATTCAGCCACGCATGCATATCCACAGTGTAGTTCATTTCCCACTTGCACCGCAGGAAGAATGGAGGAAGAAGATGAGGCCATTCGAGTAGCAGCGCTGCAACTCAAAGGTATGGCCCATGATTGTCGGTTTGAAAATTATTTTTCATATTTTCATGCAAATGTAAAAACATATGATGAATTCACTAGGGGTTCGGTGAATAAAATTGATGGAAGTCAATGTGAATCATCATGTATCATAACTTCAAACAGTTTGCATGCATTGGATGGAACCGTAAAACAAACTCCACTCCTTATTTCCAAAGGGGATGAAAACATGTATGATAGCTTGCCAAGGGCAAGGTCCCTATTATGTGAAGGGCCCTCTTCCATTTGTGAAGACATGGAGGTGCTTCCTTCAAGTGATGACCAATATCTAGGGTCTCTCCTTGATAATGAGGTATTCTCATTTATTGATAGAGGGGATGAGCACAAGAGAACCAAAAATGCTATCATACTGGGAGGAGATCCATTACCACATGGAGGTGAAAAGGGAGCCTTTGCTTCCATTAGAGGAGCCCTTGTACCTTTGCAAGGAGTTCCAATTTTTCTAGCATGTGGAAACCATGGCACAATTCCAGAGTCATATGTAGCAGTTATTGGGGATTGTGAGATGGAGGAGGAAGAGAAGGATCAACATCAAGGAATGATCCACCCTTATCTATTCTGAAAAGTTTTTGCACAAGAGAAAGAGTCTATATAGTGTAGTGAAGGGGGGGGGAAATAATTCCACTCATATACACAATCCACTTCTAAATTAGATGTCTCATTATATGGAGGCATTCCACCTAGGAGGCCACCTGATCTACAGTTTATGAGGGGCATCTGGTCACTTGATTCATTACTCTTAGATTCCAGAGAGGTGAATACATTGGAGGAGTCCAACACAGCATAGAGAGTTTGGGATAAACCCAAGGAGGAGGGAGACACACTCTCATTTTCAATATAACCCACTCTCATCAGTTATACTGCGCTGACAGAGTTTGCTTGAGGGATGGAGGATGGTATCTTCATGATGCACGATCACTTCTCCTCATATTGGAGAGGAAGAGGATACTTCCTTTGAGGAAGGACTCTTTCATAAATAGGAGTGGATGTAGGCCACTGATGCTTACTTTGACCTAGCTTGGGAGATTCCTTGTGGATGCTAGCTTCTCATGGGAATCCAACTTCCAAAGGACACCATCATTATTTAAGCATGAGCAGATGCATGATGGGCATGGAAGCATTTTTTAGGATGACTTTGGCATGGGGGATGTCAAAGGAGTAGGCAACAGTGTGAGGGGAGCGTCACATGCTAGATCACCAGCGCTGTCTATGAGGAGGATTGATCCATATTGGAGGTCTCAGCTTTTGGTAAAATACTCCAAGGATCTTGGTGCATGCATGGTTCTTGATGACCTGGAGGGAGATAAAAAATACATGGTGGATGATATGGTCATCTCTTTTTATGGTAGAATCTTCTTGACTAGGGCATCTAGTCTCAAGGAGAAACTATTACATGCAGCACATGAGGACTTCTTAGCTATGCACCTTGATGCATATCTTATTTTTTTAGAGGAGTTCACTTTGGAGGGCATCCAGTAGGACATATATGAGCATATGGAGAGATGCATAGCCCAAATTATTTTATAGAGGTTGGCACAACCATTTCCCTACTCATTGGAGGTGAGGACGAGCATTCAGATGAGTCATTTCAGCTCAAGGACCGGAGTACATGGTAAAGAAGGTATATACTCTAATTTTTATTTACCTTTATTTATTTTATATGGGAAGTTTGATGAGCTAAGGATGATCACATATTCTTATGCTTCTTATTATGATTTACTTTTGGCCCATTGTAGTAATGGGAGTGGCTATTTTCATGATGGTTTGTGGGGGAAGCCACATACTTCTTGGTGTGCATCATTGGCACCGATTTGTACTTTCATGTTTTCACCTTATGATATGACTGTGGCAGCAAACAAGTGGCTAGTAAAGAACTTGTTATCTTTTTTTTTGAGGCAGGCATAGAATGCACTACGCTGGTTCCTCATGTGGAACTATGATTCACTCTCTGGTTGCCATGTGGCAGCTTATCTTCATTGTATTTTTCTTCTATATATTATCGATGTTTTTATACTCATGGGAGGATTTTTTTGGAGAGTGGGCTTGGAGTCAAATATGCCCATTTGGAGTGTAATTCTCCCCTTTTCACATGTTGTATGTTTCAGGAGAAACAATGGGAACACCATGATTTCCATGTCACTACTTTTCTCTTCATGTAGGAGGAGCTATTGGGAGGAAATGCATTGTTGGAGGAGGCACTTCATGGTTGATTCATTTTGTGGGGAGGCTTTGGCCAATCATGGAGGCCATAAAATTTCAGCCCAATATTAGCAACCCTCTCATACTTATCATAAATGGATGGAGAAACTACTTGGATGGAAAAATCTAAACTCTCCATTCAGCCCCAACATGTTGCATAGATCCGGGGTTGAGGACTACTTTGTTGAGCTACCTAGGATGGCTCATTTCAATTGGATGATTGCATGGGCGAAGGAGTCACTCATTGGGAATAAGACTTCCAATGTTTTTCATCACTCCTACCTTGAGGAGGCCATTGAAAAACAAGGATATCTCCACTTTCATCTTCTATTATCTCATGATGGATACTTTGGTTTTACAAACTTGGAGGGATACATGGAGGACAGGTTTATTGCATACTTTGATGAGCTATGGTGGGGTCTATTGATGAGGAGGCCACAAGAAGGGGAGGAGGAATTTTTCTCTACCTTGCAGTTGCTTGAGGAAAAGCAACATTTTGAAGGGGGGGGACTATAATGTTCCCAAATTCTAGCCTCCAGCTAAAAGGAACATTATAGTTTCCATATTTTCATTTTGTTGAATAAAATGGGTAAGGAAACACCTTAATCCCTTTTGATGGAGAAATAAAACTCCTTGTGCGGAAGGAGGAATAATAAAGTTGCTTATTTGAGCACCACATGGTGTGAACAGGATTGGATCATGCTTGATCTAGACATTTTGACCAAGTCCACATGCATTGTCTAGATACAATGTATCTCCTTAATGGACTACGCAGTTTTAGAGGAGGATCACTTGGATGAGTTGGAAGGCACATGTGGATGGGACCCATGGTGGAGAGGAGTGCTTGATATATATGTAGAGGAGGAGAGCCATTTTTATCCATGCTTGATTATTATTTGCTTAGTCTGTTGAGACTACGCTCCTCTTGCTGTTTAGCAAGAGTGCAGTGCTGCATAGCATTAGGGTGTTCCCGGTCGGGAATCCCTGCCTCATCCTCAGGGAAGGAGAGTTTATAGAGCTGAATTTCCTAATTCTAGCATTTAGCCAAAGCTACCTCCTTCAGTCACAACGTTATTGCTGGAGCAGGATAACTTTGTGTTGCAGGGTGCAGCAACAGAGGATCTCTTGAGTGGTTCCTTGGCTTATTTTTCAATGGAGAGCTCAACTATTCATTGGAGGATTAGTGAGGAGGACTCACGGGAATATTTCAATATCGTTGGCATCAGGCCAACCATCCATCTTCCCTCACAGCGCAGTTTCTAGCTAGATCTGCGTTATTTTCGCCAGCAGTTGCTGGGAGGGTCAATTGAGCTCATCAAGAGGAGTTGTTATGAGTAAAGGGATCAGCCTTTTTCTTAGATACACTATCATAGGAGGGAATTATCATTTTAGGTCTTCTACAACCTCATTTCATATTTTGATTCAGCTGTAGTGACAATTTAATTGTCACATTGTACATTCTCCGGCATTTCTAGCAATCTCTCCTAGATTGGCTAGAAATCTTGTATTGGAGACCATTATTCTATTCTTGGGAATTTATTTGTATCCTTCTGCCTCATTATGATTTTGTATGTACTCAGCAGCTGATACTCTCATAGAGACTGCACAGTCACTACTTTTCGACATGTTGTGCAGTTGCAGCAACTCATGTATTTCATAGCTTGATCATTGGAGATTGGTTCCAATAGCTTGAGTGGCTTGTCCCTCAAGAATTAATTGTGTATTATTGCTGATATAATGATATAATGTTGGCTTCATGACATTTACATCTGATGATGTATTTATATTTTCAAATTTTCATGATTATGTTCATATATTGTTGTAGCTCACTCTTTGAGCACTTCTTTGAGACACCCAAGGGTATGAGATCTGAATAACCCACCTAGGGTTATTTCTTTGAGCTAATATTATGGAAATATAATGTATGAAGGATAAAAAAGGGGATCCAAGTCCCCTTTTTGCTTATTTTTTCATTAGCTTCCTTATTCAACATTCCCTTGGACCATTTTGCAGAAATTCCTGAAAAAGGAATATTACAGCAGTGATCCATCGAAAGATTCTGAGACTACAAGGATAAAGCCATCTACTTCATCTATCTTTGAATTTTTATAGGATACTAAATATTTTCTTCATCGTATTGTCTCAGAAGGGAATGTGGAAGGTGTTAGGTGATTTTATTTAGTCTCCATTTTTTTTTTCCATGAATTTTTGTTCAAATAGATCTCTCAGTTATAGGCTATAGTTTTATCTTTGACAAGCAATGAATTTTCATTTATGCTATGCAGATTTTTACTTGCAATATATTCATCTGGAAATACTATAAACTCAATTAGTTCTCTCCTATATGGTCGCGATGCTGAAGGAAATAATGCCATAGATTTGGCGTGCATGAGGGGTTATGCTGAGCTTGTTGAAACTAATTTGGAGTATCCTGAAGCAAATGTGAAGGTTCTGGACAAGGATGAAGAGCCCCCAACTATATTTTCATTGGCCGATGGAACACTTGACTATTTAAAATCCTTAATAAATAGAGGAGAACATGTGAATACAAAGCTAAAAGAGGGCTTGGGCCCTTCTATTGCGCATTTTTGTGCATTTCATGGCCAACCTAACTGCATGCGAGTAAGGATTTCAAGTTTTGTTGAATAACATAATTATAGAGGGATATAAGGATGTTTAAGTTGATTGTAGTTTTTTCACATTATGTTTTGTTGGGCTAAATGGAGTCAATTCATATGACTAGTAATTTCCTTGCAAAGTTGTTAACTAACTTTTAGACAACATGAGCTCTTCTTGGCAGAGGTAGATCCTAATGCCATAGATGATGAGGGTGGGACTGTTATACACAAATCTGTTGAAAATAAGCACATATATTGTGCAGTTGTGATATTGGAAAATGGAGGATGAAAATAAATGGGAATTTTGAATTCAAAGGAAAATATGTATGTATTTTTATCACTGTTTCCTAAATTAGACTCTACATATTCTTGAAGTAATAAAGAGTGTGTGCCAGAGATATATAACTAGTATGTATAGCCATTGAGGATTGCATAAGCTATGGATTTATTTACAAAACCATATTGTACATAGAATATGTGTACTTTATTTATTCATTTCATTGTACATGTTCTGGTTCAATTTTTTTTTTTTTGGAGAAGTAAGATTTCAATTTTTTTTTGTTTTGTCTTTTAGTTTCCTTGAAATATTTCTATTTCTCTTACATCAAATTAATTTACATACAAAAATTGTTTGACACACAATATATATGTTGTGGTCAAGGGCACTAGGCTAATCTGCATTTGAATATGGCATAGGAACCTTTTGTAGACTAATAGATTATACATATACGTTTTTGTTTGCTCTACATCACCTACAATGTTTCAATTTTGTCAGGTATGAAGACGGTTGTCACTCAGTTTGTACGGGCACTCGGACTACGACTCAAGTCAAGGGCTGTCACTTTAATCCCTAACCTCTTCATTCTAGATGTCTCCCGACAACATGTTATGGGGGTAGTCCCTATGAAATGTGAGAGGAAATAATTATTGGAAACCAACGAGTCAGGGAGACATGATTGGATGGCCTAGCTTCTTGGTTAATTTTAGAAAGAATTAAAAATTATATTACATATGGATGTGATACTAATGACTTATGGAGTCAACTTATTTCTTATTACCAATTATATTCCAAGTAACTGGATGAACAATCGCTGCTTGGATGCTTGACTATCCTAGATGAAGTGGAAATCCTACAAAGTAGGTGAAATGCATAATATTTGTTGATTTTAACTTAGGTTCCTATTCTAAGTGTAACCTTCCTCTTAATTGTTTTGGGATTAGTCTCTAATGTAAGTTATGGGATAGAAGCCAGTGAGAATCAAGAAAAGGCTTGATTAACGATACCTCCCCCTATGTTCTAAGTTCTAACCATCCAATGCCTCTGGAACTACAGAGACTGTGGCTCTGACGGCTACAAGTTCACCATGTTAACCACTAAAGAGGTGATAAGTCCCTCAATCTAGATTGAGAAAGGAGGTCCTACTATTTCTATCAACTAAGCTTATGTTTGGAGGTAAGTTATTATATGCAAGGCTAGTTTAGAATGATATGCAAGGTGAATGAGTGTGTCTTTAGGTGAGATTACTCAAATGTAATTGTTTATGATTTGCTTTAAGATATCCATTACTTTGAAATTATTATAAGGGGTTATCTCTGTTGAGATTTTATTCTTATTTTTAATTAAATTTGGAGAAAAATCTCATGTAGGTGACAACAATAGGTTTTGTTGCTACATTGGCTCCATCAGTTTCTGATGAGGAGTTAATGCATCCTATATTTTTTGTGAGAGAATTTATGAGTTTTTTTTCATTCACAGCTATAAAATGTAAGACCGTAGAGGCAAGTGAGCATGATGAGGAATGTGTAGTGAGGAAGAGCTGGGCAGATGAGAAACTCTGCAATTGTATTTTCTCCAGTTGATGAATGAGATTGCTGATGCCCTGTTAGGTGGATGTAGCCCATATTGGTTGGGTGAACCACGTTAAAATCTGCTGTCTTTATGTTTGGTTTTCTGCTGTGTGTGTTAGTTGTTTAATGTTTTCCGCTGTGATAACTCCAACACTTGGTATCAGAGCGTTAGTGTGGGCGGCCGATTGCAGAAGCTGGGAACTGTTTATTTATAGTTGTGCGCTGTCGAGTTGTAGCACCAATGTGGAGGGCCGCGTTCATAAGCTGCGAGTTGTCGAATTGATCTATGTGAAGACCGACTGTGGTTTTGTTGAACGGTGGTTTGGAGAATCTTCTGTTCGTGTTGAAATCTTCTGTCCGTGTGGAGAGAGCCGAGTTTGGAGAAGGCTGGCAGCGTTGAACAGTGTGGTGGACTGCGTGCAAGGCAGCATTGAACAGTGCCGTATTCAAATGCCAGAGCGTATTTGAAGGTGCTGTTGCATTAATTTTTTTCAGAAATCGATTTTTTGCATTAAAGTATAATGGTATTCAAATTGCCATTCAAATCAATTGCAATGTTTAAGGAAAAAACAAATCGATTATATTCTTAATATGTCGATTCAAAAGGTCGATTTGCAGTTTGATAAGCTTTTGACAAAAAGTAGATTTGTAGTTTTTTATGAAGCTGGTGTGATATGCCTTTGAAAAAAAAAAAACAAAGTCGATTTGTTCATTATAAATCGATTTGGATCGTAGAGCTTTTAAATTCGATTTGACATTTAAAATGCCAATGACTTTATTTTAAAATATGTAACTCCATATTTTATGATTAGTTTTTAATGGAGTTCATAAGATGGCATTTTATTTAAGAGGTGTATTATATGCCATAGAATCGATTTGAAGTTTGAAGTTTAAGTGAAGCTTTTCATAAAGCTCTTATGAAATGCTTTTGTAAAAATGTCCATTTGTTTTATTAGAAATCGATTTGAATATTAAATTACCATTTGCATATGGTATGAAGTGAAAGGCACTTTAAAGGTGAAGGGTATATATATATATATATATTTTTAAGGGCATTCTTTATTAAAAAGGGCATTCTTTATTAAAAAGTTGCAATTGGAGGTTGTTTTTTGTGACACAATATGGCAAAAACACAAAGTGCCCGGTTTGAGATCGAGAAGTTCAATGGAAAAAACAAGTTCAAGATATGGAAGGTGAAGATGTATGATCTACTTGTGCAAAAAGGCGTGGTGAAGGCATTGTTGGGGAAATCCAAACAGCTTTACACCATGACAGATGATGAATGGAGTGACTTGGATGAAAGAGCACTGAGCGGCATTCGATTGTGTTTGGCGGATGATGTTTTGTTTAACATCGTGTCAGAGAAAACTACTGTTGGTTTGTGGACAAAGCTTGAAAAGATGTACATGACAAAATCCTTAACCAATAGGATTCTTCTGAAGCGAAAGTTTTACAGCTTGTGCATGAAAGAAGGTATGACGATAACTGATCATCAGAATACCTTTAATACTCTCCTGGTGTAGTTAGAAAGTATAGAAGTAAAATTTGAATCCGAAGATAAAGCTGTCACTTTATTATGCTCGTTGCCCGAGTCATGGGATCATTTTGTTACTTCTATAAGTCTTAGTTCATCAGAAACCCTTGAATTTGATGATGTTGTTGGAGCTTTGTTGTCCGAAGAAACAAGGAAGAGGTCAAATTCAGAAACCTCTACATCAGAAGCAATGATGGTCAGAGGTTATTCCAAAGAAAGACGCTTCAGTAAGCACAACAACTCATGTTCAAAATCGAAAGGGAAGAAGAGTAAGGTAAAGTGCTGGTTTTGTGGCAAATCGGGACATTTGAAGAAGGACTATTGGAAGAGACAGAAAACATCCAAAGGAGACTCTTCGATAGAGAAGAAAGAAGAAAACACGACAGATACAGGTTCAACATCGATTTCAGGTATGAGTGATGAAGGGTTATCAGTTAGTTTGTCTAATCATGATCAACATTGGCTGTTAGATTCTGGTGCGTCAAATCACATGTGCATTTATAGAGAATGGCTTAAAACTTATAAATCAATCAATGATGGAGTGGTTTATATGGGAAATGATGCCTCATGTAATATTGTGGCAATTGGAAGCGTCCAGCTTAAAATGTTTGATGGGACAAATAAAATTCTAACTGATGTAAGACACGTACCTGAACTAAGAAAAAACCTCATTTCACTAGGAGTACTAGACACTAATGGATATAAAACCTTTATTCAAGGTGGAGTAATGAAAGTTTATAAAGGAATTTTACTAGTAATGAAAGCAAAAAAGGTTGGGAATCTTTTTCAATTAGAAGGAAGAACAGAGTCAGATCATGCTTCTACAGTATCTGAAAATGATAGTAATTCTATTCGTTTATGGCATCAAAGGTTGGGCCATATGAGCGAAAGAGGATTAAAATTTTTATCTGATCGTAAGTTACTTCCTAGTTTAAAATCTTCTAAGTTATATTTCTGCAAACATTGTCTGTTTGGGAAACAAAGCAAGCAGAAGTTTAAAACTGGAAAACATACTACTAAGGAAATCCTTGATTATATCTATTCTGATGTTTGGGGTCCATCTCCTACAACCTAATATGGAGGATCGTCATATTTTGTATCTTTTATTAATGATTTCTCTAGAAAAGTGTGGGTCTACATCAGGGATAATTTTAAGGGTGAATTTTAGCCCAAAGGCGAATTTTAAGGGATTTTAAATTTTATTAGGGCGAATTTTTTATATAAAACCCATTTTTTATAATGTTATAAAATTAGCCCAAAAAATATTTTAAAAATAATTAATTATTTAACATTAGCCCAAAAAAAAAAAGGCCGCGGCCCCGTTTCCATGGCATTCGCCCCCAATTTTCCCGATTTTTATGGCATTCGCCCCAATTTTTTCATTTTTCACTGGTTCGGAGAGCTTTGTGCACACCGATTTTCTAAGCTGGATCCTCTAGGGTTGGAGGAGAGGGAGATTCCAGTGGATTTGGATCCAACACTGTATGGGTTCACTGGACTTTAGTTGGGTTTTCGGTAATGGAAGGAGGAACTGCCTCACGCAGACAGAAGAAGAAGAGGAAACTCATATTCGACCATCGCTATGGTTGGGTGTAAGTATTTACGAATGCTAACACTACAATAATAATCTCTATGTTTTCATTTTTCACTGGTTCAGAGAGCTTTGTGCACACCGATTTTCTAAGCTGGATCCTCTAGGGTTGGAGGAGAGGGAGATTCCAGTGGATTTGGATCCAACGCTGTATGGGTTCACTGGAATTTAGTTGGGTTTTCGGTAATGGAAGGAGGAACTGCCTCACGCAGACAGAAGAAGAAGAGGCAACTCATATTTGACCATCGCTATGGTTGGGTGTAAGTATTTACGAATGCTAACACTGCAATAATAATCTCTATGTTTTTACAATGACCATGGTACTGAATGCATTGCAGATACGATGACTGGAGGGATCCTGGTGAGGTTGCTCTTCTGGGAGGCAGGGGAATGTAAGGCAAAGTCGTTTCTCTCTACTGTGGTTGTGTTAGTTTTAATTTTGTTGTTACTGTTGCATTTTGTTAGTATTGTTGTTGCCATTGTTCTATTATGTTTTTTTCATTTGCAGGTTTTGTGTCGTGCCTCTTACCAAAGCCACTGTGAATCTCGTTTTTCAACAGGTAAGGACTGTAATTATCAAGTTTTTGTATTCTAATGGTAAAGTAAGTTTTTGATTCTAATGGTAAAGTTGGCTCAACTTCTTATGGCCTCCCTCACAGTCATAACTATAACTATTATACTGAGCTTGGGAAGGTTGCCCCAAGAGTTTACACAACCGTCATGAATCCCAATAACCCTATCATAACTTATACTAGATCTGTTGTCCCAAACAAGGACTTTCCCATCAATGAAGGCTACTCTATCTCCTCCATCTTCTAAACATGAAATCAAAACCAAATTCTTTTTCAAATCTGGAAAATAGAGTATGCTGCTCAAGTGAATGTTTTCACCCATTTTCAGCTCAATAGATGTTGTCCCAATTCCTTTGATTGCATAGCTGTTGTTGTCCCAAGCTCCACCTTTTGAGTCAATCTTCTTTCCATCAAACTTGTAAGATGATCACGCTCCCCTGTCATATGTCTTGAAGCTCCAGTATTGATCAACCATATGTTGTTGTCATCTGCAAGAGATCCTAAAGTGCGGAATAATAGAAGTGGTCTTCATCTCCTTCAACTTTTGGTCTCTTGGAATATTCATCAAATTCTCTCGTGGTAGCTTGTTGATTCTCACTTTTGTTCCTAATTGAATCTTCCAGGACATTGGGATTTGAAGTGACCAAATCTATTGCAATGGAAACATTGGATCTGAGACATATCTTTCTTCCTTCGAGGATTAGGTCTTCTATCAAAATCCCTCTTCTTCTTTTGAAAACTGAACTTCTTTCTTCCTCCAACTTTCTTGGAACGAGCTGCATAGGCTTGAGAATCTTCTTCTTCCTTTGTCTTTCTTCCTCTAGACAAAAGTATTGATTCTTCTTGAGAACAGGCTGCCCATGTTTCTTCCAAACTTTGAGCTTCCTTACGGCTACTTATACCTGTTGCAAACACATTCCATGATAGTTATAGTCCATTGAGTGCTGAGGTCACAAGTTCTTTGTCAGAGACAATTTCATCAATAGCTTGAAGTGGATCTCTGAATTGAGAGATCCTTACAAAATATGAAGCCACTGTATCGATCTTTTGTCATCATGACACCACAAATTTCATTTCTCAGACTCATGACTTGGCCAACATTGTTAACAATATAGAAATCATTTAGGGCATCATACATCTTCTTTGAAGTGTCAAGATTTGAGATGTATGGAATTAGATGATCCTTGATGGAGTCCACAATAATTCTCCTTCTATGATGTTATCTTTCTTGTACTTCTTATTTCCTGCTTCATAAGTAGGTTTAGTCACCTTGCCTTGCACAATTTCCAACAGATCTTCCCTAGCGAGAATTAGGTTGATTCTTGTCTTCCAAGCTTTAAAGTTGGTAGCCCCTTCTAACTTGTTCTCTGATTTCATGGTAGGAGCCATGGATGCAACTTGATTGTAGGTCTAGGGTTTCTTCAAAGTGATATCAAAGTTGAAGAGTGATCTTTGTGCTCTTTCCTTCACCAAAGCTCTGATACCATGTTGATTTTTCTAGTACAATAAATGCAACTACTTTTATTTGTGAACTATGATAAATGCTTCCAATGATTATTTTGCCCTAGGAAAACCCACCAAGGGGGAAAAAACCAACCAACCTTTTCCTTAGAGAATCAATGCAACAAGAGATACATCAAAGTCAAACTAACCAGCAAGATGACAACCACAAGGTGCCCAAGATGCCAAGTCAAAATTCTTCCCAAATCACCTCAAGATGCTTCTCCATAAATTCGTACTAGGTATGAAATAGGGTCGAATTTCGGCCTGTCTACCTCAGAATCTTGGACCTGTG
Source organism: Pinus albicaulis (assembly GCA_034641835.2). Classification (NCBI taxonomy): domain Eukaryota; kingdom Viridiplantae; phylum Streptophyta; class Pinopsida; order Pinales; family Pinaceae; genus Pinus; species Pinus albicaulis. The sequence goes on from MU968450.1 coordinate 23,485,391, forward strand.
ACCAGAAGTTTGGACCTGCAACTACACGTGTGAGGGCAGCAAAGAATACACATGTGCGGGGAGTCTCTTTCTTAAGCTCGACTTCTTTTCTTTCTCCAACTTCGACCTTCTCTTCTTCGTCCTTCTTTGGTATACCAGATCAGAAATATGCTTGATAAGATGAGAGATGCGAATGCCTTGGAGTGGAGACAAGTGCTCTCTATATATACACATTGGAGGGGTTGAATAGGTGCCTCTTTGGGCCAGGCTGACTTCATCACTGGGAGGCTGACTTGAGCATCTTGTGGTGTCAAAAATGCAAATTCAAATTTTCATTTTCCTGCTTAAGATAAGGTCATGAAGAACATTCTTTATAAAATTTCTTTTGATTATAAAATTTCTTGCAAACATGAAGAACATGCCTCAAATAATTTTTTGTCTTACAATTATAATTCATATTTCAATATTAGAAGTACAAATGAAACATTATGAAGATTGACCATAGCTACAAGATTCAACACATAATTTGAAGCTTGGAATTCACTAAAGCTGGATTTGTCACAATGTTTTTTGGATTTACTATATTGGAGCATAGGTAGCAGAGAATTGTTGGTTGTAACTTTCTCACTGCATATTCTTACATAAATTGTATTGGCCGAGCTTCATTCGTATCTGCCCATTTTAGGACTGCATGCATATTTGTGCCCTTGACTCAATGGTTGAAGATAAATGGGTGTAGATAGTTTTCTGCAAAGATTTATTATGTGGGAATCTCCATGTAGTTGCATGCAGCATGATTGCAACTGTACCAAGTATCAATCGATACCAGATATAGGGATATTATCCCATATTTTAGTGAAATACAATATATACATATGTGTGTTAATAGATATATCACATAGGGATACTACTCAGTATGGTCTTGGGGATAGCAATATTTATACTATAGGCGGGTAGCGGGGATTGAACCTGCATCTTCCCCTTCGCAAAGAGAAATTTTTACCATTCAACCTAAGCCACATTTTATTTGTTATATATATATATATATATATATATATATATTCATAAGATTGTAACATAATATGGAAAATACATACATGTTCAATCCCATTCATAAGAGACCAATTTTTAGTAGCCTAGATGGTATTGGAGTTGCAGGGTGAAATGGTGGATGCATTAATTGTAAGGAGAACCTTAGTGATGGTGATAGATTAGGTGAATTGTCAAACTAAACCGGTTGAGTTCATTTTTGTAGTGACTCTCTACATATTTATAGCAGTAGAAAGGCTAAGGATTTGGCACATCTCTTTAACTACTTTTTCATCGAAGGTGGCAATGCGGGCCTTTATAAACAAGAATGTTCTTGCTAACTGCAGTTTGCATATGAGGCAACTAAACAAATCCTTTGGCTGCCAATTTTGAGTGGCTTGAGGCAGAATTTGAACAGGTAGTAATTGAGTGCTTCATAGGTGGTGTGTCTTAATGAGGATAAAAATATTTAATCATATGAAGTAGTCTATTAATTGTAGTATTGAATGTATGCATTTTGATTCTCCTTGTTATCCATTTGCGAAGCATAATTTAAGGAAGGCCACTGAGTTTATGATGCAATGGTTTGCTAAATTGGATATGGGCCTTGGCTTGGAAATTACTCACCCAACAACTTATCGAAATGGTTAAATGGATCAATGGTTCTATGGTTCTATATGCATGCATGCCTCAAGTAGAGGCATCTACATGCTCAATCATAGTGGACACGACTTCATACCTCAGTGCCAACCTTGCTACTGTCCATTGCCACATGGAAACATTGCATGCAGAGATCTGATGTATGGTGGGCAAGCTAATGTTAGTCCTGGAGTCATTCCTTGTGATGTTTTAACCTTTACCTAGCATGTATATATTAGGTCATAGGCTTCTGAAACATTTTGTGTATTGATCTCTTTTGTTGTTGAGTCAGTGCAATAGTGTACTTTGTGAGAGAAGGCATTTGGCCTAGAAATAATTTTAATCTGATTATTTATGATGTCAAATATCAATTTCAGAGCAAGTTTTATGACCTGTTGGGCCAGGTTACTTTGCCCTAGTTGTATGTGGAATGGTCCAAAGGGCCATGTTGCCAGGCCTAATTAGTTCATGATATATTTAATCATGTTGTCTCAAGTAGAAACTGCCTATTAATTGTATAATCTTTTACGCTAATAATAAGGATGCGAGTGTGATATGGCTAGAATCAGAATCAAATGTCATGCCCACATAAGTTCCCTGATGTTTATTGAAGGATATCTTTTGGGAACTGTTTGAGGCCAAAAAATTACCGTTTGTTATTTTGAGATACTGGTACTCTATCTCAACTCTTTCTATTATTGATGTCTCTTCTATCATTGAAGTTCAACTTTAGTTGTGGATGTCAACAATTGGGTCATATTGATATAGCCAGGCTTTGAAACATTGGGTTTTTTAATTTATTCAATTAAAAGTGGCACAAAATGGAACCTACCATTGGGGCATTAAGATTCAAGAATGACTAAATTTTGTTGAGAACTATTTGATCTTTATGAATATTTTAGCCACCCTTAAAAGTTGGAAAACATGGCATGATCTACTGTTATGTTGTCCATTTGCTAGATATTTTATTATTTACATTGATGAATCTCAAAATACTAGGGGCATAAAACATCATGTTTTCACCAGTGAATTAATTTCAGAATACCAGGGACATAAAACATCATGTTTGCACCAGGGAATTAATTTTAGAATACCAGGGACATACAAGACAAGGGTACACACATATTGGATTGTACAGTAAATTTCTTAAGAGCTGAGAGGTTTGTACCTGGAGTCTTTTGTTCCCTCTCGGTGCTAACAGAGTTAACATGGAGCTTTGCTACTTCTGTGTCAAGAACATCCGCCTTCTTCCTTGGGTCCACATGGATACATATTTGATTTGGATCCTTCTCGGATATATCTTCTGGTCTTCATAGATTTGTATCCATAAGGGACATAGTGTGGATTTATATGTGGTCTAGACAATGTTCGTACAAGTTACAACGAGGATGGATTCCAATGTCATATTTCCCCTCCTTAAGAAAGTAAAGAAAATAAAATAAAAATAAAAACAAAAACAACAAATAAATGAAAACTCATCATGATTTTAACGACTAGACAACTTTGTATATATATTTAGATTTGATCTGTGCCATATGCCCACCTATATGCTAGGGCTTCTGTTTTGTGAGAATGTTTTTATCACGCACATGCCTGTCAGTCAGTAGCCTCATGTTTGAGGAAACCTATGAAACTGCCATTGTTTATTGCTATCTAGAAAGTTTTTGACATTGCAATAGTGAGATTTTTTTTATATGCAGTGTTCGTTGGTATTGTATCAGTTTTTTATCAATATCCGTATCATAGAAACTTAGGATTAACTGATTCAAATTTCCATGCGAGCTATTTTATTGTATAATGTTTGACACTGAAAGTCAAGTGTACATTTCTGTCACAATTTTTCTATCAGTATCGATATTATAGTATCTTAGGATGAACTGATTGAGATTACTGTGTCTATGTAAGATCTGTTTTATAGTATTATGTTTGACACTGAACGTTGAGTAATTGTCCTGCATGTACAAAATCTATCCTGATAATGAGAAGAACGCGAATTGTCATTCCATGTTAATGATGGCCTTAAACACAATTTTGTTACTTTTAAGTAAAGTCTTTTAAATTGCAAAGCCTTCGATTATAATACTTGGTTTTACTTTCTTATTTATTTAGTGATCTCTATACCTAATCCTAGGCTTTCAAGTACATTTGTAAAAATATTATGTTGTCGTAGAGACATTCCTAACTTTTGGACATTATAATATCTGCCTAACAGTGTATTTACATCGTATATTACAGGTTGCTCGTGTACTGCATCTCCTCTACAGGCTTGTGGTACAACCAAATACATCACGAGCAACCATGTTTGCTGAGACCTTCATTTCTTGTGGTGGCATAGAAATGCTTCTTTTCTTGTTGAAGAAAGAAGCAGAAGCTGGTGATGGTATGATTTATGAAAGTTCAAGTAGCAGTGATACAGCATACCAAGAGAAAAATGAAAATGTTCACATAATTGGAGTTACTTGTACAGAAGGGAAACAAGTTGGGCATTTGCGCCATTCTGGTTCACAATGTCAAGTTGACAGTATTATTGCTGATAAAATAGATGTTGATGAGTCTAAACATATTGGACTCAAAACTAGTGAGAATGATCAAGGTTCCAGTAAAAGGCTGTTAGGCAATGACAATAAAAAAATGTCCTCAGCCAGAGAAGCATTTACAGGAAGAACTATAGGCGGGATAAGCTTTTCAATTAGTGCAGAGAGTGCAAGGAACAATTTCTATAATGTAGACAACGGCGATGGTATAATGGTTGGCATTATTAGTCTTGTGGGTGTTCTTGTTGCAGGAGGCTAGCTAAAATTTTCAACTGTCACCACATCTACTTCTATGCCCAGTCTGTATTCTGGAAGTGGGCATTCAGAAGAAAGCAATCAAGCATCTACATTTAATAATTATTTTCTCTTATTTGCATTACAAAAGACATTTCAAGCAGCACCACAGAGATTGATGACTGACTCTGTCTACGCAGCTTTCTTAGGAGCCGTGGTATGCTCTGATGGTAGCCTTTAATCTTTTTTCTATGCTGTCTTGTGAACTTCATGGATAAACTCTATAGTAGTTACTTGTATTTGATGATGAAAAGATTTAACTATGTGGATCTGAGATGTGCATTTTGGCATGTCTTTTTGTCTATGTTTTGATAATGATGAGGTCGACACAATTCATAAAGTAAAAATTGACATAAAGAAAAATTGACGTGTTCAGTCACCAGTGTTTGACATGATGGATTTAGGCCTCCTACGTAATTTCTGAGGTGTTGAATTTAGCACATTGATGATTTTTGTATATGTTACAATCTTAGTTTGCTAAAAGTTTGTTTGGAAGGTTTAATATGGAGTATTATAAGGCATTTCTACACCAATGGTGGTTGGATTGAAATTATTAGTGAAAACTAACTCAAAACCGTTCAGGGAGTTGGTATATGGATAATTGGTCGGCACCTTGATATATCTCCCCTAGGTTACTAGGATACAGATATTGATTTGTCTTCTTTTGGAAAATCCATAATCAAATACAGTGGGGAAAAACAAGTACAAAAAATAGAATAAAAATAAAATACTAAATAGTAAAATCATTTCTCGATGGAGTCCAATGGGTTAGGTCAACCAATTGTTGTTATTGTTGTTGGGCATTTGACTAGTTTTGTGCCAGTAGATGCCCAGTTCAAATCTTGCTGAGTGACGAGCATTAGTCTACATCAACAGCTTCACTAGGGATGTCATTCACAAATGTGGGGAAGCATCCCATGGGCTTCTAACTTTCCTTGCAATGATTTCCTTGGAAAAAAATCATTGCTAGATAATGAATGCAGTCTATGGTCTGATCAAAATGATGTGCATTAGAAATTAAGAGAAGGCTAAAAAATTTAGGCTTTGCTCTTTTATGGCCAATGATGGAAAGTATCTTTCTACATGTGTAGGATAGTGCATTATGGATATCAACCAAGATAGTTTTGAGGTATGTACAGGGAACCTTGAAGATTGGTTTCTTGTAATGTAGAGTAGAGGTTTTCTGATTGACATGTTGCACAGATTTAGATCTGATAGGTTTGGTTGATGTTAAGAAATCCACTATTTGTAATGTTTTCACAGTTGGTACAGGTGTTGTTTCTTGGTTTAATAAAATTAATATGTTGTATCTCTTTTATCTTCTAAAGCGTGATATAAGGAAGCAATAATGACAACTCGTGAGCAGTTTGGTTGTGGAGAATACTTGTTTATTTGCAAGTAGAACAAATTGGCATAACTATATTTTATTGTGACAATGGAAATGTGTTGATTTTTCCGTGAGAGTTGATATTTCATTAGCAGATAGAGCATGTGGAGGTCCATCATCATAACTATATTTGATAACGTGTGGAGAATGTTGAAATATGGTTGCAATGTTGTGCAACTTAAGATTTGAGTGATGACATGTTCATCAAACTCCTTGATATAGATGATTGTAATAGTATCTTACTGTGTCTAGTTTACTTGGCTGTTAAATTGGCCTTTGACCAAACAGGTGTATGACTTAGTTGAAGGGAAGTCAGCATTTGACTTGGCTTGACTTGGTTGAGTGAACCTCTCACTTGACCAGGTTTGATTTAGTTAGTCACTTGATCAAGTTGGAAATGTCTCAGTCGACTCCAACAGGTCAGGATTCATAAGTGCTTGACCTTCCCCTCCTTTCTCGGTACAAAAATGGCATAAATGGATTTTCACACATATGTGGCATAATTGGTCTTCTTGAATACGCTGATCAAATTCAAGTCATACTCATCATCAGTGAGATCGTCTCGAAATCCTAATTTTAATGGCTGTAAACACAACCACTTTCTATGAAATTCTGATACTAATGGCTATGAACACAACCATTGTCTCGAAATTCTGATGCTAATGGCTGTAAACACAACCACTTTCTATGAAATTCTGATACTAATGGCTGTAAACACAACCACTTTCTATGAAATTATGATACTAATGGCTGTAAACACAACCACTTTCTATAAAAGTGTCAACATGGCCCATTTTCATCACTGCATCATCTCGACTTTTGTGCAAGACTGAATTCACCCAACGACTATGAAATTGGACCTTGAAATGTATTATGAGAGAGATTGAGTTTAACTAGTCCCGTGTGACTTTCGAGTGCATATGGCATGATACCAATCAACTGGTTGAAAGTAATATCAATAGTTTGAATGACATGTCTCTCTAAAGAGTGATATGATGTCTCTCTCTAAACCCTTATCTAGAGTGACATGTCTCTTGCTCTCTTTTTCTCAAGAGACGTTCTCCAATAAAAAAACTCTCATTCACAAAATGTTCTCTTTCAACTTGAAAAATGAATGATCTCTCACAAAAGTGGCATAAATGGATTTTCACACATAAGTGGCATAAATGGTGTTCTTGAATCTGCTGATGAGATTCAAGTCATACACATCATCATCACGATCGTCTCGAAATTCAGATTCAAGTCATATTCATCATCATCATCACGATCGTCTCGAAATTTTGATACTAATGGCCGTAAACACAATCACTTTTTGTCAAAGTGTCAACATGGCCCACTTTCATCACTGCATCATCTCGACTTTTGTGCAACGACTAAAATGATGAATTTCCTGCAAAGGTTCAAATCTCAATGTCCTATTGCAACATACAAGAATTTCCTACAAAGGTTCAAATCTCATTGCCCTATTGCAACATACAAATATCACGAACACTTGGAACATACATCCATCCTTTTGTAAAAAAAAAAATAATCAAAGTGGCCAAAAGCATCAATATGCCTCCAAATATGGCCATAGCTTGAAAATTGGTTGGTCAAATGACAAAACTGGCTACGCGTTCCTTGCGAAAAATCATGAAATTTGAATATAAAGTTGACTATGTTTTGAAATTGTTAAATATGGGCCTGTAGGGAATCTAGAGGATTCTTTGCGGATTTTTGCCTCAAGGTTCCATTGCTCAACGTTTTGCCTATGGAATATTCATTGCTCAAATCAAATAACTGTCTACGCTATCAAATTCTTGGCAAAAATTCGGTTCACATGAGTATAAACTTACATATTTCTGACCATGAAACCCTGGGCATAGGCTCATGGGAATATGTTATGCAACCAACTCACAAAATAATAGAAATAATATATCAACAACTTAGAAAATATCCTCTTAACAATATAGTAAAATAATTTTCTTATTATAGATTTTTCTTGGAAAAGAATTATTGAGAGTTGGGTGCAAATGCACAATGTTGTGTAGCATTAGTGTGATAAATATGGGATAGTGCAAAGCATAGTTTTGAAGATTATTCTAAGTTGACTCGTACCTAATCAACTCAGTCAAGTTGATTGTTGGTTGAACGGTTAATTGTTGGTTCAATGGACAGAAGATCTTGCAGGCACAAATACCAAAGGGCAAAATGGAGCCCATCATGGGGTACTCTTTGTAATTCTCCACCACTGCTACCTTCCATGCTTCCTAAAACTCCTCTCCAACCTCAATATTAGTGCTAGTAGTAGCATGAGCAACAACACTACGCTTAGCAGAACTAGAAGAACGCGTTTTCCAAACTACACGAGAACTACTTCCCTCACAAGTCACCATGTGCCATGCTTGGTCTCGGTGTTTCTCTTCCTTCTACTCTTGGTTCAACTACCATATCTTCATTGGAACCAACACCCCGAACTCCACTAGAAAACGATTCACCATTTTGTAGTAGTGATTCGCTATTTGTACTAGTGATTCGCCATGATTTTACAAGATAATATAATCTCGTGAGAGATTCGCCAAAAAATTATATATACATATTATATTATTAATAAAACCGCCTTCCATTTTTCCTATGTATCATGGGGATTCGCCTATTTATTATATATATAAATTTAGGGGGGTTCTTAAAATTATCCCTGGTCTACATGTTAAAGAAGAAGTCTGATATATTCACAGTTTTTAAACAGTTTAGAGCATTAGTTGAAAACATCACTGGAAGAACCATTAAATATTTAAGAACTGACAATGGTGGTGAGTTCACTTCAAAGGAATTTGATAATTATTGCAAGGATGCTGGGATCGAAAGACATAAAGCCACTGTATATACTCCTCAGCAAAACGGAGTTGCTAAACGCATGAACAAGACTCTTTTAGAGAGAGCAAGAAGTATGCTTAGTAACGCCAATTTGCAGAAGGAATTGTGGACATAAGCGGTTTCTACATCTTGTTACTTGGTAAATCGATCACCATCAACTGAAATAGGATGCAAAATTCCTCAAGAGGTATGGAAAGGTTATCCATGTGATTATTCTAAACTGAAAGTTTTTGGTTGTAATGCATATGCTCTAGTTCCGAAACATCAGCATTCTAAATTAGATCCTAAATCAAAAATATATATCTTTGTTGGATATGGTGATGGGACTAAGGGATACAGGTTGTGGGATCCTACTACTCACAAGATCATCATTAACAGAGATGTTAAATTTAATGAATCCTCACTTGAAAATCCAAATGTAGATGATGAATTGAAACAGGATAATGAACCTAAGCTTCAACACATTCAGTTTGAAACTAGTTAAAAAATTGATGATAGTCCAGATGAACAAGTTTCAGATTCAAATCATGAACAAGTTTTAGATGCAGATCATGAACGTGTTTCAGATGCTGATCATGAAGAAGTTCCTACAGATAATAATCAGCAAATTGTGGAAGTACCAGAAACATCTTTAAGGAGTTCTACGAGAATCAGACGACTTCCTAAAATGTATGATGATTATGTTACTTCAGTTGCTTTAACTGCTAACGATGATGAACCTTTGTGCTATCAGGAAGCTATAGAAGGTTCAAACAGTGGTAAGTGGAAAGAGGCTATGAAGGACGAGATGAAGGCGTTAGCGAAGAATGCCACATGGGATCTGGTAGAACTTCCTAAAGACAGAAAAACTATGGGATGTAAGTGGGTTTAAAAATTGAAGAAGGGTGTTGATGATACAGAAGACAGGTACAAAGCGAGGCTGGTCGCAAAAGGTTTTTCTCAAAAAGCAGGCGTTGACTTTCATGAGATTTTTTCACCAGTTGTGAAAATTGTTTCAATTCGTATTGTGTTAGCATTAGTTGCTTTACTTGATTTAGAATTACAACAACTAGATGTTAAAACTGCATTTTTACATGGAGATTTAGATGAGGAGATTTACATGGAACAACCGGAAGGGTTTGTTCAAAATCGCAACAGGAAATTTGTCTGCAGGCTCAAGAAATCATTGTATGGTCTGAAGTAGTTGCCTCGACAGTGGTACAAGAAATTTGATTCTTTCATGATGAGTCAAAATTATATAAGAAGTGAATATGATCATTGTGCTTACTTTAAGAAATTAAGTAATGGCATGTTCATTATCTTAGTGTTGTATGTTGATGATATGCTTTTAGCAAGCAAAAGCATAACAGAGATCAATAGGTTAAAGGCTCAGATGGCTAGGACGTTTGATATGAAAGATCTAGGAGCAGCAAGACAGATTTTGGGCATGGAGATTTTCAGAGACAGGAGTAATGGTAAGCTGTGGCTATCACAACAGAAGTATATTGAGAAGATACTCTTGAGGTTTGGTATGAACAATGTGAAGCCTATTTCAGTCCCTTTTGCTTCCCATTTTAAGCTTTCTTCAAGTTTATGTCCTAACACTAATGAAGAAAAGGAATATATGTCTCGAATTCCATATGCCAATGTAGTAGGTTGTTTGATGTATGCGATGGTTTGTACTCGACCAGATATTTCACATGTAGTTGGGGTTGTTAGCAGGTATATGGAAAATCCAGGAAAAGAGCACTGGTCAGTAGTGAAATGGGTGCTTCGGTATCTGAGAGGCACAAGTGATTATTGTATCACTTATAAAAGAAGTAGTGAATATGTTTGTGGATATGTTGATTCTGATTTTGTAGGTGATTTGGATAAGAGAAGGTCAACTTCAGGGTATGTATTTACTCTTGCAGGTGGAGCTATTAGCTGGATGTCAAAGCTACAGAACATTGTTTCTTTATCCACTACAGAAGTAGAATACATAGCTGCTTCACATGCTTGCAAAGAAGCAGTTTGGTTGAAAGGTTTGTTTGGTGAGTTTGGTAGGTTGCAGGACAGCATCAAGTTATTTTGTGATAGTCAAAGTGCAATTCACTTGGCTAAAAATCCTGCCTATCATAGTAAATCAAAGCACATACCTATCAAATACCATTTTGTAAGACAGGTTGTCACTGAAAGGGGAGTCTCTCTTGAAAAGGTGCATACAAAAGAAAACTGTGCAGACATGTTCACGAAAACAGTTTTGTTAGAGAAGCTACGATGGTGTCTGGCTTCTCTTGGCTTGTAGAAAAGATAAAAATAATAATGAAACAGGGTATCAGGCTAATTTTTGTCAAGGTGGAGATTGTTGAGATTTTATTCTTATTTTTAATTAAATTTGGAGAAAAATCTCATGTAGGTGACAACAATAGGATTTGTTGCTACATTGGCTCCATCAGATTCTGATGAGGAGTTAATGCATCATATATTTGTTGTGAGAGAATTTATGAGTTTGTTTTCATTCACAACTATAAAATGTAAGCCCGTAGAGGCAAGTGAGCATGATGAGGAATGTGTAGTGAGGAAGAGCTGGGCAGATGAGAAACTCTGCAATTGTATTCTCTCTAGTTGATGAATGAGATTGCCGATGCCCTGTTAGGTGGACGTAGCCCAGATTGGTTGGGTGAACCACGTTAAAATATGCTATCTTTATGTTTGGTTTTCTGCTGTGTGTTAGTTGTTTAATGTTTTCCACTGTGATAACTCCAACAATCTCAACCACAAGACAAGCTCCAATTTAAAAGGTGTCAATAATAAACAAGATATGTGAATGATATAATTTCTCAATAACTACAAGATGTAAGATAATAAATTCCAACTTTAAAAAAAAAATTAGAGCACTTTCCTTCTTATAAAAATTAGCCATTGATTATTAGACAATAATAAATCTTCCAATATGTTTCAACCAATGTTTTAAAATGTGGTCGAGTCAACCAAATAGGCTGGCTCGACAGAGTCTGACTTGGCTCAACTGACTCCTTTGGCCATTCTTTATATGTAAAGGAAAATCAGCAATTATTAAACAAAAGAATATAGTTTAAACTGTCAGGACAATTATTGTAAAAGATAATGATAAAGCCTTAAAGTCAATCTTTTCACCTGTTTTATCCTTAGAAATTAAAGACAGAGTTATTGAAACAGAGAGGTATCTACAAATGTTCCTACCTTATTCCTTGCATGGTTATCAAGGTTAGGGGCGTATTTACTCTGTCATTAATAACATTTTGAAACCTAGAAGATTTCCACCTCCTCACTTGCAACATAAATACTGCATTCGAACTCATTGTAAATGTTGGATTTTGATGACTGATGCTAGAATAATACATAGTCCTTTGAAGTTATTGAAGAGAAATTGATGTCTTGGAACTCATGCATGATATGATTTGCTTGTTGATGGAGAAGGATTGTTTGTAGGATCCATAGGCTTTGTTGATGGTGAAGTTTTCTTTTGTTTATGTTTTCTAGGTTTCCATTATGTTTTCCATCTTGCTATGTTGCAGTAGGACAAAGAATTTAGATTAAGAAATTTTTTCTAATGGCACCTTAAATCTGTTTTTCCTTCAGTGCCTTAATGTTTTCTTCTGCTAAGATATATTAGGGAAATAATTTCTTGCTCTCTAACAAGTTCTTATCTCGTCCATTTTTTGAATAAATTAGATCAGCTAGCATCATTTATGATTTATGGTTAGCCCTGCATAGTGTTGCCACTGAAATATTTTGTTCTTGGAATCATTTCTTTAAAGAAGCTTTGTCTACGTTTGTCAAAGAGGTCTGTTTAAAATCATGCTCTTTGCCTTTACTTGGCTAAAATTGTTTTAAGGAAACCTTATAGCTGTAACTTTGGATGTTAGAGTTTTCTCTCCTTCTATGGTTATAATTACTTGTATATCTTAAATGTTTTTCTGCTCTAAATGATAAAATCTCTGGAAGTTGGATAAGTTTCTTACCTTTTTGTGTTTTTATCGGAATGTTTGTCTTGGTTAATTATCTGTTTTTAGTCTGAAATCAAATGGATTAGGTTCTGCTTATGCCTTTGATTCTCTTTCTATTCTTATCAATTTTCTAACTCCCTCAGTTTACAAGTATATAAAGGATTCGGTTTCATCCCTTTATTTAGTTTATTGTTCTCAATCTTTATGTCCATTTCATAAATCCTTCATAACCTTAAAATATCCACCAACCAAGTAAAATTTCCTTGCAAATTCTCTTAACACCATTTACGAACTTATCTCGACCTTTTTAGACTCCATTGCCCAATGACTTAACAATATTCCATGTTTCCTATCTAAAATCTATCAAAGTATCATTCCCAACCAAAAAACAATCAAAATACCTTACACTTAACATCTAACCTAAAATCAACCCTAATCAGTAAAGAAGTTCACATTTTTGCACACATTGAGAGATCCCTCTCCGAATCTAGGAAGGCTAGGTCCTTGGATTCCAATGCCTGGTTTGATGTTACCCTTGTCAAATTGTATCTCAATCAATCTAGAAAAATATGGGGAGCTAACATAGTGGCGATCATGGTTGGACAGAGTTCATAGTATACTGAAAAACTCTTATAGACTCATATACATCCCTAGTTTGACTTAAAAACCAACCCATAGCCAGAGTAGAAACTAATTACTTCATCATCCTAGCAAGATAATGACTTAGTTAGGGGAAACTCATTAACCTTAAGGATGCATAAAGAAACTAAAAACCCAAAAGTACTCCCTAGATTGATTTTTTATCAAGAATTTGGTGGTGGACCATAAAACATTTTACCTTTAGAAAAGCTAAAAATTTTCACCTGGCGACTCCACCAGCCTCCAGTAGGCCTTCCTCATTCCACTAGTCCCATAGGTTGTTCTAGTATTGTGTCAAATCAGTCCAAAATAGTTTCTAAGGCCTATTTATACCTTGTGTGAATAAAGAGATCTGGCTTCATGAAGGATCTATACCAGATCACATCTGGACCCAAATCCTCCTACCGTAGTTGATAACCCAGAAAATATTTTGTGGAAAAATACTAAAGCTGGAAACTCACCCACTGTTAGGGCCATCCATAGAGAAAGTTATGCACCAGAACACCTTACAGTTTCACAAGATCCTCAGTTTTATTTGCACCATACCTATTCAGGACCAAGTCCGAAAGTAGGGTTGACCAAGCTGACTTTGAGCCCATAGATTTGTAGCAAAGCTGCAACAGAGAAGCTTCTTCTTCCACTCAACCTGATTTTCAACTTCTACATCACTTTAGCCCTTTTCATCTCAAATATACTTAGAATCAGTCTTCCAGTCCAAGTACCTCAGCTACACCCATCCATACCACCAGTGTGCAAACCACCTCACTCGATCCTCCTCCACCTCTCACAAATCCTCCCCTTGTAAATCAGCCTTTGTTTCCTTTCCCTCCCATCATGGTAGCCTGGTATGCTCCACTGGCTCTACAACAACCACTATTACCTTTTCCAAATGACTATCAGTCCAAAATCCCTCACTTCGTAGGGACTGAATCCATTACTACTCAAAAACATGTAGATAGAATTAATGATGCTTTTGACTATATAGAGATAGAAGAATGCACAACCCCTTTCATTGAAGAAACATTCATGAACTCTCCTTAGTATGCTAACATCATATATGTGTTGCTTTACCTGAATGCTCATCCTTCTTTGTAAAAAAAAAAAGCTATATTTGTCAAAAAAAAGGCTTTAAATTATTGTATATTTGATGGAGTTTTGTATTTGAAAAATGTTGTGGGGATTGTACTTAAATGTTTACTTGAGTTTGATGCAGGAAAAATCATGCATGAGCTGCATGAGGGAGAATGTGGAGGACATCTTAACTCTAAGACCAGAGTAAAAAATATCCTCAGGTCTAGATACTATTGGCCCACCCTCTTCCCAGACACCCATAATTTAGTCATTTCTTGCCATAAGTGTCAAATTTTTGATGGCAAGAGAAAAATCCTACCTTTACCCTCACATCCCATCAGTGTTCAGGCTCCCTTTCAAAAATGGGGCTTGGACTTCATTGGGGAAATTCACCCATATTCTTCAGCCCAACATAATGCATCCTCACTCCCACTGATTATTTTACCAAGTGGATAGAAGCCATACGTTATAGAAATGCTACTGACTCTGTCATTATCAAGTTCCTTGAAACTAACATACTATCCAGATTTGTTTGTCTTAGAAAAATTATGACAGATAATTTTGTTGCTTTCAAGTCTAAAAAAATGGTTGATTTCTACTATGAATATCATATCACATTGGGTCATTCTACTGCCTACTATCCCCAAGGGAATGGATTAGCTGAATCCTCCAACAAAATCCTTATCAATATTATCAAAAAAATGTTGGAGCAGAATCATAAATCATGTCATAGTAAGCTTATTCATGCTTTATGGGCTGATAGATTAACCACCAAAAAGTCAATAAATATGTCTCCCTATCAGCTAGTTTATTGTATGGATGCAATCTTCCCAACATCCTTAGGAGTTCCAGTCATGAAACTTCTTCAAGAAGTACAAGATGAAGAGAATGATATGCAGAGAAGGATAAATCAAACCTTTCATTTATAGCAGTCAAGAGAGGAAGTGTACAAAAGAACACAAATAGTCCAAGAGAACATCAAGAAACTATTTGACAAAAGGACTAAAGAAAATGATTTCCAAGTTGGAAATATAGTTCTAAAGTGGGATTCTAGAAGGGAGGACAAAGGCAAACATGGTAAATTTGAAAATCTGTGGAAAGTCCCCTATATCATTGATTCGGTAAGAGGCAACAATGATTTCTTTTTTAAGGAACTTGATGGAATCGAAATTTTTGGAGGTCCTGTCAATGGCAGGATGCTCAAACACTATTTCTGTCAAGAGTATTAGTTTAAAATTTGTATTCATTGTACATAACATAGTTAAAAGGAAATTATACAAAATACGAATACAATAAAAATAAAAGAAAATCAAAAGAGGGCAGATTCAAAAGAGGTACAGCCCCATACCCAAAAAAGAGAATTTCTAAAAGTGAGATAGTCTAAATGTCACTACTAATTCAAAGGGATATTTTGTTCAGTTATTTAGCGTAATCATGGCTGAAAATTCTTTAAAATTATGTTGATAAGTTAGTAGAAACTTTGATTAATAAAACATTATTTCAGACTTAACTTATTCAAAGAAAGATAGATTAGGAGATTGAAAAGATATTGGTTCCACATGCTTAAAACAGAACCAAAGAGATAGATAAGGATGACTCACAAAAGACAATTCATGGCCTTATATTTCTAATTTACTTTTTGCAAAACAATGTTTGTGTGCAAGCTCAAATTCCACTACTTGTAATTATTCAATCATACAGCCTAAACATGATTGAGTAAATTTGAATTTCATGCTGATAGGTTAGTGAAGAATATTTTCCAAACTGTATAATATTGGCTTATCAGTAGTATAAATTAGGATAGAAAAGAATGGTTCAAACAAACTCAAAGTATGAACCAAGAAAAGGAAAAATATAGCTCTAAATAGATCAAAACCAGAGTTGGAAAAAGAATAGAAGGATGTTTAAACAATTTCAGATCTTAAGCATTCTCAGTTTTGTTTTAAGTTTCTGCAAATAAGGTCTATGTGCAGCCTGTACAAAATTCCATAGCCCCATAGCAAATTCGACTGTCTAGTCCTGATTTGACTCTGTTTTAAATTTCCTGTTTTAGAAATAGAGAATAAGATCTGTCAAACATCTTAATCTTGACAGATAGTAGCTTAGGTAGAGAATTTTTGAGTTCAACTGTTTAATCTGAACTCATGGAAGTTATAAGGGTAGATTTAGATTAGTTTTCTTGCTTTCAATAAAAGAATAAAATGTTTATGTCAAAGATTTTTCCAGTCCAAGTGCACTCAAAGGAAGAAAAAATGCTAGGACAAAGTAAGATTGGGTAGGTAGAGATGTTTTAAAAGAGATTACAGGTTGTAGATTGATAAAAGTTGTCCTTTTTAGAGAAATATCAGCAAGAAAGAAAAGAGATTTTGCCCAATGGATGAGGCACTGGTCTTCTAAAACCCAGAAGATTGATAACTGAGGTTCTAGACACCTAAAAAGATAGCTTTCCTCCCCAAGTGGAGCCACTGTTCGCCATCTATAATTTTGACATACTCAAAGATGGCTAAACAGGTCTTTGGCCTTCAAGAAAAAAATTTCATGCAAAATATATGACTTCTTCAAGCCTCTTTGTGTTGTTTATCCTCAAGAAATCCATCCCATTGATAATCTTCACTCAAAAATTCCTCAAGAAGCCCTGTTGTTATAAAATAAATTGTTTTCAGCCATTTTTTCCATCTTTTCACCTTCATAATTTCCTCCAAAATCCCTCCATTTTTCACTCATTTTCACTTATCCTAAAAATTCATCTCATTCCCCTAAAAATTCCCTTTTATGCCTCATTTACCCTCATTTTCCCATAAATCCCCTTTAAACCTGATAAAATCCCTTTATTCTGGTTTAAAACCCCTTTTCTATCCTATCTGAACCTCCAAAAACCCTTCAAAAACCTTCATTTTCAGCCCAAAACCTTCATTTTAAATATCATGCCTTAAGCACCTTTTGGCTTAGTCCTAGCCCCTTTCCATCATATGACCCAACACGGTGACCAAGCTCTCGACCCATCATCATTTCGGCTTTTCTTCGGTCCCTGCGACCTTTTTCCCTTTAATAGTGTTCACCGCTGATGCGCACCCTCTGACCGGATCTCTGCCATTGATCACATCCGATCCAACGGTCTGTGCTCCATCGCATATCATAGCCTCCCGATTCTGCTTTACCTCACTGATGTCGTACTCTCGATAGAAATTCCATTGATGGAATCCTAACCATCGATCTGCTTCCATCTGACAGTCCGCACTCCATCAGCCATCGCAATCTTCCATTCCGCCTTCCCTTCTCACCGCAATGTGCATCCCGCCGAAAGGATCCTAACCATTGATCTTCCAGATCCAATGGCCTGTGTTATCTCGCAGATCCAAACTCTGCTTGATAAATACTTCACCCCCCCCCCCCCCCCCCCCCCCCCCCCGACTATGTTTCCCCCCCAATATAATGCTAGTTGTTGATCATTTTGATATAACGACGATCGGGCCTTCCTCCGCTCCATTCTCATTCCCCCTGCGATGAAATCATGACCATCGATCTCTCCCAAATCGAACATCCATCGCACTTCGCCTCCCCCCATCAGCCATAGCACTTCAGCAATTCAAAATTCCTTGTTCCCACACCTTTTCTCCACCGATGGATTCCTAGCTGTCGATCTCTCCCAGATCGGATGACCATCATGCTTCACCTGCCCCCATCAACCATTGAACTTCACAACTTCCCATTTCCACTTCCCAAAATCCTTTTCTTGTCCACCTCTGCCGATATAATATGGACCATAGATCCTCCAGATCTAACGACCCGCACTTCCTCGAGCCATTGCTTACCCCGTGCTCGACTATTTCTCCTAAAAAAATATCCACCATTGATCAAAGGCCCTTGGCCTATATCCAACGGTCTCTGCTCCTTCCCTAATCATCCATCCTCTCACCCATTCATCCTCCGTTCATCCCCATCAACAGATCTCGACCGTTGATCCTCATGATCCAACGGCTCCCATTGATCTTTAAATTCTAACTCTACCCAATAGCCTTTCGCTACCTGACAAAATAGCTGATGCCAGCACTGGGTCCCACTTATTTCCCAAACGCACATCTTTTCTCCCTTTGTGTTTGATCTCAATCGTCGATCTCCAAGATCTGACGATGCTAAAATATTTTCGTGCCCATCGTCGCCAAACCTTCCCACTGTGCATCTTTCATGTTAAATGGGCGTTTTTGATAGGATATGTGTCATCCTCCAAGCCGTATTGCGTCCAAAAGGCCTTTACCGCTTACCACCTATTTCCAACATGAAAACTGTCAGTTTTCTACAAAACTACTCTTCCCTGTTTTCGCGCCCTGATTCAAAATTTCCTCTATTTGCACCATTCTGCCATAAAATTTACCCACCATGCAATATCCCCTTCCTCATGCAATCGCTCTTTCGTCTCTCTCAAACCTTTTAAAGTAGTATATCCATAAATTCGTAGGTTTTATATTATGTTTTTCGTTTGGTTGCAGGTTTAATAGTGGCCTCGAGCCCGAAGGGCCATCCCACAGTCAAAACAGTGATAGGCCTTGGATGACGATCCAAAAAAGCCTATAAACAAAGAAGAAAGGGATCTAGGGTTTCATATCAATGATTGATCGGTGCCTCATAAGCATTGATCCCTTTTGAAATCCTCTAGTGCATCAAAGAAGCCTCCTGCACACAAATGTAGAGAAAACTAATGAATATTGAAGAACAAAGGAACAAAGGCATAAATAGAAGATTAAAGACTAATTAAAGAAGATTAAGGATAAAAACACAGCTAAAAGACAGATGAACAAAGGTTTAAAGAAAATAGTAAAGTGATCAAG
This sequence comes from Pinus albicaulis, assembly GCA_034641835.2. Taxonomy (NCBI): domain Eukaryota; kingdom Viridiplantae; phylum Streptophyta; class Pinopsida; order Pinales; family Pinaceae; genus Pinus; species Pinus albicaulis. Next base: position 23,504,595 of record MU968450.1, read on the forward strand.
GCAACATGATGAGTTATGAAGGAAAAATGTGAGATCAGACCTTAAACACAGTTTATTGATGAAATTAAAGGAAATATCAGGCTAAAGCAGCCTCGAATACATCAAAAAGGAGGAGTTATTTCATCAGGAATATCAACTGACTCCTTTGGCCATTCTTTATCTGTAAAGGAAAATTAGCAGTTATTACACAAAGGAATATAGTTTAAACTATCAGGATAGTTATTGTAAAAGATAATGATAAAGCCTTAAAGGGAATATTTTCACCTGTTTTATCCTTAGAAAGTAAATATAGAGTTATTAAAATAGAGAGGTATCTACAGATGTTCCTACCTTATGCCTTGCATGGTTATCAATGTTAGGAACGTATTTAATCTGTCATTAATAACATTTTTAACCCTACAAGAGTTCCACCTCCTCATTTGGAGCATAAATAATGCATTCGAAGTCATTGTAAATGTTGGATTTTCATGAATGATGCTGGAATAATACATAGTCCTTTGAAGCTCTTGAAGAGAAATCGATGTCTTGGAACTCATGCATGATCTTATTTGCTTGTTGATGGAGAAGGATTGTTTGCAGGATCCATAGGCTTGGTTGATGGTGAAGTTTTATTTTGTTTATGTTTTCTAGTTTTCCATTATGTTCTCCATCTTGCTATCTTGCAGTAGGACAAAGAATTTAGATTAAGAAATTTTTTCTAATGGCACCTTAAATCTGTTTGTCCTTCACTGCCTTAATGTTTTCTTCTGCTAAGATATATTAGGGAAATCCTTTCTTTCTCTCTAACAAGTTCTTATGTCGTCCATTTTTTGAATAAATTAGATGAGTTAGCATCAATTATGATTTATGGTTAGCCTTGCATAGTGTTGCCACTGAAATATTTTGTTCTTGGAATCATCTCTTTAAAGCAACTTTGTCTAGGTTTGTCAAAGAAGTTTTTTTTAAATCATGCTCTTTGCCTTTACTTAGCTAAAATTGTTTTAAGGAAACCTTATAGCTGTAAATTTGGATGTTAGAGTTTTCTCTCCTTCTATGGTTATAGTTACTTATATATCTCAAATGTTTTTCTGCTCTAGATGACAAAAGCTCTGGAAGTTGGATAAGTTTCTTACCTTTCTGTGTTTTTATCTGAACGTTTATCTTGGTTAATTATCTGTTTTCAGTCTGAAATCAAAAGGATTAGGTTTTTCTTATGTCTTTGATTCTCTTTCTATTCTTATCAATTTTCTAACTCCCTCAGTTTATAAGTATATAAAGGATTCGGTTGCAACCCTTTATTTAGTTTGTTGTTCTCAATCTTTATGTCCATTTCTGCATAAATCCTTCATAACCTTAAAAGATCCACCAACCAAGTAAAATTTCCCTACAAATTCTCTTAACACCATTGACGAACTTATCTAGACGTTGTTAGACTCCATTGCCCAATGACTTAACAATATTCCATGTTTCCTATCTAAAATCTATCAAAGTATCATACCCAACCAAAACACAATCAAAATACCTTGCACTTAATGTCTAGCCTAAAATCAACCCTAATCAGTAAACAAATTCACATTTTTGCACACATTGAGAGATCCCTCTCCGAATCCAGGAAGGCTAGATCCTTGGATTCCAAATCTTGGTTGGATCTTACCCTTGTCAATTTGTATCTCAATCAATCTATAAAATTATGAAGAGTTAACAAGTTTTTGGAGTAGCATTAAGGAGTCTCTTGGGAAATATTTGGTGTAACAGTGAGGAGCTTCTTGGGAAGTCATTAGAGCAACATTGAGGATTTTTTGTGTTGTAATGTCTCTTATACATAACTATTGTTCCCTCCACCCACTTTTCATAACTTCCATAACCATTACGTAGGGACCTGTAGCTTCAATGATCTTTTTCTTGTTTAGTAAAAGATTGTCAAGACTTTAATTTATTGAAAGTTGTAGAATTTACAATTTATAAAATTTCAAGATATAATTTTTAAAAGACTAATTATTTAAAGGGTGTGTTAACGTTCTGTAATTTTCTAGAGATTGTGAGAAATAATCACATAGGCCAACACCAAACCAACTTTGGAAACTGGGATCTAGCGATGCCAATTTCAGAGAGGGCTCTCTCTTTAAGTTTTAAATTAATTTGGATAAGTTTTAGGCTAGTTATGATTGTACTTGGGTTTTTAGTTTTGTTTTGGATTTCAGAAAATTGATTTTATTCAATTTAATAATGTCTATTGGGAAATGGAGTGAAAATATAACTGGATAGTTCCATCAACGTTTCATAGAGTAAACACAGGGCAAGCTAGGAGTATTTACTGGATATTTCAAATTTAAAAATGGATTCATTAGGGGAATTTTGAGGTATAAAATGGGCCTCCTAAGGAAACTATAAAATAATAGTGGAAAAAATCAAACAAGATTTGATGACATCATCAAATTTTAGAGGGAAAAATGAAAAAACTACTTTTTCAATTCATATTTTCAACTTATCTCCCAAAGTTTTTACTCAAATTTTGAGCGGGAGTACTCATTGGATGCGAAATTTAATTCCACCTCCAAAGAGTACCGATGTTGCATACTTTCGATGGGTCCTACTACACGAAAAATGAGAAATACATAAAAAATGTGATTACAATCACATTTTTTATGTATTTCTCATTTTTTGTGTAGTAGAGTTCATCGAAAGTATGCAACATGGGTACTCCTTGGATAAGGAATTAAATTTTTCATCCAACGAGTACTCCCACTCGAAATTTGAGTAAAAATTTTGGGAGATAAGTTGAAAATACGAGTTGAAAAAGTAGTTTTATTATTTTATTATTTTTTAATATTTTTACCCTTTTATTTAAAAATGGTAAATCATCCCCCATGGTTGACATCATCATCTTGAATCCTATTGGTTGTTATAAAGTTTATTTTTTTTGTACATTTTTCTTAGGAGGCCCATTTTAGACCTCAAAATTCCCCTAATGATAATAGAAATATGAAAATATTCAGCAGAACTAAAGAGCAATTAAGAATTATTTAGTTTGGCCTTTAGTGGAAAACATTATGATTGTAAACGCAGCCAGAATAAGGTACTCAAAATTAAATCCTATTCCTCACACTTTCTGCTTTACAATTATAATTCAGATGATTATAATGAAATATGACAATCAAACATAATAACAAAAGAAAAAAATCACCAGTATTCAAGCCACAATAATCCTGTGAATGGTCTAATTATTATTGATGCTCTAATTCTTTGAAAAAACTTATAGTACTCCAAAGGAAAAAAAAGTTCAGATCTCAATCAATCGACCCTTGATACCTCCAAAACTGAAGTATTTATATAAAAATAAAAGAAAATTACAATCAATGCCTGTGTGATAAGGCAATCTATAATTTCTCAAAATGAAATGAAAAGAAAGAAATCGATCTAAAAGGAGTGCATATGCATTTCTAGCCCTGTTCTACTGAAAGACCATTGCTGAGTCACCACCTTTTTAGTATTCTACTGGAAAATTGAGTGTTTTGTTGGCGAAATTTGTTGTATGAATTCCTTTTTCCTATCTTGACCCGTGGTGTCTATTTGCTACCCGAGTCCTTTCTTTTGTGTTTAGCCCTTTTTAAATCAAAACAGCGTAAAAAAACCATATACCTAGACTTGAAATTCTATAGGTTTCAACTTGGAATTGCATCGCGTCCATGCCAATATCGCACTTCAAATTTTTATGTTTTTAACTCTTCCTTAGCACTTATCTTTTAAAACTTGCGATGTGCACTATCTGATCGGGTCCCACCTACCATCGCACATCACACTCCGTTGACTTTATCACTTACCTTTTGCACTTAAATTTTAAAACTTATGATGTACGATTGCGATCGAGTCCCACTATCATCTCATATCGCACTTTGATGATTTTAACACTTACCTCCCCCGCTTATCCTTTGAAAATTGTGATTTCTGATTGCGATCGCATCGCAACTTAAATAGAATAAATTTTGGGAGCTTAAAAATGAAAGTTATAAAATGTGCGAAGTGTAGGTAAGAGGTGACGTGGAGGGAGGGTGATAATTTCGATAATATGTAGCAATGGAATGGGAATGGTAGTGAAGGAACGACATATAGCGATGAGCGGAGTATTATGGTGGGGCCAACCGCATCGAAGATCGCAATCGGGATTGGATAGGTTTTTGTAATATGGTTTAAACATTAAATTTTTCTAAATAAGATGAGCGAAAAGTTAATATATGTGCGATGTGATACATATCAAACATCGACGTTCACAAGTTTTAATGGTTTGGTGAAATGAAATAATTTATTTTATCCGATCTGTGATGTAGTATATTTGGCCATTTGCAATCGATGGTGGGGGAAAGGGTGACATGGAAGGGAGAAATGGCCCCACTTTAATCACAATCAGGGAATTGGGAAGGTAGAGGTAAGTGAAAACAATGATATAGTGATGTGAAAAGGGTAAGTAGAAAGATAAAGTTGGAAGGTGGAAAGGGGTAAGTTTTATTTGCACATGATGGGTGAATGGGTCCCACTATTATCGCATATCGCATTTCAGAAGTTTTGTAGGAGACAACCATTAAAGGTTTTTGCAATTTGAATGTGCGATAATGAAATAAAAGGGGAATGACTTAGGGAAAAAGAAAAAGAAAAAGGATAAATGGTATGGTTTAATGATTTAGGGGAAAAGGAATGAAATGAACGTATGGTAGGGATATATTTCTATGGTTTAAAATTTTAAGATATGAACTTATAATCAGGATTTAAACCATATAAATAAATTTTTCCATAAGTGCATTTAGACTAGCACCAATCAAATATTTTAAAATAGAATGAAGCTTTCTTTTTATTTCTTGCTGCCCTAACATTTTATTTTGCCTTCTTTATTTAGAGCAGCTAACACCTATCACTTTATTGATATGGATGTCAATAAAACAATCAATTTTTCCTAACATTTTTTAATTTTTTAATTCTTTTGCATCCATATCCTACCTTATCATTTTGAAAATTATTTAACTACTTATGCTAACTTATCAAAATAAAATAATGTTACAACACCTCCCTTTGTTTAGATTAAATTATTGAACCAATTTTTATTTTCTACCTAACTAATTAATTTGTCAAGATTAAACAGTTTGACAAATTATTTTTCACTACCTATAAACAAGCAATTTAAACCTAATTCAATCATGATTAAACTGTATGATTGAATTTTATTAAACTTTTGTGGCATTTTAAACAAGATGCACACAATTTATTTTCAGAAATAAGCTAAACTAAGAGTAGTGGCATTTAGAGGTGCAACACTTTATGAATTTATTGTTTTTTCTTTTGGATGGGTTTCATATTTTTATTTTTATTTTTATTTAACATATATCCTCTTTTTATTTTTTATGTTACCTCCTTTTTCATTTTGAAAATTATTTTCATATTGGAAATAATTTTACAAAGTAAATTTGATAGATAGAATAAACTCAGTCACTTTTAGATCCTATGAAATATAGGACCCTATCAGGGTGTTAACTCAATGGAAGAGCACCTTCTTTACAAGCAGGAGGTTGGCGGTACGATACCATTGTGCCCTGATATTCATATGGAATGGAGAAGATTAGTTTTTAGTGACATAGTCTCTTTTTACCATCACCAATGAGCTTATGGTGACATTTTTCGACCCTCACCAAAATATGAAATGGTGACAGTCAATGAACGACACCATATATGCACATCAATAGTGACAATCATGAAATATCTATCACCATAAATCATTGTTGTTGATATTAAATGGTGAGGTTTATTGTTTGTCATTATATTAATTATTCGTGAAAGACCTTGAAGTCACCAAAGAGCTTATCATGACATATTTTCACCCTCGCCAAATATTAAATGGTGATGGTCAATGAATGCCGCCATATATATGCACCAATAGTGAAAACCATGAAAGGTCCATCACAATAAATAATTTTTGTTCATATGAAATTGTGACGGTCAATATCTGTCATTATAATGAATATTCGTGACAAACCTTTAATGTCATCACAACACATACTTTCAGTGACACCACCTTTGGTGACGTTCAATTTTTTGGTGACCAAGGCAATTTTCCATAACCATTGCTCATATGAAATGGTGACAATCACTATCCGTCATTATAAACCATTATTGGTGAAGAACCTTGAATGTCACCACAAAAATTATACTTTTGGTGAGGCCACCTTTGGTGACGCTCAAATTTTGGTGATTAAGGCTCTTTTGACTGTCACCAATGAGCTTATGGTGATATTTTTCACCCCTCACCAATGTCATTTTTTCTTGTAGTGCCAAGAATAATCTAGGATGACATCCATTTATTCTAGGTGGACCATGGTTAGCTACAATTGATGCTTTTATCAGTTGTAGACATGGTGATATGTTTATTTCTGATGGAAGTTCAACAAAGAAATTTACATTATATCCTCTAGAAAAAACAAAAATACAAGTAGAAAGTGAAGAATGGATAGATCATGATGGTGAAAACTTTGATATATGACCAATCTTTGCTACTGCACAAATAGATGAAGAACATCAAATTTTGAATTTAATGGAAAATAATGAATCTTCCTCACATATTGAACAAAATCTATGTTTTCAAGAAAAATGTAATATTGAATATTTATCATCACAACAAATGAATTTACATTCTATGAATAAATTTGGAAATTATTTAATAGAAAATTTTCCATGAAAAACTTTGAATATCAATGATAATCTGAAAGAATATCAAAAGAAATAATTAGTGAAGATGCTATAGAAACATACCTCTACTTATGCATGGGTATAAAATGATATGAAAGGAATTGAGCCAAAAAAGTGTATGCATCACATCTATATTGACGAAAATTCTAGACCAATATAACAACCCGTTGATGCCTTGAAAATCGTTGCAACAACATCGGGGATGACCACCCAGTCAGGAACTTGGAAACCGTTCCTTTTCTGTTTGGAATAGTGGCTCCGACTGGGGATGATGGGACCAATTTCCCAATAAATTATAATTGAGTGGGTGTGAGGTATTTATAACTAAATTGATTGATTAATGTGAGTGATAATAAGCTAAAAGGTATATATATATATATATATATATATATATATATATATATACATATCTTTATCCCCAGGACTTAGTTGTGTTTCTTTTGTATGTGATTTGAAGGATTATTCTTAGTGTATGAGAATGTAGACTATAAAACACTTACGGAAGTGAAAAAAATTAAAGATAATTAATTCGATTAAATTGTTGATCAAATTAATTGGTTAAATGCATATTGCATCAAATAACTGAATGTCTTGTAGATATATCAAAATATTGCAACCTTTGCATGTTCAAAATTGAATTAATGCTCAATTATATTTAGAACATACATATAAAAAAACAATTGAAAACAATTATGACTATTAATCACAGATAAATAGAACAACAATATAAAGAAATAAGTACCCGATATATATTAACTCTGCTCATGAAAGAAATAACCATGGTCCAACCTTTCTATTAAGATGATTTTAAAAAGTACAAAAGTGTAACTTATCAAAGCCTTCCTTACAAAATTTCAGGACCTCTTTCTTCAAGACATGAAAGGGTTCATATAGCTAATACTAGGAATTTAAAAATAGAAAATACAAAAAGTGTTGAGGAGGTTTAAACAACTCTCCTTAAAATAAGAGATAATAGGACAAAAATAGAATATCTTTGAATGACAATCTCAAGAGTGTGATGCTGTCTCTTTTACCATTTGCTACTTGAGCTCATAAATATCTATCGTTGGCTATAATTCAGGAGGTTAATATGGCATTATGCGCAGCTGTCTAGTGTACACTACATCTAAAAGTGTAGGAAGCAAGTGAGAGGATTTGTCAACTGGCATCGCAACATTAGCCACCAGTTGTCTAGCTTTACAAGCCATTGCCAGTATTTTTTGAGATCAAGCTTTGTTAGTTTCTTAATGTTATATTCCTTTATCTTTGCTATTTCCTGCCATTTCTTCATCAAACTTTTGACAACGAGCATGGAACAAGGTGGGTCTTCTTGAACAAGATTGGAACCAAACAAATTATTACTGACATTTTCAGTAATATTGTTTGCAGTATCCCTTGCTCTAAAGATAGCCCTTTCTACTTGCTTTAGCTTTATGTACGAATCCATAAAGAGGATTTCTTTGTATAAATACTCTATTCTTGGAAGATATGTTGCTCTACCTTCTACATTGTATTTCCAAGTGATGAATTATGAAATATTTTCATCAATTTCATCAAAATTCGTCCCCAGGTCGGATGATTGATTCTTCAGTGAACCACTTTTTTTTCATAGATCATTGATTATTGTCAATTTTTGGAAGAAGATTACTTTTTGGTGGGCTAAATGGGTGTTTAATTCGATTGATTAATTTTTAAACTCTTAAATTTTAGGATTATCCTTCAGTTACTTGATTGTGAATTGGAGTTGTTGAATCTGAGCCTCTTTTAACTTCATATCAGTTTGATGACACAATTTCAATTGATCATAAATATGATGGAATTGTGAAAACTATGTTTTCCATTGATGATCAATACTCTACTTTTCTGTTAACAACTCTTGTTCCAATTGTTGGATTCTATCATCCTTTTCCTCTACCAATTGTTGTACTTTTGATGCTTTGTGAATAGTGGCAGTTACATAGGCACCTGCAACCTTTCATAGTATTGTTAATTCATCAGAACAATTGGTTTTTGGATATTTCCACACCACCTCCATTGGTATGTCTCTAGGGACTAGTGCCTGGGATTGATCAACTCTTCTCTTCTTTATCTTCCTTCTCATCACAACCTGATGCTTGGGACTGTAAAATATGTCAAGAGGAGGGATCTCTACAATCTTGAGAACAATTTATGATGAAGGGAATGCCAAGATGAACTAAATATCATCTGTGGTGACTACCTTATCAGAAGACCCAATAGTAAGTAGGATTTGTCTATTGCCTAAAGGAGTGATGATTGTTTTTTTAGGCTCAATAGTGTTTAGCTCTTGTTTTCCTTTTATTTCATTATCAAATTGGTCCTAGACCTTATCCAAATCACTGCTAAAAAATGTATCAGTATTTTTTTGTCATATGAATGTGGTCTCTTTTGTTACCTATAGGACCTCAGTGTCCTTTAGAGGCTGCTCCAAATTCTTCTCTTTCTGTAGAAATGGTTTAGACACCCTCAATATATCAAGAGGGATATTCTCTAATCTCTTATTCCTGTATTCTTTAAACTTAGTAGGATGTTTTGGATTTTGACGGGTCTTTGCCATATTTTCTACCTGCAGGTATGTCTCAACAGACTCAAACAGATCATCATAATCATCGAGCTCATGTATGAATTGTCTGAGATTAACTTGGGTTGTAAATTCCTAGGCTACTTTGTTTGGTTCAAACTGTCTGTCGGGCATGGTAGATAAGTTTAAACACTGAATTTGGTTTATTTCAAGCCTAGCGTGCTTGTAATTATCTACATCATAGACACCAAAATTGATAGGAAATGATGGCCAGGAGGACTTTTTGGATTCTTTCAAGGCTTTGGTTAGTCCATTACCTACTGTTTGATAAGAAATCACATTGGATAGGAGTTTATCAGGTACATAAAATCAGATAACATGGGGCCTAGCTAAAATACCAAAATCCCTAACATATGTAAAAAATTCTTCTCCAAATCATTTTCCTATAGTTTTGAAATCATCTCTGACGTCATTTGACAATATTGGGGATTTTTATCCAAAACCTGCTTGATGTAGGGGTAAAATGACTCCATGATTTTTTTTTGTCAAAATAAGACTCAAAATTAGACTCCCAAAGGATATTGTGGTAGATATTGATAGGGCTAGGGTCTTTTATAGTCCATTTCCACCCCATGGTTGGGAAATGGGAAGTAAAGCATACTGCATCCATGATATATGTGCTCATGAAGAAGGGGGGAACTTTCTTGGAGGTGACTTTCCAGTTTTTTCTATATTCTAGGATGTGGGAGGCAGTATTATTGGAAAGGATAGTGGCCCAATCCATAATGTATGAATCTAATGCATCATCAATAAGTGGAACCCATTCAAATGAGAACTTATTTTTGTTAGGGTACCCGAATAGCCTACACATCATAGGATAAATATAACAATACTGACTAGCAAGAGAAGAAATGGAGTACATACTCTTATCATCATGTTTGTGCTTGTTGGGGTTATGTCTCCATTGCCTTATCGGCCCCTATTATAGCTTGCTTTCCTTTGCAAAATTTTGAAGGAAATTCTTATCATACACCTTATGTGGGTCAGGTATATGATACATTTTCTTCAAATATTCCGCAATGAAAGACCCATTTACTATTTCTCTTGAAGCTAGGAATGCCCTTTTCGTGATATTCAAATTATTAGTTATTGTAATATTCCTAATTAGCTTTCAGCTAGTTGGAATATTAATCTTTTATTTTGATAAAAATATAGGTGAATAAGTGGGTAGAGAGACCCATAAATCTCTTTAGTAGAAATAAAACGACTTCTAATGTGAATGTGGATCATTGTATTAGCTATATGAAGCACCTTGAGGTGTGAACAGGTGCTAAAGCATGTGTATAGGGTCAAATATGACCAAATCAACATCGTTGTTATGGAGGTAGTGGAGGGTTAATGGAGGACAATGCAGTCATAGAGGAGTAGTGTATGCATGAGAGTAACTTCTTTAATGATTCGGGCCCAAGGTAAGGAAGCTCACCAAGCATATAAGGAAGAGGATGGCAGCCATAGAGGGCATTCATAATATTGATATTGTATTTGTATTTAATGACTCTTTGCATGCTACATTTGTTTAGCTAAGTGTGATGTGTTATTTAGCACAAGGGTGTTTCCGAGTGGCAATCCCACCCTCATCCTTGGGTGACTTCGAGTGCCTACTCAGGAGAGGTCCATGGAGCATAATTTCCACCATCAGGCTTTAGGCCAAGCTTCATCCTTCATTCACGGTACATTCTCCTTTAGGGTTGTGTTGTTTTGCATGGTATCAACAGTGGAGGGTTGATAGACCCAATTTCTAAGCTTGTTTTCCAGTAGAGGGAGAAACTCTTCATCCGGGAGGCTATTGAGGAAGTTATTAGAGCTTTATTCCACCATCTGGAATCAAGCCAAGAAGAAAAATTCACCCACAATGCAATCTCCTCTATAAAGTGCGTTATTTTGTAGTGGGAGGTCAAGTACCCAACTTCTTGACCTTGTTTTCTAGTGAGGGGATCATCCCTTCATCCGAAAAGGTTATGAGGAGGAATATCATACATTATCATATTAGATCAGCCACCTCCCACCAATGTTCCAGTTGTAGAGCATTATTTAGCCATAGGGCCATATTTTGCATATTTTTCATTTTGAGTATTTCCGAAAACCCTTCCTGGGTTGTCTTGGAATAGTGTTAGAAAGCCTAGATCTCTGATCCCGAAATTTTCTAAGAACTATATCAGCAGATCCATGTATTTACATTTTCTAGCAGTAGTTAACCCCAACAAAAACTGCACTGTCTTAGCCTCCGACATTCTTATATAGAATTTTTTCTTCATATTTCATGTATTGGGTCTCTAGAGGCTTCTTTTGCCTAACTTGAGTGTCCTTTTCCTCAAGATCTTATATACATTTGCTGCTATAATTTTTAATAGAATGTCTATGTGATCTGCTCTCATATTTATGTGTTGATGTATTATTTCATTTTCCATTTTATGTTCTATATTCCAATATTTTCCATTTTGGAATATTAAAGTGGTATTAGAGCATGATCTCTGGCTCATCTTGTGGGAAATACATATTTTGACACAAGAATAAGAGATCCATAATGATGGAGAGAATGAGTTTTGCCTCATTTATTTTTAGATCTATGAAGGAAATCGCCAAGGAGGTCAAATAAATGAGAGGGGAGAGGCACAGAGACACTTCAAGAAGGTTTCAATATGAGGAAGGTCGAATCATTTCCTATGAACAACAGAAGAAACTGGCATTGCATAGAGCCCCAAAACAATCTACTATGTCCAATTTTTTGAAAGAGAAATGTGAATGGCATGGAGATGGAGGAAAATTAGATCATGAGACTCTAAGTGATTATATTGCAGAGTACAAATCTCAATCAAGGGCTTTCAAGGATAATCTAACTCTTCAGTAGTTCATTCAGATCAAATAAGAATGGAGACCCTGCAACAACAATATAAGAAAAAGACATAATAGATTCCTATTGTCTACATTTTATGGGTCGTCCACAAGCACACCAAGGGCTTGGAGGAATAAGTTAGATGAATTATTCCTGCAACATCCAGTAATAGAAAGAGAAGTTGTTGAGATTTAAGTGCTACACCTTGAGGGTGAAGCAAAATATTGGTGGTTTATCCATTTGAAACATGCAAGAGTGACTTCTTATGCAGATTTTACACAAAGTCTGATCAAGAGGTATGATAGAAGAAAACTGGAGGTAATACCCATTGAGACATTCCCCAACATTGTTGAGAAAACACATGAGGAGCCAAGGGAAGATGTCAGTACTATCACTCTGAAAGGAGAGCAACTTCCACCACCACTAGCTGCAGGAGTAATTGCATCAGGAGAAGGAACACTTTCATCCTTGCAAGATGGTATTGATCTCTTCACATTAGGAGTCCTGTGCATTATTCATGAGATGCGTGAGAAATAGGAGCCAAATACCAGCGCTAGTGTGGTAGTAGAGGATCATACATCATCATCAACAACAGTTGGAGGAGTCATTACACCGTTAGGAGGAACCCTTGTAGTTGTACAAGATGTTCCCAAGGATTTGTTTAACTAGGGTATGCAAAAATTTCTACCCCATATTATTTCAGCACATTAGATGGAGAGTTGTGGGGACGTTCCATCAGGACAATTGCATGACTAAGGGTTAAATCACATTGCTAATATGAAGCAGCAGGATATCACTATATAGAGGACCCTTGACTGGTTCAAGGAGGAGATGTATAGCCATCCTGGTTTCTCATTATTGAGCTGCACACAATAGTTTGGGTTAGAGTGTAGTGTTTTGGAGGATAGAATGAACATAATCCTAATCAATCCAATGAAGAACTATGTGTTCAGCATTGTGTATGACCCTGAGATAACATAGGGACAATCATGGAGATCAACAAGGTTGTCACTGATCAACAATGATGAGTTGGGGGCCCAAATATTATTGAAGCATTTTGATGACCATTCCACTTATGTAGCATTGGATGGGCATATGGTAGGTGATAGATATCTTATGATGGATAACATCTTCCATTATTATGAGAAATCCTTCTTGATGAGCTCCACATATCTCAAAGAGAAACTCTTTCCTACAACATATTTGGAACCTTATGGGTTCTACCGGGTCATTGATGAGAGGTCCTCATGTAGATATCTCCAGGAGGTTACACTTCAACATATCATGGAGTGAAAATATAGTCAACAAATTTTCGAGGATGGTATTATCCATTGGGTGGATACCAAGTTGGAGCATGATAGGAGTCACCCATAGTTTGATATATGATTGAGGATGATGAGCAAGTGATTGGTGAGCTACTTGCAGATCTATGACACAAGGCAACAAGAGGCATGGCTGTGTTGGCTACTCCTGAGAGATCTTTTCCATCACATGGCATATCATATGTCAAGGGGTGTGTTATTGTTTGGGACATGGTATGGCACTCATATGATATGGTAGCAGATAGTTTGGTTGTATGGTAAATTCTACAAGTCAATCATAATGATGTCACTCCATGACTTGTATGATGATGAGATGAGGAGGCAACAAGAGTCATTGTTTCTTTGGTTACTCTTAGGAGAGTATGGGTTGAGTTTCTTCCATACCTTGCATGATGTTTCAGGAGTAGGTGGTGGCACAATCACTGTGCAAAGGGGCTACTCCATAGCCTTTGAGGATCAGAAGATACTTCTACATAGGAAGGAGTCTTCCATATATAGTAGAAGGTTGTTCGAATTCATGTATTCTTTGGCCAAATTTGGGAAGTTTTGGATGGGCAAAGGCTTTGACCTCCAAAAACGTAAATCTTATTCTAAGCAAAAGCAACTGCAAGGGAGGTAGCAACAGTGGGAGAGAAACATTCTGGCATGTGACTTTGGCATTGGGAATCTCAAAGAGGGGAGCTATGAGATGGCAGGTGCCTTATCACAAATGCCAACAGTGCTATTAGTTGGGAGTATAGATCCATATTGGGAGTCCCAGCCATTGATGGAATGTTCCAAGTATTACTTCTCACATGAGGGACTTGATGGGAAAGCAAAAGATGAGAGGTATAGAGTGGTGGATGGAGTCATCTACTACCAGGGTAGGAACTTATTAGCTAAGAATTCCAAGGTCAAGAAGAAGGCTCTACATACAGGACATGATTCATTCATTTCCAGTCACCAAGGTCTGATGGAGGCATATCAGACCATTATGGAGAGATTCTCATGGGAGGGCTTATCCATGGACCTCGTCACCAGCTTACTCATATTACATGGTAAGAGTTGTGTCTTCATACTTATTGATCATCAAACAATTAATTTTTTTGCATTCTCTTGCATTTTATATACAATTCATTGCTCCACAAGACGACAACCCTCTCTTTGGACTTCATGGTATTTTTGAGACAAATATCAGTGATTGAGATAGCCATTTCTTGTATGACTTTGGGAAAATATTGTTCTATTCTTAGTATGCTCAGTTGACACAAAATTCCATTTACTACTTTCTAGTAGATGAGCAAACATGCAGAAGTAGTAAGTGGTTGGGAGACAACTTGCCACATTATGTTAAGGGGAAACAGGTAGAAAAACTACATTGTTTCTTGATGGGGAACTCTTGTCACCATCTAGAATTTCATATGACACTCGATATATTTCTCATTTTGATTCCATATAGTGATGATGTTTTATTCACTATATGTGGAATGACTTGGGCAAGCAAGGTTCATAGAACCAAAGAGTGGATCCTTGAGAGTCCATTTTCCTTTTGGCCTCTTGAGGGAAACATTATTGAAGCCCAAAATCAGCTGCAGCTCTATACATATCATAAATGGAGAGAGAGAGATCATGAGATGTACAATTTGGTCTATCATGTTCAGCCATACAACCCATCTACATTGCAGAAGCAAGAGATGGAGGAAATTTCCTATGAGCTACCATTTTGGAGGGTGATCCATTTTGTTTGGATGATAGCTTGGGGATTGGAGCTTCTCATGGGGGTTAGGGTCCCCAACATTTTTGAGATCCCATGACTCAAGAAGGCCTCTAGAAAACATCTAGTTTCCTCAATGGATATTCCACTTCTTCATGATGAGAGCCATTTGGTTTTATGACCGAAGGCCAACTTTTATACTTGGTTTTATATTCTACATTTTGAGTATTTCTAAAAACCCTTCCTGGGTTGTCTTGGAATACTGTTAGAAAGCCTATATCTCTGATCCTGACATTTTATAAGCACTATATTAGAAAATCCATGTATTTAAATTTTCTAGTAGCAGTTGACCCCAGCAAAAATTGTGCTGTCTTAGCCTCCAACATTCTTTTATTGCAGTTGTTATTCATATTTTATGTACTGGGTCTCTAGAGGCTTGTTTTTCCGAAATTGAATGTCTTTTTCCTCAACATATTGTATACATTTGCTGCTATAATGTTTAATATAATGACTATATGATCTGCTCTAATATTTATGTGTTGATGTATCACTGAATTTTCTAGTTTATGTTCTATATTCTTGTCCTTTCCCTTTTGGGATATTACAATTATCCACTTCATCATGTCTGTATAGGGAATAATTTTAGGGCAAGTGGAAATTCGATGGAGGAAATAATTGGTGACTTAACTGCAAGATGTTTCAGAGGATGTTGGAGCATATACTATGGCTACCCTTATAATTATTTTGGACTTTTCATCCTCAAATAATTTATACATGGACTCCCATGAAGAAGTTCTATAGTTTGGAGTACATTCTGTATCAGAGAATAACAGAGGCATATATGTGACTTTTGAAGTAGGAGGCACTGGGTGTGGAGTAGCCTTGGGTTTCTTGTATTTATTCGCAGACTTTGACATCTTGCAAGAGTCTTTCTTCTTAGGGCTAGCCTACAGTAGGATAAAAACAAAGAATGAAGAATGACACTTTCAATGTGGGAGTGATTAACACAAAAAGTTTGAAGTGATGGAAAATATGGTTTAAATGGAAAAATCATGAAACATTAAGTAAAAAGTAATCAAATCACTTGGGGACTCAAGACTGTCAATATCGTTGTGCCTTACTCATAATTAAAAAATCTGATTTCACGTTTTTTACTTTGAAAGCTCAACACTTAATTAAGATATGATATCGGAAAATTCCTTTGGAAAAAATCTTAAAGTATGCATGATCGAGGTGGATATTAGTGGCCAGTTGCCTATTCCACTTGAGGCCCCACCATTGTCTCTTTCAGTTTTTCAGTTTCAGCAAAACTTACTATTTTTGGCATTTTTTCGGGTGCTGAACTTTCGGAGCCGTTTCGAGGCCCTAAACGATGTTTTTTTGGAAACTCCAGAGCAACATGGGTCCATGGACCGATGTTTCTCACATTAAAATTTGTATTCCTGGAATAGATATTTCTAATGAGGTATGGCGTGTGTCAAACAAATATGGTATGCCAAAGCTACGTCCTCGGGAAGTTGAAACACCAATTTACACAAACGGGGCCCATAGTTTTGGCGCTTCATCTCCTAGGCTTAGGGTTTTCCATGGTTTCTAAATAATAAATAGGCCCTTGAGCCTCATTGTAACACAATTCAGAGGCTTTTAGCTACCACATCTCTTCTAAGAGATAAGCTACCAGTGCCCTAGCTAGTTTATTTCCATTATGTGTGTAAGAAAATTTCAGTTCTTTGATATTAATTAAATGAAGTGTTATTTTTGTTGCATCTTTGTATTTATGTTTATATGTGTATTATGTTGTGTTCCTGCATAAATATGGATCTGTGGTATCAGGGCGGTATGCTTTTTCTCGATCCTTCTTTGTGTGTCTGCAATGAGGTCAGGGTATAAGGAGTTAGGGCTCGATTTGGTTGAACCTTTGCAAGATCAACCTCACAAACCCCAATGACTGCCCATGGGGGATGAAAAGAATGATGAGGGAGCATGATATCCTATCAAAATATTGCTCGAGGAGTCCCTCTAAAAAAAAGGAATGCAATGATGGAAAACTTTGCCTATATTCTTCAACAACTGCCCACCGACGACGTATCTTCATCCAACATCCACTCTGGACGTGTGACTCCCTTTAAGGTACAAGTAAAATTTTACATTCCCATATTTGAGGGTCAAATAGATGCATATGCCACAACTATATGGTTGAATTTATTAAAATGATATTTTTTGGTTCATAAATTTTCCAATCGGACTGGTGGGAAACCTACTTTGAAAAAAAAAGGACGAGAAAAAACCCTCTCTGTCCTCAGCCATACCCACTTGAAGCTATTTCTAAGATGACATAAAGGAACTATAATATCTCATGGGGAGCTATGAGGACAAGTACATATAATGGACCATGCTACGGTAACAAAGGGATCAAGATGTGCGTGAGTTGACAAATATGTTCTATACCCTGTGCACAAAGGTGGGTATCAAAGATTTAGAGAAACATTTGGTGCCAAAGTATCACAGTTTCCTGCAAAGATACATTTTGGAGGAAAATTAAGTTCCTTGACATCTCCTCGCTTGGTATGGCATACCGGTATGCTAAGAATATTGAGCATAAATTCAAATATAAGAAGCAAGACTTTGGATCTATGAATCAAAAGCAAGGGAAAGGTGCCCCCAAACCACAAAACAAAGGAAAAATACAAGGCATGGTGGACCAAGACAACCCTCCAAAGCCACAAGAAAAGTAAAACACCGTGAAGCCAAAGAAGGACATGAGAAAGTGGTGTGAGTTCCATAAGAGCTCCACTCACAACATAAGTGAGTGTCGTGCCAAGCAGTCGTTGGTGGCCGAGATGAGGGCTTTTGAATCAGGTGAATGCTCCGAATATGAATCAAAACCTAACGAGGGGAATGATAAAGGGAAATATATTATTGATACGGAGCCCAATGCCACTTTTGCTACTGCAAAGATCCAGAAGGAGGAACTGGAAGATGTAGAGCAGGAGCGTCTCTTCCACTCCCAGATGTGGGTAAAGGGTTCCCCACTACAGTTCATTGTCTATAATGGAAGTCAAAATAACCTAATTTTACTAGACGCTGTGAAGCAGTCAGGCTTTCCAACCACAACACACCCATAGCCATACACCATCGGGTGGCTTTACCAAGGACGGGATCTCTGCGTCAACCAATAGTGTCGCCTTCCCTACATAATCAAGCCCTTGACAGATGAGGTATTATGTGACATTGCTCCTCTTGATGATTCTGATGTATTATTAGTCCAACCATACTTGTGGAAGTGACATGTTGTGTATGAGTCCTAGGATCGTGCCATTATTGTTACTTTGAAAAATAAGTTGTAAAAGATACTAGAGGTAGCACCGCCTACCACTATCTCTTTTGTTACTACAAAAAAATTCAATAAGCTCATTTCACAAACCTAGAATTTTTTTTCTTGATGATCCGCCCCCAGGGAAAAAATAAGACTGTGGCCATGACCTCCAAACAAGGCTCCTCTACACAAAAAAAACAAATGGACAAGCTTGTGGAGGAGTATGGGAACATGTTCACCTCACCCACAGAGGTGCCTCTGCACTGTCAAGTCAAGCACCCCATTGATCTGACCCCAAGTGCACCTCTACCCAATAGACCGATCTATCAGCACTCTGTTTTGGAGAACGATGAAATCTCGAGGCAGATTCAGGAGCTGCTCCAGAAAGGTCACATCCAGCCAAGTTCATCACCCTATGGGAGCCCGATCATGTTGGTACAGAAGAATGGTGGGACTTGGAGACTCTGTATTGAATATCAGGTGCTGAACGAGATCATAGTTCGGAATACGTACCAGATCCCACAGATTGATGACCTTATGGACCAACTCAAAGGGAAAAAATATTTCAGCAAGATCAAATTGAAGTCTGGGTAGCATCAAGTACCAATTGAACCCTCCGATGTGTGGAATACTACCTTCAAAGAAAATGAGGGCCTTTTCCAAAGGTTGGTCATGCCTTTCAAGTTGTCGAATGCTCCCACAACCTTCATGAGGTTGATGGATGACATCTTGCATCCATTCACCAACTCATTTTTAGTGGTGTACTTGGATGACATTATGATCTTCAGCCAGACTTAGGAAGAGCACCTCCACCACATCCGACAAGTCCTCCAAACACTGTAGCAACACAAGTTGTGTGCCAATTTGGAGAAGTTCACTTTTGGCATGACCCAGGTTCAATATCTGGGATAAATTATTGATGAAAGGGGGGTGCCTGTGGATCCAACCAGGATCCAAGTCATTCATGATTGGCCATCCCCAACCACTCTAACAGAGCTTTGCATATTTTTGGGTCTTTCCAATTTCTACTGCAGGTTCGTGTTGGGATTCCAACCACTATGTCCCATTGACGTAGCCATGAAATTTGCGGATACTCAGGCCGATTCGGCTCATGTCCAGTCTGAAGCTGACAAAGTGAATAGCTTCATTGAGCAGATTGCACACATCCACCAACAAGTTCATGAAATATTGGATAGAGCCAATGCTAAGTACAAGCAACGACATGATCAACATCGGGTGCCACACAACTTCTAGGTGAGTGAAAAAGTATGCATACATTTGCAGAAGGAGTTCCTCACTGGACCCCACCACAAGCTTTACCTACTCTGATGTGGGTTGTACACCATCACCAAGGCTGTCAGGAACAATGCCTTCGAGCTCAGTATTCCACCATTCCTTGGTCTGCACCTAGTATTCAATATGGACTGCTTTCGTCCCTACTTCCCACCACTACTGGACACCTCTGAAATTGTAGATCAACTCACACCAACAGAGTTAAACTTATACTACATGGAACAAACCAAAACATATTGTATCATGGACATGCCAATCAAGGACACTCTCCAACAAAATATCCAACTGTATGAGGTTGTCAAAGATGGCCAACTCCTACACCGAGGCAAGTGGTTCACTAGGAACAAAGTTCAACAGAAGTTTCCTCATCTCATGGAGGAACTCAATCCAATGGGGACCATTGGTTCCTAATGGGGGAGGAATGATCCAAGTGGATATTGGTGGTCACCCACCTATTCCACTTAGGGCCCCACCATTTTGTCTTTCATTTTTTCAGTTTCGACACAACTTATTATTTTTAGCAGTTTTTCGGGTCATGAACTTTCAGAGCCATTTTGAGGCTCTAAATGAAGTTTTTTGGGAAAAATGGGAGAAACATGTGTCCATGTACTAACTTTTATCACATCAAAATTTGTATTCCTCGGAGAGATATTTCTAACGAGGTATGGTGCACGTCAAATAGAGATTGTATGCCAAAGTTACGTCCCCAGGAAGTTGAAACAAAAATTTACCCAAATGGGGCCCATAGTTTTGGCGCTTCATCTCCTACGGTTAGGGTTTTGGATGTTTATGGTTTCCATTGTTTCTAAATAATAAATAGGCCCTTGAGCCTCATTTTAACATAGTTCAGAGGCTTGTAGCCATCACATCTCTTCTAAGAGATAAGCTACTAGTGCCCTAGCTAGTTTATTTCCATTCCATGTGTAAGCAAATTTTTGATCTTTGATATTAATGAAATGAAGTGTTATTTCCATTGCATATTTGTATTTGTTGTTATATGTGTATTCGATTACATTCCTACATAAATCTGGATCACTGGTATCAGAGCTGTATGTTTTTTCTCAATCTTTCCTTGCGTGTCCACAACGAGGTCAGGGTATAAGGAGTTAGGGCTCGATCTGGTTAAAACTTTGCAAGATCAACCTCAAAAACCTCGATGGTCGCCCATGGGAGATGAAAATAATGATTGGGTAGCAGGATATCCTATCAAAATATTTCTCGAGGAGGCCCTTGAAAAATAAAGGAACACAATGATGGATAATTTTGCCCAAATCCTTCAACGACTACCCACCGACAGTGCATCTGCATCCAACAACCACTCTGGAGGCATGACTCCCTTTAAGGTACAAGTAAAATTTGACATTCCTAAATTTGAGGGTCAAATCAATGAAGATGTCGTAGATATATGGTTGAATATATTAGAATTATATTTCTTGGTTCATGACTTTTCCGACTGGGAAAATATTATTTTTGCACCCCTCAAAGCTACCCCCTATGCCAAGGAATGGTGGGAAACCTACTCTGAAAAAAAAGGATGAGATAAAACCATCTCTATTCTCAGCCATACCCACTTGGAATTTTTTTTGAGATGCCATCAAGGAACAATACTATCATGTGGGGAGCTATCAGGACAAGTACATACAATGGACCACGATGTGGCGACAAAGGGATCAAGATGTGCATGAGCTGACGAATATGTTCCATACCCTACGCACAAAGTTGGGTATCAAAGATTCAGAGAAACATTTGGTGCCAAAGTATCATATTTGTCTACACAAATACATTTAGGAGGAAAATGAAGTTCCTCGACATCTCCTCGCTTGGTATGGCATACTGGTATGCTGCCAAGATTGAGAAAAAACTCAAACAGAATAAGAGAGACTTTGGATCTGCAAATAAAAAGAAAGGGAAAGGTGCCCCCAAACCATAGAGAAAAGGACAAAGCAAAGGCATGGGGGCCCAAGACAACCTGCCAAAGTCACAAGCAAAGAACAACACTGCGAAGCCAAATAAGGACACGGGAAATTTGTGTAAGTTCCATAAGAGCTCCACTCACAACACAAGTGAGTTTCGGGCCAAGAAGTCAGTGGTGGATGAGATGAGGGCTTCTAAATCAGATGCATGATCTAAATCTGAATCAGAACCTGACAAGGGGAATCACAAAGGAAAACAAATTATTGATGCGGAGCCCAACGCCACTGTTGCCACTACGAAGATTGAGAAGGAGGAACAAGAAGATTCAAAGGAGGAGGAGAATCTCTTCCACTCATAGATCTGGGTAAAGGGTTCCCCGCTACAGTTCATTGTCAAAAATGGGAGCCAAAATAACCTCATTTCAGCATACGATGTCAAGAGGTTGGGTTTGCTAACCATAGCACATCCACAACCATACACCATTGAGTGGCTTCACTAAGGACGAGATCTCCGCGTCAACCAACAGTGTCGCTTTCCCTACAGCATTAAGTCCTTCACGGATGAGGTATTATGTGACATTGCTCCTATTGATGTTTTTGATGTATTATTAGGCTAACCATACTTGTGGAAGTGACATACTGTGTATGAGTCCCGACCTCGTGCTGTTATTGTTTCTTTGGGAAATAAGTTGTATAAGATACTAAAGGTACCAATGGCTGCCACTATATGTTTGGTTACTGCAAAACAATGTAGTAAGCTCATTTCCCAAACCAAAAAAAAAAATTTCCCGATGATCCACCCCCAGGGAAAGAAGAAGACTGTGGCCACAACCTCCAGATAGGGCTCCTCTGCACGAAAAAAACAAATGGACAAGCTTGTGGGGGAGTGCGGGGAAATCTTCACCTCACCCACAAAGGTGCCTCTGCACTGTCAAGTCAAGCCCCCCATTGATCTGACCCTAGGTGTACTGCTACCCAGTGGACTGATCTATCGGTCCTTTGTTTTGAAGAACGATGAAATCAAGAGGCATATTCAAGAGCTGCTACAGAAAGGTCACATCCGGCCAAGTTCATTGCCCCGTGGGAGCCCGATCATGTTGGTACAAAAGAAGGATGGGATTTGGAGACTGTATTGACTATTGGGCGCTGAACAAGATCACTGTCAGGAATAGGTACCCGATCCCATAGTTTGATGACCTTTTGGACCAACTCAAAGGGGAAAAATATTTCAGAAATATGGACTTGAAGTCTAGGTATCACCAGGTACCAATTGAATCCTCCAATGTGTGGAAGACTACCTTCAAAGCAAAGGAGTGCCTTTTCGAATGGCTGGTCATGCCTTTCTGGTTGACAAATGATCCCACAACCTTCATGAGGTTGATGGATGACATATTTGATCCATTCACCAACTCATTTGTAGTGGTTTACTTGGATGACATTCTATTCTTCAGCTAGACTTGGGAAGAGCACCTCCACCACATCCGACAAGTCCTCCAAGCATTGCGGCAAAACAAGTTGTGTGCCAATTTGGAGAAGTGCACTTTTGGAATGAACTAGGTTAAATATCAGGGATACATTATTGATGAAATGGGGGTGCATGTGGATCAGCCTAGGATCCAATTCATTCAAGATTGGCCAGCCCCAACCACTCTAATAGAGCTTCGCAGCTTTTCAGATCTTGTCAATTTCTACTGCAGGTTTGTGTTGGGATTCCAGCCACTATGTCCCATTGACGTAGCCATGCCATTTGCGGCTACTCAGGCCGATTCGGCTCATGTCCAGTATGAAGCTAAAAAAGTGAATAGATTTATCGAGCAGATTACACACATCCGCCAACAGGCTCATGAAATATTAGACAGAGACAACGCAAAGTATAAGCAACATCATGATCAACATCAGGTGCCACAGAACTTTCAAGTGGGTGAAAAATTATGGCTACATTTGTAGAAGGAGCGCCTGACTGTACCCCACCGCAAGCTTCACCCGCTTTGATATGGACAGCAGACCATCACTAAGGTTGTCAAGAACAATTCCTTCGAGATTAGTATTCCACCATTCCTTGGTCTGCACCCACTACTCAATGTGGACTACCTTCGTCCCTACTTCCCACCATTACTGGACACCTCTAACATTGTAGAACAACTCACACCAACAGAGTTAAACCTATACTACATGGAACATGCCAACACATATTTTATCATGGACATGCAAATCAAGAACACTCACCAACAGAATATCCAACTATATCAGGTTGTCAATGTTGGCCAACTCCTGCACCAAGGCAAGTGGTTCACTAGGGACCAAGTTCCACATAAGTTTCCTCATCTCATGGAGGAAATCAATGCAATGGGGACCATTGCTTCCTAAGGGGGAAGGAATGATCCAGGTGGATATTGGTGGTCACTCACCTATTCCACTTGGTGCCCCACTATTGTCTTTTTCATTTTTCAGTTTCGGCACAACTTACTATTTTAAGCAGTTTTTCGGGTCCTGAACTTCTTCAGCTGTTTTGAGGCCCTAAACGAAGTATTTTGGGATAGCTGGGAGAAACATGGGTCCGTGGACTAATATTTATCACATAAGAAGTTGTATTGATCAGATAGATCTTTCTAACAAGGTATGGTGCACGGTAAATGGAGATCATATGCCAAAGTTATGTCCCCGGGAAGTTGAAACACCAATTCACGCAAACGGGGCCAATAGTTTTGGCGCTTCATCTCCTAGGGTTAGGGTTTTTGATGTTATGGTTTCCATGGTTTCTAAATAATAAATAGGCCCTCGAGCCTCATTGTAACAAAGTTCAGAGGCCTATAGCCGCAACATCTCTTCTTAGAGATAAACTACTAGCGCCCTAGCTAGTTTATTTCCATTCCATCTGTAAGAAAAATTCGGTTCTTTGATATTAATGAAATGAAGTGTTATTTCCACTACATATTTGTATTTATGGTTATATTTGTATTTTTTTGTGTTCCTGCATAAATCCAGATCAACGCGACACTTTTATTTCACCGATATGAAATGAAGAATTTGTGTTAATTAAATATATGCTCTTATCAGCGTATTTAAGATATCGGGGCATTGGAGGGGCAAGAGTGTTTTAAGTTTTTCGATGTGATAATAATATCATTTTCACAAAACTTGTGGATTAAGAGAATGCATAATAGGCTTTTTGAATTGCGACTGCGATATATTGCATCAGGGATTTAGAGCGGGAAATATGAATGGTGCCAAAATGATTTTGTGATTGTGCAACAACAATAGTTGATGTGGTAGAAGGGTGGGTCTTGATAATGGAATATTTAACAACTACCGTCGGAAATATTTTCTTTTTTTATTGTTCTTTTTTGTTTAAGGCCTTTACAAAAACAATTTTATGTTTTCGGGTGACCTCTCATCACACTTTTTCGAAAGAGCACTTTGAGTGTTACTACATGGAATTGCAATATACAATATGCATTGGAGATTTTTGTTGCATTTATTTAAGTCCTTTGGCCAATAGGATCCAAGTTTATCTTTCAAATATAATTTTTTTCCTATAAAGAATAAAACCCTATTTTTTTAACCTAAAATCAGAATAATTAAAAAGGTTCCACATTATTTACTAAGGTACCTATATAAAAATAATCGGGGGGGTTTGTTGAATAACACAACAATTGGCGATTCACTAGAAGAACCAATTATCTCTGATTTATAATAATGAGTTTTTCAAAACTTTAATAAATAAAAATGATTTAGGAAATGAAAACTATACTTGAAATATTGGATAAGTAAAATTACTCTGAACAAAAAAAACTCATTTTATTGTAATTTCTTTAAAACCTCTTATAGATAAAAATCATTCACTATCTATATTAGTCATTAATCATCTATAAAGATAAATTAGGGGTATTTTGAAACTTAGCCTTTTGATATACTCATTTTGTCATAGGTAGAGCCTCTACTTCCAACAAGCTTTCATAGCCTTGATAGGGTTACCTTTTAACCATCAATGATCCAATATCCCATCCATTTATGATTGCAATCTTTAGAGATAGATTCAAATATATATATATTATTTGTTTTATTTTTTATTTATTTTAAAGATACTTAAAATTCATTGTCCTGGTTTGGTGACCAGATAGTGAAAATTCCTTTCAGCAGTTGTAATTAAGATGAACAAACTAGCTCGTGATGAGACCCCTTGTCTTATTGTTAAAATAATCATAAGCCATTACCCTAGTTTGATTTTCGGTAGTGTTAATGTCAGCCTATTATTTTCATATGATCTTGGTAAGAAATCTTGTGATGACACCTATTATCTTTTAAGTTTTATATATTTTTTAATTACACCCTAGAAAGAGTATGATTAATGGATGGGGAGAATCATTGACTCCTTAAGAGTTTTGGATGACAATTTGGAGTTAAATATGCTTAGCTACAAAATAGTATTTAATTTTTTAAATAAAACCTTTCTTGACTAATAATATGATCAAAATATTTCATAAAGTTTTAGGTTAAAGGAATTTACAACTTCTATGGAAAAATATTTCAGATTTTTATGATAATTATCCAATTTTCAATTTTTTAATAATTTCCTTAAAAATTCCTACTTTCAATTCCACAAAAAAAAATCATATATGATTAGAGATATTCACAAAAATAAAAAAGCATGTTAATTAACATTATTTTCCTAACATGCTTAAATACCTAACTACCTATATATTTATAGTAAAACAAATGCTATACTAAGAACATATTTTTTTGAAAATGAGCCCATAAATAGGAAGATATTCTCTCTTTCCTTGCATATCTTGCAATATGAAGATTGATGGGCCTACTTGATCAACAACTTGAAATGGTCCAAGCCACATTTTTTGGAATTTAGTATGATTTTTTTTGCTCATGTGCCTTGTCCCATTTGAGGACAAGATCTCCAATTTGAAAATATTGTTTGGTAACGAAAGTTGTATCAAAAGAAGATTCAACTATCTATTGATGGTGAGAATGTGTAAGTTTGTATTTTTCCTTTTGTTCTTCTAATTTAAGTATTTGAGAAATTCTTAATTGCAAAGAAGAGGAAGGTGTTTCTTCAATTAACTAGACCACGGTTAATCAGGGAAGGGCTGGGCTTGAAGGAATGATAACTTCTTTGTCATATACTAAATTTAGGGGAGAAGTACCTATGGAGGCCTTCTGGTTTATTCGATCAACACATAGAGAAAATGTCAAAGATTTATGCTAATTATTTTGGCTCTGATCAATAGTTCTTTTAATAATTCTTATGAGAATTTTATTAGTTGACTCTACTAAACCGTTCCCTTGGGGATAGTAATTAGGGGAGTATTTAAGTTTAAATCCTCTCTTAAGCAAAAATTAAACTGTTTTTTTACCTGAAAGTTAAGATGCATTTTCAAACATAGGTGTGGTTGGTAAGCCAAACCTGGTAATAATGAACTGATCAATGAATTCGATAATAGCATCAGAATTGGCTACCTTCAGTGGAATTTATTCCACCCACTTGATGAATTAGTCTGTAGCATTAAGGATATATTTATGATGTTTGAAAGAGTGAAGAAAAATATCACCTATGATAGCTAGTCCCCATTGTTCAAAAGGTTGCTCAATGTTGACCGATTGAAGAGGTAACGCTGGTATTTTTTGTCTTCCAGCAGTAGTCCAACAAATTTTTCACCTCCTTACATATGCATAGGTATCTTTGAATAGAGTTGGCCAGTACTACCCCGCATGGAGGATTTTATGGGCAGTGGTATATCCTCCGAAATGTCCACCAGCTGGTCTATCTTGTAGCTCCTGTAAAACCTTTTCTGCTTAAAACTTTTCTAGGAATCTTAATAAAATAGAATCATAGTTTTTTTCTTAATAACATATTATTAATGATTTCATATTGATTATATTTTAATATTAAATCTCTTTTACTTTTATAATTGAGCTTAGGGGAAGCATATCCATTTTTTAAGTAAAAAATAATATCATCATATTGGAACTCGGTATCAGTTAGGCTTACCTCAGATATGTGTACAATATTACCTGAGTCTTCATCAACTAGTATTTTGGAAGCTCCAGTAAGAAATATGCAAAAAACTTGTCCTCTAAAAATTTTAGCTGGTTTTATGTGTATGTTGTATTCTTGCAGAGTTATGACCAAATTTTTCCTCTTTTATCCTAATTATTTATGGACAAGTAATTGTCTCACTGCTGGGAATGGAACTATTAGTTTAGTATGTGTCTTTAGAAGAAAAAACCTGAAATGATTTATATATTTGAAAATAGAAAAATCTGGTTTCTCCACCTTTGAATAATTTAGTTCAACAACTTGAAAATTTGAATTGAAGAAAGAGATGGGTGCCTCAATTTGTTGACCATTAAGTTATGTTAGAACAACAACATAAGATGTTTCAGAAGAAAAATTATATAAAATAAAATGATCAAAAAAATTTGGAGTAGTTAGAGAGGGAGCATTTATAATGGCTTGTTTGATTGAATAAAAATCTTCTCTTTCATTGTGACCCCATTTAAAAAATGAGTTTTTATTGATCATGGCTTGAAATGGTAGAAACATTTGGGAAAAAGTAGGAACAAATATCTTGAAAAAAAGTATCTGTCCTAGGAAATACTGCATTTATTTTTTAGTGTGGGGCAAAGATATTTTAGAGATTGCCTTAATCCTTTTTGGATCATTACAAATTCATTATTTCAATACGATAACTCCTAAAAACATTTCTTCACTGAGAGAGAAGTAAGAATTTTTTTCGATTTAATGAAATGCCATACTTTTTACAACGTTCAAAGATTTTTTTTAAATTGTGAAAATGGTTTCTTCTTTTCTTGGACTAAATTTTTATGTCATCCAAGTAAACAACAATAGTTTTGTTTATCATACCTCTCAAAGCTCTGGCCATGGCTCTTTGGAAGGTTTCCCCTATGTTTTTTAAACCAAAAGGAATTTTCTGATAGGCATAAGTTCCCCATTTGGTCCTGAACGTATTTTTTATTCTATCATCTGGATGAACCAGGATTTTGTTATATCCTGAGAAACCATCAAGGAAATACATGAGTTTAGAAACTGCTATAGATTGTAATATTTTTTCCATGGGTGGTAAGGGAAAATTTTCCTTTTGACAAGATTTATTCAAATTTCTAAAATCAATGCAAATGTGTATGTCACCATTCTTCTTCCTGACAAGCACTAATTTTGAGACCCATTTGGATGTCTAACAGGAAAAATAATTTTGGATTTAGGGAGTTTATTCAGCTCAGTCTTGATTTTATTTTCTATATTGAGGTGAATCTTCTGAAATTTTTGTTGAACAAGTTTGTCATTGGAAATAATTGGAATAGTGTGTTGAATAATGGAGGTATCATATGTTCTGATATGTTCATAGCTAAAAGAAAAAACACTCTTATATATTTTTAATAAATGAATGAAAGCTAATCTCTCATCTGGTGAGAGACCAAGACCTAAATTTATGTTCTGGGATTTGATATCAGTTCCAAGTTTTACTATTTCAAACCTTAGGGTTGAACTTTTAATTTTGTAGTTAGTAACCTTCTTAAATATGTCCTTTAGGCCATAGAGATCTTCAAGCTTACCACAGATTTAGGTAGAAAATTTTATTCAGATTTTTGTTTTAATTGTCTCTCATCTTCATCCTCATCAATTATTTGATCACCATATGATCCTTTAGATGTTACAAATATTAAAATGTCTTCATCATCATTGAACACACACCAATCAGTGACATTATCTAGAATGGATGGTCTAAAAAATAATTCAATGGAAAACCTATCTAGACAATAATCCTCAGTTGCTATGAGTCTATATGCTACATTATCCAGAAGGTCAGCACTAGCATTTTGATGTCTTGGGAAAGGGGAAATGTTAAATGCCAAAAAATGAGAAGTGATGGCTTGAACAAGAGATTGAGAATGCTTCAAATGACCAGAAAAACAATGAATGGCATTTATAAGTTGTTTTACAACAAGTTCAGAGTCTCCAAACACTTGAAAATATTTGACATCCAAATCTATTGCTTTATACAATCCTTGGACCAGTGCCTCATACTCAGCAGTATTGTTTATGCATTCAATATCTAATATACATGGTAGCATTATTTTTTCTCCTTTTGTACTTATTAATATACAACCAACTCCTACACCATCATTGGATCTAGAGGCATCCAAATACAAAGTCCAAGACATAGATTTAACTAATGATTTTTTCTACAATATTTACACATTTGGAAGAATATGTTTGTGAATTTTTTTTTACCTGAGAAGTAACATAATTGATTAAAAAGGGAGATTTTTGTGCATTGAAACTACCCAAGAATTATTTAACAGAGTAGTTCCCAAGGATATTGTTGGTAAATACCACTGGTTCATTCTCTTCTTAAAAACCAGTCACTGAATATTTCATATGTTTTCTCGGTAAATTCAAATTTGATTTGGCTTCCAATTGAAAGGAAACCACATATGAGACCAGTCTGTGGTGATGTAACCATGGATATTTTCAGACCAATCTCTACTAAGAGTTAGACCATAAAAATTAGGAACATCAACAACTAATATATCAATTATTTTACATACTTTTGAGTTAGAAGAGAGCCTTATGAGAACATAGTTCATTTATACTAATAGATTTACATTGTTTCTATCGAGTTGAGTAATATGAACAACAAAGTTTTGAGGCGAAATATTTAATTCAAGAAAAACTGAAAAAGGCATTATGTTTGAAGATTCCCCTAAATCTACTATGGAAATTTGCACATTCTTATTAAAAATTTCCAAATTCAGAAGCAAAGGAGGAGTATTTTAATTGGATCTATCCGTAATTAAAATAGCATCCAAGGAATCAATGTTTTCTTATGCATAATTAGGAGGTTTACCTACTCCTTTAGAGACTTTGGATGTAACAACAACAGGTAGAAGAGAAGCAAGAACTGCATTGAATTCTTTGAGTAAAAACTTCTACTATTGTTTCAAATTCCTTACCTCATACAAGGAGATATTTTATTTTAATTTCTTCAAGTCTTCCACTATATTGTATTCAATGGTGTTAGAGACTACCAAGGTCTTTGATGTAGATGGAGAATTTGAAGAATATGAGACTACTTGAGAATATGTGGAAGGAGATGTTTTAGTGATAACTTTGTCTTTAGTGGTAGAGGCTGAGGGTTTCTATTTATGGATTGTTTGTGATGAATCTTCCAGACCTCTATTCCCAATGTTTACAAGTAAGGCTTCATGTTCATCTTCATTATCAAATTTGGGAAGAATAAAATGCCATAACACATGTGCTTTTACTAATTCTTCATCTTGACAGTCATCAGCAGATAATGATGTTTCCTCGTTGTCTTCATCCTGATCTGATTCAGCATTGGATATGATGTTTGTTGGTTGAGGATTTGATGTTTTCACTTTCTTGAAAGATCTAAAAGGATTTTTAGAAGAATATTTAGCTACCTTCTTTTTTATTTTTACTATTTCATTTGACATGGATTCAAGGAAATTTTGCAATCCTTCAAGATCGAAAGGATATTTACGAGTTTTATTCCTTGGTTCATCCTTAAATGTAACCTCCTTTGTTTCTAATTCTTCCTTAGCAGTGTTTTTTTCTAATGTAGGTATTATCTTTTCAACAGAGATGACTTCCTTCATGTTCGCTACTAAAGTTTCTTTATTAGCTCGATCTACAAAAAATTCAATATTGGAAGGAAGAAAGGATATGTACCATTCAATCTATGCATCAATGCCAGGCTTTGATGTAGTTGGAATTTTGTTTAGCAATTTGTTAAAACTAGAATTAAATTCTTTCATATTTTATCTTGAATTTTCTTCAAGATTGGAAAGATCATTTAGAAGAGTATTAGTTGTGGGACCATCACCAAACTTAGTC
This sequence comes from Pinus albicaulis, assembly GCA_034641835.2. NCBI lineage: Eukaryota > Viridiplantae > Streptophyta > Pinopsida > Pinales > Pinaceae > Pinus > Pinus albicaulis. The sequence continues at coordinate 23,536,167 of MU968450.1, forward strand.
AAAAATTTCTCTTCAGATATATCCCAACTGGTTATAGTACCTGATGGTAGTGAAAAGTACCATGATCCTACTGATCCTTGGAAAGTATAAGGAAATAACCTTACTACACACTCTTATTCAGAAAATCCATTGAGATTCATGGCTAGCATGAAATTATGGAGGCGTTCCTTAGCAGGAAGCCAATCATCAAGGTTATACTTAGGTATCCATATGTATGGGTGCTTATGTAAATCATTAATTAGTCATTCCAATTGAAAATCTATTGGATTTATCCATGGTTTAGCTAGAATTGTATGACCTATAGGAATAGAAGATATTATAGTAGTTCCAGAGGTTGATGTAGTGGTTGAAGAAATAACCGTTGAAATAGTACTACTTGTGGGAGCACTAGTTGTTTGTGTAGGATAGATATGAAAAGATGAAGTGATTGGTTGGGAAGAAGGAAATGTGGGAGGAATGAATGAAGGAGTTAGTCTAGGAGATGATCATGTTATCTCACTAGTGGATTTTTGGGCTTCTGATGTAGGTTATTTCCTTCAAACCTGAGAATGAAGTGGAAAATCAAAAGGAGTAATACCAAGTTTCTCACTTTGAGATCAAGTGATTACACTAGAAAATTGTAAAGGAGAGGCTACACTTACCTCTGAAGGGTCTAATTGAACAAGACTTTCTTTTGAAATATATATTTGTTCTGATTTCTTAATTAAATTTTGTACTTCAAGTGATTCAGGTGTATAATATTTTTGGATTACCTATGGAAGTGTACTAGGAGATTTAGAAGGTGATTGAACAACTTCATATCTTGAAGTCAAAGACTTTCAGTGTGATCTTGAAGTTGCAGGAGATTTGGAGGGGGATAGACTCTTTTGATGGCCTTTGGATCTAGGATTACACCTTGATTACATTAATAGTTTATAGGCCCTCCTTCTAGTGCAAAAAATTTTGATGCCTTTAAAATTACTTCAACAATGTCAGGAATGACCACTTGGTCAGGAACTTGAAAACTGTTCCTTTTCCGTTTGGAATAGTGGCTCGGAGTGGGGATGATGCGACCATTTTACCAATAAAATACAATTGAGTGGGTGTGAGGTATTTATTACTAAATGTGATTGATAAATGGGAGTGATAACCAGCTAAAAATTATATATATACCTATCTATATCTCGATACTTAATTGTGTTTCTTTTGTATGTGATTTCAAGGATTATCCTTAGTGTATTAGAATGTATATTATCCAACACTTATAAAAGTGAAAACAATTAAAGATAATTAATTTAATTAAATAGTTTATTAAATTAATTGGTTAAATAAATATCGCATCAAATAACTGAATATCATGTACATATATCAAAAGATGGAAATATTTGCATGTCTAAAATTATATTAATGCTTAATTGTATTTAGAATATACATATAGCAAAACAACTAAAAATAAGTATGAATATTAATCACATATAAACAGAACATAATATATAGATAGAAGTACCCAATATATATTAACTCTACTCATGAAAGAAATAGCCTTGTTCCATCCTTTCTCTTAAGATGATTTTAAAAAGTACAAAAGTGTAATTTCCCAAAGCGTTCCTAAAAAAATTTCAGGACCTCTTTTCTCAAGACGTGAAAGGGTTTATATAGCTAATACTAGGAATGTAAAAATAGAAAATAGAAAAAGTGTTGAGGAATTTTAAACATCTCTCCTTAAAATAAGAGATAACAAGAACAACATAGAGTCTGTATGTATGACGACTCAGGAGTGTGATGTTGTCTCTTTTATCATTTTGTGCTTGAGCTTGTAAATATCTATCATTGGTTACAATTCAGCTGGTTGAGTGGGCCTTATGCATAGTTGTCTAGTGTACACAAGATCTGAAAGTATAGGAAGCATGTCAAAGGATGTGTCAGGAAGGCTTCAAAACATTAGCAACTGACTGTGTGGCTTCACAAGATATTGCCAATATTTTTCGAGATGAAGCTTTGCAAGTTTCTTAATGTTATCTTCCTTTCTCTTTGATCTTTCCGTCCATTGTTTCATAAAAAAATTGACATCGAGCATAGAACTAGATGGGCATTCTTGAAAAATATTGGCACCAAAAAAATTATTACTGAAAATTTCAGTAATATTGTTTGCAATATCCCTTGCTCCGAAGATATCCCTTTCTGATTTCTTTGCCTTTATGTCTCAATCTGTAAAGAGGATTTCTTTGTGTCAATCCTCTATTCTTGGAAGATCTATTGTTCTTCTTTCTATATTGCCTTTCCAAGTGATGAATTATAAAATATTTTCATCAATGTCGTAAAAGTTCGTTCTGAGGTTAGACGATTGATTCATCAATGAATCACTTTTGTTGCATAAGTAATTGATGAATGGCAATTTCTGGTAGAATATTACTTGTTTTTGGGCTAAATGTAGAAATTTCCTATTTCCCACCCTGGTTTTCAGTTTCGCCTTATTTCTCCAAATAGTTAAATGCCCTTTACCATATCCTTACATTCAACAAACTGGAAAATAATTTTTTGCTGAAAACACAAATTCTGGAAAATTTACAGAATGCTGGAAAATGTAAAAATAAAAATCAGCAGATACAAATAGCCATTCAAAACATGATAACACAGTGATTTTTGGTCAAGGTGACCCTGGAAAAACCCCCTACAACTCTTGGGGAAAACCAGTTTGAGAGCTCCTTATTTATGAAAAATGCCTTTTACAGTGAGAGAAATATTCAGAAAAATCAGCAAGTAAACTTTTACAACTTATCTCGTTTTCCGTGCTTAACCACCACCTCGGAAAATGTGCAAACAGTAAAAATAAACCAACAATAAATTCTATGCGTATTTCCTTGAAAAACGTGCCCATAAATTACAACATTAATTTCTGTTGTACGACCTCCTCTTTTTGCATGTAGAACAGCAATAAATGCTATTGTACAGCTTCCTTGGAATGTGTGCAACTATATTAAATTTTTTTGTATGAAAATATGCCTTGATTTTTGTGCCAGTAATCAGCTACAGGCTATACATCTTGCCTGGAAAAGCATGCAGCAAAAAAAACAACCTCTCCCTCGAAATCTGTGCCCAGAAAATGGTACGGCTGCCTAGGAAAATGTGCCACAAGCTACTGTACGGATTCTACCTTCGAAATCATGCCAAATCTGCCTTGAACTGTGTGCAAAATTTGTTGTACAGACTTGCTAAAATGCTTCCTTGGAATGTGTGCCAAGCTGCTGCCTCCTTCTCCTCACTGCTCAGAAATCTCCCTTGCTCTCTTGCTCTCCTTCTATCAATCTACTCATGAAAGAATGAATGATCTTTTCCTCTTTTAACCTAACCCTAAGTGACTTTTGGGGAATCCCTAAATCCAATGGCTAAAATAGATTGAGATCTAGGGCTGAGATTAAATGCTCATTTAAATCTCACTTTCTATTTTTTAATTCACCCCACTTTAATAAAGACCCACTTAGTCATTTATTTCCAAAGTCACTTTTCCTTTCTAATTTTACATTGAATTTATTAAATTCACTTTAAAATTAGACTTTAGTAACTTTATCACTTAAAGTCACTTTTAAATTAGATTTGACTTTATAACTTTATAAAGTCACTTTAGGAGAAAAATTAAATTCTTTTGGACACTTTTCCCTAGGCCAAGGATCAAAGCCTTAGGGAACCACCTGTCCTCCGGTAACCAAATTTCAACACTCCCTCTTACCGAGGAAGGTGTTCCTCACCACACCCATCTTGTCTCTGAAGTAGACATGCTTGCCCCGTGGTAAGGCTTTGGTAAGAATATCTACAACCTGCTCATCAGTGGGAATATACTCAAGCTTCACAACTCCTTTATGAACATAGTCTCTGATGAAATGATATTTGATCCCGATATGATTTGACCTATCATGAAATACTGGATTATCCGTGAGTTTAATGCAACTCTGATTATCACAGTAAATCACTGAAGGTCTCAACGACTGACCAAATAAGCCAAAAAACATCTTGTGAAGCCAGATGGCCTCACAACTAGCTAGAATGGCTGCCATATACTCTGCTTCCACTGAACTTAATGCTACTGACTGCTGCTTTCGGCCGAACCATGACACCACTACCGAACCCAACCCAAAACAACACCCTGAAGTGCTCTTCCTATCAGAAGCACAATCTGCCCAATCAGAATCAGTGTAACTTGTCAATCTCAGTCCATCCCCCTATCTGTAGTCCAGACCATAATCCACTGTCCCCTGCAAGTACCGCAAAATGTGTTTTGCAGCCACCCAATGAACCTTCCTAGGCTCACACATAAACTGACTCATCGTGTTGACTGCAAAACAAATATCTGGCCTAGTGTTGACCAAATACATCAAGGAACCAATCAGCTATCTGTACAATGTGGGATCCACCAACTCAGAATCTGAAGCATGAAGCTTCTTCTAGTTGGTGATCATCAGTGTCGACATGGGTTTACAATCCTCCATGTGGAATCTACCAAGGATATCCACAATATACTTCCCCTGCCCCAGGAAGAAATGCCCCTCCTCCTGCCACACCTCCAAACCCAAAAAGTAATGCATCAAGCCGATGTCCTTCATCTCAAACTCCGCCGCAAGATCTCTCTTGCCGTGCTCTATGAGTCTCTCTGCACCCATAATGACCAAGTCATCCACATACAACACCAGAATGAGAGGCTCCTCACTTATCACAATATAGTAAAGGTTCAGATTTGCCTCACTCTTTGTGAAACCCATCCCTTGCAAGTATGTATCTATCCTGGAGTACCAAGCTCTGGGAGCTTGCTTCAGGCCATAAAGGGCCTTCTTCAGTCTGCACACATGGGACTCCTTCCCATGCACCTCAAAGCCCTGTGGCTGCTCAATGTACACCTCCTCATGTATGAAGCCATTGAGAAATGCGGTCTTCACATCCATCTGGTGGATATTCCAACCCATCTCTGTTGCTATCGATATAATGGAGTGGATCGAAGTATATCGAGCCATGGGAGTGAAGGTCTCCTCATAATCAACTCCCTCTACCTGGGAGAACCCTCTAGCCACAAACCTCGCTTTGAATTTCTCAATGCTGCCATCTGCAGCATGCTTTACCTTGTAAAGCCATCTGTAAGTAACCGCAGATTTTCCCTCAGGCCTCGAAACCACCTCCCAAACATCATTATTCATGATAGAAGAATACTCCTCCTGCATGGCCTTTCTCCAGACCTGCTGGCTAGCTGCCTCCTCATAGCTAGAAGGCTTCGAGTCAAGGATGTTGGTAGCCATTTCCATATAGCTACAAAACCTCTCAGTTGGTCTGCTCTCTCTGACCGGCCTCTTAGGCCTAGCAAAAAATGGGGCCTCTATCAAGGTGTCCTGAAGCCACTTGGGCTTCCTCTTCCCTGAGCATATTTCTCCCATTGGAGAATGAAACTCCTCCTCCTCATCATCATCAACAGCCTGAACTCCTGAATATCTGTCTGTTGTCCTCCTGCCTGCACCTGAACCTATATAAGCTGAGGTATCGTGTGAACTATCCATTAGTGTACTCCCTAGTGAACTACTCTATGGACTGCTCTGCATGTTGCTCGAAGCACCACCCCTCTGACTCTGCGAGCCACTGCTCACTGACGGACCTGACATTGTCATAGATGTACCTCCGAATCCTCCTGATCCCTGCCCATTGGATCCCTGTGACTGACTCAGCTGCTACTGAGGGTCTGGCTGATCTAGATACTCTAACTCCCGTGACCTCCTAAAGACCCTATCCTCCTCGAACTTCACATCCCGCCTAACAACAACTTTCCTCTGTGCAGGAATGTAAATCCGAAAGGCCTTCGAGGTCTCACTGTAGCCCACAAAGATACCCTTTTCTGCGGTGGGCTCTAGTTTGGTCCTCTTCTCCTTGGGAATGTAGGAGTATGTGATGCACCCAAAGATATGAAGATGACCAATATCAGGCCTCTTTCTAGAAAAAGCCTCCTCTAGAGTCATATGCCCCAAGGCACGATGCAGACTCTTGTTCTGCAAATAAACAACAGTGTTGCAGGCCTCTACCAACAAAAACAATGGAAACCCTTGATCATGTAACATGGCTTTGGTAGCCCCTCTGATGGATCTGTTCTTCCTCTCCGCAACCCCATTCTGCTGGGGGTTGTAAGGAACAGTGAACTCCCTCCTAATACCTGCCTCCGCACAACAGTCAACAAACTCTCTAAGGGTGTACTCTCCTCCATTTTCCGACCTCAGGGACTTGATATTCTGACCTCTCTGTGTCTCCACAAGAGCTCTAAACTCTTGAAACCGCTTGAAGACCTCACTCTTGGTCTTCAAGGAATAAATCTAGGTCCTCCTGGAGTGATCATCAATGAATAAAACATAGTACTCATATCCACTCAAGGAAACATGAGACATATGACCACTCACATCGGAATGATCAAATCAAGTATCCCAGTCGCTCTGTTGTCACTGCTGGGAAAAGGGGATTTGGAAAACTTGCCCATCGCACATCCTCTGCAAGTGTCAAAGTGATCAATACTAAAATTTTGCACACCTATAGTGATCTCCCGCAAGGTCCTCAAGGCTCCATGATACATATGCCCCATCCTGCGGTGCCAAATATCACACAGATCAGAACTGCTAGCTCTGTTGTCGGTACTATTGCTCAATTCCAAAAGGGGCTGAAATGCAAACTTGTACACCTTTGCATGGCGTACACCTTTCACTCTAGCTGAATCAGCTGGAGCACCCCTAGGATACATCAGCACCTGTCCACCCCTAAACAGTATCTCATATCCTCTATCCTTCAAAGCTGAGATGGATATGAGGTTCTTCCTCATCCGTGGCACATAAAGAACATCTGACACCTTCAAGGGAGGTTTAGACTCCATCTGAAATGTCAGTGTTCCCACATCGAATTCTCTAACAACTCTGTCATCATCGAGTGCTACCTCTATATCAGTGCCACTCTCTGAAAGCTCTGAGAAGTACTCACGGACTCCTATCATGACGTGAAGCCCCACTGTCCACATACCAGATACCAGAAGATGCTCTGCTAGTCGAGGGAAATGCATGCTCCCTCTGAACCTCTGTGGCATGTGATCCTGCACTAGTGGAATCACACGCAATAAACCCAAAGTCCCAGTCAAAGTGATCTGTAAAGTCCTCAACCTCTGCTGATGCTGCCATGCTCTGGTTCTTCCCCTTCTTCTTCTTCTTCTCCGGACACACAACTGCATAGTGTCCCATGTTCTGACAATTCCAACACTTCACCTTGGAATAGTCCTTCTGTGTGTTACCCTGTTTACCTTTACCTTTGCCTTTGTCCCCACCATTGCTTGTGGAAGCCTGCTTCTTCCCTTTGCCTTTATTGCCTCCTGCCAACAGTGCTACATCCGCATCCTGCTCAACTGGCTTGGCTGCCCCAACCTGACCTTTCGTGATCTCTGTCTGAATGCAATCATCCCAAAACCTCTCCCATGTGGGAAGGGTCTCACGTGCACAAACCCCATCAGCAAAGTTCATCCATGAACTGGGGAGGCCATTCACTACCATCCGCACCAACTCAGTGGGTGGAATGACCTCTCCAATTGCTACCAACTCATCTCTCACATTAGTAATCTTTGTGAGATATCTAGCTGCACTATCAGTCTTACCCATCTTAATGGTTTTCAGCTTCTCCTTCAGGACCATTTTTCGGTTCTCATTGGTACTTTGGTAGAGATTGGACAATGTTGTCCACATCTCATGAGCATTTCTCTTTCCTCTCACATGAGGAATGCAATGGTATTTGATTCCATCTAGAATCACTCTCTTACCCTTGTTTTTCTTTCTATTATATGCTACCAACTGAGTAGCATCAGTAGGTACATTAACAAGCTATTGTTGGGTATGAACCATGATATCCTAGACTTCTACCTCCTCAAAGATACTCTGCATTCTCTCCTTCCAAACGTTGTAATTGGTATGCCCATCCAACCTATCCTCCACCCTCAATCCCAATGACATCCTGTTGTCCTAAAACTGAAAAATAGCACTGCTGTAGTAAAGATAAAAATTATGTTTGTGAAAAATCAGCTTGCTGGAATTTTCTGAGTGAAAAATCAACAGGTTGTATTTTTCTCCTTGCTATCCCAAACTGCACTTTCAGCACTCAAGCTCTGATACCATGCAGAAATTTCCTATTTCCCACCCTGGTTTTCAGTTTCACCTTATTTCTCCAAATAGTTAAGTTCCCTTTCCCATATCCTTACATTCAACAAACTGGAAAATAAATTTTTGCTGAAAACACAAACTATGGAAAATTTACAAAATGCTAGAAAATGCAGAAAAAAAAATTAACAGATACAAACAGCCATTCAACACAAGATAACATAGTGATTTTTGGTCAAGGTGACCCTGGAAAAACCCCCTACAACTCTTGGGGAAAACTAGTTTGAGAGCTCCTTATTTATGAAAAATGCCTTTTACAGTGAGAGAAATATTCAGAAAAATCAGCAAGTAAACTTTTACAACTTATCTCGTTTTCCATGCTTAACCACTGCATCGAAAAATGTACAAACAATAAAATTGAACCAGCAATAAATGCTATGCGTATTTCCTTGAAAAACATGCCCAGAAATTACAACATTAATTTTTGTTGTACGACCTCCTCTTTTCTGCATGCAGAACAACAATAAATGCTGTTGTACGGCTTCCTTGGAATGCGTGCAACTGTATTAAATGCTGCTGTATGAAAATATGACTTGATTTTTGTGCCAGCAATCAGATACAGGCTATACGGCCTGCCTGGAAAAGCATGCAGCAAAAACAACAACCTCTCCCTCGAAATCTGTGAATAGAAAATGGTACGGCTACCTAGGAAAACGTGCCACAAGCTACTGTACAGATTCTGCCTTGGAAATCATGCGAAATCTTCCTTGAACTGTGTGCAAACTCTGTTGTACAGACTTGCGGAAATAATTCCTTGGAATGTGTGCCAAGTGTTAGACTCCTATACCAATAGGTGTCATTTTTCATGATTGTCTTATTGAACTATGCAATATGTTCAAACCTTTTTTCTTGAGCAAAGGTGTTCCATATTCTTGAAAAATCAAAAAATAAAAAAATTTAAAAAATGTAAAGAGGGTATACCCTAAAAGAAAAATCAAAGGGTAAGAAAAATAAGTTGGTCAAAAAAGTGAAAGAAATGAACCCTAAACAAAATAGACCAAGGAAAGTGTGCAAGTCCAAATGCCACTACTATTTCATTTTCTGTAATAAAGCAATTGTGTGCAGCTTGTCAAACTTTTGCCACAATTTATGAAGAGTCAAACTGTTTAAACTTGACTCATTCATGTTTCAATTCCATGTTGTAGAATAGAGAATAAATATCTGACCAAACAATTTAATCTTGGCAGATAAGTAGATAGGTAGAGTTAATAAAGGTGCTCAACAGTTTAATCTGAGCCCTTGGATGTAATAAGGGTAGAATTAGATAGATTTTCCTTGTAAAAGAAAAGAAGATTGATAAGAGTTTGCCAGTCTAAGTGCACCCTAATAAAGAAGAGAAAATGGTAGTGTAAAGTAGATAGGGTAGGTAGATGGTGTTGCAAAGTTTCATATGATGAATGATGGTGCTAAATGTATTTAATCCTTTACTTTCATCACAATTACTAAAGTAGAAAATACATTGGAAGTTTTTCACAGAAGGCAAAGTCAAAATCATTAATTTCCCATCTCACTTTCTCCCTAAAAGTTTTACTAATTTCCCCAAAGTGCTAAGGAATTTGAAGATTAGAGGGGCTCAAGGCATTTCCTTGACTTTTGGAGGGACCGGACCCTCGGCCCAATAATTGAAAAGACCTTAGTACTTGAGATTATTCATCATTACACTTATTCACTTTAAATCTTTTCCTAAGTAAAATCTCATTTTACTTAGGAAAATCATGCCATATTTCATAAAATCCCCTCAAAATCACTTACTATTCTAAATCTAAGTGTTGAAGTTGATATAATGGAATTTGCTTCAGAAATCTTCACTTGCTTAGTTGTGTAAAGTATTTTTAGTTTTCCTTGTCCCTTTGTCATATTAACATCTGATTTATTTATTAAATCCTTATTGAAATACCTTATCCTATTATCTATAATTCCCTTTTATAATAATAACCCAAAAACCCATTTATTCTAAGTTTTGGCCAAATTTTATTTAATCCCCTTTGTTAAATAAAAAATCCCACAATAAAAACCCTTTGGCTAAAATATACCTATATAAACTATTCCCGCCCCTATGGTTAATAAATCACATTTATTTATTACCATATAATAAAAATGTCGAAAAGGGGTTTTAAACATATAGTTTTATATGTTTTGAACGAAAAAATTGAAATAAAACCCGAAGTTTTAATTTAAACTAAAACTTCGAAAACCCCCGAGCCTCCGTAACCCCGACCTTTCCATCAACCAAAGAAGTTAATTAATCAACTGGATTAGTTAATAATATTACCCCTCCGCAAATCAGAAGCCGCCTGAAATGATTAATTAAAAGTTAATTACGTTGGGGTCCGCGCATTAACCTCCCCGCCACTTCCCTTTCGGATCACCGTTCGATCTTTCCATTCGAGATCCACAGTCCATAAACATTCCGCTAGCCATCCCCTATACGATGATTAACTCGCGAAATCGCGACGGTTTTCAAATAGTGTGTTGGCTACGTGGCATTCAACCAATGGATTCGCTACCATTTCATTTAATACCGCCTGTTCCCCAAAGCGGTGCGGAAATTACCGCTTACCGCCCAACCCCGATGACGTGTCCTCCCGTACCATGATTACGTCATTCCCGAAAATAATAAAAAACCCGTTGACTTTTCAAATAAAATAAAACTCCGCATATTTTCTATCATTTTGTCTATTAAAAACGACTGTGCCCTCCACTGCGAAATTCAAAAATTCACTATCAATTACTATTCAACTCAATTTCGCTCAAGAATTCCGCCGGACCAGTATTCCAGCATCCACTCGCCACCAACTGATACCTGCTAAACCATATTTTTCCTCTAAAAACAAGTATTTACTCCATTACGCCCTGAAACTTTGAAAAGAACTCAGCTTTCCTTGTTTTTCCACTGAAACGGTGTTAAATTTGATCGCTAAGTTCATTCCCTGATCTTCAAAACTGAAAATTGTGCCCCTGAACTTGCAATTATACCTATTTTCCTCATTAAAACTTAGTAATTGCGCCCGTTCTGTGAAAAACCCCCAAAACTTCCACGTTGAATACACAAGAACCAAAATGGAAGTCCCGGTAGCCCTGAGTGTAGCCCTATTAAACGCCCCCCACAGAGAATTGGAATACTTGCCATTAGTGGATAAAGACTTAGTGTTCGATGAAAATCCCCTTCGAAGTTATTGTCGCTGCAGAGATAATTATTCGAAAGGTTTGGATGTCATTGGGTTATGGGAATCCAATTTCCCAAGATATCTCATCCCCTCAGTCCGTATTGTCCCAGAAATTATCCACTACTGTCATTCCAATTATGATCCAACTCAAAGAGCAGTGTTATCCCCAGACCAGAGTATCCTTTTCCCCATTACTCCTCAAGCTATCAATACAATGCTCCATTTTGAACCTGATCAAAATCTTACTCCCTTGTCCATGGAAGAACTACTTGAAAAGTCTACTCAATTGTCCCAAGAAAAATTGAAATGCATTTGCCAGACCTTTATGTTACCTGAACATCAACCTAAGGGCCCTCCTCCCTATGGTTTTTCTTATTTTACTAATTTAGGCAAGCTCATCCTGAATATGATATCCTTTTTACTGGGTTTTAATACTAGTGAGTATGTTGATGAATTAACCCTAGTATTATTATCCATCTTCACTCCTGGACAACCTCCTGCTGTAAAATATGACTTTGCATCTTTCATTGCCAATAAAATCCATGACCATTTCATAAGGCTAGATAATGAGAAAGTGTTTAAGTATTCCTCAGTCATTTACCATCTCATCATCTATTACCAATCAGAGAAGTTCCCTTTTCTTGTTCAAAAGCTTGATGCCAAGGGAAACCCTAGATCTGTTATATTTTGGTCTGCCATAACTCACAGTTCCTATAATTCTCCCTATTCTTATGCTGAGTTCATTGATCTTTTCATACATCCTGCAACTACCTTGTTGACAGGAGTTGCTCCTCCAAGGCTAAGCAATGAGATTAAGAAAACTTTGCAGCTTTCAAGGACATACAAAGTTGGAGACTGGTATTTATACCAAAATTATTCAGAGATCAGAATATATGGATGTGAACTTTGTCCATTCAGATTGCCTAAATATTTTCCCATGAGACTTTTTGCTTTAGAATATTTCAGGCAAATGAATAATTCTGATGTTGTTCATTTTTGTAATGCTAAGAAGAAATCCCAACTAAGAATCAAAAGTGAGTTAGGTCCCTTTATATGGAATTCTAGGGATGCTGAACATGAAGCAGAAAATATATTGCAAAACCATTTCAAGTTACAAAAGAGTTTTCGTTGGATTCCTTATGATCCATTCAGTTTTATCTGTGACAAAAGAATGAAGAACAAATCAGCACCCTACTTTCACCACAGAATTCCAGAAATAGAACAATATGCTAATCAAGATGAGTGGATGGAAGGAACACTAGTTGAGCAAGATAATGAAGAAGACAATATGAACAAAATTATTAAAGATCTTGAGAAAAAGTTTGACCTAGAATCTTTTGGGCAAGTGCAGGTACCTCATATTGGCACATCTTCAGCAGGAAATCTTCAACAAGGATTACAGGAAAAAATCCCATCAATTATAGTTGAGTCTAAAGGCAAAGGAAAAGAACCTGAGGTACAAGTTGTTGAAACTTTCATTATGACAGAAAATCCTCAAACCTCCAAGGCACCAGATCAAACACAGGTTTCCCCTGTTCAAGTTAATCATCCTGAGGTTTCAGAATTGCAGACTCCATCTAATATGGAAATAGGTAAGAAAAGACAGGTTGCAGATCCCACTCCTCCCAAAGAATCTTCACAGCAACACCAGGCTAAAAAGCAGAAACTGAATCCACTTCTAGAAGTGGAATCTATAGATAAAATGTTTGATGATGAAAGAGAGGAAAGTCAACTAACTAGTTCAGTTAGTGAAACACACACAGTTCATAAAGGAAAGGAATTACAGAAACAGTTGAGCACTGAAGTATCTTCCTTTAAACAGCTAAAGACAGATGCAGGTGATATAAAGAAAAATTTCATTAATATAAAAGCCAAGAATGACCCATTGAGGATGCAGGTATATGATCAGTATCTTAGAATGGATCCACACAATCAAGAAAGATTAATGACAGCTTTTGATATTCAGCAAGGGAAAATGATGATGAGTCATTTCAAATCCAAAGTGCCGAAGCCCAAGACAGCATCTGATTACATTAGGACCAATTTTGAGGTCCTAGCCAAAGAAATTCATCCATTAGACCAAATAGAGTTACATAAACAAACTGGGGAAATGATATATTCTACCCTTACTGATAAAGCAATGGCAGCCCATAGATTGCAAGATTCTTTAAATAATACAAATGCCCAGTTGCAAATTGAGAAAGCTTCTTCTCAGGCAAAAGATAACAGAATAAAATCTCTAGATGGAATAATCATCAGTTTGGGTCATAATCCCAAAGATGTAAAAAGAATTGAGGCACTGATTAAAAATAAGGATGATGATATTGCTGCACTGAGAAATCAATTGAAATTGCCAGCCTCAAGGCATCCCCAAACTCAAGAAGTTTTGAAGGAAAATTTAGAAGAAGAAATGATGGAATTGCTCCTGAAAATGACTGAGCAATTGAGTGAAACAGAGAAAGAACTGGAGCAGGCATTAAAAGAAAAGCAAGTTATCATGTAGACATCTACAACAGGTACAAGTACAATAGCATCAGACCAACAAACAGATCCATCACAGGTGAACACTTCTAGCTTAAGTTCTGATGAATTAGTAAAACAAATGGAAAGTTTAAAACTCAGAGTCACAGAACTTCAGTCTACAAAATTGCAGCTCATAAATTTGGAACAAAAATATGATATGTCAAAAAAGATTGTTGCTGATAATACAAGGGAAATCAAAAGGCTGGAAAAATTGGTTAAGGCTTTAGAAAAAGATCTCTCATTAGAAAAGCTTTTGAGAGAAATAAATGAAATTCTTTGGAATAATATCATTGATTCAATAAAGAATATTTGGTCCTTTGTTCAAATAATCTTTGAACAAAATGACTTGGTCAAAGTAGCTATGGAAGAAATTGCCAAAACGAGAGAAGAATTAAAGGACAGTCCTGAGCAAGAAAATCAACTTATACAGTTTTTGAACACACAGACCAAGCAACAACTTGCAGAGCTTGGAATTGAGGACAGGACAGGTACTATTTTAGAAATAAAAAGAGTTTTTACCAAAAGAACTCTTATGCAAAATCTGGAAAGAAGATGCTCAGATATTCAGGAAGAAATTAATGCCTTCAAAGAAAAGTTTCAGGTTTTATTGAACAACGGGTTACCCAGTCCTATGCTCTCAGAAGAAAAACTAATGGACTTGGGAACCTATGTTAAAAAATTGGATATACATGCTCATAACACAACTACTCATTCTATCAATTCATCAGAAGCAACATTTCCAACAGGGAAGAATCTCTACGACAGGTTAAAGAATTTGTTTCATCTTGAATATGAAATAAGGTATCTATTCCCAAACCGGCCCACTTTCTTCAGATACACAGAGGCCGATGAAACATTGAGAAAGCTAAAAAGAACCATAATAGCAGAAGACAAATGATGGGAAGACCTATTGGAAATTTTGTGAAATTTATCTTCAGGTAGATAATTTTGCCTTTTACTATCATGTAAAGGATAAATAGAGGAGAAAAGATTAAAGAGTATCAGTTTTGCAGTTACAAGAGTATCAGTAGAAATAAAGAGTATCAGACAAGTAAGGCAGTCAAAAAGAATTACTCAAAAGGACAGCATCGAGCCCTATTGTAGGACCTGCCTCTAGCACATCCACAAATGGAGGAAACAGCACACCAGCAGTTACTTTTTGTCCTATCTACGAGACCATCTGTCTCCTTTTTATTGTAACTTATTCATTAGTCACCCTAGATTATTTGCTAGGTTAGTGTGTGATATTTTAAATCATTTTTTGTATAAATAAAAACTTGAATTAAGTATAGAGGGTGGATTCTACTACTTCGCTGTGACATTGATGTTTTTTGAATAAAAGCGTTTTGGAGAAATTTATTTGTGGCTTGCTGGATGACAATTTGAAGCTCAGGACTTTTTGCAGGATTCATGTGTCGGACTGCAGTTCAATAAGTCTTTCTATCCTATGTCTTAAGTTTTATATTTGTTTATAATATCATTGTGTCCATTTCTGAATAATTTACATAAAGGATTGAATCAGAATTTACTTAATTGTACTCTGATTTCAGATGTGATTATTCTTAATGTTTTCCTCTAAATTGGTTATAAGCACGAATTCTTAAATGCTCTTGCTTTGCTAATTTAAACATTCTTGATTACTATAATAAAGAATTCTTCACTGCTCTTTGTTTGTAATCATCTCATTTCTTTCTTTTGAACATGGTGAAAGATTCTTAGCTGCCTTTCATCCCTTCAAAATCATCCCATCCACTTTAAATTTTAAGGATTGTTCTCTGTCTGGCTATCTTGCCCTGTAAAGCCATCTTGTGTGTAGAATAGAAATCCGGTAAAGCCATCCTTTGACTCCATAGCCCAATGGACTGAAAACTTTCAAACTTGCCCTTAGTTTGTGGATTCCACCATTTTTCAAACAAACTCTTGGATCTATAACTAGCCTAAAACCTTCTAAGAACAAAGATAAATTATAAAGAGAGAGCCCTCTCTAGATGCAGATTGGCTAGATTCTGCATCCGAAGGTTGGTTTGTGGTTACCTCGGGTATACTTTCCTTTTCCACAACTTCAAGGAAAACCTGAGTGATAACATAGTGGCGACCATACTGGGGAGCCTGAATCATTTTTATTGTTAATATTTTTCACTTATAAGCTATAGAAAGAGTCTGAAGATCAGCCAAGTAGCCTTTGAAATGCTTTTTCTCTGCAACTGCATAGTAAATAAAAGCTTCTTCAGTCTATCTCTGATTTAGCTTATACACTGAACCTCAGTTTCAAATGTTTAATCAGACTCTCTAGTTCAATAAATCTTTGAGAAAATTTTAATCACAAATCAATATTTCTTGAAGAATTTGTAGAATTTGTACTTTCATTTCAATTAAAACCAAAAATCTAAAAACATATATCATCTAGGAAAACTGGCTTCAGAAAGGATTTGTCATACTAGGTCAAATCCTGACCCTAATCCACCACCGATATTTGAAAATCCAAATCTGATTCGTAGGATTCTTAGAAGACAAGGAAGTCAAGAAATTTTTGAAAGAGGTAGTCAAGAGAGTTCTGGAAGTTCCAGACCTCTTTCTAGATCACATTCCTGTCCTGTGAAGATCATATATTTTGACTTAATTCCTTTTGATGAGCGATTTGAAACATCTCTGTTTGTGAATTTTTCTGAATCTGAATTGTCTAAGCTTGTTCCAGACCCACTATTTCTTGAAGATTTGCAATTGATATTTGTTTCATATCATCTTGACAGACATTTACAAGACTCCGTTCAATCTGAACAAACCTTTGAAGAAAGTTCAAACATTTCTGTAATTACTGAAGCTTCCCCAAGTTGAGCTACTTTTCCTCAAGCTTTTCAAACCCCAGTCACCCCTTCTACTCCTCCACCCAGACCACCACCACCTATTATTCCATTACACCTTCCAATGGCCAATAGATATGCTTCGTTACAGTTGCCAGCCAACCCTGCTGCTTTGCCCCAAGATTATCATAGTAAGATCACACCTTTTGATGGATCAGGGACTTACACAGCTCAAAAACATACCAAAAGGATGACTTATTACTTTGAGTTTTATGAAATTGACACTGATGATGTCCGAATGAGAATTTTTGTTCAGAGTCTTACTGGAGAAGTCAGGACATGGTTTAGAGCCCTTGCTCCAAATAGTATTGTTGATTTACCAGCTTTGTATAGGTCATTTTTAAATAGATGGGACAAGAAAAAAGACTGTCTTCAGATCCTATCTGACTTTGGAAAATTGAAAAGAGGACCTAATGAAACAGTACAAGATTACATCATCAGATTTAATGAAGCCTATAATGCTGTTCCTCAAAACCTTAGACCACCTCCGGACTCAGTATTGGTTAAATTCCCTGATGGTTTTGACTCTGACATAGCATATTCTCTTAGGGAAAGGGCCCCCCAAACCCTAGAAGAGATGCAAAGCATAGTGGTTAGTGTGGAAGCAAACCTCATAGAAAAACGAGCCAGAGCTAGGGCCGAAAGAAGAATGCCTATGACTGAAGAACCTTTAGCTTTTGAAAGAATGCTGGATGCAATCATCAAAGGTATGGAAATATTAGGAGACAGAGTGGAGACAATCGAAAGAAAGTCTTCTGGTGATAATCAAAATGTTGTGAGAAACCCAAACTTTAGAAGAAATCAGAACCAAAATATTGGGAAGAATGTCCCTGACCAAAATATCAGGCCACCTTTCCAAGAAAATTTTGTTGAAGGTTCAACTTCTGAAGAACCTACTGAGGATGTTGAAATAAATAACGTAACTGAGGACAAAAATGAGCCAGAAGTTTTCCTATCTCAAGATGATCAAGATAATCACATCCTTGAAACATTTCAAACTCATTCAGGAGAGACTTTTGATTTTAAAGAAGGCTATGACACAGCAATTTATGAGGTTCATAAACAGTATAATTTGAGAAGCAGACGGATTGATGTGCCAGAGAATAGCAAACAGAAAGCTGTAAAACAAAATGTCAAAGGTAAAGTTAACATCCCTCCTGTACAAAACATTCCCCATGTACAAATTCTATCTAGGACAACTCCTAACCCCTCAAATCCAATAATTGAAGATGTGTCTCACAACCAACCAAACAATAAACAACAATCTAATACTTTTCCTCCTGTAGGAAACGTAGAAGAAACAGTAGAAGTTAGTTCAGAAACACCTTCAAATCATAATTCCACTCATGAAAAAGAGAAAACCGTTGAAGACCCAAAAAATAGAGAAAACCCAACTGTCCAAAACACTAGAGCTCAAACAGAAAAACCTTTCAATCTAGAGGCTAAAATAGGCAAACTAAAGATAGATGTTCCTTTATCAGAATTGGCTAAACACGATGTCTATAGAAGTCAAATCAGCAAATCCCTTAACATTAAAATTACTGGAATGGATGATTCAGTGAATATTCTTGATGATCAACCCAAACTCCTTTTTGGCCCCGAGGTAAATGGCAAACCAGAAAGTGGAGGAACCCCTCCATTTTATGTGAGCCTGAATGTTCATGACAAAATACTCCATAATGCTGTGCTTGATTCTGGAGCATCCCATAAATTGATGCCAAAAGATGTGATGGAAATATTAAATATAGACATTACCAAACCGTATAAAGATTTGTTTTCTTTTGATTCTAGTCAGGTAAGATGTTTAGGTTTGATTAAAGATTTGTGTGTTACTTTGGTGCAATATCCTGCGAAGTCTGTTTTGATGGATATAGTAGTGGCTGATATTCCTCCTAAATATGGTATGTTGTTGTCTAGATCTTGGGGTGCTAAACTTGGAGGATCTATTCAACTAGACATGTCATATGCCACTATTTCAGTATTTGGTCAACCTAAAAGATTATATAGAGAGACCTTGATGAAGTACTTGGTGAGTAGCCATGAGAAGCCTGAAAACTTTCATGTCTATTCAGTACATTTTGATATGGATTCTTTCATCCTTAATAATGCTGAAATGGACCTTCCTACTGAGCTAGAAGCACCTGAAATAGAAACTGCAAATAAATCCACTGTTCAGATCGAAGAAATTTCCGAAGAAAAAGAAAAACCAGAAAAACAAGAAATTCCAGAACAAACCAAGAAACTAGCTCCTGTGAAGAAACATGTTAAAACAGTTGATGAAGATTATGAACATGAAATTCTGTGGCATTTAGAGTTTGATGGCTCAGTAAACAAGTTAGGAGCAGGGGCTGGAATTTGGTTGCATAATGTTGAAAATGATCATGCCGAAGGTCATTCTTATAGATTGAATTTTAAATGCACTAACAACATGGCTGAGTACGAAGGCCTTTTGCTAGGGCTTAAACATGTCAAAAAGTTAGGAGCAATTAGCGTATCAATCATAGGAGATTCTGAATTAATTATCCAACAGATTAATGGTGAATGTTCGACCAAAGATCCCAGATTGAAACAATACAGAGAAACAGTTGTGGAAATTCTCAACACTTTTCTACAAGCCCAACTTGCCAAGATTCCCAGGAAACAAAATTTGCATGCTCACAGTCTTGCAATGTTCGCTAGCACGTGTAAATTGCCTTTTGGACCTAATCATCAGTGCACAGCTGAGATTAGACATAGACCTGCTATACCGGACAATCTAATGAATTGGCAAGTATTTGTAAATAACAATCAGATCAATAGTTTTTTGACACTAGAAAATGAGTTTTTTAACAGTAATATAGATGAAGACATAACTTTCGATGAATCTGATCAAGTAGATGAAAAAGAAATGAATATTTCTGAAGAGACTGCAATTAATATGCTTCACCCAACCAAATTCACTGAAAAAGAGATGCAAGATTTGAAACAAATGGAATTCGATGAGATCATAGAAGATGAAACTGAAATCATTAATATGAAAGATAATCATTTACCCAAAGGATTAACTCCTTTGGAAGATATTTTTGACTCAAATGACATTCCATTTAAACCCAAAATGGAACCTGTAAAAGCTGACATTGAAGAGTGCAATTTAGGAACACCAGAAAATCCCAAAATGGTTAAATTATCTAAATCTCTGCCAGCAGATCAAAAGGTTAAATATGTTGAACTCTTAAAATAATTCCAGGATGTTTTTGCCTGGAGTTATGAAGATCTTAAATCATATGATACATCAATCATTCAACATACAATACCTTTGAAACCAGATCAGAAACCTTTTAAACAGAAACTTAGAAGGATCAATCCTGTTTTACTACCTTCAATTGAAAAGGAAATTAAAAGAATGTATGAAGCAGGAATTATAGCTCCTATTAGGTTCTCTGAATGGGTTTCTAATTTAGTACCAACAAGAAAAAAGACTGGTGAGATTAGACTCTGTGTCGATTTGAGAAATTTGAATAAATTTTCTTTAAAAGATAACTATCCTTTGCCTAAAATGGACCATATCCTACAAAGGGTAGTGGGATCTTCAAGGATATCTCTTCTGGATGGATTTTCAGGGTATAACCAGATTCTGGTTCATCCTGATGATCAAGATAAAATAACATTTACAACACCATGGGGTACTTTTAAATATGTCAAGATGCCATTTGGACTCAAGAATGCAGGAGCTACATTTCAAAGAGCAATGGACATTGCTTTTGCTAAAGAAATACATGATTTTCTGGTAATTTATCTAGATGATTTAACATTTTTTTCCAAAACAGATCAGCAACATTTAGATCATCTAAGGCAAGTGTTTATAAAGTGCAGAAAGTATGGTATTTCTTTAAATCCTAAAAAGTCATTGTTTGGTTTGGAAGAAGGAAAGCTCCTAGGTCACATTATTTCTAAAGATGGCATTAGAATTGACCCTGAAAGAATACAAGCAATTTTGCAGATACCTCATCCCAGAAACATTAAAGAACTTCAAGCTTTCATAGGAAAGATCAATTTCTTGAGAAGGTTTATTTCCAGTTTAGCTGAATTACTTAGATTGCTTACTAACATGCTTAAAAAAGATTCAAGCATTGACTGGACTGTAGAAGCCAAGCAATCATTTGAAGAAATCAAAATGGCTTTAACAAGAACACCAGTTCTTACCAGTCCAAAGTTTGATAGAGATTTCATTATTTTTTCATTTTCTTCTGAACATACAATTGCAGTTGTTTTACTACAAAAGGATGATCAGGGATGTGAAAAACCAATTGCCTTTTTCAGTAAAGCACTTAGAGATGCATCTTTGAAATACAATATCATGGAGAAACAAGCTTTTGCACTTGTGAAAGCAATTAAAGATTTCAGAGTTTATATATTATATTCTCATGTGATAGCTTATGTACCTAATGCTGTCGTTAAAGACATCTTGACTCAAGATGGTATTGAAGGCAAAAGAGGTAAGTGGATAGCTACCATATTAGAATATGATATTGAGATTAAACCAACAAAACTCATAAAAGGTCAAGGTTTGGCTCAACTCATGACTGAAACTAATTGCCAAGCCTTGGACATCAACGAACTGGATGACGAACAGGAGATGGCGACTCCACAGATCAGTCAAACCTTCTTAGACTCACCCTGGTACACTGATATTATTTATGTTTTGTTAAACCTGCAAGCTCCTCCAGGGTTGTCCAGAACAAAACAAAGATTTTTGAAAATGACATCTTTAAAATATTGTATTTTAGATAGTGCTCTTTTTTGGAAGAATCATGATGGAATCTTATTAAATTGTTTATTAAAAGATGAAGCTGACAAGGCACTTAATGAATTTCATGTAGGGGATTGTGGTGGACACCTCTACTGGAAGTCAACTGCAGATAAAATCTTAAGGGCTGGTTTTTACTGGCCAACCTTGTTTTCAGATGTTAAGAAATTTGTAACAACTTGTCATAAGTGTCAGATCTTTGAGGGTAAAAGAAAGTTGTTACCTTTACCATTAAAACCAATTTCCACAGAAAGACCTTTTCAACAATGGGGATTGGATTTTATTGGAGAAATCCATCCCTCTTCTTCTGGGCAACACAGATGGATTCTTACTGCCACAGACTACTTTACTAAATGGATTGAAGCTATCCCATGTAGACAAGCCAATGATTATGTAATTATAGGGTTTTTAGAAACCAATATACTTTCAAGATTTGGCTGTCCAGAGAAAATTATAACAGATAATGTTGCTGCATTTAAGTCTAAGAAAATGATTAGTTTCTACAATAAATATCACATCACTTTAGGCCATTCAACAGCCTATTACCCCCAGGGTAATGGATTGGCAAAATATTCCAATAAAAGCCTTATTAATATCATTAAAAAATTATTGGAAGAAAATAAAAAGAATTGGCATAAGAAACTTACCAATGCATTGTGGGCAGATAGACTTACAACTAAGAAATCAATTGGGACCAGTCCATATGAATTAGTTTATGGCATTGAGGCAAGATTCCCATCATCTTTAGGAATCCCTGTTATGAAGTTACTTCAGGAGGCTCAAGTGGAACCAAATGATATTCAGAGAAGAATTAACCAAACAATTCAATTACAGCAAACCAGAGAAGAAGTGTATCAACGATCCCAAGTCTTGCAGGAAAAGTTAAAGAAAATGTTTGACAAAAGAACTAAAGCAGAAGATTTTCAACTAGGAGATAAAGTTCTAAGATGGGATTCAAGAAGGGAAGATAAAGGGAAACATGGGAAATTTGATTTCTTATGGAAAGGACCTTACATCATTCATGCTTTACAGGGAAACAACACATACTTTTTGAAGAATTTGGACAATTCAGAAGCTGAGGAAGGACCAGTCAATGGTCGAATGCTAAAGCACTATTTTGATCCTATTTACTAGGATGTTCTGATTTTTTTTCTAACTTGTACATAATATATCCTTTCTAATGCATTAGTTTTGATTGGATGGTGACTTCTTGGAGTTGAAGCCCGAAGTGAAGGCCCTAAGCTTCAAAAGTTTCACTATCATATATACAATAAAGCTACCAGAAGAAGGAGATTTCATGGTTCAGTTTGAAGACATTTTTGAGGCATCTGACCCGCTGTTCTTGACTTTTCACAAGGAAAAGCCATCCCCAAGTGGAGCTAGTGTTAGACTCCTATACCAATAGGTGTCATTTTTCATGATTGTCTTATTGAACTATGCAATATTTTCAAACCTTTTTTCTTGAGCAAAGGTGTTCCATATTCTTGAAAAATCAAAAAATCAAAAAATTTAAAAAATGTAAAGAGGGTATACCCTAAAAGAAAAATCAAAGGGTAAGAAAAATAAGTCGGTCAAAAAAGTGAAAGAAATGAACCCCAAACAAAATCGACCAAGGAAAGTGTGCAAGTCCAAATGCCACTACTATTTCATTTTCTATAATAAAGAAATTGTGTATAGCTTGTCAAACTTTTGCCACAATTTATGAAGAGTCAAACTGTTTAAACTTGACTCATTCATGTTTCAATTTCATTTTGTAGAATAGAGAATAAATATCTGACCAAACAGTTTAATCTTGGCAGATAAGTAGATAGGTAGAGTTAATAAAGGTGCTCAACAGTTTAATCTGAGCCCTTGCATGTAATAAGGGTAGAATTAGATAGATTTTCCTTGTAAAAGAAAAGAACATTGATAAGGGTTTTCCAGTCTAAGTGCACCCTAATAAAGAAGAGAAAATGGTAGTGTAAAGTAGATAGGGTAGGTAGATGGTGTTGCAAAGTTTCATATGATGAATGATGGTGCTAAATGTGTTTAATCCTATACTTTCATCACAAGTACTGAAGTATAAAATACATTAGAAGTTTTTCACAGAAGGCAAAGTCAAAATCATTAATTCCCCATCTCACTTTCTCCCTAAAAGTTTTACTAATTTCCACAAAGTGCTAAGGAATTTGAAGATTAGAGGGGCTCAAGGCATTTCCTTGACTTTTGGAGGGACTGGACCCTCGGCCCAATAATTGAAAAGACATTAGTACTTGAGATTATTCATCATTACACTTATTCACTTTAAATATTTTCCTAAGTAAAATCTCATTTTACTTAGGAAAATCATGCCATATTTCATAAAATCCCCTCAAAATCACTTACTATTCTAAATCTAAGTGTTGAAGTTGATACAATGGAACTTGCTTCATAAATCTTCACTTTCTTAGTTGTGTAAAGTATTTTGAGTTTTCCTTGTCCCTTTGTCATATTAACATCTGATTTATTTATTAAATCCTTATTGAAATACCTTATCCTATTATCTATAATTCCCTTTTATAATAATAACCCAAAAACCCATTTATTCTAAGTTTTGGCCAAATTTTATTTAATCCCCTTTGTTAAATAAAAAAATCCCACAATAAAAACCCTTTGGCTAAAATATACCTATATAAACTATTCCCGCCCCTATGGTTAATAAATCACATTTATTTATTACCATATAATAAAAATGTCGAAAAGGGGTTTTAAACATATAGTTTTATATGTTTCAGGCAGAAAATTAGGTACGTAGAAGTTTAATTTAAACTAAAACCGAAAACTAGGGCCTGCATATTACGACCTTTCTATCAACCAAAGAAGTTAATTAATCAAATGGATTAGTTAATAATCTTACCCCTTCGCAAATCAGAAGTCGCCCGAAATGATTAATTAAAAGTTAATTACGTTGGGGCCCGCGCATTAACCTCCCCGCCACTTCCCTTTCGAATCACCATTCGATCTTTCCATTTGAGATCCACAGTCCATAGACATTCCGCTAGCCATCCCCTGTACGATGATTAACTCGCGAAATCGCGACGGTTTTCAAACAGTGCGTTGGCTACGTGGCATTCAACCAATGGATTCGCTACCATTTCGTTTAATACCGCCTGTTCCCCAAAGCAGTGCGGAAATTACCACTTACCTCCCAACCCCGATGACGTGTCCTCCCGTACCATGATGACGTCATTCCCGAAAATAATAAAAAACCCGTTGACTTTGCAAATAAAATAAAACTCCGCGTATTTTCTATCATTTTGTCTGTTAAAAACGACTGCGCCCTCCACTGCGAAATTCAAAAATTCACTGTCAATTACTATTCAACTCAATTTTGCTCAAGAATTCCATCGGACCAGTATTCCAGCATCCACTTGCCACCAACTAATACCTGCTAAACCACATTTTTCCTCTAAAAACAGGTATTTACTCCATTACGCTCTGAAACTTTGAAAAGAAACTCAGCTTTCCTTGTTTTTCCACTGAAACGGTGTTAAATTTGATCGCTAAGTTCATTCCCTGATCTTCAAAACTGCAAATTGTGCCCCTGAACTTGCAATTATACCGATTTTCCTCATTAAAACTTAGTAATTGCGCCCGTTCTGTGAAAAACCCCCGAAACTTCCACGTTGAATACACAAGAACCAAAATGGAAGTCCCGGTAGCCCTGAGTGTAGCCCCATTAAACGCCCCCCACAGAGAATTGGAATACTTTCCATTAGTGGATAAAGACTTTCAAATTAAAGACTTAGTGTTCGATGAAAATCCCCTTCGAATTTATTGTCGCTGCAGATACAATTATTTGAATGGCTCAGATATCATTGGGTTATGGGAGTTATCCACTTCCCAAGATATCATACTACAAATTCAAGATTTTCCCGTAAATTATCCACTATCACATCTACAGATCCAACTCAAAGATGTGTTGTTATCCCTGGATCGCAGTATCCTTTTCCCCATTACTCCTCAAGCTATCAATACAATGCTCCATTTTGAACCTGATCAAAATCTTACTCCCTTGTCCATGGAAGAACTACTTGAAAAGTCTACCCAATTGTCCCAAGAAAAATTGAAATCCATTTGTCAGACCTTTATGTTACCTGAACATCAACCTAAGGGCCCTCCTCCATATGGTTTTGCATTTTTTACTAATTTAGGCAAGCTCATCCTAAATATGATATCCTTTGTGCTAGGTTTTAATACTAGTGAGTATGTTGATGAATTAACCTTAGTATTATTATCCATGTTCACTCCTGGACAGCCACCTGCTGTGAAATATGATTTTGCATCTTTCATTGCAAATAAAATCGATGACCAGTTCATGAGATTAGATAATGAGAAAGTGTTTAAGTATTCCTCAGTAATTTACCATCTCATCATCTATTATCAATCAGAGAAGTTCCCTTTTCCTGTTCAAAAGCTTGATGCCAAGGGAAACCCTAGATCTGTTATATTTTGGTCTGCCATAACTCACAGTTCATATAATTCTCCCTATTCTTATGCTGAGTTCATTGATATTTTCATACATCCTGCAACTACCTTATTGACAGGAGTTGCTCCTCCAAGGCTAAGTAATGAGATTAAGAAAAATTTACAGCTTTCAAGGACATACAAAGTTGGGGACTGGTATTTATACCAAAATTTTTCAGAAATCAGAATATATGGATGTGAACTTTGTCCATTCAAATCGCCTAAATATGTGCCCATGAGACTTTTTGCCTTAGAATATTTTAGGCAAATGAATAATTCTGATGTTGTTCATTTTTGTAATGCTAAGAAAAAATCACAACTCAGAATCAAAAGTCAGTTAGGTCCCTTTATATGCAATTCTAGGGATGCTGAACATGAAGCAGAAAATATATTGCAAAACCATTTCAAGTTACAAAAGAGTTTCCGTTGGATTCCTTATGGTCCATTTAGTTTTATCTGTGACAAAAGAATGAAGAACAAATCAGCACCCTACTTTCACCACAGAATTCCAGAAATAGAACAATATGCTAATCAAGATGAGTGGATGGAAGGAACACTAGTTGAGCAAGATAATGAAGAAGACAATATGAACAAAATTATTAAAGATCTTGAGAAAAAGTTTGACCTTGAATCTTTTGGGCAAGTGCAGGTACCTCATATTGGCACATCTTCAGCAGGAAATCTTCGACAAGGATTACAGGAAAAAATCCCATCAATTGCAGTTGAGTCTAAAGGCAAAGGAAAAGAACCTGAGGTACAAGTCGTTGAAACTTTCATTATGACAGAAAAGCCTCAAACCTCCAAGGCACCAGATCAAACACAGGTTTCCCCTGTTCAAGTTAATCATACTGAGGTTTCAAAATTGCAGACTCCATCTAATATGGAAATAGGCAAGAAAATACAGGTTGCAGATCCCACTCCTCCCAAAGAATCTTCACAACAACACCGGGCTAAAAAGCAGAAACTGAATCCACTTCCAGAAGTGGAATCTATAGATGAAATTTTTGATGATGAAAGAGAGGAAAGTCAAATAACTGGTTCAGTTAGTGAAACACGCACAGGTCATAAAGGAAAGGAATTACAAAAATAGTTGAGCACTGAAGTATCTTCCTTTAAATAGCCAAAGACAGATGCAGGTGATATAAAGAAAACTTTCATTAATATAAAAGCCAAGAATGACCCATTGAGGATGCAGGTATATGATCAGTATCTTAGAATGGATCCACACAATCAAGAAAGATTAATGACAGCTTTTGATATTCAGCAAGGGAAAATGATGATGAGTCATTTCAAATCCAAAGTGCCAAAGCCCAAGACAGCATCTGATTACATTAGGACCAATTTTGAGGTCCTAGCCAAAGACATTCATCCATTAGACCAAATAGAGTTACATAAACAAACTGGGGAAATGATATATTCTACCCTTACTGATAAAGCAATGGCAGCCCATAGATTGCAAGATTCTTTAAATAATACAAATGCCCAGTTGCAAATTGAGAAAGCTTCTTCTCAGGCAAAAGATAACAGAATAAAATCTCTGGAGGAAATAATCATCAGTTTGGGTCATAATCCCAAAGATGTAAAAATCATTGAGGCACTGATTAAAAAGAAGGATGATGATATTACTGCCCTGAGAAATAAATTGAAATTTCCAGCCTCAAGGCATCCCCAAACTCAGGAAGTTTTGAAGGAAAATTCACAAGAAGAAATGATGGAATTGCTCCTAAAAATGACTGAGAAATTGAGTGAAACAAAGAAAGAAATGGAGCAGGCATTAAAAGAAAAGCAAGTTATCATGAAAATATCTACAACAGGTACAGGTACAATAGTAGCAGACCAACAAACAGATCCATCACAGGTGAACACTTCTAGCTTAAGTTCTGATGAATTAGTAAAACAAATGGAAAGTTTAAAACTCAGAGTCACAAAACTTCAGTCTACAAAATTGCAGCTCACAAATTCGGAACAAAAATATGATATGTCAAAAAAGATTGTTGCTGATAATACAAGGGAAATCAAAAGGCTGGAAAAATTGGTTAAGGCTTTAGAAAAAGATCTCTCATTAGAAAAGCCTTTGAGAGAAATAAATGAAATTCTTTGGAATAATATCATTGATTCAAAAAAGAATATTTGGTCCTTTTTTCAAATATTCTTTGAACAAAATGACTTGGTCAAAGTAGCTATGGAAGAAATTGCCAAAACGAGAGAAGAATTAAAGGACAGACCTGAGCAAGCAAATCAACTTATACAGTTTTTGAACACCCAGACCAAGCAACAACTTGCAGAGCTTGGAATTGAGGACATGACAGGTACTATTTTAGAAATAAAAAGAGTTTTTACCA
Organism: Pinus albicaulis; assembly: GCA_034641835.2. Classification (NCBI taxonomy): domain Eukaryota; kingdom Viridiplantae; phylum Streptophyta; class Pinopsida; order Pinales; family Pinaceae; genus Pinus; species Pinus albicaulis. The sequence goes on from MU968450.1 coordinate 23,564,517, forward strand.
AAAGAACTCTTATGCAAAATCTGGAAAGAAGATGCTCAGATATTCAGGAAGAAATTAATGCCTTGAAAGAAAAGTTTCAGGTTTTATTGAACAACAGGTTACCCAGTCCTATGCTCTCAGAAGACAAACTAATGGACTTGGGAACCTACGTTAACAAATTGGATATACATGCTCATAACACAACTGCTCATTCTATCAGTTCATCAGAAGCAAAATTGCCAACAGGGAAGAATCTCTACGACAGGTTAAAGAATTTGTTTCATCTTGAATATGAAATAAGGTATCTATTCCCAAACCAGCCCAATTTCTTTAGACACACAGAGGCCAATGAAACATTGAGAAAGCTCAAAAGAACCATAATAGCAGAAGACAAATGGTGGGAAGACCTATTGGAAATTTTGTGAAATTTATCTTCAGGTAGAGAATTTTGCCTTTTACTATTATGTAAAGGATAAATAGAGGAGCAAAGATTAAAGAGTATCAGTTTTGCAGTTAAAAGAGTATCAGTAGAAACGAAGAGTATCAGACAAGCAAGGCAGTAAAAAAGAATTACTCAAAAGGACAGCATCGAGCCCTATTGTAGGACTTGCCTCCAGCACATCCACAAAGGGAGGAAACAGCACACCAGCAGTTACTTTTTGTCCTATCTACGAGACCATCTGTCTCCTTTTTATTGTAACTTATTCATTAGTCACCCTAGATTATTTTCTAGGTTAGTGTGAGATATTTTCAATCATTTTTTGTATAAATAAACCCTCAAAGAAAGTATTGAGGGTGGATTCTACTACTTCGCTGTGACATTGATGTTTTTGGAATAAAAACGTTTTGGAGAAATTTATTTGTGGTTTACTGGATGACAATTTGAAGCCCAGGACTTTTTGTAGGATTCATGTGTCGGACTGCAGTTCAATAAGTCTTTCTATCCTATGTTTTAAGTTTTATATCTGTCTATAATATCATTGTGTCCATTTCTGAATACTTGACATAAAAGAATAACTCAGAATTTACTTAATTTTACTCTGAGTTCAATTGTGATTATTCTAAATGTTTTCCTCTAAATTAGTTATAAGCAACGAATTCTTAATTGCTCTTGCTTCGCTAATTTAAACATTTTGGTTACTATAGTAAAGAATTATTCACTGCTCTTTATTTGTAATCATTTCATTTCTTTCTTTTGAACATGGTGAAATATTCTTAACTGCCTTTCATCCCTTCAAACCCATTCCATCCACTTTAAATTTTAGGGATTGTTCTCCGTTTGGCTATCTTGCCCTGCAAAGCCATCTTGTGTGTAGACTAGAAATCCAGTAAAGCCATCCTTTGACTCCATGGCCCAATGGCCTGAAAATATTCAACCTTGCCCTTAGTTGGCGAATTCCACCATTTTCAAACAAACTTTTTGATCTATAACTAGCCTAAAACCTTCTAAGAACAAAGATAAATTATAAAGAGAGAGCCCTCTCTGGATGCAGATTGGCTAGATTCTGCATCTGAAGGTTGGTTTGTGGTTACCTCAGGTATACTTTCCTTTTCCACAACTTCAAGGAAAACCTGAGTGATAACACCAAGTTGATGCCTCCTTCTCCTCACTGCTCAGAAATCTCCCTTGCTCTCTTGCTCTCCTTCTCTCAATCTGCTCATGAAAGAATGAATGACCTTTTCCTCCTTTTCCTCCTTTAACCTAACCCTAAGTGACTTTTGGGGAATCCCTAAATCCAATGGCTGAAATATATTGAGATCTAGGGCTGAGATTAAATGCTCATTTAAATCTCACTTTCTATTTTTTAATTCACCCCACTTTAATAAAGACCCACTTAGTCATTTATTTCCACAGTCACTTTTCCTTTCTAATTTTACATTGACTTTATTAAAGTCACTTTAAAATTAGACTTTAGTAACTTTATCACTTAAAGTCACTTTTAAATTAGATTTGACTTTATAACTTTATAAAGTCACTTTAGGAGAAAAATTAAATTCTTTTTGACACTTTTCCCCAGGCCAAAGATCAAAGCCTTAGGGAACCACCTGTCCTCCGGTAACCAAATTTCAACACTAAATGGGTGTTTAATTCCATTGCCTCCATTTTAAAGTCTTCAATTTTCATATTGTCCCTTAGTTGCTCGATTATGAATTGAAGTTGTTGAATATGAGTGTCTTTGACCTTGATATAAATTTGATGCCGCAATTTCAATTTATCAAAGTTATGTTGGAGTTGTGACAACTGATTTTTCGACTGATGATCAATACTCTACTTTTCCTTTAAAAACTCTTCTTCCAATTGTTGTATTATATCATATTTTTCCTTGACCAATTGTTGTACTTCTGATGCTTTGTTAGTATTGGAAATTGCATGGGAACATGCAAACTGTGATAGTCTTCTCAAGTCATCAGAAGGATTGGTCTATGGATATTTCTACACCACCTCCAATGGTATGTCTCCAGGGAATATTTTTTGTGATTGGTCATCTCTTCTCCTCTTTCTATGCCTGCTCAACATAACCCGATGCCTGGGACTGTAAAATATGTCAAAAATAGCTATCTCTTCAATCTTGAGAACAATTTCTGATGAAGGGAATGTCAGGATGAATTCAATTTGACTTGTGATGATTGCCTTGTCAGAAGCCCCAACAACAACCAGGATTTTTCTATTTCCTTAAGGAGTGTTGGTTGTTTTTTTAGGCTCAATAGTGTTTAGCTCCTACTTTCCTTCGATTTTATTATCAAATTTGTCCCATAACTTATCGAAATCAATATTAAACAATGTATCAACAATTTTTTATCATGTGGATGTGGTTTCTTTTGTTCCTTGTAGGACCTAGGTGTCCTTTGAAGACTACTCCAAATTCTAATCTTTATGTAGAATTGGATGAGACACCCTGAGCATATCAAGAGGGATATTCTCTAATCTCTTATTCCTTTATTTTTTAAACTTAGTAAGTTGTTCTAGTTTTAGATGGATCTCTGTCAACTTTTCTACCTGTAGGTATGTCTCAATAGACTCAAACAGATCATCATAATCATAGAGCTCATGTATGAATTATATAATTTTAACTTGGGTTGTAAAGTCCTGGGCTATGTTTTTTAGGTCAGACTGTCTATTGGGCATGGTATATAAGTTTCAACACTGAATTTGGTTGATTTAAATCCTATTATGCTTCTAATTATCTAAATCATATACACCAAAATTGATAGGAAATGATGGTGAGGAGGAATTTTTGGCTTGTTTGAAGGCTTTGGTTAGTCTATTACCTACTGTCTGATAGGAAATATCTCTGGTGAGGAGTTTATCAGGTACATAGAGTGGGAGAACATGCGACCTGGCTAGACTACCAAAACCCCTAACATATGTAAGCAAATATTCTTCAAACCATTTTCCTATAGCTATGAAATCATCTCTGGCTTCATTTGACAGTCTTGGGGCTTTTCTCCAAAAAGATCTTGATGTAGGGGTAAAATGACTCCATGAAAAATTATATAAAAATGAGACTCAAAATTCAACTCCCAAAGGATATTGTGGTAGATATGGATAGGGATAGGGTATTATATTATCCATTTCTAAACCATGGTTGGGAAATTGAAAGTAAATAATATTGCATCCATGATATATGGGCTCGTGAGGAAGGGGTCAATTGTATTGGAAGTGACTTTCTGGTTTATTCTATATTCTAGGATGTGGGAGGAAATATTATTGGAAAGGATAGTGGGCAAATCCCGGTAATGTATGAATACTATGCAACATCAATGAGTAGAACCCATTCAACTGAAAACTTATTTATATTAGGGTATCTGAACTTCCTACATATCATAGAAACAATATATCAATATAGACCAACATAAGAAGAAATGGAGTACACACCCTTATCATCATGTTTATGATTGTTAGGGTTGTGTCTCCATTGCCTTATTGACTCTGATTTTAGCTTTCTTTCCTTTTCAAACTGTTGATGGAAATTCTTATCATACATATTATGTTGGTTGGATATATGATACATTGTCTTCAAATCTTCCACCTTGAAAGACCTAATTAGTGTTTCTCTTGAAGTTAGGGATGTTCTTTCTGCGATATTAAAATTATTAACTATCCACTTCACCATGTCTGTATAGGTAATAATTTTAGGGCGAGTGGAAATTCGATCGAGGAAAAAATTGGTGACTTGAATACAAGAATTTTCAGAGGATATTGGAGCATTAGCTGTGGCTTCCCTTTTAATTATTCTAGGATTTTCATCCTCAAATAATTTTTACATGGCCTCCCATGAAGAATTTCTGTTGTCTGGAGTACATTCTATATCAGAGAATAGTAGAGGCATCTCTGTGAATTCTGAGGTAGGAGGTGTTGGTTGTGGAGTAGACATAGGTTTCTTATATTTCTTCACAGTCTCTGACATCTCACAAGAATCTTGCATCATGGGGCTAGCTTGCAGCAGGATAAAAATAGAAAATGAAGAACGCCACTTAGAATGTGGGAGTGATTAACAAAAAAGTTGGAAGTAATGGAAAATATGGTTTAAATGCAAAAATCCTGAAAAATTAAGTAAAAAGAAATCAAATCAGCTGGGGCCTCATAACCATCAATACCATTACACCTTAGTCATAATTAAAAAATGTGAGTTCAGATGGATTACCTTGAAAAATCAACATTTCATTAATATATCGCATCACAAAGTTCCTTTGGAGCACAACTGAAAATGTGCGATACATTTAATTCACAGATATGCAATCAAGACTTTGTGTTAATTAAATATTCGCTCTTATAGAAAGATTTAAGATATCGGTGCACTGGAGGGGCAAGGGTGCTTTACGTTTTATGATGTGATAATAATAATGCGATCACAAAAATTGTGGAGTAAGGGAATGAATAATAGGCTTACATAACTATGATTGTGATATATCACATTGTCTATTTAGAATCGGCAATATGAATGGTACCAAAATTAATTTGTGATTGCGCAACAATGATAGTTAACATGGTGGAAAGGTGGGTCCTACCAATGGAATTTATAATAATGACCGTTGGAAATTTTTTCCTTTGTTATCATTATTTTGGGTTTAAATCCTTTATACAAATTGTTTTATGTGTTCAGGTGACATCCCATCGCATCTTTTCAATAGAGCAGTTTGAGTACTGCTACTTGGAATTGCGATATGTAGTGTGTGATGGATATTTTTGTTGCATTTATTTAAATCCTTCAGCCAATAAGATCCAAGTTTATCTTTCAAATATCAATATTTTCCTATAAAAAATAAAAACCTATTTTGTTAACCTAAAATCAGAATAAATAAAAATGGTCCCCATGATTTCCTAAGGTAACTATATAAAACTAATGCGGCAGGTTTTTAATAGCACAAAATAGTGCCAAAGAAGGATGGATCCAAACTTAAGGGAAATGGTTAAGGATGAACTAAAAAAATTGCTAAAAGTGACTTTAATTTATCCCATATCAGATAATCAATGGGTTTCACCATTGTTAATTGTTTCAAAAAGGAATGGAAAATGGTGATTGTGTATTGATTATAGGGAATTGAAAAGAACCACTTTAAAAGATCATTCTCCACTTAATTTTATAGATCAGGTAATTGACACATTGGTAGGGAAAAATTACTTTTCATTCTTGGATGGTTTTGGTGAACATAACTAGATCCAAGTAGCTCCAAAACATCAAGGTAAAAAAACCTTTACCTGTCCATGGGGAACTTATCCTTATCTAGTACTTCCTTTTTTGTTATGTAATGCACCAACAACATTCCAAAAGGTTGTTCTAGGCATTTTTTCTAATCTAATTCATGATTATGTGGAAGTGTACATGGATGATTTTACTGTCTATGGAAACTCTTTTGAAGAATCTCTTGAAATTTTGGAAAATGTTCTCATTAGGTGTAAAGAAGAAAACATCCTATTAAGCCATCAATTTTTTTTATGATGTTTACTGACAGAATTATTTTAGGCCACCATATTTCAGGAGATGGAATTAAAGTGGATGCATCTAAGGTAGAATTTCTAAATTATCAGTTCCTACTTGTCAAAGGGATGTTAGAATTTTTCTCAATTGTACTGGGTATTACAGAAGATTTATACAAAACTTTACAAATATTTCCTCTCCACTTTTCGAATTACTCACAAAATTTGTGAATTCATCTGTAATTATGAATATGATAAATCCTTTGAAACATTGAAAGAAAATATTTTCGAAACACCCATCTTAAAAGGAAAAAATTGGAAATTAACTTTTCACATCTCAATTAATTCCTCAGACATTTCTTTACTAGTTTTAGGAGGAAAAAAATATTTGAATCGTTATGCCATTTACTGCACAAGGAAAAATTATACTCCTCGAGAGTTGAATTACATTGTAACACGTCAGGAGTTTTTAATCGTTGTACATGTCCTCAATAAATTCATACATTATATCACTGGTTAAGCAACCTTCATTCACACATCTCATTCTGCAATTAGATATTTAATGAATAAGTCAATAACTAATGGCATAATTATAGCATGCTTATTACTATTGCAAGAATTCAATATTACTATTTTGGATAGACCTCAAAAACAAAACACAGTTCTTGATTTCTTATCCAAAATCCAAAATGATAATAATGATACCCTTGTATAAGATAATTTTCTTGATTAATATCTTTTTGCAGTATCTATTAAATCTCCTTGGTTTGAAAAGATTGATAATTATTTGGCTACAACGAAATTACCATCATAATTATCCTTCAGAGAAAAGAAAGGTAATTCAAACTAGTGCATCATATTCATGAATAAATGAAAAATTGTACAAGACATGGCCTGACTTAATCATCAAAGATGTGTTAGAGAAGACCAAGTACCCGAGATATTAAAATATTTTAATGTTGAAACATGTGGAGGAAAATTTTATAATAAAAGAACTACCTATAAATTCCTTCTCTTAGAATACTATTGGCCTTCTCTTTTTAAGGATGCAAAATAATATGTTAAGATATGTGATATTTTTCAAAGAATGGGAAAGCATGCTCCTTCAAATGAAATTCCTCTACAACCTCAGGTTCTTATATAACCTTTTGAAAAATAGTCTTTGGATTTTTTTGGTCCAATTAATCCACCATAAAGACAAAAAAATGTACATTCTTGTGTGTATAGATTATGTCACAAAATGGGTAGAAGCTAAATCACTTCCTTTTGCTACCCAAAATGTTGTATTTTCATTTATTTTTTAGGATACTTTCACTCATTTTGGTATCCCAACGCAAATTGTCACAGATTAAGGTACTCAATTTACTTCCAAGTTGGTACAGAAGATAGTGGGCAACTAGAAAATTAACCATCGAAAGTATACTCCATATCATTCAAAAGTAAATGGACAGGTTGAACTACCAATAAAATAATCGAAGAAATTCTCAGGAAGATTTTCCATCTTCATACAAGACATTTGGTATAAAATCTTCCAGAAGCTTTATGGGTATACCATCTCACATGGAGAAATACATCAGGACACACTCCTTATAAACTTTTTTATGGGAATCAAGTCTTGTTTCATATTGAGTTACAGATAAAGACCCTTAAAACAACAGTCAAATTGGGTCTTGATTTATCATAAGAAAAAAGACAAAAAATGGAGCAATTGAATGAACTTGATGAGATAAGACAAGGTGTTATTCATAGGAAGAATATAGTTCAACAACAAAAATCCAAGTGGCATGACAAGTTCATCAAAGAAAGAAAATTCCAACCTGGTGATTCAACATTTCTTTTTTATTCAAAGTTTAAATATTTTCAAGGAAAATTTCAAACTCATTGGAGGTTTGGCCTTATGAGATTGAAACAATATTTGATATTGGAGCAGTCATACTAAGAACTATTGATGAAGAAAAAGTGACCTTCCTTGTAAATGGGCATAGACTACGAATATATCAAAAACCATTGTCAAGAGAAAAAATCATAAAAAAATACGGAAGATAATTTGAATTTGAAGTTGTTCAAGGAAGATTCTTATTCCTCTCTAGATTAGCCTTATACTTTCTTTTTCAAATAAATTAAAAAAAAAAAAAAGAAGGAAAAATAATGAAAATAAAATTTTTGTATAAACATGAAAATCAACATTGTTGGCATGTTTATACAAAGAATATATGTTGAAAGCCAAGAATTATTGGCAGTATATTTTTTATTTCCATCCCTATTCTAGTCCCATTTTATTTTGAACCCTATTTTATCTTTTTGAAAATAAAGCAGCTATGGAATTGTCAACAATCTATAGCTCTAATATAATTCTATAACTGACTTGGAATATTGTGACTAGAACAAATGAATATCATGGAATAAGAAAAAAATCAAAGAAGTTTGCAGCTAAATAAACCTAAGGAGAACCTACAAAATCCAAGCCAAAAATCAGTAAGACAAGAACCAAGGTATGTAAGTATTAAGTTAAATAATAAAGGTAAAACATTTGAGTTATGAAATAAATGATAAGTAACCATTGATACCACTATTATGAGTAATGATTACCCTCATTAGTCCCACACGACTTTGGTATTAACGAAAAATATATCTTTCTTATCAACCAAGTTGGTCATGAACCTTGTTAGAATTTGAAATTCGCCCTCTGCTCTCCATTTATCATTCCCCTTCATGCACACATGTTCCATTTTAATTTAGCTTTGTTTCATTTCCAAGACATCCTTCACCTAAAATTCGTTCTCTAATTCACTTATATCAGAATCCTTTCATTCCATAACCTTGTCGAAAGAGAAATCATGGGATAGTCTTCTCCAACATGGGGGTCATTTTAAGGTCAAAGAAAAATCGGGTTAATTTCCTTGAAGGTTACCCACAAGTTAGACAATTGTTGTAGCAGGAACAATGCCTCAAATTTGCAGAGAAATTTTATTGGCACGAAAATGAGGTAACAAAGTCGTTTTCTCAGGCATACAATGGCATTGAAGAAAAAATTGGTGACATGAAGCTAATTTTGATAGAATATTGCATAGCAAAGGCTACTTGATTTGAACCTGATATGTTATTTTTTCTGTGCTGAATACAAGTTCAAAATTATAATTTATTTTCTTCTTGTTTTCTTATGGTGCTTTAGTTTCCTTGGTTCAAGTGAGTGTCAAAAGAAGAAAAATGTCTTGTGTTTTATGTTGAAATTAATGAAAAATAAAAAAAATAATCAATTATTCAACAAGAGAATAAACATATATAGAAAACCATAAGAAGATCCATCAACATAAGTTTTTGATCAAGGATTTCACCCCTCCTCGGCTACATCTCCTTGGTCCAACTCCATATCTTGGGCCTCTTGTATTAGCTCAAATTTGGAAAAATTGCAGTGTACATTATTCAAATCCTCCCGAAACTTATTTTATTATCTTTATAACATATGAATAATCTAAAAATGACTATCCATTTACTAAAAAATGACTTTGGCTGGTCCAGACTTGACATCCTTCCCTAGTGGCCCTCAACTCCCTTGAACTTCCCTGTAGAAAAAATCACATTTAGAAGTCATTTTCAGCCTCTGAAACTTGTGCCATTGTCTTTTGAATTCCAAAATCATCTAAAATTGACTATTCATTTTCCCAATTTGGTCGAATATTGCCTCCATTATGGAAAAAACAAATTTCCCTAGGAAACTGCCTCCAAATCTGGGATTCTGCCAGTTATTTCTCTATATTTGGCAAGGCCACCTAAAAATATGCCTCCACCAATCATACCTCCATGTTAATCTTTGCTTAATTATAGATAATTTCACTTTAACGAAGATAAGTGCGGGTTTAACAGTTGAGCGATTTTATTGCTAATTGCAAGTTAATGTGAATTAACTGCAGATTAACATAATAAATCATGGGCTAATATCGTATTTAAAACTCCGCTAGTGGTAGAGCTAGCCATCGGGCTAGTGCTATCGGACATATGGGAGGGGCCTGGCCCCCTCTAGACCCCCATCCAAGGTGTGTTCAAAGTTCAAATAATGGTGTGTGGGCTTCCATTTCAAGTCATAACAGAATGATGCAATGGCTAAAGCATGGGCTTTATGGGGCGGAGGTCCTGGGTTCAAAACCCAACCCCACTCCACTTTACAACACTTTTGTGCATATATTAATATATACCTGAACCTTTCATTATTTTTATTAGACCTTGATTTGCAACGGTTTTGTTATTTAATCTGCTCGAACTATGGTTTATGCGTTGATATATGTTCCATTAAAACTAAGGGTTGAATTAATTTAATTAATATATAATATATATATTATATATTATCTTATATAATATATATAATATGTTTTATAAACATAAAATATATTATATTATATATATATATATATATATATATATATATATAATATTAAATTATAATTAAATAAATAAATAAAAATACAATTCCACCTTAGAACCATTAGGATAATTTCATCCACATAGCCCAAAATGGTGAATTAGAAAGTGCCACTTTTCATAGCCTCATTGGCAAAAACTTGAAGAATATTTCCAGAAGATTCCTTTTTTCTAACTGGGTTGCCATGTCAGCAACTTCTCACAATTCTACATTTTTTTTAGTTGTTTGAGAAAACAGACAACAGGCCATAAATTACTCATACGAACTCGGATTTTGATGAAACAAGAAGAATTGGAATCCTTTTGTTGAGATCTACGCTCTTGTCCTAGTTCTAAGAAATTTTGGAGACTTTTTTTTTTGTGCTAAATACTGAGCATCTGAACATTCCTCCCCACTAGAAGCCTTTCAGACCCCAAAATATCTCTTGATTAGTGATTATGTGGATGATGGGACTATTCCTTCACCCTTCCAGTCTATATCCATTTAAATTTTCCCAATTTCATCATTTGGAGCTTTTCATAAAAGGTCAATTTTCTCCTCGATTTTTGTGACCTTCTCTTGCTATCATTGACATCGTCACGCTGCAATATTTCTAAATTTGTAGAACGAAAATCTATTTTTGTGGAAACCATCTTGTTCCTACCTTGGTCAACATTCAAAGAAAACTTAGAAACTTTCTCACCTTGCACACTGTCACCATTACGATTTTTAGCTGAGTCTTGCTTTGTACTTGCATCGACTCTTCACCAAGTTACTTCACCATTTCCATGTACCTTTTAGAAACCATAAACCAGCATTTTTGGAACAGATGCATTATTTTCCATGCTTATTTGTCACTTTCTCTTTGACCTTTGCACCCTCTTGTACCGGCATATTGTTTCCAACACTGCTCAACAGCAATGTTGGCTACTGCAAATGTTTTTCACCTTTTTTCAAAGGAAACTTGTTAACATCCCGAAACAACTCATTATAAGCATAAGAATATTTATGAAAAGTGTGATTCAATACATCACTTTGTTTTATCATAAAAAATGTCAAGTTCTGACTTGCATTCACTCTCCTCTTCATTTCACTTGCATGCATGAGAGACAAACCTGTCTTATTCTTATGTGCTCTAATTATGTACTCAATACCATCCTCAAACAAGTGGTACTTGTTCCCATGGCGATGAAATAAAACTTTCCTATCATATAGATAAGGACTTCCTAATACAATACCTGATATCTCAAGCAGCACCACATCAAGCTCAACTTCATCAAGAAAGTTTGAGTTAATGGTGAATCTTAGCAAGCACTTCCTTGTAACCTGTAAGTTTGTATTCTTGCAAATCCAACGCAAAATATATGATATTGGATGTATAATTGCTTCAAGGCCTAGCCACTTTACCAAAACTTCGTAAAGCGAGTTAGCTTGTGACCCACTATCAAAAAGTGTATCAATCTTGGTATGTTTAAAGACAACTCTAATATGCAAAATTTTTATTCATGTATCTTCGTCATGAATATCATTTGAAAAATTTGAAGAACTAGTGCTTGCAACATGTTTAACTTTCAAACCCATTGATGTAATTTTTGTCTCATCTCCTGAATCTGACCCTAAGTCTTCTTCAACTATAGAAACAATTTTTCCCTTCTCGTTGGCTTTCAATCTGTTTGGTTTCAATTCTGGATGAAGTTGCCAACAATGGTCTTCATCATGGCCAATATTTCAACAGTTCTTACATGTGAGTTTTTCCTTCTCTTTCTTTATAGAACCATTTCTTTTTCCTCTTCCAAAAAAATTTCCTTTCCCTTTACCCTCACTTTCCTCTTTCTCCTCTATGCCTTGTTTTCCCCTTGCTTCTAAGTGTGTGGATTGTACACAAACTTTGCCTAATTTTTTTGGGTTAAACTTAAGAATAGTATGCTTCAAATAGGAATTTAAACCTCCAATTTATTTCAATATTTTATCTTGGGAATTCAAATTTACTCCTAAAAACAAAGCTCTCTTCCTAAAATCCTGAGTATAATCTTGAAATTTTTGACCCTTGAGCTTCCTAAAAATTTTCGAACTCATAATAGCTTTTTTCATGTAAGCTAAAGGATAAAATTGTCTTTTAATGGTAGAAATACACTCAACCCAAGTGATGGATATCTTACCATGAATTTGCATTTCCTCTTGATTCTTTGCTTCCCACCAAACTAGTGTTGCTCCTTCTAGCCTCAATGAACCCAACTAGATCTGTATGTCATCCTCATGAAGGTTTTAAATTCTGCAATACACCTCCTATTGACGTATTCAATTATCTAAATTCTTTGCATTTACCTCACCATTGTACATGGGTAATTCAAAATTTATATCCAATTTGCGTAATGGATTTTTTCCTCTTTTGCCTTTTGAGTGAGTGTGAGTGGTCTATATGGTGGAAGTGCAAGATGATGCAGATGGGGATGATGAGGATGATGAAGATGGTAGATATGGAGGTATATTTCCTCTACTACCTTTTGAACTCTTCTCTTCATCCTTCTTACTATTTGAAGATCCTTCTCCATGTCGAGGCTTTGAACCTTCTCTTGCTCTTTCTGCAATGAATGCTTCAAACATGATTTTAACCATTATTTGCATCTCTTTGAAGTCTCTCTTAACATCCTCTTCATCATAATGGTCATTATTCCTTTCAGAGCCTGACATAATGCCTTTGGATTCAAGTTAAACCTATGTAGCTTGTACCTCTTCAATCACTTTAGCCTCTTGTGCAATTTGAACCTCTTCAATCTCAATTGATGGAAATGGAATTTGAGGTGCCTAAAGTGAAGATTAGAGTGGTTATTTGGGTGAGGATGATGCTTTCTCAGCTGTCTTCCTTATTTTCCTGATCTGAGAACTATCTACCAATAGCTTCCCTTCTCCTCTCTTCAATCTTAACCTTATAAGAATCACAAATTTGAAACTCTTAAAACTATTTTGCACAAACTCTAGCAAAGCAAGAAAATAACCTTAAGCAACCTGATGCTCTTTCAACCTGGCTCTAATACCACTTGATTTGAACCTGATATGTTAGTTTTGATCTACTAATTACAAGTTCATAATTATAATTTATTTACTTCTTGTTTTCTTATGGTGCTTTAGTTACTTGGTGGAGGTGAGTGTCAAAACAGGAAAAATGTCTTGTGTTTTATGTTGAAATTAATGACAAATAAACAAAATTAGGAAGAAATTAACAAAATAATAAACATATATATCGAACCACAAACAAATCCATCAACACAAGTTTGTGATGAAAGAGTTCACCCCTCCTGGGCTACATCTCCTAGGTCCAGCTCCATAGCTTGGCCCTCTTGTCTTAGATCGAATTTGGAAAAATTGTTGTGTACATTATTCAATTTCTCCTCAACCCAATTATATTGTCTTTATAACATAAAAATCATTTAAAAATGACTATACATTTACTGAAAACTGACTCTCGCTGGTCTAGACTTGACCTCCTTCCTAGTGGCCCTAGGCTACCTTGAAATTCCTTGTAGAAAAATAGCATGTAGAAGTATTTCTCAGCCTATGAAACTTGTTCCATTGTCTCTGGAATGAAAAAATCATCTAAAATTGACTATTCATTTTCCCAATTTGGTCGAATATTGCCTCCATTATGGAAAAAACAAATTTCCCTAGGAAACAACCTCCAAATCTGGGATTCCAGCAATTCATTCTCTAAATTTGGCAAGGTCGCATAAAAATGTGCCTACTCCAATCAGACCACCATGTTAATCTACACTTAATTATAGATAAGTGCGCTTTAACAAAGATAAGTGCATGTTTAAAGGTTGAGCATTTTTAGCACTAATCACGAGTTAATGTGAATTAATTATAGATTAACATAATAAATCATGGGCTAATATTGTATTTAAAACTCTGTTGGTGCTAGTGCTAGCCATCGGTATGGTGCTAACAGACATATGGGAGGGGGCTGGCACCCTCTGGATCCCCATCCAAGGTGTGTTCAAAGTTCAAATAATAGTGTGTGGGCTTCTATTTCAAGTCACAAGGGAATGTTGCAATGGTTAAAAAACGGGCTTTGTGGGGTGGAGGTCCTAGGTTCAAAACAGAACCCTACTCCCCTTTGCAACACTTTCGCACATATATTAATATATACATGAACTTTGCATTATTTTATTTACAACGATTTTGTTATTTAATCCGCTCAAACTATGGTTTATGCATTGATATATGTTCCATTCAAACTAAGGGTTGAATTAATTTAATTAATATTTAATATATATAATATATATAATATGTTATTTAAAAATATATTATATTATATTATATAATATATATAAATATATATATTTAATTTTAAATCATAATTAAATAAAAAATACAATTCCACCTTAGAACCATTAGGATAATTTCATCGACATAAAACAAATCGGCGAATTAGAAAGTGCTACTTGTCACAAAATCAATGGGAGAAACTTGAAGATTATTTCCAAAAGATTCATTTTTGCTGACTGGGCTGCCATGTCAGCAACCTATGACAATTCTGTAATTTCTTTAGTTGTCTGAGAAAATAGAGAGGAGGCCATAACTTACTCATACGAACTCGAATTTTGATGAAACAAGTTGCATTGGAACCATGTTGACGATCTCTACGCTTTCTTCCTAGTTTCGAGAAATTTTGAAGTCTTTGATTTTTGAGCTAAATATTGAGCACCTGATCACTACCAGACTACCCAGAATTAGTGAGATCTAGTTCAAGAACTGAAAAATTAAAGAGAAAGAGTGGAAAATATTCCTCAAGAATCCAGGTATGGATACTTCTGTGTTTAAAAAGGGGATAACGGTTATAGATTTAAGGGCTTTAAAAAATGCATGTATATTAAACATGAGAAATTGAATATTTTTTAAGTTGTAAGTGTAAATATTGTATTAAGAAAATCTACGCCTTAATATAAAGTATTACATTAGTGTAAAAAAATATGTCAAGTAGGATAGCTATTAGCATTTACATGTTTAAAATTATTGATGCCATAACATGGTAATTACAATAAAACCACTATAATATAAGTCCTAGTCATATAGATACAACATTAAATTCCTAGTATTAGAAAAAAATAGACTTCCATGTCAACATAAACCTGATTAGGATGAGGCTCCAGAGGGTCCATAATTAGATGAGTTACAATTCAAATTGGGGATGAAAAAAACTTACATAGTAGCACAATTAACCAAAAATATAGAGAATCAAGTACCTTAAGTAGTGACTTGTTGCAATGATTTAAGTTTTTTTGGAGACAACTTATCTTTTCTTCACCCCTCTAGATATAAATTATCTATTAATGAGAAATGACATTATAGCAGTAATTTTAGACACCATTTGATTGTATTGAAGCTGCAAGTGTAAAATGGCCTCCTAAGGTCTTTAAATCCTTGTTTCAAAAGGGAGGAATTGTCATTTTTATCATAATTCCAGTAAAATACATCCACCCTATAGCCCCAATTGGGAGACAACCCCATATATCTACCTAAAAACAATCTCCTTGAGCTCAAATACTGAACTGAGAAGAGGTGGGAGGTATCAAATTCCCATCATACCCAATGCTTTGCATGCATGTATGATTATAATAGACAACATCAACATACTACACTTGTAGAAGAGCCCAGCTATAGATAACAACAAAAGGATAGTAGAAATGAAACAACATGCCATACATAACCAGGGTAATACAATCGAACCAAAATGCAAGGAAAGCTTGACCTGTAGATTCTTGGTCTCATAAAATGAAGGAAACCTGTAATCCAAAGCTATTGTATTAACCTATATAGGTTTACGAGGTGATTGAAAAGCCTCAATCCAACCTTTAATGCTAACGCCCACAAGGGGTGAAAAAATTTGAGTAGTGTGGGACTCCTTCAAAAATTCATGTCTATTTTATCCCTCCATAATTTCCTTCACCCACGAGTGTATCAAGCCATAAATTCCATTTTTGAGTTACATTCCTTTCAACCATGTTACATAATTTAGTTCGCATGTCCCATCATGGTAGCTAACCATAAGAGTACGTAGTTAAACTTCGCAACCCCTATAAACATGAATGTAAAATTCCACTTTTCATAATACCATTATATTGGATAGTGAGTCACCGATCATTTAGATGGAGGGTACCACTTTCATACATAGTTTTTTTTTTTTTTAAATAGATCCATTTTTTACTTATTCCATCTTAGGACATGCACCACTTTGATATCAACCGTATAAATCAAATGGGTTTTGATACTTTTAGAAAGGATATGAATTTTGAGGTCTAACAGAGAACAGCCAAAGTGATTATGGTGAATTATGACCTGAGAGTCCCCAACTATGATAATTTTCTATATTTGTGGTGAAATTGATTGGAGAAACCCCTTGAAAGAGGGCATAAGCCTCTTCCTTGTTAGTGATAGCCTTTCCCAAGCTCCATTAAAAGGATAATTATAGTTGTTCTACGAGCATACTAACAACACATCATACTTTCCAACCCTATATTCTACTTAGAGGCTCAATCGAAGCATAGAACATAGTTTTTCTAAGACTTCATCCAATGGTTCAATTCATCAATAGGTATTCTTAATTTCCAATTGTTTTGCAAATACGTAGGGCGATGTAGGAAGGATTGAACATTAAACTTTGATTACATAATTCTTCCATATAATCAACCTATTGTGGTGAGGAAATCTATATATGTTTGGTGCTTATATGCTCCACCAATAAGAATAAAACCTTGTCTACCACTATTTGAAACTAATAATGGAAACCATGAAATATGGATTGATTTCAACCCAACCAAAAATTTCTAACATAACTACATAGGGAAGGCTAACCAAAAGGACCCCAAAGATAATTTACTCCACGAGTCAAAGAATTTATGAAGGCATTCACGCCATTGAAAGTGACAAGAAAGATCCTCAAGAGTTAGACTCCACGTGGACCTTGTGAAATTATACCCAAGGAAGAGATATGCATCATTTCATAATAGTCTAGGAATACGAGGCATCTTGATGGGCATTGAATTCCTTGCTTGTCCAAATTTTCTCAAGTGAGGAGTTTCATGAACTAATATCCAACAAACAATATTGATCTTTGGGATACCATCTAGATGCCACATGAGATCCTATATTTAGGGGGTAGACCATATTGAGAAATAAGAGAGTCATAGCATTCCTTCATCGCAGTAATTTGAGTATCCCCATCCTTGATAGTCTATGTCATTCCAATGATTAGGAGTACAACTTAAAAAATAAGTTCCTAGAATTCAAGTCATTAACTACATATGAGGGGGAATTGGCCTGAAATTCCACCCCTTCCAATGTCCATCTCCAGACCATTGAGAAACATGATAGAGATAAAAATTTCGTAGTCTATTCAACCATTCCTATAGGAGGGTAAGGGATTTGGGAAACCAATTAGTGGACGACCCATGATGTTGTATGGCCATAGTTTGACCTTATGCTTATTAATAGGTGTTGCGAATTTTTGTTGTCCAAAAAATTCTACAATTTTTTTTTTGAAATTTGCTAATTAATTTCCTAGCCAAATTCTTGGGCTTATGCAAATTCCCATAATGAAATTTTTTTATAAGATTCTAGATTATTTTTAAATATAGTTTTAATTTTTAAATAAATATAATTTTATAAAAATATAATCTTATATTCTCATAAAATCATTTATTTAAAATATTAATTTTATGCATTAAAAACTATTGGGCTTGGGACTCAATTTCCAAGTTCAATAAAGTTCGAATGTCCACAAAGAAATTTACACCAAGTATGAAGCTAAGTCAGTGTGAAAACACAATGCCAAGTGACACGATAAGAGTGCACTAAATATTGGAAGGTTTTACAGATAATGATATATAAATTACTCCTTCAACCCTTTTTATCTAGAAAAGGTGCAAAAAGTATCCATAATGAAAAAATAAATTTGTTAAAGTGTCAATCCAACGAGAAGCGACAGAGTAGATACCATTTCACAATAATTCAAAGGGTTTTTCGACTCTTAAGAATTATACAATCATAAGATGATCACCAGGAGAGAAGGGAAAGAAGGCACAAGCTAAATTTCAAAGGGAAAATGCTAATTTCTGTCCAAAAAAAAACTTCACATGTTATGGTTTTAAAACCCAAAACCCAAGAATCACAAAAGTACTAGCTAGCTGCATGATAATATCCAGAAAATCTTGTGTTAAGTGCATTGATTTTTGTTTCTAAGAGTATAGACCATTATAAAGGGTTTCTGTTTGTCAAAGAGATGGGTAGAGAAGGTATGATTGACATCAGTGGCCCTGAAGGTTGCAAATGGATTGTATATTCAACTCTGGTTAAGTTCAATAAAGAGCATGCAACTTCCAATTGTGGGTATTGGAAAAAAAAATCAATAGCTCCAGTTGAATTGTGGGACCCCTTGCCCATTAGAAGTTTAACCTGGATGGGGGTTCCGCAATGGTGATTTTACAAAACCATTTATCACACGTGGAAGCTATGTATAAATTGCAACACCCCCCTCTCAAAAACCATTTACAACCAGACCTACCTCCCGTAATCCACTTCAGGTTCTCAACAAAAACATTGTACAAATCAGGTTATAATTTATAGATAAGGTAGCGGTTGGCAGGAAACTATATATTTGTCATGGGGATGTTTTGTTGTCATTGCTTCTTCCATTGCAGGTGTACATATGTTAGTTTTCATTGGCATTGTTGCCCCATGATGCTAGAATGAATTAAATAAAAGGAGAGACCATAATGGGAGTTCTCTGCTTCCATTACCCTTTCTATATAGTTCTCTTGGTCTTACCTCAAAAAACCTAAATTCCATGTATATTGCATCATATGTATTTCATTATTTCTTTGGGTTTTTTGTATCACAAGGAAATATCATTTTTACTATTACACGGAGCATTGATACTAACTTAATGGATCTCATGGATTAGCCGATATTGCAAAATTCAGATACACAATTTTTCTGGATAGATGTTGGTTCTTAAATATTTTTTAGAGTCTCTATCTTCCAGGCTATGTGAGGTAAACAAGATAAATAATTTATAGGTGTGAGAAATTGAAGCGCTGGAGAGGGTTCTTAGCAAAGAAACTGAATTCTTTGGTGAAAGGTTCATTTACATGGAGGGCATCTTACATGATGACATAAATCTTGTAAATATTTTTGAAAGGTACTCTGTCCCAAATAAGTGACAACAAGGAGAAATAGAAACAATAGGTATCAGCCAAAAGAACCAATTTTTGGAAAAGAAAGAGTCATTATCTAGATAGAAATATCCAATGAATGTTTAATAAATGTGATCCTTTGAAGGAGGAGAAGGTTGATATTTATATTCAGATTGAATTTTATGGGCATCTGGCTAGGAAATCTATTTGTAAAATTAAAGGGATGGTAAAAATTCAGCCTCTTGTCGAGGGTGATGAAGTAAAGAAGAAAAGTAGCTACCACTTTACTCACTATTTAATCTTGGATCAGAATTCAAGCCTAGGTTCAAGCTCATTGATCATGCCTGGTAGTAGAAGCTCGAATCAAGCTGAAACAAAAATGTGAACATCAGTGGAACATTGAATTTGACTAGTTGGATGGTGCATAAACCATGGAAGATATTTTATCCACCGTACATCAAGGGAATAAGTTTCTTTTAAACATGAGATAGCCATGGCATA
The DNA here is from genome assembly GCA_034641835.2 of Pinus albicaulis. Classification (NCBI taxonomy): domain Eukaryota; kingdom Viridiplantae; phylum Streptophyta; class Pinopsida; order Pinales; family Pinaceae; genus Pinus; species Pinus albicaulis. Next base: position 23,584,504 of record MU968450.1, read on the forward strand.
TGATTTTTCTCATAAGTGGAGGGAAAAATCAAGAACTAGCCATGGATATATGGGATATGAAGCTCATAAAACTAATTAGGGTTGGAGTTGGTGGGAAAACTCAAGAACTAGAGACAGATATATGAGATATGAAGTTGATAAGACTAATTAGGGTTGACGTTGGAGAGAAAACTCAAGAACTAGCCACGGATATATAGGATATGAAGATGATAAAACTAATTAGGGTTAGAGCTAGATGGAATGGCAGATTATTTCTCATCTATGGGAGAATCGGCTCCTTTCTTAGAGTATGAAGAATGGCTTGGAGAACAATCTTTAAAATGGGTGAAAAATGGTAATAAACATTTGAAGTGAGTGAATGTTAAAAAATAACTATCTTACCTTCCATCAAATCTAGGTAGATGAATGTCAAGAGCTCAAAAAAAGATGTCCCTTCACATAACGAGAGAAACTCTATCAGTGATTCTAAGGAACAGCCAAATATATCTGAAACTGGGGCAAATAAAACTCTTGGATCTATCAAACAAGTGAGAATGCAGATGAAACAGATGATTTTAGATTAAATATGGATTGTTTTATAATTTTGATAAGCTATGCATCGTGAAACTAGATGTTCTTGTTAACTTGTTGCCAGAGGCCCATTCTTAAAAATTTACTGACCACTTTGATTTATAAATAAAATGCTAGAAAACCTGCATCAAAATGTGTATTGTCCAATAATGCAAGCAGAGGTAGTGAATTTTAACCAGTGTTGAACATCAATCACTCAAGGATTTTAATTTCAAGTTCATAAATTTCATATAAGGGCTTCACATTCAATAGGAAAAATATAAAACATATTGGTGGGTCAGTAATAGAATCAAGCTTGCAATTTTCTTAAGATGTGAGTCTTGACAAGTTAGAAGTTTACTGAAAGTGTGAATGAAAATTATATTTATAGATATAAAAGGTGCCAACAAATATGGAACACAATAAGGAAGAATCCCTTGGAGCAATGAAATTATGAAAAATGTTTAAAGACTCTGATTGGGTGGTTAGAATGAGTTAAGGGGTTCTTCCTGCAAGATTTTCAATTATTCAAAGTCAAAAATAGCCTTTAAGAGATTCACCAACAAAACTTTAAATGGCCCCACTGGGAAATCAACATAAAAGAATATAACAAGGATACTTATTTCGATGATTTTGCATATCTAACTCTTGTCTTGACAATAAATTCATTTAATTGGATATGCAGTGCTAAAAATCCTTCCAGAAATAGTCTTACATACAAATGATTGCTTCCATTCCCGGTAGGAGGATCAAAAAAGGCTAATAATGAGGAGTCTACTAAATAAATTTTGGATGTTGCTTTAAAAGCAACAATGACAAAGGCTTATGTAAGGATAATGATACAGTGCTTGAATTACATCACATAGGAGTGGACTTTGTTATCAAATTATGTGATGTGAAAAATTATAGTTTATTACAGCAAAGTGTGGCAAGCTCGACAAACTAATTGTACATTTTTAGTATATGATAAGATAAAAGAGAAATTAAATAAACCACAATAGATCAAGGAGGGAAAGAGTTGATAGATAGCAAATTTTTCCTATTTTAGAAAAGAGTTGACGAATTTCAGGAAATAACTTTTAAAAAGCCCCATATTTCTAGACAGAGTATTTTGCAGTTTCAGATTTCTCAACAGTCAAAGAAGAAACCAATCCCAATTCTTCACAAAGACAGTTTAAAAAAAGAGGCAAAGTGTACAACAAATGTTAATTTTACCAGATTTGAACACGTTCGATTAAATTTCTAGAAATTATTTAGAGAATTTAGATAAGAATATCAACATTCAAAGAAATGTTATTCAAATTTTGAGGAAAAAAATTAGTCATCAATATGAAATCCGATATTCAAAGGGATGATTCATTAATTAAAAAATACACAATAACAAAAAAGTCCAAGAGTCAAAGAGACACGTTAGAGCCTTTCCTGGATTTAGTTTTATTTTTAGTTTCTTATTTGATATTTCCAAAAAGTTTGTAACATATATAAATAGCGGATAAGATGTATTTTTTTATATATTTGATTTTTTATAATGCGCAAGGGTTGAATTTTAATTAAAGTTTTCTCATTCCAGTTCATGAAAGAATTTGTTTCTTATGTATGTTTTTTGGAGTGATTTCATAACATATTTCTTTATATGTTTAAATTAATATAGAAGCATTGGGAAATGTTAGGTTGAGTATCAATTTCCCTGAAATCTCACTGTAAAGTTATCATCAACACTGACACTAGCATTAGGGGAATTTTGAGGTCTAAAATGGGCCTCATAAGAAAAATGTACAACAAAAATAAACTTTATAACAACCAATAGGATTCAATATGATGATGTCAACCATGGGGGATGATTCACCATTTTTTAAATAAAAAGGTAAAAATATTAAAAAATAATAAAATAATAAAACTACTTTTTCAACTCGTATTTTCAACTTATCTCCCAAAATTTTTACTCAAATTTCGAGTGGGAGTACTCGTTGGATACAAAATTTAATTCCTCATCCAAGGAGTACCCATGTTTCATACTTTTGATGAACTCTACTACATGAAAAATGAGAAATACATAAAAACACGTGATTACAATCACGTTTTTTATGTATTTCTCATTTTTCGTGTAGGAGGACCCATTGAAAGTATGCAACATGGGTACTCCTTGGATAAGGAATTAAATTTTGCATCCAACGAGTACTCCCGCCCGAAATTTGAGTAAAAAATTTCGGAGATAAGTTGAAAATACGAGTTGAAAAAGTAGTTTTTTCACTTTTCCCTCTAAAATTTGATGATGTCATCAAATCTTATTTGATTTTTTCCACTATTATTTTACAATTTCCTTAGGAGGCCCATTTTAGACCTCAAAATTCCCCTAATGTTAATTGGATAATTTGTTTGGATTATTACATCTACATTATGATATTATTTCTTTTTGTCATCTCTTAAATGTATTAATGTCGGCTATAGAGATTCTTCTGTACGCATCTTCTCTTATTAGATGATTAAGTATTCATGGAGGATACTTGATTATCTAATTTCTCCTCCCTTCATGGATCATCAACATCTCACACTATGTTATTCTTCCAAAGTTGAATGTTGGAACTTTGATCGAAATTCTGTAAGAGAGGGCTTTGCTTCTAAACATGAATTTGTGACTCATCAACAACCACCCTATAATAAATCCCTAGATCTAGCCATTGTGCTTCACAGGTTGTAATCCAGTGACAATGAACAACACTAAAATGACTCATAACACTTGAGGTAGCCCCCTCTGGTTCGAGGGCCAGCTTGAACCAAAATATTGGTTGAGTTAGTTTCTTAGTGCAATTTCACAGCCAAGAAGCTCCTTTGAGAAAGAGATACAACACCAAAAACCAGCATCAATTGAGATTTTATGAGAGGGGTCCTAGCTACAAGTATTCTCCAAATTTTCTAACTTCCTCTCAAATGGGAGATAGGCTCTAAACATGTTTTCTAATCCCATTTGAGATCTTTTCTATGAAACACAAGTTTTCACCAATGTTATTTATCCATAATCATCCTCCATAGAAGCTTTTCACTAAAGAATAGATTCATTAGGGAAGGAAAATTGACCCCAATTCCCCATGGCTCTTTATAATCTTTACCACTCCCCAACTAAATATATGAAATCTCTTGGATTTATATTTACCCCCTCCTACAAGAATTTTCTAAACTCTTGAGAAATATGAGTTTTAACTATAGCCGAGGAAATTAAGGTAGGGTACTAAAAAAGAGCGAGGGATGAAAGAATTGATTTCACTAAGACTAAGTTTTGTGTTGAATTTATTCATTTCGCTCCCCATTAGGAGAATTTAAATTTGAACTTGGAGAGGAGTGGAATCCATGAAGGATGAGGACAACATTTAAGACTAATAGGAATTCCTAGGTATCTAAATTCTATCCTACTTTTTGAATTAGAAACTAAAGCATGTGAACCACCACTTCTTGGGTGGAGTGAATGGAATTCCAAGTATATAGATATTTTTTCTTGACGTTGATTAGATCACTTGTGGCACTCTCAAAACACTATATGATAGAATTAAATTGATCTGCAATGATAATTGAAGAGAAACCCAAAAGAACCATATTATTAATAATCTGAGAGCGTGTGATATTATTTATCCATGTCATATAGCAGATACCTAAAAAGAAAATTAAATTTTATTTAAAAATTTATTTTTCTACTAAGCGATTATACCATGATAATATATAAAGGAGGAGGAAGAGTGCAGCCCTACCTTAAGCCCTTGGTGGCTCTGAAGAAAATTGTAGACCACCCATTAACCAAAGAGGAAATCCACAGAACAAATATGAATGAATAAATATAGTTGGCTTATTCAAGGGACAAACCCAAAATTTTGTAGAATAACAAAGAAAAAATAGTATCTAACATGATCAAAAGAATTATCCATATCTAATTTTATTATTATTTCTTTCTCTCCATTTCTACTAAAGTGTATGGCCTCTTGGACAAGAAATTTGTTATCCATGAATTTCCTATTCCCAACAAAACCCCCTTTATTTTTATAAATTAGTTTAGGGAGTAGAGGTTTTAAATAAGTTGATATAATTTTTGAAATTATTTTATAGGATACATTGCATAATGAATAGTCCTAAAAATTGTAAAGGGAGATGGGTTTACCTCCTTAGGAACATGTGTCAAGAATACATAATTGATTCTTCCTCCCATTTTTAAAAATCAATCATTCTACACAATTCAAATGTGATTGTGTTCAAACATTTCCTATAAAAATGAATAGTGAATTTATCCAAGCCATGCGCCATGTCAGGGTCAAAGGAAAGGAGCACCTCTCATATTTCTTTTCAGGGGACTAGACACAACAACCTGATATTATCATTTGTAGAATTAAAATAAGAGATGTGCTCCAATATTGTTCTTACATCATCTATCTTAATTTGTTCTTGTTCAATGTAAATATTCCCAAAGTGAATAAGAGTGGCCTCTTTTATTGTAACATATGAATGGTATGCAACCCCAAGGGTTGGCTCATTTGGTCAAGTTCTCGTTGCTAAGTACCTCGCTAGTTGGGAGGTCATGGAGTCAAATCTCCTTGACTCCTTTAAGGGTTAGGCCATACTTTCTTGGACGGTGAGTAAATCCCTTCAAGTCGATCTGCCTGGATTTTCCCTTGGATGTAGAAACCACCAAATGTCTATAAACCACCTTAAAAAAACATATAAATGATATTTTTAATCATCCACCAAAATAGATTTCACTTTTTTGCAATGCCACAAGTGAAACTTGACTTGCTTACGAAAATAATGGGTATTATAATCACCAATTCGTAGACATAGGCTTCTTGATTTGGATCTCTAATTAAAATCCTCTTCCACACTAAGATATTTTTGAAAAAGAATAAACTCCATTTTCTCCTCATCTAATAGTTCCCAAGTGACCAATCCTCGTTCCATCTATTGTTGCATCACTTTTAGATTTAAGTTATGCACACTGGTGTCTTTTTCTCTAGCATGGAAGCTTGACCCATACTTTACATGTTCCCTTTATTTTCTATTATAATAATTTAAATCTTAAGAATCAATTTAAGTACATAATTTAATATTAAAAAGTACTTATTTTATCATTTAAATGTTTAATTTTTTAAAATAAAAATAACTCATTATTTTTTTTCAATTTATATATATGTATATAAATTAAAACATACAATTATCTATATTACAATATAATATGAAATTTTAAGATATATTATTATGTTTATAATTTTCAATTTTATCTAACTAATTCAAAACACGAAAATGAGTTCACATCTCTATAGATTCAATATCTTTTCATGGTTAAGATAGATCTATATATACAGTAAGATTTTCATTATTTAAATTGAACTTTTGAATGCATAAATAGATTATTGCCTTTAAAAAAATTTTGGGCACTTAAATTTTTTATATTACATATTTTAAATGTGCAATTCCTACCAATCTCTTCTCAACACCAGTTTGAAACTCTCTAGATAAAAATATAGTCATTTTAAGGGTTGGCCTGTCTACTTTCGAGTGTGATCCCCAAGTGATTTTGACTGCTTAGATGCCCTTGGCTAGCAGTCACTGAAACCAAAGGTAAGTGTTGCTAGTCATCTCAGGACATACATAAATGAGCACCAAATAAATATCACAAATTAATTTTATATTAGGAATTGAATAAGTTACATGTTTCCCTCTTAATAAATTACTTTCATTAGAATGTAATTAATTTTTTGAACTTTCAATACTTTGTGTCTTTCTACATTGAAGTATTTAATATGGCCAACATTAAAATATGATTTTTGTCAGTATATATGAAAATGATAATAAAACAAAATAGTTAATATGGATATTCAAATAATTTATTATAGTTTTATATTTACGATTTTACAATTTATAATAATTATATATCTGTCTCATATTCAAAATTGAATATATATATATATATTACTATTAATTACTTTATGTCTCTTTAAAACTATATAAAATTATGTTATTTCATATAGACATCAAAATTAGCTTACATTAAATAGATATCGAAATGTTTTATTTCTCGTTGAAAGAGAGTGAAATATATTTACCAAATATCCTTCATAGAGGGTTGTAATATCAATAAATAGGAGGGTCAACACAATGAAAATGAAATTTTATCTGCAATGGCCTTATAGCGCAGGTTTCAATGTTTGAATTATTGATTTTTTATAATTCTTTTAACTAAAGTAACCAAACATATATATTCATTTTTGTATTTTTATTATAGCTCACATATTTTGTTTTTAAAGAAAATATTATATTCCTATTTGAGAAGACACATTTGTGAAGTCAAAGGTGACCATAGAAGTAATGACAGATCTCATTTATACTAATGGTAGAAATACAACTTTGAGTTCAATTATTTATAATATATAAATTTCATATTTTTTTTTAATAAAATCGTAATCACACACAAGAGGATCATCATCATCATTGCTATTTTAATTTACTTTAATATGGTATGTATATTATGATTTTTATTTTTTTAAATTTTATTAATAAATATAAATTATAATATAACAAATTTGATCTATTATTTTACTTGAATTATTATTATTATTATTTTTTTAATGGCTTCATTATCATTATCGTTATTATTATTATTATTATTTGATCTAATGTTTCATTTTAGTAACACTACAATATCTCTCCTATATTCAAGAGTGGATACTTAAATGTTTACATTTATATATAACCATGACAACATCTCCCTCATATTGAACCAATACTTAAATTCTTACACTTATTTATGGACACTACAACATCTTCCATCCTCACTTATAAAGAATCTCTCAACACAATAACTCAAGTATCTTATTAAATAAATTAACCAACCTTCAACCAAAGTAATAGTATTAACACCTTTTAATTTAGCCAATGTAATTAACTCCTAACTAAGTTGTGAAAATCTAACTTTATTTTTCTAAGATATTTTTTTAGTGGGGTGAGATTTACATACTGTGATATATATTGTAACATAAGTCTCTTACTAGGGAGACTTGAACATATCCAAAAATACGCTCTCCTTAAAAGGGAGAGGGATAACTAAGTTCTAAAATAGAAAAAAATAAACCTAATGAGACTAATAAACTAACCTAAATGACCTTGTACATCGATATCTTGGAACAAAAACATAAAGTCTATGACTAATACCATAACAAATCTACGTCGAAGGATCTGTATCGGTACTGTAACCTAGATGTCTGCTTTGGGTCCTCTGTAGTGTCACCTAAGGAGGAATGTTGAGGTGTCACTCAATCCTTTCCATTCTTTGATCAAGATCCCTTAGATGTTTGTGCAAGCATTCAAGAGAGTGTAGGGGATCCATGTGGTTCTCTTTGCAGGGCAAGATAGTCCATCCTAATAAGAACGTCATTGTCAGTAAAGGTTGACAATTTTCATGTATTGGTTGAATCGCCCCCTTGTATGCCCTGTATTCGAGATCCAGTAAGTGCATTCAGTGAAAACCTTAGTTTCTCAGAGAGTAATCCTATGATACGAGGCTTCTCCCTTTGATCGAGTGAGTTCTTCCTAAATATTATCTGGTGTAAGCTCCTGGTATTTAGATGAAAATCCTTTTAGCCTATGATGCATACGAATTTAACGTATGGTGCATACAAGTTTCATCTATGTGGATATGATGTTGGTAATAAGTCATCCCTACGAGTTTAACGTATGGTGCATATGAGTTTCATCTATGTGAGTTTCATCTATGTGGATATGCTCTTGGTAATAAGTGATCCCTCCTTTTACTAAAGCTAATTGGCATAGCATCAAGTAAAGTCTCATTACTAGAAAGAATTCAGAAATAAACCAACATTGATCGAGGGTCACCAAAAACCAATGCCCATAAGCTAATGTCGAAACAACCTAATAAAGAAAAGCAACCAAAAAAGTCCACCAACCATTAATTCCACCCCACATAAACCACCAATTATGACAGTAGACCACCAAAATGACCACCCCTAAGAAAAGGAAAGCATACCAGCAAACCAAAAAACTCACCGCGGTTTACCACTTGATAAATAATATCATTCTCAAATAATAGTTTTGTTTCTTCGAAGTCCATTCGGTTTGCCACTTGATATACAATATCACTCTCAAACAATAGTTGTGTTGCTTCGAAGTCCATGGGAGTGTAGGCCCATAAAATAAAGCAACTCAATGATTAACGTAGCAAACTTTCAATTTCGGTCGTTATCGTGAAATTGCGATGTAAATAGTCCATACCGTTCGTACGCGTATCCTTCATCAGTGAATAATCACAATTTTTTTTAAAGATTGTTGTAAAATCCATCTTCAAAAATAATTTTAATTTAGATTGTTGTAAAATCCATCTTCAAAAATAATTTTAATTTAGGATATAAAAGTTTGAAATATGGTCAAATTAATATAATTATATAAGTTAAATGACTGATTAATGTTAACAGGTTTTGTACTATTGAACCTGAATTGTAAATATTTCTTTCTTATTTTTAATTTCAGTTTTTTTAATTTAATTATTTGATTGTATTTTTTTTTAATAATAATGGTGACGAAGCACACATGTTATTGTGGAAAGAAATAAGATAAAAAGTTAGGAAAATTTTGATTAAGTAAAAAAATTAAGGCTAGAGCTTAATACGATATTTTTATATGTGTAAAAACAAACCAAAAATATTCCTTTTATTAAATCTAATCTATATATATGATTTTTTTATTCAAAAAATAAAAATTTTAGATGCTCTATTTTTAAATAGATACTTAATTATTGAGAAATAAAAATTCAATAAAAATTATTTTGATGTTGGTATATTTAAGTATCTTATAAGAGCAAATATATATATATATATATATATATATATATATATATATATATTTTATGTTGAGTAAAGAAGAAAATTAAAATTCTTAAAATAAGAGCGAACTCTTACTAGGCCCCTAATGACTTAAGGTGTTGGATAATTTTGGGATATTGGTATATTTAAAAATTGTTATTATATCAAAATTCAAATTTTAAAATAAATTATAATGTGGTAAAAACATAAAATATTATAAAGAGTTATTAATTTTAATTGAAATGAAAATATATATATATATATTTTATGTTGAGTAAAGAAGAAAATTAAAATTCTTAAAATAAGAGCGAACTCTTACTAGGCCCCTAATGACTCAAGGTGTTGGATAATTTTTAAAATATAATGGGATAAAGAATTTGTGATCTTTATGATATGAAGTAGGTGGAAGATTTGTCAACAATAATATAGAAGATAATTTTTAAAATATGATGTGATAAATAATTTTTAAAATATAATGTGATAGATAATTTTTCATCTTTATGATATTAAGTAGGTGGAAGATAAAATGCACCTTTCACATAATGTAAAAGATTTGGCAACAATGATATAGAAGAAGATTCAATATAGTAAAAATGAAGGTTTACCTTTGTTGTCATTTAAGTAATCAATTTGCCAACTAGAAAAGTTATTTAGAGTTTAGATAGATGGGTAGTATGTTGTTGAGATGTTTACAGTGTAAGTTGGATTTTAACCATAACACATCCAGAGAGGTGAAAAAGTTAGCATTAATCTATGGGAGTGAGCTATTTTGAGCAAATCCAAAGCATTGGAGAGTACTTCAACATTCCTATAGGAAACCACTAAGTAATGTCTCAACCATCTACGAATGTCAAGAAAGTAACATAATTGTGACTAGAGGCTTATTCTACAAACCAGTATAAAGTAGACGTGCGATTCTGTTAGTGCCCAACTTAGAGGTGACATGTGTCATCTATATATATATATATATATATATATAGGGCCAACATTTAAATATGTTTTTTTGTCAATATATATGAAAATGATAATAAAAAAAAATAGTTAATATGGATATTCAAATAATTTATTATAGTTTTATATTTACGATTTTACAATTTATAAGAATTATATATCTTTCACATATTCAAAATTGAATATATATATTACTATTAATCACTTTATGTCTCTTTAAAACTATATAAAATTATGTTATTTCATATAGACATCAAAATTAGCTTACATTAAATAGATATCGAAATGTTTTATTTCTCGTTGAAAGAGAGTGAAATATATTTACCAAATATCCTTCATAGAGGATTGTAATATCAACAAATAGGAGGGTCAACACAATGAAAATGAAATTTTATCTTCCATGGCCTTATAGAGCAGGTTTCAAAGTTTGAATTATTGATGTTTTATAATTCTTTTAACTAAAGTAACCAAACATATATATTCATTTTTGTCTTTTTATTATAGCTCACATATTTTATTTTTTTAAGAAAATATTATATTCTTATTTGAGAAGACACATTTGTGAAGTCAAAGTTGACCATAGAAGTAATGACACATCTCATTTATACTAATGGTAGAAATACAACTTTGAGTTCAATTATTTATAATATATAAATTTCATATATATTTTTTTAATAAAATCTTAATCATACACAAGAGGATCATCATCATCATTGTTATTTTAATTTATTTTAATATGGTATGTATATTATGATTTTTATTTTTTTAAATTTTATTAATAAATATAAATTATAATATAACAAATTTGATTTATTATTTTTACTTGAATTTTTTTTTTTTTTTAATGGCTTCATTATCATTATTATTATTATTTGATCTAATATTTCATTTTAGTAACACTACAATATCTCTCCTATATTCATGAGTGGATACTTAAATGTTTACATTTATATATAACCACTATAACATCTCCCTCATATTGAACCAATACTTAAATGCTTACGCTTATTTATGGACACTACAACATCTTTCATCCTCACTTATAAAGAATCTCTCAACACAATAACTCAAGTATCTTATTAAATAAATTAACCAACCTTCAACCAAAGTAATAGTATTAACACCTTTTAATTTAGCCAATGTAATTAACTCCTAACTAAGTTGTGAAAATCTAACTTTATTTTTCTAAGATATTTTTTTAGTGGGGTGAGATTTACATAGTGTGATATATACTATAACATAAGTCTCTTACTAGGGAGACTTGAACATATCCAAAAATACACTCTCCTTAAAAGGGAGAGGGATAACTAAGTTCTAAAATAGAAAAAAATAAACCAAATGAGACTAATAAACTAACGTAAATGACCTTGTACATCGATATCTTGGAACAAAAACATAAATTCTATGACTAATACCATAACAGATCTACGTCGAAGGATCTGTATCGGTACTGTAACCTAGATGTCTGCTTTGGGTCCTCTGTAGTGTCACCTAAGGAGGAATGTTGAGGTGTCACTCAATCCTTTCCATTCTCTGATCAAGATCCCTTAGATGTTTGTGCAAGCGTTCAAGAGAGTGTAGGAGATCCATGTGGTTCTCTTTGCAGGGCAAGATAGTCCATCCTAATAAGAACTTCATTGTCAGTAAAGGTTGACAATTTTCATGTATTGGTTGAATCGCCCCCTTGTATGCCCTGTATTCGAGATCCAGTAAGTGCATTCAGTGAAAACCTTAGTTTCTCAGAGAGTAATCCTATGATAGGAGGCTTCTCCCTTTGACCGAGTGAGTTCTTCCTAAATATTAGTTGGTGTAAGCTCCTGGTATTTAAATGAAAATCCTTTTAGCCTATGATGCATACGAGTTTAACGTATGGTGCATACAAGTTTCATCTATGTGGATATGCTCTCGGTAATAAGTCATCCCTACAAGTTTAACGTATGGTGCATATGAGTTTCATCTATGTGGATATGCTCTTGGTGATAAGCGATCCCTCCTTTTACTAAAGCTAATTGGCATAGCATCAAGTAAACTCTCATTACTAGAAAGAATTCAGAAATAAACCAACATTGGTCGAGGGTCACTAAAAACCAATGCCCATAAACTAACGTCCAAACAACCTAATAAAGAAAAGCAATCAAAAAAGTCCACCAACCATTAATTCCACCCCAAATAAACCACCAATTATGACAGTAGGCCACCAAAATGACCACCCCCTAGAAAAGGAAAGCATACCAGCAAACCAAAAAACTCACGGCGTTTTACCACTTGATAAATAATATCATTCTCAAATAATAGTTTTGTTTCTTCGAAGTCCATTCCGTTTGCCACTTGATATACAATATCACTCTCAAACAATAGTTGTGTTGCTTCGAAGTCCATGGGAGTGTGGGCCCATAAAATAAAGCAACTCAATGATTAACGTAGCAAACTTTCAATTTCGGTCGTTATCGTGAAATTGCGATGTAAATAGTCCATACGGTTCGTAGGCGTATCCTTCATCAGTGAATAATCACAATTTTTTTTAAAGATTGTTGTAAAATCCATCTCAAAAAATAAATTTAATTTAGGATATTAAAGTTTGAAATATGGTCAAATTAATATAATTATATAAGTTAAATGACTGATTAATGTTAACAGGTTTTGTACTATTGAACTTAAATTGTAAATAGTTCTTTCTTATTTTTAATTTCAATTTTTTTTAATTTAATTATTTGATTGTATGTTTTTTTTAAATAATAATGGTTACGAAGCACACATGTTATTGTGGAAACAAATAAAATAAAAAGCTAAGAAAATTTTGATTAAGTAAAAAAGTTAAGGCTATGATCCTTTTATATATGTGAAAACAAATTAAAAATATTATTTTTATTAAATTTAATCTATATATATGATTTTTAATTAAAAAAATAAAAATTAAAGATGCTCTATTTTGAAATAGATACTTAATTATTTAGAAATAAAAATTCAATAAAAATTATTTTGATATTGGTAGTATTTAAAAATTATTATTGCATCAAAATTTAAATTTTAAAATAAATTATAATGTGGCAAAAACATAAAATATTATAAAGAATTATTAATTTTAATTGAAATGAAAAAATAAAAAAAATATTTTATGTTGAGTAAAGAAGAAAATAAAAATTCTTAAAATAAGGGCGAACTTTTACTAGGCCCCTAATGACTCAAGGTGTTGGATAATTTTTAAAATATAAAGGGATAAAGATTTTGTGATCTTTATGATATGAAGTACGTGGAAGATTTGTCAACAATAATATAGAAGATAATTTTTAAAATATAATGTGATAAATAATTTTTAAAATATAATGTGATAGATAATTTGTCATCTTTATGATATTAAGTAGGTGGAAGATAAAATGCACCTTTCACATAATGTAAAAGATTTGGCAACAATGATATAGAAGAAGATTCAATATAGTAAAAATGAAGGTTTACCTTAGTTGTCATTTAAGTAATCAATTTGCCAACTAGAAAATTTATTTAGAGTTTAGATAGATGGGTAGTATGTTTTTGAGATGTTTACAGTGTAAGTTGGATTTTAACCATAACACATCCAGAGAGGTGAAAAAGTTAGCATTAATCTATGGGAGTGAGCTATTTTGAGCAAATCCAAAGCATTGGAGAGTACTTCAACATTCCTATAGGAAACCACTAAGTAATGTCTCAACCATCTATGAATGTCAAGAAAGTAACATAATTGTGACTAGAGGCTTATTCTACAAACCAATATAAAGTAGGCGTGCGATCCCATTATTGCCCAACTTAGAGGTGACATGTGTCATATATATATATATATATATATATATATATATATATATATGGAAAAATAAATTATTTACTATTTAAAATAAAGATTTAGTAATTTTAGGTTATGAAAATAAAATTTAAAATCATCATTAAATTTTTAATAATTTATTTTCCATATTTAATCTTGAAATTTACATTATTTGAATTCTTTAATTAATTTTATATTAGCTTGATAAGGGCAGGGAATTGAACAACTAACTTCACATCAAGTAATGTCTTAATAGAATACTTGATCACCATCTATCTAAAATCTAGTAGATAAATATTAATTAATTTATTACAATTATTTAAAATAAATATTAAATTAATAATATTATTATAAATAATTTAATTAATTAATTAAATTAGTAATTTTCGACACTCCAAAAAAAGGTTTTCCGTTTGAAATATCCTGATCCTTTCAGAGCTAAATAAATCTAAATTCGTACTATAAAAGTCGCAAAAAAGCAATTTTTTCTAATATGAAATTGAAACATTTAACACTACCTAATTCTTTGGCCAAATAAATTTAAAAGTTTTAAAATAAATTCTTTAAATGATTTGACGCCACCGCTAAAGAAGCCCTCCCATCACCAGAGCCAATAAAATATGTCCCTACTCTATTTGAGTCTGCATTCATTACACAGTTTATAGCCCTCAAACATATTCAAAGAGCTAAATCTTGAGTCATGTTAGCAAAGAATTAGGTATCCGTGATTCAAGGTCAGTTATCTTCATTTGCATCAAAATGAGGACTTTTGTACAATCTTTTTCAAAATGGGGAAGATCTTGTTTTGATCTTCAATTCCTTATCATACTTTATTTGGTCTTTTGACTTTAACTCAAAATGAGAGATCACAATAGAGCCTATGTAGGTTAGGTTATTTCATCTTTCTTTAATTATTTAGGATGACAATATTTTTTGAGCCAATAGAGACAAACTAGGTCAATTCATTCATAAGTAGAAGTGGAAAGAAATTTGTCTTCTTGTGCAAACTAGGTCAATTCATTGATGAGTAGGTGGAAATAAATTTGTCTTCTTGTGCTATAATATGTATCTATAAATTTGTCTTCTTGTGCTATAATAGGTGAATTTGGAAAATAAATTTCTGCTAACTTTTTTTGAAATAAATTTTCACTTATCCTTTCATCTTTTTCACTTTTTGGCAGTGTAGGAAAATTCGAGAATGAATTTATTTTTATTAATAATTTTCAACATCAAAGTAGGAAAGTCAAGATGCAAACTTTATGGCTGGACGCTACCTGTCTGAGCTTTGCGTATGACACAAGGTACTTGAATTGCCTCATACCTGTCTGAATCCGAGGGATAATCTTTGAAAGGTACCCTTTCAAATTGATTTTGTTTAAGAGATTGTAATAATTTAGTGCAATCACCACTCCGAACTACTGCTTCAAATTTAAATCGAAATCCTGTGAAAAAAACTGTAAAGCGTTATGATAACCATTTCTTCGAGGCCTTCGAGTTTGGGGAATCTTGCCTGCGAGAATAGAATGAAAGGACTATTGGGTCGACGTGACCCGTCACTTGCGGTTTGGTAGTGATGGCCATGGAATCTGACCTAACAGAATTAAAAGGGTTAAATAGGAATAGGTCACAAGAATTCGCAGGTAAGCAGGCAGTAAACATTTCATTGGACATGGAGGGTCAAAAAAATAAGGTGTTGCAGGAGTTCTCACAGATAAAGCCTTGTTAATTCTTTAATTACTGCTATTGGACACTATATGTTATATTGTTTTTCATTTGGTCTCTAGAATAAGTGGAGTGTTCACTTAAAATGTTTGCACACAATTCTCGAATCATTTAGAGTAAAACCTATCAAATTCACCAATTAAACTAATTCACTCATCATGGAAGAAAAAACAATGTTACTCAAAGCCAATAAATTGATATAATACATTGCATCATAATTCAACTAAATCTCAGGTAATTAAAATGTTAAACACATAAAACACTCTCCACAAATTTCTCAAGGAAAATAATTGATAACGAGGTGTAATAATTTCATCGTTTACCTATTTCTCCTTGTGAAATATTTCAACTACTAGCTTAAATTAACAGTAGCTAAGAAATCACGTGTAATTTAATGGTCATGATTTCCCATTGTTTAGCTATTTCTCGTTGTGAAATGTCTCAACTACCATTTTGAATTGGCATTAGCTAAGAAATTACGTGTTATTCGATGGCCATGATATGCCTTCTTAGTTAGGACGTGATAAGCTGAAAAGACACATGGAATTTGGTCATAAAAGACAAAGACTAGGATGTAGTGATTTTTTTATATCTCGACCTAATCCTCTGTGTATATAATCTTCCATGGGCTTTGATCTTTGAAGTATATAATCCTGTAATCGTAAGCATGGGATGTAGTGATTTTTTTAAATATCTCACCGTATGCATTTCGGATATGTGAGGCTTGCAAATACACGCTAGAGAAGCAAGGCACGTGCACGCTAATTCTTGTTTATGGTAAGTACTTAGACTTGCTTAATTTAATTGTCATTACGTATTGTCTGCAATACCTTGCTATAACATTACCTTGTTATGACATTAGACATTAGTATCATTGGGCAATCAAGAAAGACACAAATTAGAGACTTTTCACCAATTAGGCAATTAAAAAAAAGCACACTCTTTCTCTGGAAACATTTAAGAGTAGAAAGGAAGGAAACATCTTAGAATCTAGGAAAGAAGGAAACATCTCAATGCATTTGATTTTATGAAAATGTCTTTTGTAATTACAAATGAAAAATAAGGATAATGATTGCATTGTTTATAAAATGTTAATCTCTCCCTCATAATAAAGACTATGGTATTGTTTACTTTGTTATTCCTTTTTTCGTGCCTGTATCCTATTATGTGATTCTCTTCATTAGTTTTTAAGATATGCAGGTAGATCAATTGTTATCATAACATAAGATCTTGGAAGCCATCCACTTGTTCGAATTTTTTTTTTTAGTGTCATACATTTTAATCCATTCGGTGGATGAAAATTTTTCTGCCCCGTCAAGAGCCCTCCACTACATACTCTCCAGTAAATGATTTAGCTAGGATTCTTCAAGAGCTAGTTATGTTGTAGCAACAACGATGTCCTTCACAAAAAATACAGCTTCATACACACTTTCAACTGCCCTAATTCTTAGGCCAAACGAATGGTGAGGTTGTTGATTCTTGGCTCCATAGTATTTCCAACTATTTCAGAACCTCTCCAATGATGGAAGAGGAGATAAAACTTCAGATCACCAATCTACAATTGGAAGGCCTAGCACAAACATGGTGGGATACTCATCTTGAGAATATGTCCTTGGTTGTTGAACTTGGAGAACCAACTGAGACCAAATCGACACCTATTACATATTGGGATCTCTTTTGCTAGGTATTAAGAGAACGCTTCTATCCTCGAGGATATATACAAAATATCCTTGCCAAATGGTTACAACTTTGACAACTACCCAATCAACTAGTGCAAGCTTATATTGATTTCTTCTGCAAGTTGTGCATTCAACTCCATATATCTGATCGAGAAGAGGTACTAATTATCAAATTTAATTTTGGATTGCTAATTCTTTTTTGATGCGAAGTTCAGTTGTTTGATAGTACTTCATTAGATAATGCCTTTATTTGGGCCCTGGTTGTGGAACACAAAGTAGGTACTCGAATCCGATCTCCTCAACCCAAAAACGATCCATCTCCCTCTAGTTCTTCTATTGTCACCTCTACCTCATCAACCACACCTCACAATACCCCCTGATGTACATTTCATAAGATCAAGTCACATGCTTCTGCATATTGTCGAGTACTGAAAAATCTACGCCCTAACAAGACTCTTTTTACAGAGGTTGAGCAACCAAATACCACTACCCCACTTGTAGTTGTTTCTCTCGAAAATCCTACCGAGGTGGACCCCTCTCTCATCCTCATGATTTCTAATGCAACAAACACCTTTGTTATGCCTTTGTTTACCCATAATTTTCAAATCAAATATGAGTTGGCCACACTTATTCTTAACAATGGGAGTCAAAATAATCTTGTGGTGCAGGACTTGGTTGAACGCCTTTGCCTTCCCACCACTCGTCACCCACACCCATATCATCTTAGTTGGGTCAAAAAGGATAGTCTTCATCTTACCATCTCCCAATGTTGTGTTGTCACCTTCGCTATTGGACCTTTCCGTGATACTGTGGTATGTGATGTTTCTCCTCTCGATTATGCCAATTTATTGCTATACATTGCATACCAAGAGGCTCGACATGTTATTTATCATGCTACATATCACCAATACCATTTGCAGCATGATGGGTGCACCTATTTGCTCACATCCTCAGCTAGCATATCAACCAAACACTATATTGGCAAAGCTCCCATTATGAGAGTCAATTTAAACCAAGGTGTTTATTTGTGCTTGGTTCACCCTATCAAGCCGGACAACCTCACTAACCCAATCCCTCCTACAATTTCTCCTCTACTCCAAGAGTTTGCATATGTCCTCACCCAGACCACAGGGATGCCTCCAAAACACTTTGTTGAACACCAAATCGATATTATTCCTGGTGCTTCCTTACCCAATACCCCATATTATCGCCTCAATCCTTGAGAGGCAACTGAGATAGAATTCCAAATTGAAGAATTGTTGACATCCGGTCATATTCGAACTTCATCCTCGCCATGTGCATCTCTATTTTTTATTATTCCCAAAAAGGATACTTCTTTATGGCACCTCGTGATAGACTATTGAGCCCTTAATAAAGCCATTGTTAAAAACCGCTATCCCCTTCGCTGCATTGAGGATTTTTTGGACCACTTACACGGGGATTTTTTCTTCACAAAGATGGATTTAACTGCAGGTTACTATCAAGTTTGCATGCATGCAACCGACACATGGAAAAATGCTTTTAAAAAATATTTCAGCCTATTTGAATGGTTGGTATTGCCATTTGGACTCACCAATGCACCGACCACCTTTATGAGAATCATTAATGATGTTTTCATAGGACATTTGGGTAAGTTTGTGGTCATTTAACTTGATGACATTTTAGTATTAAGTAAATATTGGGAAGACCATGTTCAACATGTTCACAACATACTTGAGTTATTGCAAGCATATCACCTTCAGGTCAAAGAAAATAAATCATATTTTGGACAAACTCCAGTTCAAAATTTGGGATTTGTTATTGACATGAGAGGGGATCCCCCAGATCCCTCTCATATATAGGCTTTGGTGAAATGGCCAACCCCCTCCAATGCACATGACCTAAAGAACTTCATGGGAGGTATTAATTTCTATGAAAAATTTGTCTCTCATTTCTCATAGTTGGCTCACCCTTTGCACCAGTTGTCTCATCCAGAAAATTTTATTTAGGATGCCGAATCTAAGTGATAGTTTTCTCAAATCAATAATGCATTATGCTTTTCCCATGTTCTTCATTTTCTAGATATGAATCAACCATTTGATATGGAAACTAATGAAAATCACCATTGGAGCTATTCTTAAATAGGGAGTTCACCCTATGGCATACCATTCTGAGACACTTGTGGATGTTAAGCTCATGTACAACACCTATGAAAAGAAATTCAAGATTTGAAGCAATGGTGCCATTACATTCATCGCAAAGAGACCATCCTCCATACAGATCATGGTCCACTAATATTCATCAACTAACAATGCAAGATTCAAGAGAAACGCCATTTAAAGTGGGCTTCTTACATTCAAAAATTTCATCTCGTGATTCAATATAAGAAGGGGGAAACTAATAAAAAATTTTATTTGCTAATTTTACCACCTACTAAGGTCCTACACATTCTAGAGGTGCGTTGTGCTATATATGATGCTTGGCAAGATATGTATGCAATATATCCAGTCTTTGGCGGGATATGGGAAGCTCTGCAGTAGTCTATAGTCATAAAACAAACTCCCTTTCCTGATTATACCATTCATGATGGTTGATTGTATAAACATAACCAACTATGTGTGCCACAACTTTATGATATTCTCTTTCTCATCCGTGAAGAACATGTCTCTTCATGGAGATGAAATTTTGGCACAACCAACACCATTATAATTATTCAATGGCAATTGTATGTCCCTTCCTTACCCAAGAAAGTGGAAAAATTCATCCATGCATGTTCTCTTTGTTCACAAAGCAAGCCCTCAAACTGTAAGCATGGTTTGTATCAACCATTACCAATTCCCTTTCATCCTTGGGAATCCATTTCCATGGAATTTTTAAGTAGCCTTCCTACTACTCTCAACAAACATGATACTATCTGGGTAGTGGTATGTCATTTCTCTAATATGTCTATATTTATTCTTTGTCATAAGACTACCTCACCCACTCAGACCATTAATCTCTTCTTCCAGCATGTGTGCCCACACTTTGGTTTGCCAAGTAGCATTATTTATAATCGTGACTTTTGTTTTCTCAGTACATTTTGGCATACTATTTGGGCATTGTTGGGTTTCCAACTTCGTTTCTCCATTTCCTTCCACCCACAAAGAGAAGGAAAAACCAAAGTTGTCAATAATACTTTGGTTCAATCAATTCGCAGCTATTTTTCCAAAAAAAAAATAGTGGGATACATATTTGCACATCATTCAACATAGTTACTATTGGGCCACACACTCCTCAACTGGTTTCTTGACTTTTGAGGTTTTCTTTCGATTTCAACCAAGTTCACCCTCTGATATTCCACTGACGATAACACCTTATGGGTCTGCATATAAACAACATGAACAAAAATCAGCTCATCATTTTATACACTCCATTTCTCAATGGAAAACTCAAGTAAATGTTGCTTCACAAGCAACCCAATATCATGCCAAACAGAGGCATGAAAAGCACTGAACAACCTTGTATTTTCAGCCTGTAGATAGTGTATGGCTCTTGTTGGACAAGAAATTCTTCAAGGGCCAACATCATAACCTGCACCCTATGCGATATGGTCTGTATACTGTTCTGGAACACGTTGGATAAAGTGCATATAACTTGGACTTGCCCTCCTAGATTGGAATTCATGATGTGCTTAAGGTTAATAATCTCAATCTATTTGAGCCACATCTCCTTGAGGAATCTATTACAATTCGTAATCCAGTGGATAATATTCTATATTTTCAGCCTCCTTTGCTCAAAGATACAATTTTAGACTCCAAGAAGAAGAATACATTCTAACAACCATACTTATCATATCTAGTCGGTCAGAAGGGACACACACGAGCACATGAAAAATGGATGACTACAGAAACATTGCAACGAACTTTCCCTCACCTGCTGGAGGAAGTCAAGACTCTTCATTCTCTGAACAGGGAGGAATTGGGAAACCAAGAAAAGCACAGAAATCAGCAACCTCTCACTGTTTGGGAAACTAAGAAAAATCACACTCTTTCCTTGGAAACATATAAGAGTAGAAAAGAGGGAAACATCTAAAAATATAGGAAAGAAGGAAACATCTCAATGTATTTTCTTTATCTAATAATGCATTTGATTTTATGAGAATATGTGAAGTAAATGTTGCTTCACAAGCAACCCAATGTCATGCCAAACAGAGGCATGAAAAGCACCAAACAACCTTGTCTTTTCAACCTGTAGATAGTGTATGGCTCTTGTTGGACAAGCAATGCTTCAAGGGCCAACATCATAACCTGCACCCTATGCGATATGGCTTGTATACTGTTCTGGAATGCATTGGATAAAATGCATATCGCTTTTACTTGCCCTCCTATATTGGCATTCACGATGTGCTTAAGGTTAATAATCTCAATCTATTTGAACCACATCTCCTTGAGGAATCTATTACAATTCGTAATCCAGTGGATAATATTCCATATTTTCAGCCTCCTTTTCTCAAAGATACAATTCTAGACTCCAAGAAGAAGAATACATGCTAACAACCATACTTATCATATCTAGTTGTTCAAAAGGGACACACACGAGCACATGAAAAATGGATGACTGTAGAAACATTGTAATACATTTTCCCTCATCTGCTGGAGGAAGTCAAGACGCTTTGTTCTCTAAACAGGGAGGAATTGGGAAACCAGGAAAGGCACAGAAATCATCAACCTCTCACTGTTTGGGAAACTAAGAAAAATCACACTCTTTCCTTGGAAACATATAAGAGTAGAAAAGAGGGAAACATCTAAAAATATAGGAAAGAAGGAAACATCTCAATGTATTTTCTTTATCTAATAATGCATTTGATTTTATGAGAATATATTTTGTAATTACAAATGAATAATAAGGATAATTATTGCATTGTTTATAAAATTATCATCTCTGCCTCATAATAAAGATTGTGGTATTGTTTCTAGAGCTACTTTGTTATTCCTTTTTCATGCATATATCCTGTTATGTGATTCTATGCATTATTTTTACATATCTGCAGGTAGATCAATCACTGAACATGCTTGCAAATACGCGTTGGTATGTTAAAAAATAAGCGTTTTATTTATGAAATCATGACTGTAGACATGAGTTGTGCCTATGAAAATAATGGAGATTCCCAACTCCTGTACAAAAATATGTGTTCGGAAAGATGCTAGATGTTAGTATTAATAACGTATTTTTTTATTTTCTTCATAACTGTCTAGCCTGCAAAGTGATGCAACCTTGTGTTTTGGCTATGATTACACAATAAGATGAATAAGATGATAGGAAATTAAATCAATGAAAAATAATTTTAAAATATTTTAACAATAATAAATTTTAATGTGTAATGTTTCAATATAGGAAACGTGAAAAAAAAATCATTCAAACCCCAAACTAATATGGATTTGACTAAAAACCAAATGCCTTATCACCTACCTTGCAGGGATAATAATATAAATATGATGCAGTGGAAACATCGAGTCCCTTTGAATTTCTAAAGCCCCCCACTCCTATGGGTGAAAACCAACGTTACACACCATACTTCCCATTTCCCACGAGTACTCACTAGGTTGGAGATTAGGATTTATATGCCACACCAAAAATCAGAAAATATGTTGATTAAACTACTCGTTCCAAGCTTGATGAAGCTTGGTTAGTCCCACTAAGGTGAAGGTTCATGACTACAGACGAGGTCGAGATCGTGGTCGGGCAGAGTCATGGTTCTCGCCCAAATGTTGAATGTCCTACAACCACACAAACCGAGTAGGGTTTGGGTTCAATATATTCAATTCTTGATCAGAGCTAATAGTCAATGTATTTTTGCTCAAATTATGTGGCCTGCAGGCTATGGTTCCACCCTTTTGGAACCATGAACCCTAAATTCTCAAAATATTCTAGTACTTTGATTTCCTCTCATTATTAATTTAGAAATAGGTATTGTCAATGCTAATTCATCACTATGTAATAAATCAACATTGTGCCCTCAATTTATTCACTCCCTAGCTCAACTTTTTTTTCCATACGCATTTGATGGCCTATTCAAGCCAATACATAGTCTAACTCATTCCTCTAACTCCTCCTTGATGCATGGAATTTCTTTACCTTCCCAACGTCTGCCTCCAACAGAGAAAAGGGACTATTTCCAAGTGCACTCTTCTCAATGTAATAACTTAAATAATTGAGTCTTTACTTATTTAACCACATCGAATATTGAGGTTTCCACCCATGGTTAATCCACATTCAGAAAATCATTCTACCAATGAGATGAAAGAAAGGATTTAATATGCACCAAGATCACATGGTATGCGTTATCACTTATAATAGTGTGAAACATTACATGACGTGGTCATACATTTCATTTATCAAAGGTCTCAAGTTGGTATAGGAAATTTCATTTTTTCATATTTAACCTATCCTATGTTTGAAGACCACCTCCATTTTATCTCAATCCACCTCCATTCAGGTCATGTCATGTCCCATCAATCATCATTTGCTGTTGGTTTTCATTTACCAAGAGTTTAAATTTGAAAAAGGACACTTTACCCAGTTTTACCTCTTTTCCTAATGTATTACACTGCGAAATAGCAGTTTTCGCTACGAAACTACCTAATAGTTTCGTAGCAAAACTATCAGAAAATGAACTAGCTACGCTACGAAAAATGGTTTTCCTGTCTGTCTTGTCAAAATTGATGCAAGGTTTCATTTCATGATTAGAGGAGTTATGGTGGATGTCATTCGAGTATGTTAGGGTTATTTGAAACGTACAAAACCAGCCATGAGGTCATCATTACCCCTTTTAACATGCATGTGTCATGATTAAGGCATGAGTTTTCATTTGAAACTATAAAACATTACCCAATTGACACTTTTTGTCATTCTTTTCTTTATCCTTGCATGTTATTGGGTTTCTATAGAGCTACTTCATCAAGCCAAGCAAGTTTTTGGCATTTTCAAAGGTTGCAGGTGTCATTTGCAGGTTTTAAAGGAGTTTTCTAACCATTTCATCGGGACATATTCAAAGGTGGGAAGGCTAAACCTCATAGTGACACTAGACAAGATTTCAGCAGCAACAAGAATCCCTAGAGGAGGATAACAATGGTTTAAAGGCATAAAATTGACCATGCAGGACTACAAAGAGTTCATCAAGCTAGAGCATAGTGAAATGGATCTTGAAAATGTTATCCCAAGGAGTTACAGGAAGGTCAACTTTTCAAAGCTACTGATGATCATTCAGAAGTATTTCACATATGAAGGAATATTTCACATGGTCTACTCCTACCACCTTAGGCTACTGCTACATTTTGCGGGTAAGAGGTCTCTGTACTTGCCCTTTTCCTTATACATAAGTCTAGGTAAAATGTCAGATAAGGTTCAAGTTAAAATAGAAGGAAATGAAACCTCTCTCTTTCATCATGGTTTTATTAAGTTGTTGGTGTTAGAGGTGTTGAAGAGATTAGGTAGAGATTGGACATCCTTTCTGTTCATGAGTTCTTTTGAAGTAGACAAGGTCACTCCTAAAATAATTCCCAAACCTAGAGATATTTCATCACCAAAAGTGGCAGAGCAGTTAGAACCAGCAAGCATGGAGATAGAGCCTTTGTAGAAGATTGACACACCCAAAGCTCCAGCTACAAAAAAAACGCCAACAGTTAGGAAACATGGCAACAAGAGAGTTACTAGGAGCCAAATAGTGTTTAAGGGTAACTTAGAGGACATATTGCATGCAATTGATATTGAAAAAACTCACATTGTCCAAGCTGAAGACATAGAAGAGGGAGGAAGAAAGCTTAAGAAAGGAAAAATAACTAAAAAATTGGATTTTGTATGTGATGATGCTAGATTCATGTTTCAACCTAGAAAACCAATGACCAAACATGCAAGAAAGGTCATGGAAAGCAGCAAAGAGATTCAGAAGGTCAATGAAACTGCTCACCCACCACCAAGCATCATATACCTCTCCTCACGTGCAAAATAAGATCTAGTCATCAAACAAAAGAAGGGTAAAGAGAAAATAATTGAAAAATCAGGAGTTGAAACCCTTAAGGAGTAGTTGAAAGAGGTAAGGGAAGAGATAGAAGTCTTGAAGAAAGAGCCAAAGAAGCATAGAGTTGAAAGGGTTCAATTTGAACAAATGAGGAAGACCTGGAAAGATCAAGTCACAAGTTGATCCAGGTGGATATTGGTGGTCACTTGCCTATTCCACTTGGGGCCCCACCATTGTCTCTTTCAGTTTTTTAGTTTCGGTGCAACTTACTATTTTTAGCATTTTTTCGAGTCCTGAACTTCCAGAGCCATTTTGAGGCCCTAAACGACGTTTTTTGGGAAAACTGGGAGCAACATGGGTCCATAGACCGATGTTACAACATGGGTCCATAAACCAATGTTGCTCACTCAAAATTTGTAGTCCTCGGATACATCTTTCTAACGAGGTATGGTTCGCGTGAAACGGAGATCGTATGCCAAAGTTATGTCCCCGGGAAGTTGGAACAAAAAATTTACCCAAACGAGGCCCATAGTTTTGGCGCTTCATCTCCTACGATTAGGGTTTTGGATGTTTAGGGTTCTCCATTATTTCTAAATAATAAATAGGCCCTCGAGCCTCATTTTAACTCAGTTTAGAGGCCTCTAGCCGCCACATCTCTTCTGAGAGATAGCTACCAGCGCCCTAGCTAGTTTATTTCCATTCTGTCTGTAAGAAAATTTCATTTCTTTGATATTAATGAAATGAAGTGATTTTTCTGCTGCATATTTGTATTTATGGTTATATTTTTATTCTTTTCCTTTCCTGCATAAATCCAGATCAGTGGTATCAGAGCGGTCTGCTTTTTCTCGATCGTTCTTTGCATGTCCCCAATGATGTCAAGGTATAAAGAGTTAGGGCTTGATTTGGTGGAACCTTTGCAAGACCAGCCTCGCAAACCCCGACGGACGCCCATGGGGGATGAAAAAAAAGATGAGGGAGCAGGAGATCCTATCAAAATATTTCTCGAGGAGGCCCTTGAAAAACAAAGGAACGCAATGATGGATAACTTTGCCCAGATCTTTCAACGGCTGCCCATCGACGGTGCATCTGCATCCAGCAGCCACTCTGGAGGTGTGACTCCTTTTAAGGTACCAGTAAATTTTGACATTCCCATATTTGAGGGTCAAATAGATGCAGATGCCATAGATAGATGGTTGAATCTATTAGAAGGATATTTCTCGGTTCATGACTTTTCGACCGGGAGAAGATTATTTTTGCACTCCTCAAAGCTACCCGCCATGTCAAGGACTGGTGGGAAACTTACTGTGAGAATAAGGAACAAAAAAAACCCTCTCTGTTCTTAGTCGTACCAACTTGGAATTCTTTCTGAGATGCCATCATGAAAAATTACTATCCCGTGGGGAGCTATGAGGACAAGTACATACAATGGACCATGCTATGACAACAAAGGGATCAAGATGTGCATGAGCTGACGAATATCTTCCATGCCCTGTGCACAAATTTGGGTATCAAAGATTCAGAGAAACATCTGGTGCTAAAGGATCGTATTTGTCTACATAGATACATTCAGGAGGAAATGGAGTTCCTTGACATCTCCTCGTTTGGTACAACATATCGGTATGCTGCCAAGATTGAGCAGAAATTCAAACAGAAGGAGTGAGACTTTGGATCTGTGAATCAAAAGCAAGGAAAAGGTGCTGCCAAACCACAAAACAAAGGAAAAATACAAGGCATGGTGGCTCAAGACAACCTGTTGAATCCACAAGAAAAGAGCAACACCGCAAAGCCAAAGAAGGACACGGGAAAGTGGTGTGAGTTCCATAAGAGCTCCACTCACAACACAAGTAGTGTCGGGCCAAGCAGTCGCTAGTGGCCAAGATAAGGGCTTCCGAGTCAGATGCATGCTCTGACTCTAAATCAAAACATAAGAAGGGGAATGAAAAATGGAAACAGATTATTGATGCAGAGCCCAATGCCATTGTTGCCACTACGAATATCCAGGAGGAGGAACCGTAAGGTGTAGAGGAGGAGGAACATCTCTTCCACTCCCAGATGTGGGTAGAGGGCTCCCCGGTATAGTTCATTGTCGACAATGGGAGCCAAAAGAACCTCATTTCAGCAGACGCCGTGAAGCGGTTAGGCTTGCCGACCACATCTCACCCACATCCATACACCATCGGGTGGCTTCACCAAGGACGAGATCTCTGTGTCAGCCAGTAGTGTTGGTTTCCCTATAGCATCAATCCCTTCACGGATGAGGTATTATGTGACGTTGCTCCTATTGATGTTTCTAATTTATTATTAGGACAACCATACTTGCAGAAGCATCATGCTGTATATGAGTCTTGGCCTCGCGCTATTATTGTTACTTTGGGAAATAAGTTGTACAGGATACCAGAGGTACCACCTCCTGCTGCTATCTCTTTGGTTACTGCAAAATAATGTAGTAAGCTCATTGCTTAAACCAGGAAATTCGTTTTCCTAATTATCCACCCCCAGGGAAAGAAAAAGATTGTGGGCACGACCTCCAAACAGGGCTCCTCTACTTGACAACAACAAATGGACAAGGTTGTAGAGCAGTACGAGAACATCTTCACCTCACCCACAGGGGTTCCTCTACACTGTCAGGTCAAGCACCGGATTGATCTGACCCCAGGTGTGCCGCTGCCCAATGGACTGATCTATCGGTGCTGTGTTAAGGAGAATGATGAAATCAAGAGGCAGATTTAGGAGCTACTATAGAAAGGTCACATCCGACAAAGTTCATCGCCCTGTGGGAGCCCAATCATGTTGGTACAGAAGAAGGATGGGATATGGAGACTCTGTATTGACTATCGAATGCTGAACAAGATCACTGTCTAGAATAGGTACCCGATCCCATGGATTGATGACCTTCTGGACCAACTCAAAGGGGCGAAATATTTCAGCAAGATCAACTTGACATCTGGGTATCACCAGGTACCAATTGAACCCTCCGATGTGTGGAAGACTACCTTCAAAGCCAAGGAAGGCCTTTTCAAATGGATGGTCATGCATTTCAGGTTGACGAATGCTCTCGCAACCTTCATGAAGTTGATGGAAGACATCTTGAGACCATTCACCAACTCATTTGTAGTGGTGTACTTGGATGACATTTTGATATTCAGCCAGACTTGGGAAGAGCACCTCCACCACATCCGAAAAGTCCTCCAAACACTGCGGCAACACAAGTTGTGTGCAAATTTGGAGAAGTGCACTTTTGGCATGACCCAGGTTCAATATCTGGGATACATTATTGATGAAATGGGGGTGCATGTGGATCCAACCAAGATCCAAGTCATTCGGGATTGGCTAGCCCCAACCACTATAATAGAGCTTCGCATCTTTCTGGGTCTTGCTAATTTATACTGTAGGTTCATGTTGGGATTCTATCATATCACTTGGCCCTTGAGTCAAGTGACCAAGGGAGGAGCGAGAGAAAAATTCTTTTGGTCGGAATCTCAACAGAAGGCATTTACAGATTTGAAAAATCGCCTCTATTCTACCCCAGTCCTCACATTAACAGACTTGCAACAGCCATTTGAGATTGATACAGATGCCTCTGACTATGCTATTGGGGCAGTTCTTACTCAAGAGGGACATCTAGTGGCATATCACAGTGAGACATTCTTTGACACAGTTCGCAAGTACCCCACTTATGACAAAGAAATGTATTCCATTGTGCAAGCTTGTCGACAATGGAAGCATTACATTTTGGGGAAGAAAAAAATCATCCACACAGACCACTGGCCCCTGCAGTTCATACAAACACAAGGGAAGTTGCAGAATGATCACCATCAGAGGTGGTCCACATATCTGCAACAGTTTTATTTGAACATCAAGTACAAGAAGGGTAACACCAATAATGTTGCAGACTGTCTCAGCTGACCACTGATCGTGGCACTCACCACCATTCTCAACTCTTGTGGGAACGAGAATTCTGATTGGCCACTTCTTTATGAGAACGAACCAGAATTTGACCACACGTACAAGGCACTCTTGGGGGGTACGCAAGTTCCAAAATTTCACCTCCAAGATGCACTTTTATGTCACCTAGGACATATTTGTGTTCGTTCAAGCGAGCACGCCAAGATGATATGGGAAGCACACTATAGTCGATTCGTTGGGCATTTCAGGGTCGAGAAAATAGTAGCAGTACTGCATAATTATTTATATTGGCCGAACCTTCGAAAGGATGTCAGGAGGCACATCAGATCCTGCACTGCTTATGCCATTGCCAAACCGACCATCAAGAAGCAAGGCCTATATACTCTACTACCTACCCCTAGTCGACCTTGGGAATCCATCTCCATGGATTACATGTCGGGCCTACCTTCTACTGAGCATGGAAATGACTGTGTTTTCGTGGTCGTCGAAAGATTCTAAAAGATGGCCATTATGGTGGCCTGCAAGAAGAATATCACAGCAGAAGCCACTGCTAAACTCTTTTTTGAACGAGTGTGGGTGCACTTTGGGATCCCACAGTCTATCATATCAAATTGGGATAGAAGTTTCCTTAGCACTTTTTGGTCTAGCCTTTGGTCAATGATGGACACCAAGCTCACCAAGTCCACAGCTTTCCATCCCCAAATAGATGGCTAGACATAGGTCGTCAACAGTATCAGTGTACACATTCTGCACATGTACAATTCCAAGCATCCATGCACATGGGACGAGATCCTTCCCTATGTACAAAAAAGTTATAACTAGGCTCTCCACATCTCAATTGGCCGCAGCCCCTTTTGGTGGGCTTGGGATTCCAGCCACTATGTCCCATTGACTTAGCCATGCCATTTGCGGCTACTCAGGCTAATTCGGCTCATGTCCAGTCGGAAGTTGACAAAGAAAATGGCTTCATCGAGCACATTAAAAACATCTTCCAATAGGTTCATGACATATTAGACATAGCTAATGCTAAGTACAAGCAACTCCATGATCAACATCGGGTGCCACACAACTTCCAGGTGGGCGAAAAAATGTGGCTACATTTGTAGAAGGAGCGCCTCACTGGACCCCACCGCAAGCTTCGCCCACTCTGATACGGGCCGTACACCATCACTAAGGCTATAGGGAACAATTTATTTGAGCTCAATATTCCACCATTCCTTGGTCTACACCCAGTATTCAATGTGGACCGCCTTCGTCCTTACTTCCCACCTCTACTGGACACCTCTGACGTTGCAGAACAACTCACACCAACAGAGTTAAACCCAGACTGCATGGAACATGCCACCACAGATTGTATCATGGACATGCAAATTAAGAACACTTTCCAATAGAAGATTCGACTATATTGGGTTGTCAAAGCTGGCTAACTCCTGCACCAAGGAAAGTGGTTCACCAGGGACCAAGTTCAGCAGAAGTTTCCTCATCTCATGGAGGAACTTAATGCAATGGGGACCATTGCTTCCTAAGGGGGGAGGAATGATCTAGGTTGATATTGGTGGTCACCTGCCTATTCCAATTGGGGACCGACCATTTTCTCTTTCAATTTTTTAGTTTCGGCACAACTTACTATTTTTAGCAGTTTTTCGGGTACTGAACTTCCAGAGCCGTTTTGAGGCCCTAAACGACGTTTTTTGGGAAGACCGGGAGGAACATGCATTCATGGACCAATTTTTCTCACTCAAAATTTGTATTCCTTGGATAGATATTTCTAACAAGGTATGGTTCGCATGAAACAAATATCGTATGCCAAAGTTACGTCCCCGCGAAGTTGAAACACCAATTTACCCAAACGGGGCCCATAGTTTTGGCGCTTCATCTCCTAGGTTTAGGGTTTTGGATGTTTAGGGATTTCCATTGTTTCTAAATAATAAATAGGCCCTTGGGCCTCATTTTAACTCAGTTCAAAGGCTTGTAGCCGCCACATCTCTTCTCAGAGATAGCTACCAGCGCCCTAGCTAGTTTATTTCCATTCAGTCTGTAAGAAAATTTTAGTTCTTTGATATTAATGAAATGAAGTGATTTTTCCACTGCATATTTCTATTTATGGTTATATGTTTATTCTTTTTCATTCCTGCATAGATACGGATCACAAGTGTCTCAAAGACCTTGGAAAATACATAAAAGCTGATAAAGTGGACTCAACCACTAAGAGGAGAGGTCAAGGACATAAAAAAGAGAAACCTGCACTTGAAATCCAAGAATAGGGCACTAAAGGATCAAGTGAAATACCTAGAGCAACAATTGGAGCTGATTCATGAAGAGCTGGAAAAGAAAGGTTTGAAAATGACTAATGTGGAAGAGCCTATAAGTCTACTGATCATAAATGAGGAGGAAACACCACAGGAGTAGTAAGTTGAGATGAAATATGCCTTAGGAGGTCCACAAAATACAGAAAATCAAAATATTGCAGCTGAAGGTTAGGTTTTGAAGACAGTGTTGAAAGGGGAAATTTATGGGTTTTTACACAGTTTTGTAGCATTCCTTGGGATTAAAGCCATGAATACGCTACGAAAAAACCTATAGCAACCGTTTTTCGTTTAAATTCAGTTTTTGCAAGATTCAAGGAGGGGGATTCATGGTGGTGAGGTGTCATATCTTGATGAACATGATGGAACAACAAAGGATTGAAGAAAATAGATGCCAAAGTCACTTTTTCAATGCTACCAAAACTCGCTACGAAACTGGTCTGCTTTCGTCGCAAGCCATTATTGAAGGTTTTGAACATCTTAAAGAAAATTTTGGCTAGTTTTATACCTCCAGCATGTTGAGGGAGCTTATCATCAGATACTTATGACTCGAAGAGAGTATCATGTAGCGAGGTCATCAATCAAAACAATGTTGAAGTTAAGGGTCATCTATTCCTAAAAAACAGGGGTATGATCCACAAATCTACGGAGGCTTTACATATGTAAAGTGGTGATGAATTTTATCATGTGTCTATTTATTTTTTATTCATAATGTAACTGTTTCACAAATAAGGTAGAGCAATGTAATAAATAGGAGTTAGTGTCCTATTGGGAGGTGGTTTCTTTAAAGTGTAGATGTAATTTTTCTGTTACAAGTTATGTATTTCAGTTGTGAAAGGTGTCATAGGAGAATTCAATGATATAGCCACCAACCAGATCATCCTTGTTGTAAATAATGTCTATTTAAATACAAGTCAAGGAAGTAGTAAGGGGTTGGAGAACATTTGCACCAAGCTACTGTTTTTATGTTTTTGACCTATATCAGTAATACAAAGGGACATTCTTCTTGACAGACCTGAGATTCTCATGAGTTTTTTGATGTCTTATTGATCTATATCTTTATGTTTGATCACTTGTAGTATATTTCATCTCTATTACTCAGAATTCATAATTTTATTCTCTGACTTCCTTTAGTGATGAAATTATTGTGTTTTCCTATGTTTTATGTGTGAGTTTCCTTTGTTAAATACCTATATCTGCCTCAACTTCCATGTTTAAGAACATTTTTAATTGAACATACTGATTGTTGACTCCACAAGCCCAATGGTAGCAAGCCTACATTCGTTTAAACCTGCAATCATAAAAAACAAGTTACAATATCCATAGAGTTAGCCATCTAGTAATACCATTATTCAATATCATAAAACCGCCTTGAGAGAGCCCTCTCAAACTGAAGAGGCTAAGGTTCGGTTATAAGTGGTTTGAAATAGTTACATTGAGTTGTTTGATAAGCAGCCAATCAAGTACAATTTTGTGATAACATTTTGGTGCATCTGTCGAGAGTCTAAAGATACATTTCTCGAAGTTTTGAAGCTGAACTCTTGAAGGTAGAAAAAGTTCAAAATTTGTTCGAGGCTGCAACCACCTTGGTGACTCCATTCAAAATTCTCATGTTCAAAGGTGGCTTCGAAAAGGAGATATACGAGGACTAATCCTAACCCAAATCCACCTACAATTTTGGCTAATCCAAACACAATTTCCAAAGGCATTCAAGGCATTTATGCATAATTAGGTACTTCATTACACACAAAAGCCTTGTCCTCTAAATTTTTAGGAAGTCCTGAAGATAAATTTTTTTTTGATAAAATTCAAGAAGTCTTGTTTAGGTCTGAAAATGAAAAATAATTGACTGAAATTGTTTTAGACCTACATAGAATAGGTATTGATAGCTCAGCCTTAGTGACCCAAAAAGATAAAGAAGAATTTTTGGGAGCAGTCACATGAGAGTTATTGTTAGAAAGGGGATCTTTGGATACGTTGAAGGAACTAGACTCAGTTGAAATCTTGCTAAGAATAAAATCTAGTTTCCCTTTACCTGACTGGAGTTCAATTGTAACTCGACTACAAATACTAACCAGCCCACCTCCTAAGAGTTCCTCTTCCTCTATTATTGTTGTTCCTAAAACTACTATAGTTCCTGTCATCATGGCTGGAAATGTTCCACCTCCACCTGCTGCCGCACATACTAAGTATGCCCCTCTTGTTATCCCAGTTGTCCTTAATTCACTTCCAATCAAATATTCTGCTAGAATCAAAACTTGGGGAAGTGATGAAGAGATTACAGATGAATAGCATGTAGACCAGTTTAATGACTTCATAGATAGGGAGGAGGTTGACCATGAGGATGTCAAAATGAGACTATTTTCTCAGAGCCTTACTAGTGAGGTCAGAAAGTGGTTCAAGGCCCTTATTCCAGGGAGTTTACATAATTGGAATGAATTTGAAGATAACTTTTTGAGAAAGTGGGGAAATAGAACAAACCCTGTGCAAGCGCTCACTGAGTACAATAATTTAAAAAGAGTTGTAGATGAAATTGTCCAAAATTTCCAAGAGATTTAATAAAGTATATGATTCCATTACTACCCATATAAAGCCTCCACCAGGAGCAGCTCAACTGAGATATGCTAAGGCCTTTGATTATGAATTTTCTATCCTGCTAAGAGAAAGAGAATCCCCTTCATTAGTAGAAATGAAAAATGATGCTGTGAAGTTGGAGGTCAATATGATAGCAGCTAAAAATTCCAAGATGGGAAAAACAAAATTGAAAGAAGAAGATAAGCCTTCCACCTCAGATGACAAATTTGACTCCATGATGAAAACAATGGAAAAATATGATGGATAGGTTGTCCCTTGGAAACACTTATGCTATTCCTGCACAACATGAACCATAATTTAGAAATCCACAGTTCATAATACCTCAAAATAAGCAGAGACCAAGGGAAAACAAAAATTAGCCTGAACCTCAAGTAAGGTCTCCTTTTCAGCAAAATTTAGTTGATGAAGAAGATCAACCTAAGATACCAAAAGGCTCCATTCATTCCCTAGATGATAACATGTTAGGAATTTTTTTGACTAAAGAAGAAAATCATGAGTCTGATCTTGATGTAAACAAGGGTGAGGAACCATTTGAGTACCTAAAGTGTTATTAAAATGCAATATATGAGATGCAGAAACAATACAACCTCATAAAAAGAAATGTTCCTGCTACTGCAAACAAAACAAAACCCAAGAAAAATGCCCCTAAAGCAGCTGAGGTTAGAAAAGATCCACCACCTCCTCGTCCTATCAAAGAGACTGAAAAAATTACTTATGTTTTCACTTTGGAGAATGAGATTTCCAAAATCAAGATCTCAATCCCTTTTGGAGAAATTCTCAAGGTGAATGGATACAAAAGTAAAATTGTAGAAATGTTGAATTCCCAACCTAGAGCTACAGACATCCTTAATGTACAAGAGGAACATCCTACTATATACTTAGGACTAAGATTGGAAGATGAGAAGAATGAAGAGGTACCTCGTTTCTATGTCAGTCTTAGTATTCATGACATGACATTACATAATTCCATGTTCGATTTAGGAGCCTCTCATAACCTTATGCCTAAAGTGATTATGGAAAGGATGGGATTAGAAATCACTAGGCCATATAAGGATTTTTTTTCCTTTGATTCAAAAAGAGTTCAATGCATTGGATCGATAAAAGATGTTGTTAGTGGTCTCACACAAGTCTCTGCCAAGACAGTGATAATGGACATTGTAGAAGCAGACATTCCACCCAAGTTTGGCATGCTTCTATCCAAGTCTTGGGCAGCAAAGATCAAAGGCACCATGCAGATGGACCTAACATATGCCACCATTCCTATTTTTGGTGAGAAAATATGGTTGTACAGAGAGACAAGGATGGCTTATATGGTAAGTAGTAAGGACAATGCTCAGAATTTCCCAATTTATGTTGTTGAAACTGAACTAGGATCAGCTATTCTTTTCAATGAGCTAACTGATGAACTAGAAGATGAAATAAAAGTAGAAATTTAGGAGGTTGAAAATCAGCAAGCAAAAAATCAGGAAATCATTGAAGAAAATGCAAAGGTTTGGTGGTTGTTACACTTTGATGGATCAGCTGGAAGAGATGGGTTTTGAGTAGGAATTTGGATCACAACTCTAGAGGATGAAAGTAAGTTATATTAATTGAAACTGAACTTTGATTACACAAATAACATGGCTGATTATGAATCTCTATTTTTTGGGTTTAGAAATTTTTAAAAGATTGGGTGCCCAGAAAATTTCTGTTTGTGGAGATTATGAATTATTTATTAAAAAATTTGAAGTTGTATATCAAACCAAGGATGTGAGAATGAGATCATACAGAAATTTGATCATGGATATGTTAGAAAAATTTCAAGAATATTCATTTATTGTGAAGACTAGGGACCAAAACTTAGTAGCTGACTCCCTTGCTGTTTCTACAAGTCTATTTGTCATCCCTGCAAATTCCACTGAAAGATATGAGGTTGAAGTTCATCATAGCCCTGCTATCTCAGAAAACATAATTCAATGGAAAGTTTTTGAAGATGGCCAACAAGTTAAAAAATTTATAGAATTGAAAGAAGAGTTTGAAAGCAAAAAAGTATATCAACAAAACATGCTTGCTGAAACTAAGGGTAATTCTAAAGTGTTACAACTAAACAATAATTCTATACGCAAAGGTATTATCCCACTTGAAATTTTTTTTGACCAAAATGATGTGTTCAAATCTCCTAGGATACAGGATGATGATGAAGAGGTAGAAAGTTGTAACCTTGGTACAGTAGCAATGCCTAAAATGATCAACCTTTCAAAATTTCTTTCTTGAGAGATGAAACCGAAATATATTGAGATGATGAGAAGGTTCATTGATGTTTTTGCATGGAGTCATGCTGATTTGAAGAAATATGATCCTACTATTATTCACCATACCATTCATATTAAAGAAAATGAAAATCCTTTCAAACAGAAGCCGAGGAGGATTAATCCACTTCTCATACCTCTGATTGAGAAGGAAATTAAGAAGCTCTTTGATGAAAAAATTATTGTCCCAATCAGATTCTCAAAATGGCTTGCTAACATGGTACCAGTCAGGAAAAAGAGTGGAGAGATCAGAATCTGCATTGACTTCATAAACTTAAACAAATCTTCTTAGAGGGACAATTACCCTCTCCCTATGATGGATCAAATTCCGCAGAACATTGTTGGTTCCCAAAGGATGTCTATGTTGGATGGTTTTTCAGGATACAATCAGATTTTAGTGCACCTAGAAGTCTAAGAGAATATTGCCTTTACCACACCATGGGGGATATTCAAGTATGCCAGGATGCCCTTTGGCGTGATGAATGTAGGAGCGACCTTTCAAAGAGAAATGGACATTGCCTTTGTTGAGGACAAGGATAAGTTGGTGGTTGTCTATCTGGATGACATAATAGTATTCTCAAGGAGAAAGGAATACCATTTGAAGCATCCGAAGAAAGTTCTGTTGAAGTGTAGAAGCTTTGGTATTTCTCTTAATCCGACTAAGAGTATTTTTTCTTTAACTTATGGAAATTTTCTTGGGCACATTATATCTAAAGATGTGACAAAGATTGATCCAAATAGAGTCAATGCCATTCATAAAGTAGATCTACCTAGAAGTAGGAAGGAAATACAGTCTTTCCTTGGGAATTTTGTGAGAAGATTTATTCCCAACTTTGCTAATATTTTCAAAGACATAACCAAGATGCTGAAGAAAGGAGCTAACATTAAATGGAAAGTTGAAGCAAAGCAACGATTTGAGGAAATCAAGAAGGCACTCACTCAGGCCCTAGTGTTGATTAGCCCAGATTTTTCGAAGGAATTTCTGGTTTTTACATTTGCATTAGAAAACACAATTGTTGGAGTTTTGTTGCAGAAAGGACAACAAGGTACAAAGTGACCCATTTCATTTTTTAGCAGGACCCTAGCTAATTCAGATCTGAAGTATAATATCCTAGAGAAATAAGCATATGCCTTGGTCAAAGCCATCAAAGACTTCAGAATTTATATTTTTCATTCTCATGTCATAGCATTTGTGCCTAATGTTGTAGTGAAAGACATCTTGACTCAAGCTGATCCTAATGGAAAGAGAGGGAAGTGGATAGCTAACTTGCTGGAGCATGACATAAAATCCACACCTACAAAATTGGTGAAAGGCCAGGAGCTAGCAAAGCTAATGGCACAGTCCAATCTTGACTATCTTTATATGAATTTTATTGCAAAAATTTCAGAATTATTAGATGAAGATGAAGAACTGATTCCATTCGAAGAGAAGTACATTCTATATGAGTGGTACAAAGATATTTTTTTTGTCTTACATCATCATAGAGCTCCTGCTGAGTTGACAAAATTTAAAGAAAGGTTTGTGAAGCTGAAATCTCTGAGGTACTGCATCATAAATAAAAATATGTATTGGAGAGATACTGATGGTATTCTTTTGAATTTTTTGTTGGAAGATGAATCTCAAAAAGTGATTGAAGAGTTTCATAAAGGACATTGTGGAGGTCATCACTATTGGAAGGCCACAAAAACAATATTCTCAGAGCAGGGTACTACCGGCCTACCATGTTCAAAGATGTCTACAAGAAGATAACTGTCTTCCATGAATGTCAAAATTTTTATGGTAAGAAAAATATTGTTCCTTTACCCTTGATGCCTATTTATGTTGAGGCACCATTCTAGCAGTGGGGGATATATTTTATTAGTGAGATACATCCATCATCTTCAGGGCAGCATCACTGGATCCTGACAACAACTGATTATTTCACCAAGTAGATTGAAGAAATCCCAGCTAGGCAAGCAAATGATTCAGTTATCATTTCATTCTTAGAGAATAAAATATTTCCCGGGTTTGGCTGCCCTATGAAGATCATGACTGATAATGCATAGGTTTTCAAATCCAAGAGGTTGATCAGGTTTTTTCATCAATATCACATTACACTTGGACACTCTACTGCTTACTATCCACAAGGTAATGGTCTTAATGAATCTTCTAACAAAAGAATTGTGAGAATTATTAAGAATGTGCTACAGGAAAATAAAAGGTTATGGAATTTGAAGCTGAAGTATGCTCTATGGGCTAATAAAATGTGTACAAAAAGGTCAATTGGTACTTCACCTTATGAGTTGGTATATGGAGTTGAAGCCATTTTTCCTACATCCTTGGGAGTGTCTATTATGAAGCTGCTGCAAGGATTACAGGAGGAGCCTGATGCTATTCATAGGAGAGTAAACCAGTTGATAGCTTTGCAGGAAAAAAGGGAGGAAGTATATAAAAACAATTAGCAGTCTCAAAACAAAATAAAGAAGACATTTGACAGGAAGGCCAAAGAGAAAAAATTTCAGATTCAAGATGTGGTATTGAAGTGGGGGGGCATAATTGAAGAAAAGGGGAAACATGGTAAGTTTGAGAATATCTAGAAATTTCCATTCATAGTTGCTTCATTACATGGCAACAACACTTACCTACTACAAGAGATGGATGGAGAAGCTTGTGTTGGAAGGCCTATCAATGGCAAGTTATTGAAGCACTATTCCTCTTAAGTTCTATTGATATTTCAGTCCATTGTATATATTCCATTTTATTATGTTTTTATGCTAATAAAGACAAGATAATCATCAAAATTTAGCCCAAGGTGAAAGCCATTAGAGTTTGAAGAAGGCTTGGCAAATTTCAAAGTTTTTATTTCCAAGAATATGGATGGCACTGGAACTACAGGTTCTTTGGTGTACCATAGGGGCACACCATCCCAGGTGCATCCATTTTTATCACTTATAATAGTGTGAAACATTACTTGACATGGTCATATAGTTCACTTGTCAAAGGTCTCGAGTTGGTATAGGAAATTTCATTTTTTCATATTTAACCTATCCTAAGCTTAAAGACCACCTCCATTTTATCTCAATCCACCTCCATTAAAATCATTTCATGTCCCATCAATCATCATTTGTTGTCACTTTTCATTTCCCAAGAGTTGAAATTTGAAGAAGGAAACTTTAGCCAGTTTTACCTCTTTTCGTAGCATTTTATACTGCGAAATAATAGTTTTTTCTATGAAACTACCTAATAGTTTTGTAGCAAAACTGTTAGAAAATGAACTAGATATGCTACAAAAAATGGTTTTCCTATATGTCTTGTAAAACTTGATGCAAGGTGTCAGTTCATGATTATAGGAGTTAGGGTGTATTCCATTCGAGTCTATTACAGTTATTTCAAACGTACAAAGCCAAACCTGAGGTCGTCATTACCACTTTTAGCATGCATGTTTAATGATTAAGGCATGAGTTGTCATTCGAAACCATAAAACATTACCTAATTGAGTATTTTTGTCATTCTCTACTTTATCCTTACTTGTTATTTAGTTTTTGGAGAGCTGCTCCATTGAGCCAAGCAGGTTGCTGGCATTTCCAAAGGTTGCAGGTTTCATTTGCAAGTTTTAAAGGATTTTTCTAACAATATCACTAGGACATCTTCAAAGGTGGGAATGCTAAACCTCACAGTGACACCAGACAACATTTCTGCAGCAACAAGAATCCTTAAAGTATGGTAACAATGCTTTAAAGGCATCAAATTCACCATGCAACATTGCAAAGAGTTCATCAAGCCAGAGCATAGTTAAATTGATCTTACAAATGCTACCCCAAGGAGTTACATGAAGGAAAAATTTTCAAAGCTACTAATGATCATTCAGAAGTATTTCACATGTGAAGGAAGATTTCACATGGTCTACTCCTACCACCTTAGGGTACTGCTACATTTTGTGGGTAAGAGGTCTTTTGACTTGCCCTTTTACTTATACAGAAGTCTAGGTAAAATGTCAGATAAGGTTCAAGTTAAAACAGAAGGAAATGAAACCTCTCTCTTTCATCATGGTTTTATTAAGTTGTTGGTGTTAGAGGAGTTGAAGAGATTAGGAAGATATTGGACATCCTTTCTATTAATGAGTGGTTTTTAAGTAGATGTTGTCACTCCTAAAAGAGTTCCCAAACCTAGAGATATTTCATCACCAACAATGGCAAAGCAGTTAGAACTAGTGAGCATGGAGACAGAGCCTTTGTAGAATATTGACGCACCCAAAGCTACACCTATAAAACAAAAGCCAACAGATAGCAAACATGGTAGCAATAGAGTTACTAGGAGCCAAACAGTGGTTAAGGGTAATCTAGAGGACATCTTGCATGCAATTGATATTGAAGAAACTCCCATTGTCCAAGCTGAAGACATAGAAGAGGGAGGAATAAAGCTTAATAAAGGAAAAATAGCTAAAAAAATTGATTTTGCAGGTGATGATGTTGGATTCATGTTTCAACCTAGAAAACCAATGACCAGGCATGCAATAAAGGTCATGGAAAGTAGCAAAGAGATTCATAAGATCAGTGACTGCTCAACCACTACCAAGCATCATAGACCTCTCCTCACCTGCCAAAGAAGATCTGATCATCAAACAAAAGAAGGGTAAAGAGAAAATCACTAAAAAATCAGAAGTTGACACCCTTAAGGAGCAGCTTAAAGAGGAAAAGGAAGAGATAGAAGTCTTGAAGAAAGAGGAAAAGAAGCATAGAGTTGAAAGGGT
The DNA here is from genome assembly GCA_034641835.2 of Pinus albicaulis. NCBI lineage: Eukaryota > Viridiplantae > Streptophyta > Pinopsida > Pinales > Pinaceae > Pinus > Pinus albicaulis. The sequence goes on from MU968450.1 coordinate 23,625,847, forward strand.
TTAGTTTGAACAAATGAGAAAGACCTGGGAAGATCAAGTCACAAGTGTCTCAAAGACCTTGGACAATACAGAAAAGCTGATAAAGTGGACTTAGCCACTAAGAGGAGAGGTCAAACACATAAAAAGGAGAAACCCACACTTGCAATCCAAGAACATGGCACTGAAGGATCAAGTGAAAGACCTAGAGCAACAATTGGAGCTGATTCATGAAGAGTTGGAAAAGAAAGGTTTGAAAATGACTATGGTGGAAGAGCTTATAAGTCAACTTATCATAAATGAGGAGGAAACACCACAAGAGGAGTAAGTTGAGATGAAATATGCCTTAGGAGGTCCACAACATACAAAAAATCAAACATTTGCAGCTGGAGGTCAGTTTTTTGAAGACATTGTTGAAAGGGGAAATTTCTGGGTTTTTACATAGTGTCGTAGCGTTCCTCAAGCTTAAAGCCAAGAATACGTTATGAAAAAACCTGTAGCAACCTTTTTTCTTTTAAAGTACTTTTTTGCAGGATTCAAGGAGGGGGATTCATGGTGGTAAGGTGTCATATCTTGATGATCATGATGGGACAACAAAGGAGTGAAGAGAATAGATGCAGAAGTCACTTTTTCAACGCTACCAAAACTTGCTACGAAACTGTCTTGTTTTCGTAGCGAGCCATTCTTGAAGGTTTTGAACATCTTAAAGACAATTTTGGCTAGTTGGATACTTGCAACATGTCAAGGGAGCTTATCATCAGATATTTATGACTCAAATAAAGTATCATGAAGCAAGGTCATCAATCAAAACAACGTTGAAGTCAAGGGTCATCTATTCCTAAAAACAGGGTTATGCTCCACAAATCTAGGGGGCTTTAAATATGTAAAGTTGTGATGAATTTTATCATGTGTCTCTCAAGCATGTGATAGTTATTTTTTAGCCATCATGTAACTGTTTCAGAGATAAGGTAGAGCAATGTAATAAATAGAAGTTATGGTCCTATTAGGGGATGGTTTCTTTAAAGTGTAGCTGTCAGTTTTCTGTTACAAGTTATGTATTTTAGTTATGAAAGGTGTGATAGGAGAATTCGATGATCTAGCCACCAAGGAGATCATCCTCGTTGTGAAGAGTGTCTATTTAAAGACAAATCAAGGAATTAGTAAGGGGTTGGAAGAAATTTGCACCAAACTGCTGCTTTTATGTTTTTGACCTATATTAGTAATACAAAGGGACATTATTCTTGATAGATGTGAGGTTCTCATGAGGTTTTTGATGTCTTATTGATATATATCTTTATTTTTTATTACTTGAAGTAGATTTCATATCTATTACTCAAAATTCATAATTTTATGCTCTAACTTCCTTTAGTAATGAACTAACTGTGTTTTCATATGTTTTATGTGTGAGTTTCCTTTGTTAAAGCCCTCTATCTACCTCAACTTCCATGTTTAAGAACATTTATCACTGAAAATACTGATTCTTGGCTCCATAAGCCCAATGGCAGCAAGCTTGAATTCTTTTCAACCCACAATCATAAAAAACAAGTTACAATTTCCATAGAGTTAGCCATCTAGTACTATTATTATTCAATATCATAAAACCCGCTTGAGACAACCCTCTCAAACTGAAGAGGCTAAGATTGAGTTAGAAGTGGTTTGAAACAGTTACACTGAGTTTTTTGATAAGCAACCAATCAAGTATAATTTTGTGATAACAGTATTTGTACCCACCATATGCAGGTTTTTTCTAGAGATATTCAAAAAGAAAGCACAAACAGTTATGATGACTTAATAGTCAAATTTCATTAAAAAACATTAGATCATATTAACAAAGGAAAACACAATGGCTTACTTGTCGAGCCCCCTTGGCCTTGTTCAATCTTAAGTCCCTCCTTTCCCTTCAACCAAACCAACTAATTACCAAAAAAAAATTGATATATATACAATGGAAATCTAAATCATATAACAAGATATTTCCTACCATCAAGGCCTTTTGAATGACATGTGTTGTCTACAATAGAACCTACCATAACAATTAAAACTATAGCTTCCCCAATAAAGAGGGACACATACGAACATTAAAATATTTACACCTATCCCTCTACTAACTCCCTAACATCTCAATTAGAACTATGTATGGTTGGAAAGGTCTAGTTATGTCCAAATCATCAACTAAACCAACCACCTATAAACCTGAAATCAATACACTCATCTCAACAATCATATTTTACAATTATGAGGGAAATAGGCTATCCTTCAAAATTTACATGGAAATTTATTGAGTCTACAGAAAATAAATTCCTAGGGGTTGATGCTCATGCATCATGCTCCCTAGGTGAAAAATAGATATGGCCTCCTAGTCATATTTATTTAATTTTTGAGGCCTCCTAGATCCCAAATGAAATTTTGTTGTCCATATGCCCCATTGTATTGCTACCTCAATCTTCCAATATCACATGTTTTTATTTTTTTACATGGATTTCTCTTACTCCAAATTTATTTGTTAACTATCTGCCTCAAATTTTGGTCGATCCCTCTTCACTTGGGATTCCCTATCCTTAATATTTTCCTTCTCACTTTTTCTAGCCGCAGAGTGTTGCTTCTTTGAATTTGGAAATTTTCCTCTTCTCTAGATAACTTACACTTATACATAGTTCCCTTAAGGTTTAAAGGAATTTGAAATTCTATTCTATGCATTATCTATCTACTATTTCTTATGCCTCCACCATTCTTATGATGTATTTCCTTCACCTTATATGCTCTTGTGCATCAATTTCTAGTTTCTTCACTTGATGATTTGCAGAAGTTATAATACATAACTCCTTAGCTACTTCCATTTCCCATATGTCCATTGGATTTTAGGTGAAAATCTTCCATATTCAAAGAAAATCACCTCCTTGCTTGGTGTGCAAGCATGAATGAATTCATTTATATGATGTCCTATCCTTGTAAGAATTTTTCACCGAGACTTTGAAATTTTCCAACTTCTTATGGAATTTAAATTCTCTCCAATTTCATTTCCATTTTTTCTATTTTCCTAAGAAATCCATCAGTCTTCACTTCTTCTCAAATTTAATGACAAAATTCTCTTACATGCCATAATATTAAATTCTATGTAACCCTTCTTTATACTAATACTTTTTTTTGTAAAAAATTTCACTCTTTCATTGCATGTCTCACCTTCCTAAATACATTGTTTGCTAGTCACGTTCAACCAAAAATCTATATGTCTACTTTGTATTTGTACTCCATATAACTTTCGAATCATAATCTCTCCTTGACTGTATCAAAATTAAAAAATAATAGATAAGTTTTATTGCTTATGATCAAGTACCAGGGATCATTTTCATCAATCATGTTATGATTCTCAACTATATTCTCTTCTTCACCAAGACCCATACTTTTATGAACATAGATTTTCATTAACAATTTCAAAATTCTAAAATTTGATTCACCTCTAAGAAAGATAACTTTCCTTATGTATTCACTCCTTTTGGAATTCTTATGGTTGTCTTTTACCTTTTCTTATTCTTATGTTTATGTTGTTTTTAGTTTTTTCTCTTGATACCTGCAAATGTATAGGGCATTCTTCTTTTCATCAAACTAGAAGTTATATTGGTGATCCCATGCATTTTTCTCGTCACATATTTTTTCCCCTTAAATAATTTTCATCCACTCATATATCAAAATTTTATTAATGAAATATATGAGAGTTATAAGATCTCTCTACCATTTTATTTAAAATCTGTCTAGGGAATATGATTTCCATGCCGGACCTTCTACTGGATTTATGGAAAATTGATTTTTTCCATTTCCAGAATTATCAATTCTAGTTTCATATCCACACACAACAACCATATTATAGAAGAAAATTTATTCCAAACATCCCTTGATTTAATTCTTATTTACCAATATATCTTTTCCTTCTCTCAAGATATCCTTAGAAATTGTATAGTTTTTTATCCCATCATGCATATGGGACCCTCCTTGAATGAATCTCTTGTCATTGATCCACATAAAAATCACTTCCTATGCATATAACTTTTCATGAATTCTCCAAACTATGTTTCAATATCCTCTACCTTGGGGTACTTCGATGTAACTTGTTTCATAATTATATTAATAATTTACTCTTCTTATTTTCCTAATTACCTGAGCTAATGATGTCTCTGCATTCTTAATAACATGTACTTAATTGTCTTCTCATCCTTGAATTATTTTGGCCACCATTGGATTAGCCAAAATGTGTTGAGCTGAGTTATGATTACTAATTTCACTCCCACCAGTTTTACATTGATTCAATCCATAAATATGAAAACGTGCGCCTTCCTCTCTTTTACCAATTTCTGTAGGTCTTCAATCCATCACATAGTGTTTTAAAAAATGATACAATAAACACTTAGTAATAGAATATACAACCAATGAACCATACCTCTTAATATAATCTCCCTCTCACCAATTTGGAGATTTTTAAGCTGCACTTATTTGTGTTCTTCTTCCACACTTCTTTCACGATACATTTCTAAATTTTTTTCTTCTATGGAAGTTTCTTGAGACTATCCATCTTCCAAATATTCTATCTTTCACTAGTTTTCATCATCATAAATCAACTCTCTTTGAGATTTAGATTCCTCCATAACCTTATATTCATGTTCAACCTCATTATATTTGATACCTACAAATACATACTAACACAAACAATTATATAGAAATATATTAATTTCTTCTTCCTCGCCTGATGGTATTAGCACTCTTTCCTTGTGTTGATTTAAGCACATCATCGTTTCATCACTATCATCATACTCTCCTATGATTGGTCCTTGATTGGGTTCACAAAAGAAAACAACCTCTCTTTCACACTAAGTATTCCTAAGGTCATTCACCTTCGATGAAGCATTTAATCTATGTTTCAACCTATTTTGTAGCAAAGGCCATTTCACCATCTTCTTCCTTAGAACCCAACCTTCCTTGTAGTCTTCTTCCCTATTTTCTAGAATTTTTAACTATATTAACTCTCTCCATTAAATAAGCCATTTAATGGTCTAATTCCTTGCGACTCATTATTATCCCCGTGTCATTCTCTTTGGCATCCTTCTTTCTATTTCTGTAGCTTGCACTTGGACCTTGCTTCTAACCAACAATGATCATTTTATTTTTTGTTTGGATGAGCTTCTCTTGCTCAATATGAGCTGAAACCTAGCCCTATAACAAGACTCAACTCACTTGTTGCCTAATAACCTCACCTCAACTTGGCTATTGGTATTTATCTGGTTCCTTCCTCTAGAACATTTCAATCCCCCTTTGCTCTCTTGGTTTTTTCTCCTACTGCTCACCTCTTGAGAAATTTCTTGTTCTCTTTGACTCCTCTTTGTGGACTTCTCTTTTCCTCCTCTCCTTTCCAAAATTAGTTGTAATATCACTTTATTTATGCATCCTATATATTGTAGGTCCCTTTTCCCCAATCCTCTACCTTTCTGTTGTTATTTTCTATAACTCTTATTGCCAAGGTCCTTCTATTTAAGGTCCTTCTATTTATGATATATTTATAACTCATGTTAGTGTAAGTATTTGCAGCCTTCCTCCAGTGATCAAACATTCTCTTAAAAAGTGCTTTTAAGGTGTCAAGGTCAAATTTTGTCATTTCAGTGAGTCTTCAAGTAAAATTTGGTCACTAGGTATTAGGTCTAGGGTTTGTTTTCACTCCTTTCAAAGTTGTCCAAATGTCGGTCCCTGTCACCATTCAACTGAGTGTACCATCATTCAAAGGGTTTTCATCATCATTTCAAGCTCCACTTGGTAATTTTACACCTTGTTCATGCTTTAGTTGTGCCTAGGTAAGGTTCATTTCCCTCTCCTAGGGTTTTGGAGGTAATTTCTCTTGGATGGTCAAATTATCAGTAAAACTTGTATCCTGATGTTCATACACCTTTCCCTATCCTTAATGTACCTTATTAAACACTTCCCATCACTTATATCCCCCAAATTCCTCATTTTTGCACAAACCCTAGTTTCTTGCTACAACTTGGCAATTTTCTAGGCTAGGCCTGTGTTTTTCCCTTTTGGACCCCTTCCCCTCACTAAATATTTGAAATTAAACTTTATACTAATTCCTAACATCCCTCCCTACTTCTCATAACTTTCTCAAGAATTTAGAAGCCCTTTATCCCCTTCATTTCACTTCATTTCGACAGATCCCTTGTTCCACACATCGGGATAGGTTTTACTCCAATGAAGTTTCTGAGCAATAAAAGATGAGGAAAACGGAGAGAGGTTTGTGTCCAAAATAGGCCAAGGAAGAAAAACCTCCTTCACTTCTTACACAGGTGTCAAATTTTTATAGAAATGTCAAAAATATAGTTGCCTCAGAAGAATTGATGCACCTCTCAAGTGACCTTGGGAAAATCAAGTTTTCTCCTAACTTGGTTGGCCAAATGACTTTCTTGATGAGTCAAATGATAACTAGACACAAATATATTTCCAATGAGCTATCATGAGCTCAATTTGGAGTTGAGGAAGACCTCTAAATGTTCACTGAAATAGCACTCTGCCTTGAGGCAGCCTCATTTTTCACATTTTGACCAGTCTTGGGAGATTTGATTTTTGGCATAGAAAATCAACTCCAAATTGAAAAATTCCAGTTGGTTGGGAAATTAGACTCAATAATATTTCCAACAAGATATCCAGTGCCAAATTTTGACACCAGGAAGGTCTCCAAAGGTATCCTGCAAAAAGGCGTGGCGCATAGAGATGGCGCGGCGCATTGGGCAACCCTCTGTAGTGTAAAAAATGAACTGGCGCGATGCATTGAGATGGCGCGGCGCATTGGGCTAAAAAGCCTGAAATCCATTCAAATATTCCACCAAAGCTCTCAAATTGCTAAATTCTTCATTTCCCAAGTGAGTTAATATCCCTCCATGACGAATGAATGAATTTCTCTTAGTGCTTATGGTGATTTAATGAGAAAAAAACAAAACCCTACCTCTTTACATTTCTTGCCAAAAGCAGTTGTATAGGGTTTGAAAATTGCATGTTTCACTGCCAATTCCACTTCTAGCTATCTCTGACTCCCTCACTCCTTTATTCCTTCATTTTTTTCCTCTCGTTACGTTTCATCCACTCATTCCTTAATTTCCATATACCTAGTCAAATATCCCCAAAACCCTAATTGCCATCCCAAACCCTAGATATCATCCCCTAAACCATTTCATTCCCTAAAATCCTACAGCTACCATCAAACCCTCCCCTTATCAGTCCCACTCATTCATGGAGCTTCAAAACATGAAAGCAAAATGGCAACCTGCCAAAAGGAACCAAACCAAGATGACATCCAATGAGCAAGAGATTGAGGCTGATCGTGAAACTTGGCTTGAAAGGGTAAATATTAATTTAGGAAAAGCTGTTAGAGAAGGCCAAAATGGAAAATAACATGTTAAGGCACATGGAAAATCATTATTGGGCAAGAAATCATGTTTGCAAGGCACGAATCAAGATCCTGAAGGCTAAGTTGAAGAGGGCCTCAAAGCGTTGGAAAAGGCAAGATAGACTTCAAATTTTGGTCGAGGCTTCCTTGGCCCATCATAGTACATGATGGAGGACATTCAGCCCAAATTTCAAGAAATTTGGGACACATTTTGCAATTTTTTTTTTTGGCCCAGACACAGATTTTTCAGCTCTACGCGTCGTGCCACATGGCGCGCGCTTATAATTGGGAGCCCCTCTGGGGTAAAAATTTATATTTTTGGATTTTTCATGAAAATTTATGCATGCCTACCCATTTCCAAGAGATTTTGACAATTTTTGGGCTTCCAGAAGGGTAAAAAACACCCTAAAAATGACCTTTCTACCCGTTTTTGGACACACAGGAAGCAGTGTTGGGAGAACTCATTTTTGGAGGGGAAAATGGAAGCCAAATTCAGAATTAGACTTGCTTGGATTATAGACAGGAAGAAATTTCCAACAAGCCCACTTGGAGCTAATTTGGACACCAGGAAGGCCTTCAAAATCAGCTCCAAACTGGCACGACGCATAGAGAAATCTGGCGCAGCGTATTGGGGAATTTTTCTCATTTTGGACTTAGTAACTCTGTTTTTCGCCTATTTTTTGACATTTTGACTTTCTTCCAAATGTTAAAATCATGATGTAATTGGATGTATTTTGATGGATCTTGATTTAATTTTGTTAAATTTTTACTCATGGAGGTAGATTCATCCATCAAAAGGTGAATTGAAACTGAATGAATCAGTTTCCTATTTTATAGAGGCAAGCTGTTCCACTACCTATTTTCCAGTTCTCAGTTTAGATCTTGTTGAAACAGCTCCTGAACTTGTGAGCTCGAACCCTAGAGGCTGGGGATGAGTTATGCTTATCTATATCTTGTATTTTTTCAGTCATTAGCATAGTTTGGACACTTGGGATTTCCTTGAGCATCATTGTACATCATCTCTGCATTTTGGCAAAGGAATAGACCAGGGTTTGCAGCACTTTATGGGATTCTTGTGGTACTTTGTTTTGATAATGTGTTTCTCTCTGCAAATGTAAGTCCACTAATGTTTTTATGTGTATCATTCTCCCTCTGATTTCTTCTTAAGTTACGAAAATAAGGATAAAGGTAGAATCCATTAAAATTTGCAGTGCTCTACCTAGGATTTGTTTAATTTTCCATGTTTTCAAACTGTTTGAAGAGGATATTTGAAGATTTATTGACCTATTTGACTCCACACCTGTCTAAGCTCTCCATTTCATTAAAAATTGAAGTGTAAAAACATTTACCTACCTTGCCCCATTCATCTCTCTGTGAAACTGATCATTCCCCAGACCCAAAATCTGCCCTTCCCTTTGATCCAACAAACACCCTCAAAATCAAATCAAACTCTTTTACATATATACCTAGCCTAAAATCAGCCTTTATTAAAGTCATCTCAAGCCTCATTGATTATTTTTTCTGAGGTTGACCAGGAGAGAGCCATCACCCGATCTGGTAGGGCTAGCTACCAGATCAAACGTGGTTTGATGTTACCCTAGATTCTGCCTTTCTCAGCCTAAGGTAGATTTAGGCCAGAACATAGTGGTGACTCCGCTGGGGAGAAAAGTTTGTTGTTTGCTTTATAAACTATAGATGGAGCCTGAAGTTAGCCGGGTAGCCTTCAAAACACTCTTGCTTTGCATTAGCGAAAGTAGATTAATGTTGCTTCAGTCAATCTCCGGTCTAGTTTATGAAATGAACATCTAGTTTCCTCAGTAAGATGTAATCAAGTTTAGATCTGATTGTTGATGGTCGACAATGATCAGACATTGGAAGGCTGAAATAATTCACCTGGAAATTCTAAATCAGTTTCGAGATCAGATCCAGGGACTCCACTGGAGGATGAACCTGACCAGCAGAAACATGAAAGGACAATATGGAAAGATCAGGTATTCAAGTTGGAATTTCATCCAAGACATTTTGTTCTTTGTCATAAATTATTTCTTCTCTTTCCCCGAGAATTTCAAGAAGGCTTTGCGAAGTATATTGTATTTGAGAAAAGATCCTCAGCCTGCCTTTGATTCCTTCCCTTTGAATATTGTGAATACCAAAGATTTGCATGCTTTTGAGCTTGATCAAGACCTTTCTTCTCAATCTTGTGATGAGCATCTTCAAACCGATGAACCTCAAGAGACCAAGACTGATTCTATACCTTTTGTACATACCCCTATACCTTGTAAAATTCCAGATCAATACAAGCCTCTGATTTTACCTCCTCAATCCCATGCTTTCCGTAAAAATCATGACCTATATCTACGAAGATTTGATGGTGAACGTGACAACATCACTGCTGAGAGACATGTTCTGAATTTTGAGTCTTTTCTTGACATTTTTGAAGCTGATGAAGAGGATGTCAGTATTAGGATTTTTTCTCTTTCTTTGCAAGGTAAAGTCAAGAGTTGGTTCAAAACCCTGCCTTACGCGAGCATCTCAGATTTCCAGTAGTTCATCAAAGTTTCCCTCCACAGGTGGGTGGTAAGACAGAACCCTTTCTTGATTATAGAAGAGTATAACCAGCTGAAAGACTGTCGGGGGAGGTAGTACAACAGTTTTCTTCCAGATTTAATCAAGTTTATTATTTGATGCCAGTTAATATAAGACCTCCTCTTGGATCTGCTCTCTTGCACTACCCGGGTGCCTTTGATCCAGAAATGGAGTTTCAGCTGAGAGAAAAGAATCTTGCAACACTTGAAGAGATGCAAAACAGTGCAGTAGATGTAGAGGCTCATTTTCTAATCCGAAGGGCAAGGTTGAAGGAAGAAGAGATGAAAAACATAGATCCGGAGGAATCGACATCTCTAGAGGTAAAGCTTGACATTTTGGTAAGTGCAGTGGAAGAGATGATGCAAAATATCATCACACGGAAGGAGTATAATGTTCAATCCCATGGCTCGCTAATTGAAGAAGAATAAGTTGTTGATCCAAAACATTTTGTTTCTTATCCCAGTTGTCATAGATCTGACAATGATTGTTTTATAGATCATCTTGGAGAAGAAAGAGCTATTTATATGACATGTATGCTTCATGATGTGTTTTATACTGATGATTTGCCTCATTTTGATCAGTATGATGATGATTATGTTCTCCAAACAGAAGCTAATCTTGCAGACAAATCAATAGCTAGTTTTTGGGAGGAAGAAGTTCAATTTCAACAGCTTGAATACAATGCTCAGCCATCACATATCAGCTATGGAAATGAAAAGGAAAGTGCATCAAATTTTGAAGTAAGTGAAGGATATTTTCCTTTTTGTTTTGATTCGTTTCAGTTCATCAGAGACAACATTCATGCAATCAGAAATCAACTGTCGACAAGTCTTGATTTGCACCATCTTGAGGGAAATGAAAACCTTGTTCAAGACTACCCCCGAATGCCATTGATTGTAAAGTTGCAGATGAGGACTTGGAAGCTAGCACATATGATGAAATGATACAAGATGATTCCGTACCATTTTGTTTTGAATAATTTTAGTTTTTGAAGGGTAAATTGCATAGTAAATATTCAAATGAGCAGCTTGTAGAAAATCATGTAATCTCATCAGAACCAATAGAAAATGGGTTGCAACAGTATTTTGAAGTTTTTCACGATCCAATAGCTGATGTCTTGGATGATGTCTATAGTCAAAGTCTCTCTCCATTGACTATATGTAAGCTTGAAACGTGTGCTGATATAAACTTGATCCGACAACCAGTTTCTTTGTCATTTTCAGCAAGAGTCTTGTCACAAATCTCAAAACAAAGTTTGCATTCATGGTATGAGGAGAAGAGAAGTAATCCATTGGATGAGCTAAGTCCCAGTGTGCATGAACTTCAAGATCATTATGCAGTGTTTTTGGAGGTGGATAGAGAATCTATATCATTCAACGGATCTGTTTCCAATTTTTCATGGGAATTTCCTTTTGGTAGTTCTCTCTTGTTGTTCATAAGTGAGCACTTGCGGAGAATTCAAACAGCAGCTGGAATACTTACTTGGTTGCATTGGTTGTTTCAATTCACTTGATCAGGTGATGAATGAAACTATTAGAGTAGGTTTTGATGAATAATCTCTACTTTGAGCATCATTTCCAGTTTGTCGGTTGTGTTTAAGTATCGAGTCAATTTTTGGTTGTGTGAGAGTCAATTTGTGTCGTCAATTCATTATATTTCAGTCATGCATTTTAGTTTGAGTTTTTGACTCCATTGCCCAATGGATGAAGGCACTGTCTGCTTTCCAAAGGTCTATAGTTCTTGGCACCTCCAAGGAGCTACCATCCCCGTTGGAGCCAATGTTAGTGTCAGTCTTTGCAGCCTTCCTCCAGTGATCAAACATGCTCTTACAAAGTGATTTTAAGGTGTCAAGGTCAAATTTTGTCATTTCAGTGAGTCTTCAAGTAAAATTTGGTCACTAGGTATTAGGTCTAGCGTTTGTTTTCACTCCTTTCAAAGTTGTCCAAATGTTGGTCCATGTCACCATTCAGCTGATTGTACCATCATTCAGAGGGTTGTCATCATCATGTCAAGTTCCACTTGGTCATTTTACACCTTGTTCATGCTTCAGTTGTGCCTAGATAACGTTCATTTCCCTCTCCTAGGGTTTTGGAGGTAATTCCTCTTGGATGGTCAAATCATCAGCAAAACTTGTATCCTGATGTTCATACACCTTTCCCTATCCTTAATGTACCTTATTAAACATTTCCCATCACTGATATCCCCCAAATTCCTCATTTTTGCACAAACCTTGGTTTCTTGCTACAACTTGGCAATTTTCTAGGCTAGGCCTGTGTTTTTCCCTTTTGGACCCCTTCCCCTCACTCAGTATTTGAAATTACACTTTCCCCTAATTCCTAACATCCCTCCCTACTTCCCATAATTTTCTCAATAATTTAGAAGCCCCTTATCCCCTTCATTTCGCTTCATTTCGACAAATCCCTTGTTCCACACATCGGGATAGGTTTTACTCCAATGACGTTTCTGAGCAATAAAAGATGAATTTGGGAAAAATGAGAGAGGTTCTTGTTGAAAATAGGTCAAGGAAAAAAAAATCCTTCACTTTTTACACAGGTTTCATGGTTTTAGAGAAATTTCAAAAATACAGTTGCCTCAGGAGAATTGATGCACCTCTAAAGTGACCTTGGGAAATTAAGTTTTCTCCTAGCTTGGTTGGAAAAATGACTTTCTTGATGAGTCAAATGATAACTAGACACAATCATATTTCCAATGAGCTATCATGAGCTCAATTTAGAGTTGAGGAAGACCTTCAAAGTTTGACTGCAATAGCACTCTGCCTTGAGGCTGCCTCATTTTTCACATTTTGACGAGTCTTGGGAAATTTGATTTTTGACAGAGAAAATGAACTCCAAATTGGAAATTTCTAGTCTTTTTTTAAAGTAGACACAATAAGCTTTCCAAAAAACTATCTTTCACTAAATTTGGATACTGGGAAGGTCTCCAAAATTCTCCTGCAAAAAGGCGGGGTGCATAGAGATGGCGTGACGCATTGGGCAGCCCTCTGTAGTGTAAAAAATGAACTGGCGCGACGCATTGAGATGGTGCAGCGCATTGGGCTAAAAAGCATGAAATCCATTCAAATCTTCCACCAAAGCTCTAAAATTTCTAAATTCTTCATTTTCCCAAGTAAGTTAACATCCCTCCATGACCAATGAATGAATTTCTCTTGGTGCTTATGGTGATTTAATGAGAAAAAATCAAAACCCTACCTCTTTACATTTCTTGCCAAAAGAAGTTTTATAGGGTTTGAAAATTGCATGTTTCACTACCAATTCCACTTCTAGCTATCTCTCACTCCCTCACTCCTTTATTCCTTCATTTTTTCCCTCTCGTTACATTTCATCCACTCATTCCTTAATTCCCACATACCTAGTCAAATATCCCCAAAACCCTAATTGTCATCCCAAACCCTAGATATCATCCCCTAAACCCTTTCATTCCCTAAAATCATACAGCTAGCATCAAACCCTCCCCTTATCAATCCCACTCATTCATGGAGCTCCAAAACATGAAAGCAAAACCGCAAGCTACCAAAAGGAACCAAACCGAGATGACATCCATTGAGCAAGAGATTGACGCTGATCGCTAAACCTAGCTTGAAAGGGTAAATATTCATTTAGGAAAAGATGTTGGAGAAGGCAAACAAGGAAAATAACATGTTGAGGCACATGGTGAATCATTATTGAGCAAGAAATCATGTTTGCAAGGCACGAATCAAGATCCTAAAGGCTAAGTTGAAGAGGGCCTCAAAGCGTCGGAAAAGGCAAGATAGACTTTAGATTTTGGCTGAGGCTTCCTTGGCCCAACATAGTACATGACGGAGGAAATTCAGCCCAAATTTCAAAAAAAATTGGGACACATTTTGCAAATTTTGTTTTTTTTGGCCTAAACACATATTTTTCAGCTCTACGCGTTACGTGCTTATAATTGGGAGTTCCTCTGGGGTAAAACTTTATATTTTTGGATTTTTCATGAAAATGTATGCATGCCTACCGATGGCCAAGATATTTTGACAAGTTTTGGTCTTTAAGAAGGATCAAAAACACCCTAAAAATGACCTTTCTGCCCCTTTTTGGACACACAGGAAGCAGTGTTGGGAGAACTCATATTTTGAGGGGAAAATGGAAGCCAAATTCAGAAATTCCACTTGTGTTGGAAAGTAGACGGGCAGACATTTCCAGCAAGATGACGTGGAGCGAATTTGTACATCATGAAGGCCTTCAAAGTCAGTTCCAAACTGGCGTGACGCATAGAGAAATCAAGCGCGGCACATTGGGGATTTTTGCTCATTTTGGACTTAGTAACTCTGTTTTTCGCCTAGTTTTTGACATTTTGACTTTCTTACTTCTAAATGTTAAACTCATGATGTAATTGGATGTATTTTGATGGATCTTGATGTAATTTGGTTAAATTTTTACTCATGGAGGTAGATTCATCCATCAAAAGGTGAATTGCAACTGAATGAATCAGTTTCCTATCTTATAGAGGCAAGTTGTTCCACTGCCTATTTTCTAGTTCTCAGTTTAGATCTTGTTGAAACAGCTCCCGAACTTGTGAGCTCAACCCATAGAGGCCGGGGATGAGTTATGCGTGTCTATATCTTATAATTTTTCAGTCATTAGCATAGTTTGGACACTTGGGATTGCCTTGAGCATCATTGTACATCATCTCTGCATTTTGGCAAAGGAATAGACCAGGGTTTGCAACACTTTATGGGATTCTTGTGGTACTTTTCTTTGATAATGTGTTTCTCTCTGCAAATGTAAGTCCACTGATGTTTTTATGTCTATCATTCTCCCTATGATTTCTTCTTATGTTAAGTAAATAAGGATAAAGGTAGAATCCATTAAAATTTGCAGTTCTATACCTAGGATTTGTTTAATTTTCCATGTTTTCAAACTGTTTGAAGAGGATCCTTGAAGATTTATTTCCCTCTTTGACTCCACACCTATCTAATCTCTCCATTTCGTTAAAAATTTAAGTGTCAAAACATTTACCTACCTTGCCCCATTCAGCTCTCTACG
The DNA here is from genome assembly GCA_034641835.2 of Pinus albicaulis. Classification (NCBI taxonomy): domain Eukaryota; kingdom Viridiplantae; phylum Streptophyta; class Pinopsida; order Pinales; family Pinaceae; genus Pinus; species Pinus albicaulis. The sequence goes on from MU968450.1 coordinate 23,640,853, forward strand.
AAACTGATCATTCCCCAGACCCAAAATCTGCCCTTCCCTTTGATCCAACAAACACCCTAGAAATCAAATAAAACTCTTTTAAATATATACCTACCCTAAAATCAGCCTTTATTCAAGTCATCTCAAGCCTCACTGATTATTTTTGCTGAGATTGACCAGGAGATAGCCCTCTCCCGATCTGGTAGGGCTAGCTACTAGATTAAGCATGGTTTGATGTTACCCTAGATTCTGCCTTTATCAGCCTGAGGTAGATTTAGGCCATAACACCTCAGATCTCTTCACTTCATTGGGATTTCATCCTTGTCTCTCAACTGTCTCCTTTGATTGAATATCTTCCTTTGTGCTATGTCTTGAGCTTTACTTTTCAAGCTTGCACAATATTCACAAATATTTCTACCATAAATTTCCCTATCTATCATTTAAGACTTCCTTAATCATCTCCACAAGCAACTATTCCCACTATTTTTTTAATCCTTTTTCTTTTTCCCGTTTATACCTTTGTGTTTGAGACTCTTCCCATCTCTATCTTTGTATTCTGGTCCCCCTCGTGTTTTTCTCCAAATTCTTCTTTCTCATATCAGTTTCATTTATTATTTTATGTCTTAAATCTGAAATAACTTATGGGCTTTGATGCCAATTCATGCAATAGAAGCATCAGGTCCCATTTAATTTCTAAATCTCCCCTCTCCTACAAGTGAAAACAAACGTTACACAACATGTTTCACATTTCCTCACTGTATTCACTTGGCCAGAGGTTGAGATTAATATGCCACACCAAAAAGCACAAAATATATTGAATAGCCAATTGGTTGAAAGCCTAGCCAATATTTGTGGGTCCCACCAAGATCGTGGGCTCGGGACAACAAAGGAGGTTGCGGTCAGGAAGAGTCATGTTTCTCATCCAAATGCTAAATGTTCGAAAACCTCAAGATCGAACTAAAGTTTCGGTCCATCTTATTAGAGTCCTAATCAGATATAACAATCCTCGCCCTTCTACCCAAATCCAATGGCCTACAGGCTCCTCTATTTATGGTTCCACCCTTTTGGAACCATGAACTAAAAACTCTCCAAATATTCTGCTCATTCGATATCCTCTCTTTCTTAACTTAACAATAGGTATTCCAGCTTTAGTTCACCTCTCTGTAATATGTCAATGTCACGGCCTTAATTTATTCACTCCTTGGGTTGAATTTTTTTCTCCATACTCATATGACGGCTTATTTAGGTCAATACATTGTCTCATTCGTTCCTCCAACTCCTCCTCGATGCATTGAATTTATTTACATTTCCAAATTTTTTGTCCAATGGAGAAAAGGGACTATGTCTTTGTACACTCTTCTTATTGTAATTACTCTAGGAATTGAGGATTTTCCTATTTAATTGCATCCAATATCGAGGCTTCAACCCATGGCTAATCCACACTTATACAATCATTCTACCAATGAAATGAAAGAAGAGATTTATTATGCACCAATATAAAAGGGTATGTCTACCCACCATATGGAGGGTTCTACTACAGATATGTAGACGTAAGGAACAAACATGAAAAATGACATAACAATCAAATTTCATTAAAAGACATAAAATCATATTAACAAGGGAAAGCGCAATGTATTAGTACATGAGCCCCCTTGTTCATGTTCAATCTTTCCACCTAGAATTCAAGTGCTTATTCTGTTCTATTATTTACTGTTATTCTTGATATTTATCTAGTAACAAAATTAAATAATAGAACACAATAGGCACACAAATTTTAGGTGGAAAATCCCCTCTCAGTCAAAAACCAGCGATTACTTTTCCAATAAATTATTTAATCTTCAGCCCCAACTGAAATGAAAGCTACAACTTCCTATAATTATATAAAATCATATTTCTCCAACTCCCACTCGTAGGATGCCCCATCACCCTAGTTTCTTTACTATAAACTGAATGGACGCCCAAAAATCCTAGACCGACCTACCACCCTGAAGTGTTCACATGCTTCAACCTATAGGTGACTTCATGCACTAACCTAGAACCTCCCTTCCACCTTATAATGATAAAAAATAAGACAAGAGTGTGGAATCTCGTATGAGAGACAATGATCCACGATACAATATGATTCACAATGATTTTCTTGAACTGGACCCAGCACCCAATCACACTATGACCAGCAACCCAACCATAACATTATCCAACAATGACACTTATACCTCCCAACAATGCCTCTCCAACTCTAGGTGAATTTAATATTTTTCAATAACGTCTATTTTACAATTTTACAATGATGATCTTTACAATACTGACTTGTGACACGACCTGATAATTGACTTGACACTACTTCTTTGAACACTAGCAGCCGTTGAGGTATTGTTGTGCTTGCTTCAAGTAATGGTACTTTTTCCTTACATTTTCCTTCTTATATATGTCTAAGTTATCCTATTGTGTCCTCCTTCCTTCACATGCATTAACGAACAAGACCCAAACCAATATACAAACAAAATACTTACACTTTCTTGCAAACCATATGTCAGATAAATATTAAAAATTTGAATGTAAAGGAATTCAACATTTATGAACAAAACCAAATCAAACATACATAGAAAATACTTAAACTATCTTACAAAAACACATGTCAGATATGATATTCAAATTAAAATTCAAACACTAATCATACATACCTTGTTGTAGCATACTTACCCTTAACCGTTGATGTCTTATCCTTACTGCAGTGATCCTTGAATGCATATTTTTTCTTGCCTTCTAGAAGCTCGATATTGAATCTGTTGTATCTGTGTAATTTTTGATCTCGAAGGTCTGAAATTGTGGCCTGTGGTAGCCCTTTGATTCCTCTTTCCAACCCCATAGGTCTGGTCAATATTGGATTCTTCAAGAAATAGTTATTCCCAGTCACCTACGATAACATAATTATAGACTTGTTCAGTAGAGAAAAATTTTAGGAAGTGCCACATGTCATTGTTTCAACCTTAGATCATAAAAATGATACCCAACAAACTAAATTCCATCCTATTTCTATAAATTTTTATGAAATTTAAATCCATTGACCAGAGAGAAAGTTATCATAATTTTTCCAAGGTCACATGTTTGGCATGAAATTCAGGAACCTACAAAAACCCTAACTTCCTCAGATCATATCTCCGAAAAATAAGCGAACTAATATATGAAATTTGGTCATGTGCTTACTCACGATTATGTCTCAAATGAGTATTTTTAAGCATCTAAAGCTTCGTAGAAATTTTTTTATAGTGATAATGCCATGATAATATTTTTTAATTAGCGAAATCCTTGAACCAGGAGGATATGAGGGTCAAAATTTATATAAGGTCTTAGGTTGAGAGGGTCTTCAACAAGTGAACGTTGGAGGAAATTTAGGAATTTAAGAAATTATTAATTATTGACTATTCAATGATCACAACCAATGATTAGTTTCATGCCACAACCCCATGGGGTTTTAGCCCACTAACTCGGGTTGCTAACCTTAAACATGAATATCTCTAAAACCATGAATAATTATATGGCATTCCATATATCAATGGAAACATCTTAACGAGTAGAAACCATCAAAATTATCCTTTACTCATTATAGAGTATTTTTTCAATTAAAATTCCCATGCAAGATTGGGGTAGCCCATGGTGCTGCTTGGGTTGAAATCAATGACAACCATTGATAAAAAATATCCTGCTTTGGCATTGATGGAAACACAAGTATTCCCCATGGGATCATGACACCTCTTCCTATAACATTTTCTCACCATTTCTCATCAATGGCAAAGGGTAACAGGTCCACATGAAAAAAATCGTCATGTGGAATTGTACACACCTTAACTCCCCTTTTTTTACTTAGTTAGATAAGAGAAAGAGTCTAATGAGAAGTGGGGAGAATCCCAATCTTTAGGCAATGATACCCAAATGCTTCACGATGTAATTTTTTGGGAAAGATGCCAGAAATGTGTTCCTTTATGCCAACATATTCAAGGTTGATATTCTTTTCGGTGACCCGATATCTAACGAAATGATATTTTATTGGAATGTTCTTTTTTTGGAATGAATCGCAAAATACTTGGAGATATTGATGGCACTAGTGTTATCGCAAAATATGGGAATAGGATTATTAAACTTGACTTGAAGATCTTGTAAAGTTTTCTTCATCTAGAGAACTTGAGTACAACAAGATGGTGTCGTGATATATTTTGCTTCTGCTGTGGATAACGAGATTGAAGACTACTTTTTACTTAACCATGAAACAAGGAAACCACCTAGATAGAATGTTTTTCCACCAGTACTCTTTCGATCATCAACACTTCCTGCCCAATATGCATCTATATAGGCTTGGATAACTAGATTATTTCATTTTGATACCATAAACCATATTTAGTTGTGCCCTTAAGATATCGGAGAATTATTTTGATAGAAATAATATGAGATGCTTTTCGTGCTGCTTGAAATCTTGCTACTTGTACAACTACCTACATTACGTCTAGACGACAATTTGTCACATATAGAAGACTGCCAATCATAGATCTATACAACCTATGGTCCACATCCTTTGAAAAACCTTCTAAACTTAACTTGAAACATGTTACCATTGGCATAAAGATGAGCTTGCAATCTTCCATCTTGAATTTCTTGATCATTTCCTTGATGTACTTGGTTTGATATATAAATATTCCTTTATCTTATTGAGATATTTGAAGCACTAAAAATTATGTCAGCTCACCAAGTAGAAACATTTCAAACTCACTTTTCACCTTTGTGGAAATTTTTTTACTTAATATGTCATCATTGATTCCAAAAATTATATCGTCCACATATAATTCGATAATTGTTAGGTTACCTTGATCCACTTTCACATAGAGATTGTTGTCAGTGCTTCCTTTCTTGAATCCTTGTTGTTGTAGATATCCATCAATATGAGCATACCATTTTCTAGGAGCTTTCTTGAGATCATATAGTTCCTTATTTAATCTGTAGATATAGTCTTCGTTTTCAGAGAGCAGAAAACCTTCAGGTTGTTCAATGTAAAATTCTTCTTCAAATTCACCATTTTGAAAGGATAACTTAACATCCATTTTGTAGACCTTGATTTTTATCAAGCATGCATAAGCGAGAAAAATTATGATAGCTTCCATTCTAGCAACGGGAGAAAATGTTTCTTCAAAAGAAATTCCTTCAACTTGTGCATATCCTTTGCAGGCTAATCTTGCCTTATTCCTAGTAAGTTTTCCATCCTCATTAAATCATTTTGAAGACCCATTTATTTATAATAACATTTTTATCCTTTTCTCATGGAACCAATTCCCAAGTTTCGTTCTTCTCAATTTCATCCAGTTCTTCATTCATAGCTACTACCCAGTTTTCATCTTGACTAGATTCCTCAAAATCTCTAGGCTCAAAAGTTGCTTAAAACTAAAGGTGGGCTTGTTGTGATAAACAATGATGTCAACTTATTCTAGTTCCAACTCCTTCATATATGTTGTCAATGATTTTATTTGACGGATGATTCTTTTGACACCATCCTTTTAATGCTTTTGGAGAATTTTATTCTACATCTTGCTGATCATTTCTTATTTCCTCTTGGTTTATTTTTGTTTGCTTATTTGATTTGGTCTTATTTTGGAGCTTCTTCTTCATCCATCGCAGATTCTCCCTTAGATCCCTAAGATTTTCTTAAAGGGACAATCTCATCGTCATCCTTTGTAACACAATCTTCATCGAAAGTAACATTTACACTTTCCACTATTTGTTTTCAACTCATATTGTAGCATCTATAAGGCTTCATTTTGCATGAATAACCAAAAAAAATACTGTCATCGACACGGGAATCAAACTTGCCCAATTTTTTATCTTCTCTTTTGATGTAGCATTTGCTTCCAAATATTTTCAAGTATTTGTTGTTAGTCGGTCTTGCTTTCCATAATTCGCATGGAGTCATGTTACAATTGTTTCGTAACAAGCCTCTGTTTATAATGATACAGATGTATCGATTGCTTGAGCCCATAATTTATCATATATTTTTGAGTCATTTAACATTGTTCTAGTCATTTCTTGTATAGTTCTATTTTTTATTTCAGTAACTCCATTTTTCTGTGATGTTCAGGCTATTGAGAATTTCCTTTTTATTTCATTTTCATCATAGTACTTCTAAAATACCTTGGAAGTTAATTCTCCGCCATTATCTGATCTCAGAAATTTGATTTAAATCAGTTTCATTTTCGGCCAATTCCTTAAAGATTATAAAACATGTGAATTCCTTAGTATTTTTCTTTAAGAAGCTGAAGATTGTCATTCTGGTGTAATCATCTACCATTAGCATAAAATATGATTCTCCATCTAAACCTTTTGTTCTCATAGGACCACATAGATCAATATGTAATGATTCCAATGAATGTAAGGCAAAGTGATTTTTTATCTTGAACTCAAATTTTGTCTTCTTGTCGTGCCGACAAGATTCACATATCGTATTGGTAGGTTTTCAAAGTTTAGGCATTTCTCTTACTTCTTCCTTTTTATTAATCCTAACCAAATTTTCAAAATTTATATGTCCCACTTGTTTGTTCCATAACCAACTTTCCTCTTATTTCACCAAAAATAACCCTTTAGGTGTCTCATCCAAAATATATATGTCATTTGGAGGTCTTCTTTCTTTAGCCACAATCTTACTGAACTTTCCTTTCCTGATTTCACATTTCTTAGAGTTAAATAACATCATGTGTTCTAGATCGAACATTTGTCCAACACTGAGCAGATTGTTGAAATTTGGTACCGGAGGACAGGTGGTTCCCTAAGGCTTTGATCTTTGGCCTAGGGAAAAGTGTCCAAAAGAATTTAATTTTTCTCCTAAAGTAACTTTATAATTTTTATAAAGTTAAATCTAATTTAAAAGTGACTTAAGTGATAAAGTTACTAAAGTGACGTTATAAAGTTATAAAGTCAAATCTAATTTTAAAGTGACTTTAAGTGATAAAGTTACTAAAGTTAAAGTGACTTTAAATAAAGTCAATATAAAATTAGAAAGGAAAAAGTGACTTTGGAAATAAAAGACTAAGTAGGTCTTTATTAAAGTGGGGTGAATTAAAAAAATGAAAAGTGAGATTTAAATGAGCATTTAATCTCAGCCCTAGATCTCAATCTATCTCAGCCATTGGATTTAGGGATTCCCCAAAAGTCACTTAGGGTTAGGTTAAAGGAGGAAAAGGAGGAAAAGGTCATTCATTCTTTCATGAGCTGATTGAGAGAGGAGGAGAGGGAGCTGAAGAGTGATTTCTGAGCAGAGGGAGAGCAGCAAAGGCAGCACAGCAAGTCCGTACAACAAGAGAGCACACTTCCCAAGGCTGAGAAATCCGTACAGCAGAGTTCATTGGCACATTAACCAAGGCAGAAAGTCCGTACAGCATTTGCACGGTTTTCGAGAGAGGGGCAGCACTGTTTTCGAGAGCTGGAACAGCAGCAAGGAGCACGATTTTCAAGGCAGATTTTTCTGGGCACGAAAATCGAGAAAGGGGGCTGCTGTCCCATCCGTACGGAATCCGTACAGTCCGTACGGTCATTCCTGGCACGTTTTTCGAGGCAGCTAAGACAGCATTTAATGCTGTAATTTCTCTGACATATTTCTGTTTGCTGTTTGGCACGTTTTTCGAGGTGGAGGGTGGCACGAAAGTCAAGATAAGTGATTTGTGTGTTTGCTGTAATTTTCTGTGTATTACTGCTCACTGTAAAAGCATTTTTCAGAAATAAAAGAGAAGCTTCCAGACTGGTTTTCCCCAAGAGTTGTAGGGGGTTTTTCCAGGGTCACCTTGACAAAAAATTACTGTGTTATGATGTGTTGAATGGCTGTTTGTTACTGCTGTTTTTTATTTCTGCATTTTCCAGCATTCTGAAAAATTTCCAGAATTTGTGTTTTCAGCAAAATTTATTTTCCAGTTTGTTAAATGTATGGATATGGGAAAGGGAATTTAACTATTTTGGAGTAATAAGGTGAAAAACTGAAAACCGGGGTGGGAAACTATAAATTTTTACATGGTATCAGAGCTTGAGTGCTGAAGAGCAGTTTGGGACAGCAAGGAGGAAAATTACAGCCTGCTGATTTTTCACTCAGAAAATTCCAGCAAGCTGATTTTTCACAAACAACAGTTTTTATCTTTACCACAGCAGTGTTATTTTTCAGTTTTAGGACAGCAGGATGTCTTTGGGATTGAGGGTGGAGGATAGGCTGGATGGGCATACAAATTACAGTGTTTGGAAGGAGAGAATGCAGAGTATCTTTGAGGAGGCGGAAGTCTGGGATATCATGGTTCATACCACACAGCAGCCTGTTAATGTGCCTACTGATCATGTTCAGTTGGCAACATATAACAGAAAGAACAACAAGGGTAAGAGACTGATTCTAGACTGAATCAAGGACCATTGCATTCCTCATGTGAGAGGAAAGAGAAATTCCCATGAGATGTGGTCAGCATTGACCAACCTCTACCAGAGTACCAATGAGAACCGGAAAATGGTCCTGAAGGAGAAGCTGAAGAACATTAAGATGGCTAAGATTGATAGTGCAGCTGGATATCTCACAAAGATTACTAATGTGAGAGATGAGTTGGCGGCGATTGGAGAGGCCATTCCTCCCACTGAGTTGGTGCGGATTGCAGTGAATGGCCTCCCCAGTTCATGGATGAACTTTGCTGATGGGGTTTGTGCACGTGAGACCCTTCCCACATGGGAGAGGTTTTGGGATGATTGCATTCGGACAGAGATCAGGAAAGGTCAGCTTGGGGCAGCCAAGCCAGTTGAGCAGGATGAGGATGTAGCACTGTTGGCAGGACGCAAGAAAGGCAAAGGGAAGAAGCAGGCTTCCACAAGCAATGGTGGGGGCAAAGGCAAAGGTAAAGGTAAACGGGATAACTCACAGAAGGACTATTCCAAAGTGAAGTGTTGGAATTGTCAGAAGATGGGACACTATGCAGTTGTGTGTCCGGAGAAGAAGAAGAAGAAGGGGAAGAACCAGAGCATGGCAGCTTCAGCAGAGGTTGAGGACTTTGCAGATCGCTTTGAGCGGGAGTTTGGGTTCATTGCGTGTGAGTCTTCTAGTGCAGGAGTACCTGCCACACAGGTTCAGAGGGAGCATGCATTTCCCTCGATGAGCGGAGCATCTTCGGGTATACGCGTGTGGACGGTGAGGCTTCACGTACACAGCGGGGAGTCGAAGTGGTACTTTATAAACTTTCGAGAGAGTGGCCTGGTGGTGGTAACGGGACAGAGTTGTTAGAGCGATCGGTGTGGGGCAGTGACATTTCGAGAGGAGTCCAAGCACTCCTTGAAGGTGTCGAATGTTCTTTATGTGCAGGGGATGAGGAAAGACACTCATGTAAGTCTCTCGACTTTGGAGGGAGGCAGAGAGGATGAGATACTATTCGGGAGACGGTGGTATCCCGGGGGCACTCCCGGTACGATTCGGCCTAAGTGATAGTGTACGCATCCAGAGTGTACAAGTTTGCATTAGTCCTTACCAGCATTTCGAAGCGGTAAATACAGAAGCCAGCCCCAGGCTGTGATTGGCAGCCGGTGTGAGATTTGGCACACGGGGATAGAGCCTATGCATCCTTGGGCCTTGAGGACTTTCTTGAGGAGATCCTCTGCTAGTGCGCCGGGGTTGATCACGATCACTTTGATACTTGCAGAGGATGTGCGATGGGCGAGTTTGCCAAATCCCCTTTTCCCAGCAGTGACAGCAGAGCGACTGGGATACTTGATTTGATTCATTCCGATGTGAGCGGTCGGATGTCTCATGTTTCCTTGAGTGGATATGAGTACTATGTTTTATTCATTGATGATCACTCCGGGAGGACCTGGATTTATTTCTTGAAGACCAAGAGTGAGGTCTTCAAGCGGTTTCAGGAGTTCAGAGCTCTTGTGGAGACACAGACAGGTCGGAAGATCAAGTCCCTGAGGTCGGACAATGGAGAGTACACCCTTGGAGAGTTTGTTGACTATTGTGCGGAGGCAGGCATTAGGAGGGAGCTCACTGTTCCTTACAACCCCCAGCAGAACGGGGTTGCGGAGAGGAAGAATAGATCCATCGGAGGGGCTGCCAAAGCCATGTTACATGATCAGGGGTTGCCATTGTTTTTGTGGGCAGAGGCCTGCAACACAGCTGTTTACTTGCAGAACAGGAGTCCTCATCGTGCCTTGGGGCACATGACTCCGGAGGAGGCTTTTTCTGGGAAGAAGCCTGATATGGGTCATCTTCGTATCTTTGGGTGCATGACATACTCCTACATACCCAAGGAGAAGAGGACCAAACTAGAGCCCACCGCAGAGAAGGGTATCTTTGTGGGCTACGGTGAGACCTCCAAGGCCTTTCGGATTTACATTCCTGCACAGAGGAAAGTTGTTGTCAGGCGGGATGTGAAGTTCGAGGAGGACAGGGCCTTTAGGAGGTCATGGGAGTTAGAGTATCTGGATCAGCCAGACCCTCAGCAGCAGTTGAGTCAGTCGCAGGGATCCAGTGGGCAGGGATCAGGAGGATCCGGAGGTACATCTGTGACGATGTCAGGTCCGTCAGTGGGGAGTGGCTCGCAGAGTCAGAGGGGTGGAGCTATGGGCAGCACGCAGAGCAGTCCACAGAGCAGTTCACTGGGGAGTCCATTGATGGACAGTTCACACGGTACCTCAACATCTACAGGTTCAGGTGCAGGCAGGAGGACAGCAGACAGATAGTCAGGAGTTCAGGCTCCTGATGTTGAGGAGGAGGAGTTTTATTCTCCAGCGGGAGAAGTGTGCTCAGGGAAGAGGAAGCCCAAGTGGCTTCAGGACACCTTGAGAGATGCCACATCTGTTGCTGAGCCTAAGAGGCCGGTCGGAGAGAGCAGACCACCTGAGAGGTTTTGTAGCTATATGGCAATGGCTACCAGCATCCTTGACTCTGAGCCTTCTAGCTATGAGGAGGCAGCTAGCCAGCAGGTCTGGAGAGAGGCCATGCAGGAGGAGTATTCTTCTATCATGAAGAATGATGTTTGGGAAGTGGTGCCGAGGCCTGAGGGAAAATCCGTGGTTACTTCCAGATGGCTTTACAAGGTAAAGCATGCTGCAGATGGCAGCATTGAGAAATTCAAAGCGAGGTTTGTGGCTAGAGGGTTCTCCCAGGTAGAGGGAGTTGATTGTGAGGAGACCTTCGCTCCCGTGGCTCGATATACTTCGATCGGCTCCATTATATCGATAGCAGCAGAGATGGGTTGGAAGATCCACCAGATGGATGTGAAGACCGCATTTCTCAATGGCTTCATACAGGAGGAGGTGTACATTGAGCAGCCACCGGGCTTTGAGGTGCATGGGAAGGAGTCCCATGTGTGCAGACTGAAGAAGGCCCTTTATGGCCTGAAGCAAGCTCCCAGAGCTTGGTACTCCAGGATAGATACTTACTTGCAGAAGATGGGTTTCACAAAGAGTGAGGCAGATCCGAACCTTTACTATATTGAGATAGGTGAGGAGCCTCTCATTCTGGTGCTGTATGTGGATGACTTAGTCATTACAGGTGCAGAGAGACTCATAGAGCACTGCAAGAGAGATCTTGCGGCGGAGTTTGAGATGAAGGACATCGACTTGATGCATTACTTTTTGGGTTTGGAGGTGTGGCAGGAGGAGGGGCATTTCTTCCTTGGACAGGGGAAGTATATTGTGGACATCCTTGGCAGATTCCACATGGAGGATTGTAGACCCATGTCGACACCGATGATCACCAACTGGAAGAAGCTTCATGCTTCGGATTCCGAGTTGGTGGATCCCACATTGTACATGCAGCTGATTGGTTCATTGATGTATTTGGTCAACACTAGACCAGATATTTGTTTTGCAGTCAACACGATGAGTCAGTTTATGTGTGAGCCTAGAAAGGTTCACTGGGTGGCTGCAAAACACATTTTGCGATACTTGCAGGGGACAGTGGATTATGGTCTGGACTACAGGCAGGGGGATGGAGTGAGATTGGCGGGTTACACTGATTCTGATTGGGCAGGTTGTGCTTCTGATAGGAAGAGCACTTCAGGGTGCTGTTTTGGGTTGGGTTCGGCGGTTGTGTCGTATGGTTCGGCGAAAACGGCGATCGGTACGTGGCAGAGTTCGAGCGGAAAGCGAGTATATGGCAGCCGATCCCCGCTGGTTGACGAGGCCATGCGGCCGCAAGATGTTGTTTGGCTGCCGGTCGGTAGTTGAGACCTTAGGTGATTTGCTGTGATAATCGAGAGTTGCCGCTAAGCTGCGGAGAATCCCGATTATTTCATGGCTGCAGAAGTCCAAAGCATATCGGGATCAAATATCACTTCATCCCCGAGAGACTATGTTCGGAAAATTTTGTAAAACGAGTATATTCCCAACGATGGATTTGCGAGATATTCTTACCATAAAAGCCTTACCACGGGGCAAGCATGTCTACTTGAGGAGACAAGATGGGTGTGGTGAGGAACACACTTCTATAGGTAAGAGGAGTGTTGAGAAGTGACATAGGCGGAGAATAAGGACAGGTGGTTCCCTAAGGCTTTGATCTTTGGCCTAGGGAAAAGTGTCCAAAAAGAATTTAATTTTTCTCCTAAAGTAACTTTATAATTTTTTATAAAGTTAAATCTAATTTAAAAGTGACTTAAGTGATAAAGTTACTAAAGTGACTTTATAAAGTTATAAAGTCAAATCTAATTTTAAAGTGACTTTTAGTGATAAAGTTACTAAAGTTAAAGTGACTTTAAATAAAGTCAATATAAAATTAGAAAGGAAAAAGTGACTTTGGAAATAAAAGACTAAGTGGGTCTTTTTTAAAGTGGGGTGAATTAAAAAATGAAAAGTGAGATTTAAATGAGCATTTAATCTCAGCCCTAGATCTCAATCTATCTCAGCCATTGGATTTAGGGATTCCCCAAAAGTCACTTAGGGTTAAGTTAAAGGAGGAAAAGGAAGAAAAGGTCATTCATTCTTTCATGAGCAGATTGAGAGAGGAGGAGAGGGAGCTGAAGAGTGATTTCTGAGCAGAGGGAGAGCAGCAAAGGCAGCACAGCAAGTCCGTACAGCAAGAGAGCACACTTCCCAAGGCTGAAAAATCCGTACAGCAGAGTTCATTGGCACATTAACCAAGGCAGAAAATAATGCCGACGACACTGCGGTTTTCGAGAGGGCGGCACCCTTTTAGAAGTGGAGCAACGACGACAAGGAACCGATTTTCAATGAATTTTTGAGCCTGAAAAACGAAAGAAATGTGTCCCCATCGTCCCGGAGATCTGAAATCGATCTGTGCAGTCATTCTAGCATTTCGAGCGGCTAAGACGGCGTTTAATGCGTAATTTCTGCGAAAAATTTACGTTTCAGCTACAGTATTTGGCAAAGTTTTCGAGGGTGGAGAATGGCCACGAAGGTTTAAGATAAGTGATTTTTGTGTTTGTTGTAATTTTACATATTATTCTTGCTCCTAGCAAAGCATTTTCAGAAATAAATGAGAAGCTTCAGGGCTGGTTTCCCCAAGAGTTGTGGGGGTTTCAGGGGTCACCTTGACCAAAAATTTACGAGTTATGATGTGTTGTTGAATATTTGTTTATTCTTTGTTATTTTATTACTGCATTTGTGTCTGAAAAATTTTCCAGAATTTGTGTTTTCAGCAAAATTTATTTTCCAGTTATTAAATGTATGGATATGGGAAAGGGCATTTAATTATTTTGGAGTAATAAGGTGAAAACTGAAAACCGGGGTGGGAAATAGAATTTTCTACACAGATTTTGATTCATATTTTCAACCAACAACACATCTTTTGCTAATGCATTCTTGCTTCCAAGCATGATTGTACCTACTCCTATGATGTTTGAAGACCTGTCATTTCCAAAAGACATGGTTCCATCCTTCGTTTCCTTCAAGGATATGAAATTATTCCTATCTCTAGTCATATGAGTTGAGAAACCACTATCAACATACCAACCTTTTTTGTTTCTTTGAGCCTTGAGAACGATAATGTAATATCTGAAAAGGGAGAAAGAAATAATACTAAAAGAGAATAGATGAACTGCAAAAAAGTAAAAAATTAATCTAAATACACCATAAAAATGTACATAATATCTTATCCATTTTATTATATAGGAGGAAATTACATAGTACAACAATACTCAAATTATGAGACATGGCCTAGAATGACCCTGAAATAATCCCACAAGAGGGACTACGTAACTGCTGGAAGGAATATTGCATTGTCCCTGCTACAAATGTTAGGATTAAAACTACTGGAAAATATAAAAGTGTAGATCTAGAAGTTTTGGAGCTCCGATGATGCTAAAACTTTAGATCTGGGCTCTATGTTGGATACCTAAGATAACCCAGAAAGGGATTTCCAGATCTAGAAATCTAGGAAAATCACCCTCCTAGGGCTTGTGCATATACATTGTTGGGTATAAAAATCTACTGCATGAAATGAAGAATAGATGGCTGCAATGCTATACCATGAACTAAATTCAAGAAGGGTTGATCCCTTCACTATATCCTTAAGCTAAAAGCTCAAGATCTATCTCCTCGAACCCTCTCCACTAAATGCAACTGTTGTTACACAACTGATTGATAAAAAATGTGTTGTCAAGGAGGGAGGCTCTCTAGCCTGTTACTAAATATTGAAAATCAAATAAAAAATGGTGAAAAAATTGATTTCAAAGTGAGGAGATGGTCCCTCACAGGATTTCCAGCTGAAATACTAGAAAATTCCTTCCTTCTTCAAATCTACAAGACTGGACTGTGCAATCCTTTAGGGGAATACTGTTGCATGGAGGTATGAAATGATGGCCTCAGTGCCAGATATAAATATGATTCTCCTGAAAGGATGATCTTGAATAATAAGGTGAAAAGATGAATCATCCATCGGTTTCATAGCTGAAGTGCTAGAAACAACCACCACCTCTCAAACCCTCAAGTAGGAATGTGTTATTCTTGTGACTGAATGTACATATCAGAGTGGTTGAATGTGTCACCAATGCTGATGATGAATATATCTCAATAGAAACATTCCCAGAGTAGGAACTTGAAGTCCTCCATGGGTAAGGGTGGGATTTATGCTTGGAAACACTCGTGTGCTAAACAACACTGTAGACTTAGCTAAACAACATAAGCATGGATAGAAATGTCAAATGACAAAGCTAGATCTAAACAGATTAGAAATAATAATACAAAGCATGCCTTATATTGCTACCTTCATCTCCCTTATATGATTTTTGAGCCTTCTATAGCCCTGGCCCACCTCATAACTGCACTACACATGTGGCCACTATCATGCATGAAGACTACGTTGTCTCCCCATGTTCTCCACAATTTCTGCATTTAATTGCCACTTTCTCGATCATGTGTGCATTAGAATCACTACTTTCTCCACTATCTCATCATTAGAGATCTATGATTTCAATTTGAATGCACCATGATCTCATTTGAATACCTCCAATATCTCCATGATTTTACATTAATGATCCATTATCTCCACTCTTCCTTCATTTAAGAAGTTGCTCCACTACTCCAGAATGTAGATCTAGATCTGAAATATCCACATACACACATAAAAAGCAGATTTTATCCATCTATGGGGTTTGTGGGTCCCTCCACCCTCTTATTTACTTAATAATTTATGAAAATTAAGAACTCTAATATTCCAATTATCTTGTGGAAAATTTGGAATATTACACATAAAAAAAAATTCAGTATTCTTTTTCCATATTTGTTCATTTTGAATTTGAGAAAATTCCTTTGAATAACTTCCAAGTCGGAAATATTTAGCCAAGTGTCCAAAATTGTTACATTTGTAACATTAGGCATCATCTCTGACATGATCAAATATGTTAATATTTTTTTGAGTTCCATAATATCCATTTCTAAAAGATCTCTCGAAACTGTATTTATTCCAAACATATATATGACATTCTATAGCTCTATGTCCAAACCTTACACATCAGTAAAAATTACCATAGAATATAGTTTGATACCTGGGAGGAAATATTCTTCGAGGAATTGTCTTCCATGGTTCTTCCTGTGAGTACTTATCCCTTGAGTTGGTTGGTAGGTCTACCTACTTGTTACGTTTTGCATATACATCTTCTTTTGTTGTCATAGAAGGACTTGGCTCCTTTTTAGATTTTCCTTTGTAGCAAAGACTAGTCTTGTCACTCTTTGATCACTGATTATTGATGATTTATTCCAATGACTTGGAGTTGTTGGTGTTTTTTCGAAGATTTTTTCCATACTTTACTCCCTTTCATAGAGAAACTATTTTAGCTTCCAATTCTTCTCTTTCCTTGTTGCTTTCCTTTACTTCTTCCATGAGTTATTATTCAACTCGTTTGTATTATTCAACATTGATTTTAAGATTTAGGACTTGTTCCCTTTCTATATTTAATTCATATTCAAAAGTGTGGAAATGCTTCTTCTCGACCTTGAGCTCTTTGATAACCCTGATCACTTCGTTTTAAAACTCAACCTCAGTCATTTCTTCTTCTTCGTCAGATGCTTCTTGCTTATTATGCTTGGCCATAAAGAATACTCTTCCATTGATTTCTTCTTTGTTATAACTATATTCATTAGATGAGGAGCTATATTATTTGCAAAATAAACTCTTCGTAAACCATTTCTTCTTGCCTTGCTTGTTGAAATTCCTCAGACCTTTCTTTCCTTCCATAATAGCCTGATTTTTGTGAGGACACTTGGCTGCAACATTTCCAACCTCACCAAAATCGAAACATATCAATGGAAGTTTAGCTTTGAATTTCCTTGTACATGTTCTCATTTTTTTGCATGAAGTAGCTAAATTATTTATCTGATAATTATTCTTCATATTCTTCCTTTTATTATTCCTTACAGCTACAAGTTTTTTCTTTCAGAGTATGCTTGTCCTTGCTAGTCTTCTTGGATGCGGCGAATGTTGTTTCTAGGTGAGATGTGTCATGCTATTCTTAGATCCTCATTTCATATGTTGTAAGCACTCTATGTGATTCATATTTGCTGATATTGGTTAGATTCAAACTATATTCCAAGACAAATACCTTTGATTTGAATCTCACCGAAAATATTCTAAGGATCAACATGCTATAAGTAAGCACCAATATTTTCATCTTCCTTCATTTAGAGTTGCTCGGAATTTTCCCTGTAAATTTGAAGCTTTTCTTCTTTCACGCTTGAGTCACTTGCATATATATTCTCAAGCTTGCCCCATACTTCTTTATGATTTTTGCAAAGATAGACAAATTTGATAAACCTAATGATAATGATATCTTTAGCCTTTGCATCATATACCATTTTTTTTCTTACATTGTTCATCATGGGTTGCTTTAAAGCCTTTTTCAATGATTTCCCATACTTCGTATGCTTGCACTAGCAAATGAACCTACACTTTTCCACTCCAAAGTGCATAGTTATTTCCATTAAATAGAGGAAATCTATTCTCAGTATACTCCATGATCTCCTTCAATTTTTTAGACTGCTATTGATAGAACCAAGCTCTAATACCAATTCTTGGAAATACTGAGAGGGGGGGTGAATCAATATTTCTTATCAATTAGCACTTTTAAATATTTTTAGATAATTAGTTAATCTTTAATTATTCTTGATGTTTATCTAGTAACAACAGTAAACTATAGAACACAATAGGCACACAAATTTTAGGTGGAACTCCCCCTTAGGTTCAAAAACCACCGAATGATTTTGTAATAAATTCTTTAATATTCAGCCGCAACCGAAATGAAAGGAAAAAATTCCTAGAATTTTATAAAAGAATTATTCTATAGCTCCCACTGGAAGGACACCCCAACACCCTAGTTTCTTTAGTATTCAACTCAATGGATGCCCCAACATCCTAGACCAGCCTACCACATTGAAGTGTTCACAGGCTCCAACATGTAGGTGACTTCATGCACGAACCTAGCACCTCCCTGCCACCGTATAATGATTAAAAATAAGACAAGAGTGTGGAATTCCTTACTTGGGACAACTATCCATGATAAAATATGATTCACAATTATTTTCTTGAACTATGAAAATCACCCAATCACACTATGACCTGCAACCCAACCATAACATTATCCAACAATGACAGTTATACCACCTAACAATGCCTCTCTGAATCTAAGAAGATTGAATATTTTATAATAATGACTCTTTTACAATTTTACAATGATGATTTTTATAATATTGACTTTTGACACGACTTGATTCTTGACTGGAAACTACTTCTTTAAATAGTAGCAGCTCCTGAGGTATTATTGTGCTTGCTTCAAGTAATGGTACTTTGGCATTGAATTATCCTTCTAGTATGTGTTTGAGTTTTCATATTGTTTCCTACTTCCCACACATGCATTATTGAACAATACCCAAACCAATATACAAAAATAAATACTTATACTATCTTGCAAACCATTTGTCAGAGAAATATTCAAAATTCAAATGTAAATGTACATTCAACATTTATGAACAAAACCCAATGAAACATACATACCAAATACTTACAATGTCCTGCAAAAACACATTTTAGAGATGATATTAAAATTAAAATTAAAACAATAATCATACATACCTTGCTGTAGCAGACATACCCTTGAACGTTGATGTGTTTTCCTTACTGCAGTGATCCTTTAATGCATATTTTTTCTTACCTTCTAGAAGCTCGATATCGAATCAGATGTATATATGTAATTTTTTATCTCTAAGGTCTACAATTGGATTATGTGGTAGCCCTCTGAGTCCCCCTGCCAACCCTGAAGGTCTGATCACTATTGGATTCTTTTAGATATAGTTATGCCCAATCTCCTCTGATGGCCTGATTATAGACTTGTTCAGTAGAGCGAGTTTTTATGACGTGCCACGTGGCACTATTTCCACCCTTGGTCATAAAAATTATATCCAAAAAACTACAATCTGTCATGTTTCTGTGAATTTTTGCGAAATTTGAATCCAATGCTCAAAGAGAAAGTTATGAAGATTTTCCCAAGGTCACTTGTTTTACATGAAATTCTAGAGCTTGCAAAAACCCTAACTTCCTCAGATAATATCTCCAAAAATATAGTGAACCAATATCTAAATTTTTTTCACATGCTTCATATGGATTTCAGCTCAAATGGATTTTTGTTTTAGCATCTAAAGCTTCGCAGAAAAAAAATTATAGCGATAATTCCATGATGACCTTTTTTAAGTAGCGAAATCCTTGCATCGGGAGGATATGAGGGTCACAATTTATATAAATTCTTAGGTTGAAAGGGTATTCAACAAGTGAACATTAGAGGGATTTTAGGAGTTTAAAAAATTATTAATTATTAACTATTCAATTACCACAACTAATGATTAGTGTCATGCCACAACCCCATGGGGTTTTAGCCCACTAACTCGAGTTAATAACTTAAAACATGAATATCTCTCAAATTGTGAAGAATTATGTGGCATACCATATATCAATGAAATCGTCTCGACAAGTAGAAACCATCCCAAAATATCGCTCACTTGGAATAGAGTAAGTTGTCAAGTCAAAATTTCGATGCAAGATCGAGGTCACCCCTGGTGCTGCTTGGGTTGAAATTAATGAAAACCGCTGATCAACAATACCCCTCTAACCAAACCAACTAATTACCACAAAAAAGTTTATACATATACAGTTGACATCCAAATCAGACAACGAGAGATTTCCTTTAAGCAAGGCCTACATGAATGGCATGCCTTGTTTGATCTATAACCTACCATAACAATCAAAATTACAGTTTCCCCAACAAATAGAAACACATAGACACACTAAAAGTCTTACACATATCCCTATACTAACTCCCTAATAACTAGATTAAGACTAATTACATTTGGAAATGCCCAATTGGCTGAAATCATCAACTAACCAACCACACATAAATCTGAAATCATGACACTTATCTCAACATTAATATTTTACAAATATGATGGAAATAACATATCCCTTATAATTTCGATGGCCATTTCTTAAGTCTAGGGAAAATTTATTCCTACAGGTTGTTTCTCCTGAATAAAAATAATAAATTTAACATTTATAGGATTACTATGTTGTAAATATCATTAATAGTAAAGTAGCTATATTTTCTTGAGGTAAAAAAAAATGATATGGAAAGGGTGAAAATTGTGTGTAGCAAGTTGTACCAAATTGGAAAGCCTAGGAACAAATTACACACAAAATATAAGATGAAAACTCAAAGGATAGTTTAATTACTAAATTGAAATTTAAGTTTTTTCCTCCAAATTATTAGTTGAATTTGTTAAGAAAATTATAAAATCCATAAAACACAAGGATATGTATCTGAAAAAAGACATCTTTTTTAATAGATTGTCCATCAAATAAACATTGAATATAGATTGTCCATATAATCAACTTATAATAAGAAATTCCATTTCGAGGTATGTGGATGACTTTATATTTTGCGTTAAAAATTATCCAAGTATATGAAGGGGTGAGTTTAGTTCAAGGTATGTAAATGATTTTTATATTTTAAATTAATGATAAGATATCACAATCACATTAAAAATGTGGTTTATAGGTATCATGTTTACCTATAATGTCATCAATTTGTGTATGAAGGATAGAAAATTATATTAATATGAATATATCAACCACTTTATTAATATGGTTGTGTTAGATGACGACCTACGTGCACGGGGAAAATTAGTAGGGCATGGTTGACTATGGTTAACATTGTTTAAGCATGGTTTAAAATTTTTAATGCGATTTAATGATGGTTGACAATGCTCAGTCTCCCTTGATAAGGGTTCATGATGGTTGATGAATTTTTATGTAATATTCCAAAATTAGCTTGTAGCTAATTGGAATATTGAGTTTTGTTTTTATCACCTGGGAGTTGAATAAATGGGTAAGGAGGGCCATGCATATTAAAAATATGAATAAAACACCTCATAGTATGAAAATGGATCACTAGAGGAGTTGGATTTCACACCCTCATGTGTGAAAAGGGACTTTTGCATATGGAAAAGGTCAAGTTTGACCAAGTCAATAGTGCTGGGATAGGAGGTGGAGAACACTTTGAGAGACAATGCAGTATGAATGGGAGGAGGAATCTTTGGTGAAGGAAACCCTAATGAGTGGGACCCATGGTGAGAGGGCTTTCACTTGTTTAAAAGAAGGGCAAGGCAGCCATTTCTATTCATGTTATCTATTATTGATCTTATGGTCTGAAATACTATTTGGCATTCTCTTGCTGTTTAGAAAAGTTGCAGTGCTACTTAACATAGGGAATTCCTGTTTAGGAATTCTTTCTCCTTTCAAGAGAGACCTCTTGAAGGAGCTTTCACTTCATTTATCCACATACAGGCTTGAGGCCAAGCTACCTCCTTCATCTACAGCGCAGTTTCTATTGAGAGTTGGGTTGTGTTGCAGGGTGTTGCAGTGGAGGGTTGACAACACCACTTTTGGGGCTTGTTTTTCAAAGGAGGAAGCTTTCTTTCCTTTGGGACACCAGTGAGGAAGATTTTGGAGCTTATTTCAGATCTTGGAACTCAGCCAATACATTTCCCTTCTCCTACAGTGCAATCCCTTTCCTAGACTACATTATTTTTAGTGTGCATCTACAGTGAGGATTGCAGAGTGTGTTTGGAGGGTGAGATCTCAGTGATAGGAAAAACCTTTCACTTGGAAGGTCCATTTGAGGTGGTATAATTTTTCATCTTATGCATCATCTTTAGCCATCTCCATCCAGTTCTTGAGTTGTAGTTGCCACTTAGTCTTGAGACTACAACTCCGACATTTTTCTACTTTTGCATATTTCAGCCAATCCTTCTAGGATTGTCTTGAAATTGTGTTTGGGAACTTAGATATTCACTCCAAATGTTGTATGAGCCATAAATTTGTATACCTATATATTGAAATTTGCTAGCAATAGTTTCTCCTTATAAAACTTTGTTGTCATAGCCTTGGGCATTATTGTGTAGCAGTATTTTTCATATTTCATGTACATGTTTTCTTGAGGCTAGTATTGCCTAACTTGAGTGACTATTTCCTCAAGGTATTGTATGCATTTTGCTGATGTAACTTAATATTATGGCTATGTGCTCTTCTTATATATTATGAGTTGATTTGTCACTGTTGCTCCAGTTTGTGTTCATGTATTGCTGGATCTCCAATTTTGGAATATCTTAGGATATTGCCATTATTGTATATTTTCCCTATTTTGGGATATTACAGTGGTATTAGAGCATAATCTTGGCTCAGCCTATGAGTTTTAGCCATTATTCTATCATAAGAAAAGAATAAGATCAGAATGTTGGAGAGAATGAGCCTTCTCTCATCTCTTTTCAGAAGCAAGAAGGACCTCAACAAGGAGGTCAAGAAAAGAAGAAGCAGTGGGACTATGCCCATTCCTTTTGAAAAAGAGGACAAATTGTAGAAATATGAAGGAAACTTGGATCACAAGATCCTAAGTGAATACCTTTTTGAGTACAAATCTCAACCTAGAGCCTTCAAGGAGACTCTAGCTTTCCCTCAGTTCACTCAATTGTAGGAAGAGAGGAGACCATGCAACACAAGAAGAATAAAGGGCAATAGGTTTCTATTGTCTACCTTTGATGGGTCCTCTACAACAAGGGCTTCGGCAAGAAAACTTGACGCATTATTCCTACTACATCTGGTGGTAGAGAGAGAAGTTGTAGAAATTGCACCGCTGCACCTTGAGGGTGAGGCCAATATTTGGTGGTTCAACCATTTGGGTCATGCAAGAGTGCATACTTTTACTGAGTTTACTCAAAGGTTGATTAGGAAATTTGGCAAAGGGAAATCAGAGGAGGAGAAGCCCTCACCACCATTGGAGGAGACTTGTACCAGCACTGTCACAACCTTGGGAGAGTAGCCTTCCACATCAGAATTTGGGGGAGCCAACACATTAGAGGAAGAAACTCTTGCATCCAAACAAGATTCTTCCAAATTTAACGAAGGTGTGCTTAAGTTCTCATCTCCTATTGTTTCAAAAAAATCTGTGGAGGGTTGTATACCATTGCATGCTGCTTATTTAGAGCAACATAATTTCACTGTGTTGTGTCACCTTGACTTGTTCAAGGAAGGGAGGAACCATCATCCTCATATACCATTGGTGAGATGTATACCACACTTGAGGTTGGGGCTTGAAAAATTGAGGAGAGGATGAATCTTGTTCCAAACAAACTTACACAAAACCATATGTTCATCCTTGAGTTGGAGCATGAGACAACAACTACATTGTTGGAAAGATTAACAACATTGTCATTTAGCAGCAATGATGAGTTGGGGACCCAACCTTTGTTGGAATATTCCAATGACCTTCCCATATACATAACAAAGGGGGAGCAGATAGATGATGGAGGACATCTTAGGATGGATAAAATCTCTCATGTTTGTGTTGGATACTTCTTAATGAGATCTACACATCATGATGGGAGGTTTTTTCCTGCCACATATTTGGATCCTTATGGGATCAACTTGGTCATTGAGGATATTGCATTTCAATATCCCATGAAATGCAAAGATAGAAATCTGATTTGGAAGGATGGTAGTCTTCATTGGAAGGGTACCAAGATTGAGCATGATGGGAGGCACCCACATTTGGATGAATGGGTGTGGATGGAGAACAAGAAGTTGGTGAGTTACTTGCAAATATATGACATCGGGCAGCAGGAGGCTCAGCTGCATTGGCTACTCTTGAAGGAGTTTGGCCATCATGGGACTTATCCTTTTCCCAAGGGTATGTGGGTGGAAGGATCTTGACAGGATACTTGCATCATTGGATGACAAGGAGTGTGGATGCATTATGATGATATGATCATTATGTCTTCACCACATGATTTGTATGATGGAGGTATGAGGAGGAAAATAAAACTTTTGTTGCTTTGGGGGACCTTGGGAGAGTAAGGGCAGATTTTCTCTCACACTATGCATGATGTTGCAAGAGTAGGAGATGGAAATATCATGGTGCAAGGGGGCTACTCCTTAGCCTTAGATGATTAGGAGGTGCTTCCACTTTGGAAGGAGCTCCCTATATATGGCAGTTTTGTGGGACATGTATTTGATAATGGGTATGTCAAAGAATGGAGTTATGTGATGGCAGGAGCCTATTTACATAGGCCAACAATGTTGTCACCTTGGAGCTGGGGTTTATTGATGGAGTGTTCCCAGGATCACTTCGCATATGATGCTCTTGGTGGACAAGGAGGAGATGAGAGTGATGGAGTAGTGGATGGAGACATCTGTTACCAAGGTGTGATCTTCTTAACTTGTATTTCCAAGCATACGAAGGAGGACCTTCATGCAGCACATGGTACATTTCTCTTCATAGGAGTATGTCCTACCACTATGGAGGACTTATTCATGGATCCATATATCATCTTACCTCCATCACATGGTAAGAATTTTGCTTCTACATACATGGGTTATCTAACACAGTATTTTTATGCTCCTACCATTTCTATTCAGTGCATTGCTCCACAAGAGGGCAAGCTTCTCTTTGGGCTCCATGGTCATCTTTTGACCAACTATTGTAATGGAGAAAACCATCTCTTATGTATTCTTGGGAAAAAATTTTATTATTCTTTTATGTATGCTCAGTTGATTCACCAAGCCATTTACTATTCACTAGTAGAGGTGTTGACATATACAACTAGCTATTTTTCAAGAAACATCTTTCCATGTCATTCTCTTAAGCAACGGTTAGAAAAACTGCATTGTAACCACTTGGGAGACTGTTGGTACCTTCCAAAAAATTATGAAACCTTCACTAATATTCTCATTTGGATGCTATATGATGATCGTTTCCTATTCATCATATATGAGATGGTTTGGGCCAGCTTGATTCATAGTGTTGGAGGAGAGATCTTTGAAGATCTAGTCTTCATATTCCTTCTTAAGGGAAACATTATTGCAGCTCAGGATCAACAAACACTCTACAATTATCATAATTAGAGAGGAAGACAGCATTGGGTAGGCTATTTTTTCTACCATGATCATATTTTCAGCCCACCTACATTGCAGGAGCTCAAGGTGGAGGA
Organism: Pinus albicaulis; assembly: GCA_034641835.2. NCBI lineage: Eukaryota > Viridiplantae > Streptophyta > Pinopsida > Pinales > Pinaceae > Pinus > Pinus albicaulis. The sequence goes on from MU968450.1 coordinate 23,665,861, forward strand.
TGATTTGCATGAGTTACCATTCTGGAGGGTGGCTCATTTCATATGGATGATAGCTTGGGGATGGAGGATTGACATGGGAATGATGATTCCCACTATACTTCAGATCCCATTCCTCAAAGGGACCTCTAGATAGCCCCATATTTCCTCCTTGAGTACTCCACTTACTCATGATGATAGCTATTCAACTAGCTTGCATGCTTGGGAGGGGCAATATGGAGATTTATTGATGAGACAACATCTCATTCCTTGGAGGAGCATATCATATGTGGATGCTACAGTAGGAGGAGGGGTAAAATTTTCAGTTCTATCCTTGCAGTTGCTTGAGGACAAGCAACATTTGGGAGGGGAGGATTGTAATATTCCAAAATTAGCTTGCAGCTAATTGGAATATTGAATTTTGTTTTTATCACCTAGGAGTTGAATAAATGGGTAAGAAGGCCCATGCATAATAGAATTTTGAATAAAATCCCTCATAGTATGAAAAGGGATTACTAGAGGAGCCAGATTTCACACCCTCATCTGTGAAAAGGGACTTTTGTATATGGGCAAGGTCAAGTTTGACCAAGTCAACAACGCTGGGATAGGAGGTGGAGAACACTTTGAGAGATAGCGCAGTATGAATGGGAGAAGGATTCATTGGTGAAGGAAACCCTAATGAGTGGGACCTATGGTGAGAGGGATTTCACTTGTTTAAAATAAGGGCAAGGTAGCCATTGCTATTGATGTTATGTATTATTGATTTTATGGTCTCAAAGACTATTTGGCATTCTCTTGCTATTTAGCAGAGTTGCAGCGCTGCTTAGCACAAGGCATTCCTATTTAGGAATTCCTTCTCATTTCAAGGGAGGCCTCTTGAAGGATCTGGCACATCATTTCTCCACATCCAGGATTGAGGCCAAGCTACCTCGTTCAGCTAGAGTGCAGTTTATATTGAGAGCTGGGTTGTGTTGCAGGGTGTTGCAGTGGAGGGTTGACAACACCACTTCTGGGGCTTGCTTTTAAAAGGAGGAAGCTTTCTTTCCTTTGGGACACCAGTGAGGAAGATTCTATAGCTTACTATAGATCTTGGCACTTGGCCAATACATTTCTGTTCTCCTACAACAAAGTCCCTTTCCTAGACTGCGTTATTTTCAGTGTGCATTTGCAGTGAGGATTGCAGAGTGTGTTTGGAGGGTGAGATCTTCAGTGATAGGAAAATCCTTTCACTTGGAAGGTCCATTGGAGGTGGCCTACTTGTTCAGCTTATGCATCATCTTCATCCATCTCCATCCAGTTCTTGAGTTGCAGCTGTTACTTAGTCTTAAGACTACAACTCCAACATTTTTCCACTTTTGCATATTTCATCCAATCCTTCCAGGATTGTCTTGAAATTATGTTTGGAGCTTAGATCTTCACTCCCAATGTTGTATGAGTCATAAATTTGTATATCCATGTATTGAAATTTTCTAGTAGTAGTTTCTCCTTATAAAACTGCATTGTCATAGCCTTGGGCATTCTTGTGTATCAATGTTTTTCATATTTCATGTACATGTTTTTTTTAGGCTAGTATTACCTAACTTGAGTGACTATTTCCTCAAGATCTTGTATAAATTTTGCTTTTTTAACTTAATATGATGGCTATGTGCTCTTCTTATATTTTATCAGTCGATTTATCACTGCTACTCCATTTTGTGTTCATGTATTGCTGGATCTCCAATTTTGGAATATCTTAATATATTCCCATTATTGTACATTTTCCTTATTTTGGGATATTACATTTTACTATGGTTCAAGAAGGTTCATGAGGTTCAAAATGATTAACCATTGTTGACAAGGTTGACCATAGTTGAGCTTTGACCATGGTTGATCAAGGTTGACCTTGGTAGATTATTAATGTAAATTATATTTCTGTTACATTGTTGAACAAGGTTGACCATGGCTAAACTATGTGGCCATGTTTGAACATCATTGAATATGGATAAATATGGTTAATTTATGGTTGAAAATGAACATGGACTCCATTTTGTCCATATTTACCATGAATGATAATGGTTGTAATTGTTTGACTTTGCTTAAAAATTGTTGATAAGTGTTGACTATGGTTTACAATCGTTAACCATGGTTTCCCAGGATTTTTTGGTAGATAATGGTTGACTATGGTCAAGGGGGATTCACTCAATGAACCTGTGAAATATCACGTGTGCTCATTGCATACTAAATAATACCCTTATTTTGATGACATATCCAAAAATTACTTTTAAAATAACATTATTTGACCCCCTACAAATATAAACCCAATACACCTTCCCAATTAAAAAAACACCAACTTTCACAATGGTTAACAATGGTTGATAAGGTTAAGTATCAAGCTAGGCTCTCATAATGGCTCTCATGAGTTGTAAAATTTTTTTGTTGCTAATCACGTCATAACATTCTTTGTTCATCACATTGCAATGTTGTTTATTGTTCTTCACAATGTAGTGATCTCTATTATTCATCACATGAAATGATGCTTATTGTTTGTCGCATTGTGATGATATTTTTTTCGACATGTTACAATATCTTTTATTTTTCATCACATTGGGATTATGTTTGTTATTTTTCAAGTTAAAATTACAATTTTTGATATCATATTTTGACATCCATGTTCATTATGCTTGGCCATCTTAACCATGCCCACCATGGTTGATCATGGTTAACCATACTCAACCATGTTCATGATGGTTGAACAATGTTGATTGTGGTTTGGTCGTAATTTAACTTGGTTGAAGACGATTTTCCATTATGACTCTATTGACCACATATCACCACAGTTAACATTGTTTGACCTCAGTCACCCAAGGGAAGATCATGGTTGAAACTGTTAAAAATGGTTGACCATGGCTTTTAATGGTTTTTGGTATTGCATTGCAACGTCCCCTTTTTGTCCAATTACGATGACATTTGATGTTGATCACATATGAAATCATTTGTTGTGCATCATATTGGGACATTTTTTACTATTCATCACATTGTAAAAATGTTTATTGTTCATTAGATTGATGCCATTATTTTTTTTGGAAAATTGCGACATCATATGTTATTTTAATTATTGTTATGACATTTATTGTTTTTCACATAGGTATATTATTCATCACATTGCAATGACATTTATTTTTCATCACATTTTTACCATGTTTGTTATTTGTCACACTGCCATGTTATTTGTTGTTTTTCATATTGCGATGATGTTTATTGTTCATTACATTGCGACAAATTTCATTGTTTGTCACACTGCAATGAAATTTTTTATTCATAACATTACAATGACATTTGTTCATCACATTGCGACTTTAATTTTGTCCAACTTTTTGGAGCGGGGTCCCCTAACTGCATTTTTGGTACATTTTTGTAATATTTTGTAATATTTAGTCTAGCGGAGGGACTTTGGGGTGGGTAAAAGCCCCAAATGAATTGTAATGGGTCAAAGGGTAGACCATGAGTCCGCAAACCACGGTTTGCGGACCATAGAGTAGCGCAGCCTAATATGCTATAAATATATCGATAAATCGAGTCTAGAGGGAGGCTATTTTTTGGATAAAGCTTAGATACAAACTTGCAGATATTTTGAGTCAATTGCTTGGGTAAGGGCTCCTGCTGGCTGTGTGCATGGAGACCCTGAGTCCTGCTATGTGAAAACCCCACTGGCTGACTGCGTGGGCTAGTAGATAGATTCTGTAAGTTGGATTTGGATATTAATGCATGATAAGACTGTTTTGTAATAATACGTATGTGTTATGGTTATTGGATGCGCTTTGTGTTAAGTCTGAAGCTATATTTGTTTATGTTGATGTATTGATGCGCATGTGGATGCGATATTATAAAAGAAGATGAATGCATAGATCTTGTTAGATCTAGTTTTTTTTCATTTTTTAACATGCTATCGAATGATTTATGAGCTTCGCCGAAGATATTCCGCCATCATACTGTTAACGTTTTCTGGGTTAGGGCTTCTCCAACGCAGGTCTGTTAGATCTAAAGGGACCCACTTCAATTAACTTTCTCTCTCTCAGGGTGAGGAAACCTAGTTCCAACACCCTCCCATACTACTTCAGGTGACACCTTGACCTGCGCAAGTAGGCGATTGACGAAAGGGCCAGTAGTACATGTTTTTGTTGGAAAAACTTAAAACCCAACCTAGGTCAAGATTCCCTGAGCCAATAAATTGTTTTGTTGTCGTGACCGAGAGAATTTTTAGAGAGAGATCGGGTAATACCATGGGATCATTGGCAGCCATTGAAGCATAAATTTGAGGTCTAGTTTGAAAATCATATTCAGGATTTTTCCCTAAAAGAGAATCGAAGTAAAAAGATGACTGTCGAAGAGTGGAAGAGAAAGTACATTTTTAGAGAGGTGCACAAAATATTTTTCATAACCTTTGCACATGAACTGTAGGAGTGGATGGCGAGGTTTGCAGAGTTTTAGATTTGTTGGAAAGATGATCCGGTCACGCAGTGGACCCCTAAATTGATCCAACAGTTGGAGAATACTAATAACAAGATCACCTAGGATGTAGATCACTAGGTGGATAGTGTTTTAGGAGGATTTGTAATAGAGTTTGCAGTTGATCAGTTTGTGTCTTATTCTGAAGTTGAGCGAAGGTTATTCAAAGGGTTTAGAGCTAAGTTCTTGCAAACGTTGTCGTTGCTGATTAAGATGCTCTTTTGTGAAAAAATTGTCCTGTGCAGCCACATCGAGTGAATGAACTCCGACCAGAGTGGAAGCACGACTTGAAGTGGTAAATACTAACGGGTTAATCAAGAAGGGGATATATCGGTGTACATTCCTTTGAGGGATTCACCTAAATTTAATAATGACGAGGTTGCATACTTGGAAACTAGCCCCGCAACAACACCCCTATCAAACCCATGTAAGGGTAAGAATTATCCTACCCCACCTCTGCCACCACTTGTAGACAATATGGCTGCGCACATGAAGATACCTACCTTTAATAGTGCAGGGGACAAAGATATGTATTGATTCTAGTTTGTAGCAAAGTTATTATGGACTATGTAGAATATTAATAATGATGTTGTTAAGAGAGCACAATTGTCCATAGCCTTTGAAGGAAGGGAACTACTTTGGTTCATGGGATACATTGGTCAACATGAGAACCCTTTAATACAAGAAATTAAGGATTCCCTAAAGTAGCAGTTCTGGAAGCGTAAGTATTACTCTCAATGCGTGGTCCAATTGAAATTTTTAAGCAAGGACCTATGGAGTCTGTCTGTGAAGCTCACCAATGAATGAAGAAGGTCATCAATGATGGAGGGTTTGTGTACGAAGATAAAAAACACAAGGAATGGTTTATAACCATAATGTTACCACATCTACATGAACCTATAGTTCAACAGAAGATCGGCTCCCATGAAGAAGCCCTTGAGATTTCCATGAAGCTAGAAGCTACGCCAAGAGATGATATTCAATTTACGGCACTGCAGATCCAGAACCAGCTCGAGGCGATGCACTTAGACACTCAAAAGTTGCGAAGGGATCGGGGTAAAGAAGCTAGTGCAGATGTCTGGTGCATACGGTGCAGGGTGTCAAGCCACACTAAAGATCAATGCCCTCTATTATCAAATTATATGCAGGCTGGGGGCCATGTCCTCTATGCCCTAGAGACATGGCTGGACCATGTAACCCCATGCTATGGTGCGCCAACTTTCAGGTAGCAGGAATACATGATACAAATCACTGCCCATAATTAGTTGTCTATGTTTGAGATTTGGAACAATAATGGTGCAGATTCTGCTTGCCAGTGGGTCATGATGAGAAAAATTGTCAAACACTGGACATGATAGTGGATCGGGGAAACCTATATAGGATGCAGGCTGACCCTTCATCACCACTACCTCCCTTAGGGTGGGGAAGATCCCATGCAAGAGGATGGGGAGGAGGGAGACTTGGAAGTACAGGTCGAGGACGAGGGCTACTAATTTTCTACAATTGTACGGATATGGGAAATTATTCAAGAGAGTACCTAAACTCTGTCCGCCAATCCTACAAGTATTGCAAGTAGTTTGACCATATCATTGAATAATATCTGGTGATAATAGAAAAGATGCAAGAGAAACAACAGATACCAATGTAGAAGGTACAACAGGTTAAGTCGAAACCACGAGACAATGGGCCCAGTTTCAATGTGATTATGCGCAGTGGCATTGCCTATGGACAAGCTGAGGAAAAAGCTATGGGTGAACCAGTTATTAGGAGAGCTACTAAGAAAAAGGAAATCCTATATCTAAAAAGGGAGAAAGAAACCTTCATTAAAGCTTGGAAGGAGATGACCAAGGGTGAAGAATCTACCTCAAGTACTTGAGTAGATCCAAAAGAAGATGAAGTAGTTAAGCCATTCCTTCAAGCATATATGGAGCTGCTGCGCAACGAGAAGGCAGTGGAAAATATCCTAGCATTAATATACAACCATGCAAAAAATGTCACCCCATAGACAAAAGTTAGAACTATGAACAAGCTATATAAAAATAAAAGAAGGACTGGTCGGTAAATGCGTATGATTGCGCAGATTGGAGATTATGAAATGGATCAATTCATCCTCGACTTAGGATCAGATGTCAATGTACTACCCAAGAAAACCTGGAAACGGATGGGAGAACCCAATCTGGAGTGGTCCACTATTTAGTTACGAATGGATAACCAACAGAAGATCATTCCATTAGGAAAGTTACCTAAGGTTGTGGTAGACATTTCACGAGTTAAATTCTATGCAGATTTTGAAGTAATCCATATTGTGGATGATACATATCCTTACCCGGTGCTCTTAGGTTTGGACTAGGCTATTGACATGGGAGGCATCATCAATTTGAAAGGAAGAAGAATCATCTTTGAGAACGAGGGTACATGGGTAATAATCCCCCTAGATCCATTGGAAGGTGAGTGATATACAGAACCGGTGCATGTGAAGGAGGATGTTAATCGCATTTACAAACTAACTTTGTGAGTTGATGATTGGATCAACCCCATGGCTGATGGCATGTTGTGTTGGGATAAAGATAGCAAATTCCTCTCAAAATCATATGGAGAGATAGAAAATTTTCAAAACTGGTTGCATGATGTATCTTGATGCCGGGTAAAACCCACAGCCCTGGCTACTCACAATTTCAATCTCAAGCTGTGTATAAAATGCATTCAAGTTCATGTCCCTAAATAACTCAACTTATCTAGGCAAATTCACAATAATCTAAATTTTCGAACTGCCAATTTCGGTATACCTGTGTACTTTAATAATATGACAATCCCTGCCACAATATTTCAAAGCTCCCCTTTAACTATATGGTCACCCTTACAGCACATTATAGGGCTTCCTTTTAATTCATTTAACCCCTAAGCATAACACCCTTACTTATAACTGAAAATTAACTATCCCGACCATGGTGTGATAATGCTATAACGAAAGGTTCGAAACCTTTACGTGATTACTCAAGCACTCACAATATCAACCTTAGTACAAAAACCCCAACTCCTTAAAGGATTGATATGGGACCCACGAGCTACAACTCTTCTCATCCGAGGTTTGACTTTGGTATATGAATCGACCACCAGCATATTGTAGCATAACACTTATAATAATATGTTCGCCCCCTTTACAACAACATCAACGCTCAACCCTAATTTATGGACATATGGTAAAAAATATTAAAGGTCCTCAGCCCCACACATTCATCTTCATGCTTTGACGGATATTTTGTGAAATGCTCAAGGTAATTATTTTAGATGCATGCTATGGACTTCATTCAATACTCATGCACTTAGACGTAAATCAACGATGCCTTGTGAAACCATCACGCAGTATTTAAATGTTACCATATATGAATATTCATGTAAATATAAAACCAACTTGAATTAAAATGTAATGGAAACAATAGAACGACACTCAGCCCATGCCACTAACCTTCCGCTCACATCCAATGGCTGGGACACCATCACTTCAACACCAATGATCCAGTGGATTAAAACATATATCGTGAAACCAAATAGCACAAGTGTTAATCCTCAGAAATTACGCAATGTAAATGGTATTCCAATACCACCTTTCACCACGTGTCAGGAAGAAAGGGATATCGCGTTCAAAAAGGTGAAACAACTTACCACCCTTAATCGCATGCGATACTACCAGTTTCTCATACACTGGTTTCACTGTTCACGCTTCTTTTGGTTCCGCTTTCTCCCTCGCTCAAGGTCCCACTTTCGCTTTTGTTATGACTCTTCAGAAAATCTACAATGAAATCGTCCTTCGACTCTGTGCCTTAGTTCAATATTTCATAAAGGTGCTTTAACATGGATTAGTTACACCACAGTCCACGACCAAAGTTCGTAGACTTTCTTCTGATCCACATGCGAACTTGCTCCCCTTGGAATGGCTCCACTTCTGCAAAATTCACAAAGCTTCAACACGATTTTGGCACGCTCAATTGGAATTTAAGGCTCCAATTTTATTGAAGTCGGACTTTCACCAAAACAGGTTTTCAACACACAATTAATGACCAGAGGTTAACTCAATTGCGCCTTCATCAGGGATCATCACATCATTGACTTCACAATTCCATTTCGTGGATTCAAACCAAAATTACACAGTATTATAGGGACTAAACACCCTCGATTTATACACAGAGAGTGTAGGGTCACACACGTTCATCTATCAGGTCCTTAACATGGATGTTAACCATAAATGTTCTTCATGCGCTCACTTCACCGAATACATAGCCAGACTTTAAAAAAATCACAAGGTCTTACTCATACCCAACTCACGGAGATTCAAAGGCATTCTTACAGGAAGTTAAATCAAGCAATACTCATGTAGTATTGAGAAAAATCCATTCATATAGGAGTCATGGAAATTCAACCATTCTCACACAGAATTTAATTAAATCAATTCACATATAACACTGAAACAAATTCTTCCTTCATACAGTGAATTTACGTACAACTTTTACTTGGCCAAATTTTCGGTCAATTGGCCCTTCTGCAACCTATCTTCTGCAGATCCCTCCTACAGCTCTACGTAGCCTATGCAGGTCTGTTGGACTCTGTCCTTGAGACTTATTTTATACAAAAACTGCTAAAGAGTCGATTCAGATTCTTTTGTGACTCAACAAACTCTTGGGCTCCTACAGTTCTAGATTTAGCCTAATCCCTAGATAACTGAAACTGACTATCTCTTCAGATGCCCACTAATCATTCGAGGTAGTTACATTTTTCTCCACAATTAACTAAAAATCACCCAAATATGAATAATTACATAGGGAAACAAAAACATGAGACCCCCCTTATGTTTATTCATGTACAAGGATTGTTTTGAGCCTAATGCCCCTGCATCAAAATCCCCAGGTTGAAATGACTCATGATCTCCCGATCATGTGCTTCCATCCTTATCTTCCTGGATCCCACAACTTGTTCTGCAACTGGTCATCTGTTGCAGTGTTCTTCTTTTGCATTCCTCCTGGATTCCATACTTTATGTTGTATCTTTCCTCTTGATATGCCTTCACAGTCTGTGACTGTCTTCTTCTTGCTGTTGTTGTTTCTCTTCTTCCTTGTTGCTGCTTTTTTCCGAGACACCCTCACCATCATCTTTCTCATAATTTCAATTTCTCTTTCTAATATGTCTTCTGACTGCTGGACACTATTTCTCCTTGATTTATGAACTCTCATTTATTTAGTTCTTACTACTGCCATAACTGCCACCCAATCATCCATACCCTATTGCTCTCTGCAACAGTAAAAATTTTATTGATTGTCATCCATGACAACTTCTTCATTCTCTAATTTCAACAATTTCTTGGACTGGTATTTAAATTTCCGGTCACTGTCATCACCTATTTTCTTCTTCTGGACTAAAAATGCCTTAGTCCATCCATCAGTACCTGCAATCATAAGACAAACATCAAAGTCACAAAAGCCTTGTGTCTCTTCCTCTTCTTCTGGAAACACTTCAATTTGTTGGTCCAACATTTCTTCCAGCAACAATTCAATCAGCTGTTGCTCTGCTAATTCCTTCTCTTCTCTGAATGTTTTCTGCAAATAATTCAACCATTCATTTTTCTCTTGTCTCTCATCATCAGCATGGTGTAATTTGAGTTCAGAAAGTTCTTCTTCTTCTGCCTTGGCAATCTTCAGCAATTGCCTTCCTTCTCCTTGTATTACTTCAAGCTCTTCAAGTAAAGCCTTCTCATATTATATTAGAGTAAAAATCTGATTCTCTACTGCTATAGCAGCCCCAAAATTCTACTCTTCAATCTTCTCTTGGCTTTTTAGACAAGCCAAATATTCTTTTTCATCAACAAATATAACAAGTTCTTTTGTATGAGACATGGTTGTCCCACCTTCCTTCAGCTGCTCATCTTCATTCTGCAACAACTCTTCTTCTTTTAAGACAACTCCAAGTGATGGATTGTCTTCTACAGCCCTTGCCAACACAGCCAATTCATCACTCTAAAATCCACAAGACCCAATGGTCTCAATTGATGATTCAATCACCAATTCTTCTCTATCTTCATCCCATTGTGTCTTCACATTCTGTGATCCCCAATTCAGAAATTGAGGTTCCCTCTTTGGTATAGAATCCTGCTGATTCAGCATACTCTCTAGCAACTCAAATTATATATTCCATGGATTAAAATCTTCCACATATTTCTTCTCCTCTTTTAATTGACTGCCCAATGGAGTCAAATTTCCTTCAGCATCAACAATATCTACATTCAAAAAATAGTTGTCAAAAAAAAATCACAAGGCATCAGTGCCTTTCTCTCCTCTGCCAGCATTTCAGTATGCTGTCCAAAATTTCTCTCTTTCTCTGAATCATCCTCTTCAAGGATGTCTCTATACTCTAGTTCATAAAAATGAACTTTCTCATCCTCAGTCATCTCTGTCCTTACAATCTGAACACCATCTCTCTATGTTTCTGTCCTCTGCTCATGCCACAATCCTGGCATCTCCTCTTAAGAAACATTTTCACAATCTTCACAAGTCAAGTCTCCTGCTATCACTATCTCTTCATCCTTCATCAGAATAGAATTCTAATCTTCTATCTCTGAAATAAATTCGGTCATCTATCCATCATTCTTCACTTGGCCGTTTAACAAAAACAATTTGTCATTATCAGCATTAATAGAAAATTTATCATCATCAAACACAACTTCACTAAAATAATATCTTTCATAAAACAAGGAATTTATGAATTCCTTCTGCTGCAATAATTCAATCTGATCTTCATCTGAAAGATACTAATCATACTTTAATTGGCAACAGTCACCTTCGTTTACCATAGTTTCATCATATGAACTGTATTCATCAATACCTGCATTCACACACAACTTGTCAGTTGTAAAAACATAAGACCTCATGGTCTCATTTGATGATTTGATCATCAAATATCCCTGCTGTTCCAAGTCTTCTATACTCTCCAAATGTTCTCCAATGGTATTCTCCTCAGGTTTTTCAACTTCCAGCTTCTAGCCATCATCACAATTTAAATCTCCTCTGGTCCCAATAGGTTGGAAAGCAAGGATTTTCGCCAAATTTGTATGGAAATATTAAAAACATCTGGTTGTTCCATTTTCCTTCTCAGTGACAACATCAGTAGTTTCTCCTTCACATGTTTTTCCTACAAACATACAATATATGTCAGATGTAAGGCTCTTGGACCCCTTGGTCCCACTTGATTCTTCTGTCTTCAAGTCCCTCTCCAAATACTCAATCATCCCAAGTATTTCCTCCTTCAGCTGAGCATTTGTCATTTTCTCTTTCTTACTTTGTGGCCTCTGCCACTTTACCTTCTTCTTCATGAGCCAACCAACTCTCTGGGTTTCCTATATCATCCTCTCCAGTTCATAAAGCTGTTTATTGATCTCAACTATCTCTTTCCAATATTCTTCATCAGTGAGTCTCTTCCTTATGCCATTTTCTTTGGAATCTTCTCTCACTCTTCTGTTGTGGCCTTTCTCAAAACCTCTGCAATATCTGTTATGGCTGTCAGTAGCCATCCTCTCCTCCAGGATTTCTTCGCTCACAATTTGCACTAAGCCCCTGCAACAGCAAGCTCTCTTGTTGCAACTTACCTCACCAATCCCTTCCTTCGGATCCAGCTTTTGGCAAGTACTGGTCCCTTCTGTTGGAACCTCCTGAGCACTCTCCTTTTCTCTTTCTAGGCTTCACTTTTCAACTTCTCTCAAGAACACATCTATTCTTCTATAATCCAACCTCTGTTGGGAATCCTCCAGGTTCTGCCACACTCTTCTTCACTCAGAATCCCTTGCTAGATTATTTTATCACTGCTCTCAAAGCTGTGATCTTCCTTTGTTGAGATTCCTTCCTCAATTGCTTGCACTTTCCATTCTGCAAAAAATATCTTCAAACCAGAGTCAAATAAGGCTCATCAACTCGCCCTCCAAGATCCATGAATGAACTTGCTTCTTATTTTCTCACCTGCACTACATCTCTAGCTGCTGCAATCTTCAAGAAATATTGTCTTCAACTCCAGATTCTGCACATCTGGGTACCTTCACTGCATGCTTAATCAAATCTGTAAATTCTGTGAAACAGATTTAAACATCAACTTTTCTTTCCTGTTTCAGCACATGTGCATTTCAAAAAAAAATTCAAAGAGATAAATCAATTCTAGCTCTGATACCACTCTGATGCCGGGTAAAATCCACAGCCCCAGCTACTCACAATTTCAATCTCAAGGTGTGTATAAAATGCATTCAAGTTTATGTCCCTAAATAACTCAACTTATCTGGGCAAACTGACAATACTCTAAATTTTCGAACTAGAAATTCAGGTATACCTGTGTATTTTAATAATATGACAATCCCTGCCGCAATATTTCAAAGCTCTCCTTTAACTATGTATTCGCCCTTACACCACATTATAGGGCTTCCTTTTAATTCATTTAACCCCTAAGCATAACACCCTTACTTATAACTGAAAATTAACTATCCCGACCATGGTGTGATAATGCTATAACGAAAGGTTCAAAACCTTTACGTGATTACTCAAGCGCTCACAATATCAACCTTAGTACACAAATCCCAACTCCTTAAAGGATTGATATGGGGCCCACAGGCTACAACTCTTCTCATCCAAGGTTTGACTTTGGTATATGAATTGACCACCAGCATATTGTATCATAACACTTATAATAATATGTTCGCCCCCTTTACAACAACATCAACGCTCAACCCTAATTTATGGACATATGGTAACAAGTATTAAAGGTCCTCGGCCCCACACATTCATCTTCATACTTCGATGGATATTTTGTGAAATGCTCACGGTGATTATTTTAGACCCATGCTATGGACTTCATTCAATACTCACGCACTTAGATGTAAATCAAAAATGCCTTGTGAAACCCTCACGTAGTATTTAAATGTTACCATATATGAATATTGGTGAAAATATAAAACCAACTTGAATTAAAATCTAATGCCAACAATAAAACATCACTCGGCCCATGCCACTAACCTTCCACTCACATCCAATGGCTGGGATGCCATCGCTTCAACACCAACAATCCAGTGGATTAAAATGTATATCACACAATCAAACAGCACGAGGGTTAATCCTCAGAAATTACGCAACGTAAATGGTATTCCAATACCAACTTTCGCCACATGTCAGGCATAAAGGGATATCGCGTTCAGAAAGGTGAAATAGCTTACCACCCTTAATCGCACGTGATATTGCCGGTTTCTCATACGTTGGTTTCACTGTTCACGCTTCTTTTGGTTCTGCTTTCTCCCTCGCTCAAGGTTCCGCTTTCGCTTCTATTACGACTCTTCGAAAACTCTACAATGAAACCATCCTTCAACTCTGTGCCTTGGTTCAAGATTTCATAAAGGTGCTTTAAAGTGGATTAGTTACGCCAAAGTCCACGACCAGAGTTCACAGAATTTCTTCTGATCTACATGCGAACCTGTGCCCCTTCAAATGGCTCCACTTCTGCAAAATTCATAGAGCTTCAACACGATTTTAGCATACTCAATTGGAAGTTAAGGCTATGATTTTATTGAAATTAGACTTTCACCAAAACAGGGTTTCAACACACAATTAATGACCAGAGGTTAACTCAATTGCACCCTCATCAGGGATCATAACATCATTGACTTCACAATTCCATTTCGTGGATTCAGACCAAACTTCCACAGTATTATATGGAATAAACACCCTCGATTTATACACAGAGAGCGTAGGGTCACACATGTTCATCTATCAAGTCCTTAACACAGATGTTAACCATACAGGTTCTTCATGCACTCACTTCACCAGATACACAGGCAGACTTTAAAACAATCACAAGGTCTTACTCATACCCAACTCATGGAGATTCAAAGGCATTCTTACAGGAAGTTAAATCAAGCAATACTCATGTAGTATTGAGACAAATCCTTTCATATAGGAGTCATGGAAATTCAACCATTTTCACACAGACTTTAATTAAATCAATGCACAGATAACACTGAAACAAATTCTTCCTTCATACAGTGAATTTACGTACAACTTTTACTTGGCCAGATTTTTGGTCAATTGGCCCTTCTGAAACCTATCTTCTGCATATCCCTCCTACAGCTCTACACAGCCTATGCAGGTCTGCTGGACTCTATCCTTGAGACTTATTTTATACAAAAAATTCTAAAGAGTCGATTCAAATTCTTTAGTGACTCGAAAAACTCTTGGGCTCCTACAATTCTAGATTTAGCCTAATCCCTAGATAACTTAAACTGATTATCTCTTCAGATGCCCACTAATCATTTGAGGTAGTTACATTTTTCTCCACAATTAACTAAAAATCACTCAAATATGAATAATTACATAGGGAAACAAAAACATGAGACCCCCCTTATGTTTATTTATGTACAAGAATTTTTTTGAGCCTAATGCCCCTCCACCATATCTGCATTGCGGTGCCTTTTGATCATAAAGAGCTTCTGTTGCATCTCATCATAGGTAAGATAACTACCCCACTTTGATGGTTCAGGTAGTGCTAAGGATTTTCGTAAGACATTCGAAGCAAATGTACCTGAAGAATGGAGGTTTTGGGAACTTGACTTGGCTATGTGTGAGACCCCTACACGATGGTGGGAAATCCATAAGCGGGCTTTTTCAGGACTGGGAGGAATTCTGAACAATGATGATCCTACAATTTGAACCTCTAGTCAACCCACCCATGGAACTCTTCTCTAGTCAAGGGGATCCACACAAGAACTTAGCTATCTGGATGGACATATGGAATGAAAGGACTTGGAATGAATTTTTGATATGTTTATTCATGCCTTAGGACCAATCCTGCCACCTGGTATTTGGACCCAGAGCTACACCAATGCCTCATAACTCAGATACAATGAGAAAAAAATTCATGATGACATTTGTTTTAGTAGGAGGAATTGAGAAACTTGATGACGCCCTGCAATATACAGATGCTCTAGTATTTAATGAGTCCTTATCGAGGAGAGAATGTGTTGTGTTAGCCTGGGATGCGTAGATGCAGGATATTGTCAACTACCAAAATTTTCCAGTAGAAGATTGCGACGAGGAACCTTGAAATATCTCTTTCCAATAATTGGAAGGAGAATGTGCAGTTGCAGGACCTCTATTGTAAGCCGTAGATGTAACCAACGAACTAAAAGTAAAGGAATTCAACATTAGCATGGAAGAGCAGCTGAATATGGAAAAAATTAGGGATTACTGGGATGACAATATGTTTGGAAAGGTCATGGAGATGCTGAACGATTATGAGGACTTGTTCCCTACAAATTTCTCAGAGCTAAAAGGGATCTTTGAGGATACGGGTGTTATGAGGATCACCTTGAAGCTAGATGCACGCCCTGGAAAATAGCAGCCCTATCAATTGAAACCTAAATATAAACAAAAAAACAAGAAGGAAATAGACAATATGGTGGCCATAGGTATCATTGAAGCAGTAAAACAGTCAGATTGGGTAAACCCTATGGTCGTATAGGAGAAGAATACTAAAGGAGAGATAAGGATATGCAGAGACCTGTGCAAGTTGAATGATGCCCGCCTACATGATCCTTTCCCTAAACTGTTCTTTGATGAAATTTTGGATAATGTGGGGGGGCAGGAAGCCTACTCGTTCACTGATGGGTTCTCAAGGTACCATCAAATCCAAATAGCACTTGAAGACCACATCAAGACAACCTTCGCAACTGAGTGGGGATATTTTCAGTACACTGTCATGCCTTTTGGGCTAAAGAATGCCCCTACCATTTTTTTGCTCGTAGTTGTAGCAGTATTCAAAGAATTCATTCACAAGTTTCTGGAGGTTTATTTTGATGATTGAAAAGTTTTTGGATTAGTCAAGAAGCATGTGTCGAACCTGCGCATGATGTTAGATGCTTATAGGAAACATCAAATTTCACTCAACATCAAGAAATCCATATTCTGCGTGCCATTTTGGATTTTGTTGGGAAGTGTTGTATGTCAGAAAATATTGATGGTCGACCTAGCTAATATTGTAGTTATCATCAACTTGGCCATCCCCACCACTGAGAAACAAATGCACTCCATCTTAGGGCACACCTGTTACTACAAGAAGTTCATTCAAGGGTACACCTTGATCACTGCACCCATGGAGAAGTTGTTGAAGAAGGATGTATCTTTTTTATGGGATGAGAAGTGTGAGAAGAGATTTGAGCTGCTGAAAGAAAATATGGTCATTGCGCCTATTCTCATATTTCCAAATTTGGTGAAGGTCTTTCATGCACATGTGGATGATTCAGGGATAGCCCTCGGACCTTTCTTAGCACAGCTTAGAGAAGGAGACATTGATCACCCACTTTCATTTTCTAGGAAGAAACTCTCTAGTGCAGAGCATAACTATCCTACTACTAAGCAAGAAGGACTAGAAATGGTGTATGCCCTACAGAAATATAGGCATTATCTATTGGGTGGACACTTAAATATGTTCAAATATCATTTAGCTTTAAAATACCTAAATTTTAGATCCACCTTGCAAAGAGTACCCCAAATCACCCACAGGAAAATGTGGCAGTAATGGCCTTCAATAAAATTTTGGAACATGCGCTAACTAAGGTCTGTAAATCTGATTTGATTGGGACGTATGCATCCCTTCAGTGCTCTGGGCCTATCAGACCATGTGCAAGAAACTGACTGTAAAAACGCCTTTTAGGATGGTCTACTGGAAGGAGACCATCATGTCCATGGAATACATCGTCCCTAGCCTGCGCAGCACAACGTTTACAAACATGGTCGAACCTGACATCATGGAGGAATACTTGGCGTAGATGGTTTCCTTGGAAGAGGATTGGTTCATTGCTAATTTTCATCAGCAGGTTTAGAAGGCTCGAGAAATTTTTTGGCATGATCGACATATCTGAAAAAATGTATTCAAGGAAGATGAAGCGCGTGATTTGGAGGTACAGGTTAAGGATGCGGGCAGCTAATTTGCTAAAATTGTGGGGATGTGGGACATTATGCAAGAGACTGCCTGAACCCTGCATGTCAATCCTGTAGGTATTGCAGGTAGTTCGACCATGTCATTGAATATTGTTCAGTGTTGATAACAAATATTTAGGAGAAACAATAGACACCCACACAAAATGTACAACGAGCTACAGTAGAATCACGAGATGATGAGCCCAGTACTGATGAAGCATGTGACTAAATTTCAGATATTGTTCATGAGACAGGTTAAGGTGGAGCCACGAGACTTGGTGGGATAGTATCTTTGGGAGCTGCATCCTTTCTGGAGGTGCTTGCTATAACCGAGGTGGATGACTTGACACCATGCTTCCAAGCTGGTGGCAATGTTCTAACCAGTTGGTTGATCTCTACTTTTGTGGCCATATAATGAAGGTTATACCAGGCTTGGTCTTTCTGGGCCCGAATCTGCACATTATGCATAGTAACATGAAAATAGGCAATACCTTTGTACTTTTCCTAGACCACAGGTGAAAAGCACGGCTGGGAATGAATTGTTGTTGCCAGTGCATGGTCAAATAGTACCTAGAACACCTTATTTTCCTCTGTGTGCTTTGGATCCTTAGAATCCCAAGGGTTCACATACTGCGCACCTTCACACATATCAGGCGCAAGCTCTGGGAGCACCGCATCATTAGGTGTCTCCCATTCTACTAATGAATCAACATCAACATCCAGAAGTAGCAAAATTCCTTCCCCTTGTCTTGTTCCTTGTTCACATTATCTAGCTTCTCTTCACATAGGTATTACGACCAGTTGTAGCAGACCCCTTTCTCACACTGTCGAGCTAACTAAATTACATATGTAGGAATGAACGACTCTCCGCACTTGAGTAACAGCTTCCAGGCGAGGAGTAGAGTACCCATGCATACTCCTGGGTGAGCTATGGTTTCTACCAGGAATCTAATTTTATCATGCTCAACCTTATACTTCTCCCACACTTCATCAGCGACCTTCTGCTCATACTTCTTATCGAAGCCCTTGATACAGTGGGGCCATTGCATGGGTAGGCTGCTAATTCAGTGAATGAGCATGCAATCAATAGGGATGTGGTCGTAGATCCACAAGCACCCATCATGAATCAGCATGAGCAGGTAACACACAACCAGGCTGGTGATTTCATATCGGCCAAAGTGGGGGAGGCCCAGCAAATTTAATATCCATGAGGCTTCTAATGCATGCGCCCATGGCATCGGCTCCATCTTCGGCATTTTATCATACAACACCCTCTCCAGATACAATTCAGGGACTAGTTCTAGGAAGGCATTCTCATTGTCCAGATCATGATCATCGAATTTAATGGTGGGGAGGCTTCCGAACATGTCACCAATCAAGGCGACCTCCTATGGGATCAACGACATTTGTAGCTATTCACGCACCACATAAATGTTCTTGGGGGTGTGCACTGTTGGTTTTCTTGGCTTCACATATGCAGGTAGCCAATAGAGCAGAGTCACTAGCAGAGATTCCTTGTCAGATGTTATGGGGCACTTTGAGGGATTACGCGAGCGTGCCTTAGGCACCTGCAGTGGGGAATGCACAATCTGAGGGGATGTGCATGGATTCACTGCAACCCACTTCAAAGCTTTCCATTTTCCTTTCTCCATTCCCATCTCCTTCCCCTTCTCCTTCCACTTTCCCTTTCCATTGGATAGCATGGACATGACCTCTTCCAGATCAAGGGTTATCTCAAATACATCTTCGGACAAAATTTCCATAAAGGCCATGATAGGCAATGACTCGGCAGGGTTAGAAGCATTCATTCCTACTGAGAAGATGAATTCAGGGTTACTAATATCAGAGGGCGTAGCTCACCTAGACATATAGAGGGAAATTTCACAGAATACACAGAGTTTACAGTAGAGTATAGGGTGCAATAATTTCAGAAAGAAAAGGAACCAACTATGACCTGCACCCGTCTTTTTATAGCCGTCGATGAGTAAAAATAGTCGGATTAGTCTTAAATGCAACTTACCATCAAGGAAACAGTAAAATATCCTCCCCTATCACCTCATTAATTGTCGAATGCCCAGTCCATTCAATGGTAAAATTATTTTTTCACCCAGTTTTACTATTCCAACAGCTTGTTTTTCTAGCTGTGTAGTACCCATACACTTCCATTGCACCCTTCCGTGCCTCCATGCCTATGTGTTACCCATGTGCGCCCACCAAACGCCCATTTTATATTCCCTTGCTATGTGCACAACACTCCTCATATAGCTACTCCAGCCATATATTCATTTGGTAGGTGCTGGGTTGTTCCCATAAGGTTCTAGACGACTTCCTCTAACATACCCAGGCATGTAGTCTCTGCACAGCATAGCCAACATAACCGCACCACCATCTATAATCTCTTTTACTATGTAGGGGCCCAACAGATTATTTCGAAATTTTATTGGGTGGCGCACAAACTGGCTGTCATAAAGCAACACCAATTGCTGTCATAAAGCAACACCAATTCATCTTCCTTGAATACCTTTTGTCGGATATGTCGATCATGCCAAAAAATTTCGTGAGCCTTTTGAACCTGCTGGTGAAAATTTGTAATGAACTGATTCTCTTCCAAGGAAACCAGCTGCGCTAAGTGTTCCTCCATGATTTTAGGTTCAGCCATGTTTGTAAAAGCTACGATGCACAGGTTGGAGATGATGTATTCCATGGGCATGATACCCTCCTTCCCATAGACCATCCTAAAAGGCATTTTTCCAGTCAGTTTCTTGCACGTGGTCTGATAGGCCCTGAGCATTGAAGGGATGCGCACATCACAATCAATTCAACTAGCGTGGCAGACCTTAGTTAGCACATGTTCAATAATTGTATTGAAGGCCTCTACTGTCCTATTCATCTGTGGGTGATATGGGGTACTCTTCACATGGCAGATCTGAAATTCCTCAGTCAAAGCTCCAATAGTTTCATTAACAAAATCCGTACCTCTATCACTCATTAATATCTTTGGGCAACCAAAGATAGTTAGAATATGTTCAAAGATGAAGTGCACAATGGTATCAATAGTGTAGTCCTTTAAAAGTTTTGCTTCTACCTATCTAGTCACATAATCAGTTACAGTAATGATGTAACATGTGACCGTCTTCTTTCCATGGGGACTGATGGGTCCTACAAAGTCTATGGCCATTTTTCAAATGTTTGCAAAGCCACATGTCATTAAAAAGGCATCTCATCTCTCTGCGAAGGTTTCCCTATCCATTAGCATGGGTCGCAGACATGATACTACACATGTGCATCGCTATGAAATGTGGGCCACCACAACCCTACCCTCAACACCTTCTGTGCAGCTGTTTTCCCTGCATAGTGACATCGTGCTACTCCTCCATGGGCTTCAGACAAGATAGCTTTTATTTCATGTTCTAATACATACCTTCGCAACACTTCATCTACTCCTAGCTTGTATAATTGACCAACAATTATGGTGATATCGGATCCGTGGGCTACCAACTCCTTTTTATACTATACTAAGTAGTCTGCGGGTGCCTTCCCATAGTTAGGAAGTGAATAATTTCTTAAAAGTGCTTGTCAACCACCTTGATAGCAGAAGGATGGGCATTAGGTAACCCTTCTTCTATTTTAGTTGGCTCTTCCCCACTCTTGATCCAAGACAAGTGATTAGGTCCAGAATTAAATCTACCAGGCTTGACAATGATTTAGAAATAATAATCCTGGAATAGAAGTAACCACCTACAAA